>CM053585.1:19134102-19179562 GCA_028646515.1 Pseudochirops corinnae
TCACTGAACTGTTGGCTCCAGTATCCAACATTCCTACAAAGGGGAGACCTTGAATGAATATTGTTAGCATAGGTTTTTCCCCAGATATGTGTTGACAGAGGTTGATATTCATATCTTCTAATGGCAATGCCTTTGCAATGGTCTGCCCAGGTAGTAAGGTTACAGGATGAGCATGGGGATTAGTGACAATTATTTGAGTATCCCTAGGCATAAGTTCTATTGAATGCACAATGCATGGAGCATAGGTAGACAAGCCCACAATCAGCCGTCTTTGAGGAAAAGATTGGGTCTCCAGGGGAACGGTAGTCCATGGTTCTATTATAATCCCTACTGAGGGCGTGACTGGCCAGCATCCTGATTCCTGAGTCTCTTGTACTCCTCCTTGAAGGAGGGTGTAGCTGTTTCCACAGGGTATGCCGTGGGCAGACGGGTAGGGGCCTGCAAGGGGCCCCTCACCCCGTTTCCCAGTGGGTGTGCTGAATTTTTCTTACATTGTTTGGCAAAATGTCTTGGCTTGCCACATCCAAAACAATTTTTTCCTGCCTTTCGAGGGCAGTTCTTTTGGAAGTGCCCTGACTGTTTACATCCAAAGCACCTGATGCCCTGCTGTGAGGGCCTGCTCCGTGACAGGCCCTGAGTCACCCCTTGAGCAATAGCGAACAATATAGCCTCCCTGTCCAATGTGGCATAGTCCACACTGGAGCAAGACTGTATAATATCTTCCAAGGGGGAATCCGGGGGAAGAGGGCTAGTGGCCTGTGTGCAGGCTTTATTGAGGCCTTCCCGAAGGAGACGGAGAAACAGCAAATCAGAGCCAGGATCTTTTCCCAAAGTCCTTTCACAAGCCTCCCTGACCCTTGCAATGAAATCTGCTATGGATTCTTGAGGGCCTTGTTTTACGGTGCTAAATTTTTTGTGTGGTGTGCCGGTGGGTTCAAGAGAGCCCCAAGCCTTAATAGCGCATTCTGTTACGATCACGAAAACACCTGGGTCTAATCCAGCTTGGGTGTCGGTGGCCGCATAAGGACCCACCCCTAACAGAAGGTTTTTTGCTGCTGTATTGTCTTGCTGGGGATTATGCTTCAGCCAACTGGTGACCTCCTTAGTCCACAAGGCTTCCCACATTACTGCTTGTCCTGGTGTTAAACAGGGCGTTTGCTACCGAGCGCCAACCGTTCTGGATAAAAGCAGTGTTTCTAGTAATATGGTTAAGCATTTGCAGCACAAAAGGAGAATTAGGACTGTAAGTAGCACAAGAGGATTTTAACTCCTTCAGGAATTTGAATGGTATACGATTATATCGCCGCGCTCCGGTCAAGGGATCTGTTTCAACTCGACAGGCTTCTATTTCTTTGCTCCATTCAGACATCTCTTCCCACTCCCCAGCTTCTATGGCTGCTTGCAGAGCTGCCTGCACTGGGGACTTAAAGGGTTGTGCGGGCTTGGCCCGTACTTCGGAAAGAAGGGTTGGTAAGGTCAATTCTTCTTTCCCTCTGGCTAGGTGGAGGTGGCAGGGCATTTTTCAACTTTAAATTACAAATCTGTTGGGATAGCTGTAACAAACAGTGCTCCAAACTCTCTAGTTTTGCTTCCATAGACGCAAATCCTGGAGGAGCAGATGGAGAGGTGGGAGAGGAGGAAGAATAAGGCGGGAGAGTCAGATATAAAGTTTTTGGTTCCTTCTTCTCTGGCCTGCTTCCCCCGTCACCTTCCTCCCCTAATGAGTACCCTGTCTGAGCCTGTGCAGGACAAGTCAGAGGGCAACGAGGAACTCCACGCAGGGCTGCTTTCACTATACCAAAAAGAGTAAAATCCAAGTCCGTCAGCAGCCCAGGGGAAGTTTCCTCATATGAGGTCATTCGATGACCAATGATGTCTATTTTCTCTGGGTCAAGCCTTGCATATTCCACCCAGGGGGACAGAACAAGGTTATTGACAAATTTACAGCACTGCTTGATATGTACCTCCGTTCCTTGTTTTTTTGCTAGTTTATAGACTTGTCTGCCATACACCTCCACCAAAGAGGGTGTCACAATGGGGAAGCTAAAATCACTCCCCATCACAAGTGTCTCTACACACTCCCGGCCTCAACTGCCCTGCTTTTTAAGCGGCTATCTGTCCCTCAGTACTCAAGTCCCTGTTCGTGGCACCACCTGTCCAGGCCAGCCGGACTCAGGGATTCCAGGGGTCCCAAAGTACCTACCATAACCCCGCAGTTGCGCCCGGTCGCCCCAACGACCCTGCAGGTGCTTCTCAGTCGCCCCAACGACTCTTCGGAGAAGAACTCCGGATATGGACAGAATAGTCCGACACACCTCAGTGGAGTGGCCAAGCGTCTTTATTGTCTTACAAATCTCCTCTTGCTGCTGCCCCCTCAGCCTTATTCACCTGCCTCTTTATTCCCTTTCCATCTGCACTTTTGTCAGGTGTCCCAGCAACAGGATCCTGATAGGCGGGGAGTGCTCCTCCATTGATGGTGCATGCTCAATATCCCCATGTTTGACGTGCAGTCATCGAGGCAGAGTACACACCTGGATGCCTCTTACCCGCCTCAGGTTTTCCTTGTTAGCAACAACACACTGACCGAGGTCAGACATCTAGGTAGCTCTAAGGGGCCCTTATAGTGGAACTTTAATATGCTGGTGAGTTTTAAATTTTTTCCTTTCTTCCTCTTTATGAAACAAAACAAAAAACCCCTAATTATGATAAGGGATGGCTCTCTTGGAAGCATACAGTGGATAACTCTCATGGTACAAAAACAAGATACAACTTTAAAAATATAACAAGCCCTTACATAACATAAATCCATAGAATCTTTTCTGATTATTCACTGTCTACAGTCTCTATTGCAATCCATCTATTCTCTCTTGCAGCACCCTAAGCCATATTCCACTCACTCCCTATACTGCCTCCAGCTCAGCAGAAAACCCTAATGACATTTGAGGTTCCTTTCAGATCTGGACTCCTACAATCCAATAATCACTCCTATGTCCCCACTAGCAAAGGGGATTTCTTGCCAAATGATTAATTATTTATCTTCTAACTCAACTTTTGAGATTTTGATTCCTCAAGTGTTAAAGAGAGGACAACAGTATTGTGAGTAGGCTCACTAGGAGAACAAATTTTGCACTGCAAGTGTTAAAGAGTCACTAACCTTTCTTTGAGGAACACTTTCCTCCAGCATCTGTGATGAGCAGGCATCTTCAGAATTCTTGGCTTTATGACGAGCAGAGTGACTGGAAGAAGAGGGCTCGCTCTTTGCTGAGCCTACAGTCTTACATTGTGGTTTTGAACCACTGCTAAGAGTCTTTTGGGTTGAGGATCTTCCCTTCCCACCTGCTTCAAAGTGCTTCTGCTTACTGAACTCTGCAGGAAAACTGTGTCCTAGGCTCTGTACCACAGCTTCCAATGAGCTTCTTTTATCTGGGCAGGAAAAAACACAGCCTGAGTCTTAGAGATTTAGTGACTACACCACCACCAAAACCAATGCATGGTAACTCCTTCACTGCTTTGTGCACAGAAAAGGCATGCTGATGACACATGGTCATCAACTGCCAGAGTTCTCTCACCCAGAGCTTAGTATCAGGTCAATTCTAATGTAATAAGGGTCCTTACAAAGCATTCAAAATTAGTCTTCATTATTCTTAGGAACATTTACAGGAAACTAAAATGTAACAACTGATGTAGTGCATGCTTATAAACAAAGTCACTCATTCTGTTTGAAAGTCCTTTGCCTTTCTAGTAGATAAATGAATGTGAATATCTGAACTTGCAAGGAATAAAATTGAATTTTGCTTCACATAATTTATACCAAGCAGAGGAACAACATGATGAAGCTAAGACTCAAATTTTTGCAAAGCCTCTTACTCTACCAAAATAAATAGTAAAAAATTAAAAAGTTGAATGGTAATCTGTATTTTATTGTATGAAAATGATTAACTTATTTATGACTAATGGTTCCTCATTTGCTGTAACATTTACTGTATCGCAACAGTTTATAATATACTAAAAAAAATATGCTACAGTAATAGCTCTAATTTTAAGGTTTGCAAAGCACTTTAAATGTTGGAATGAGAATTCAAAATAGGTGTCCTGACTCTGACTCTACTACTTTTTCTAAGAGATCACATTCTCAAATTGCATCTTTGGTATTATGCTCTTCCAGCTGTTACTGCTGGGCAGAATAACTTAGGGAGCTGATATGGCAAGTCTTTTTTACTTAGAAAAAAAATCTTTTCTAAGCTGAGAGAGGAAATATTAAGAAACTGATTTTTATCATCAGCAAAGTGGCCATCCATCATTTACCTGGTGACCGTGGCCGTCTCCTTGATGTCCACTCAGAGCTAGCAGATCTTGGGGGCTTAGGACTGCCCCTGAGGGGATTTCTAGATCGATGTGGGGACCGAGATCGGTGTCTGGGACTGAAGCGATGGGAACACCTTGGACTTCGACTTCTTGGTCTGTTTTGCATATAACGTCCAGGGCTTCGAGATCGGGATCGAGATCGCCGCAACTTGTGACCAAAACTTGGCCCCCTAGATCGGCGGGGACTGGCACTAGATGAGTGAGTACGTCTCCTTGGTGTCTGATTTTCCTTTCTATTGCCCTCATCTCTGTAAAATAAAATTAAAAGACTAGATTTAAGCAAACTCTCACTTAATTTCATTTTATTCATATTTTATTCATAAAATTTCATTTTATTCATTAGCTAATTTAAAATTTTTAGAAGACCAATTTTTGGAAAGGGTGTGCGAACATACACCAAACTCGGATAGTTTTTTATTCCTTTAAAAGGAAAAGAAAACATTTCTATAATTAGATGTATTTGAACACATACTTGGTAAAGAATTGGTTCATCCCACATATGCTTTTTTTTCAGAGAGTCACAAATACTGAATTATTTGGCGTTTTTTAAAAACTGTGTAAGGAATTTAGCAATGTTATTTGAATAACTACAATCAATACTACTTGTATTCTGAAAAGTATATACTATAAAGCAATGGTGTCAAAGTCAGAGAAACAGGGGGCTGCTGAATTGTACATAAGTTTCCCTGCAGGTTGCACAATAACTTAGAAAACAACCATTTATGTTCTATTATATTTTTATTTATTGTTAAATACTTCCCAATTACATTTTAATCTGGCTCAGCCCCTTGATACGTCTGTGCTACACAGGGTATATTTGATTCCTCTACTGCAGAGGAAAGCCAAAATATGGTCACATTAAGGAAAAAAAGTATTTTATTTTCTAAATTTTAGAGAGCAACTTATAGAAACAGATAAAGACCCTGCTGATGTTCTCATACTGCCTCTGAGGTCTCTTTGGGAAAAACAATTCATCAATAAGTATTTATTAAGCACCTAAAACACATGCTAGATTCAAGGGATACAAAAACAAAATATTAAATATTTCCTACCCAAGTGGCTTATTTTCTTTGGGAGAAAACATGCACATCTGTAATTACGTGAAGGATACAAAACAAATATAGTAAATGATGAGGGCTTGCAACGAAGGTGGTGTGCTTTTATGAGTAGAGAAAAAGGGACACATGAGAAACATTGTAAAAGTATAGATGACAAGATCTATCAGCAGACTGGCCATGTGGGCTGAGTATGAACAAGACTGAGGTTTCGGGCCCAAACAACCAGGACAATGGTTGGATCTTTTATGCTTATATGGAAGAGAAGAAGGTGCATGTGTGAGAAAAGATAGTAAGGCCAACTGCACATACTGATGGATTTGACCTGCATCTTCAGGGATGAGGACTCTTAAGAATCAGGGTAAGGATGGAAAGGATGTAGGAATGTGGAATGGCCAGAGTAAAGACAGAGTCAGGAGATGGAATTGAGGGAATGAATCATTGTGAAATGATTAGATCACCACGGGAGTACAAAGAGGAAAAAAAAGGTCATCCTAGGACACAGTTTTAAAGAACTCAGTTAGTAAAGTCCTCACAGTTAGTAGGCATGATCTGAAAGAACAGCCAGTAAAGGAGAATCAAAAGAAATGGTCAAACATGTAGGGAGGAAAAAACCAACACTAAGGAGAGACTATCTAGGAAGAGAGGGTGGTTGTACAAAGACTGAAGAAAGGTCAAGAAAACACAGGATTGAGAAAAGGTCATTAGATGTGGAAATCAATCTCAAAGAAGACCAAAATGACATCACTTTGCTAGAGTCAAGTGTCCAACTGTGGCTGCTCAGACCAATACAAGCTCCAAATGCTCTACCGCAGGTCAAGCACAAACAGTCCATGTGAACATTTGGGGCCGATTCTCTAAATCTGCATATCTCACGTTTCTTTTGAGCTAGTTTAATTCTGCTTTGCTCACAGAGTACAGCACCTTCTCTGGTGCTGTGCCAGTGTCTCCCATGTCACGCAATCAATTTCAAAGTTCTTAAGAGAGACCTTGAAAGTGTCCTTGTATAGCTTTTTCTGACCACCATGTCAGTGCTTGTTCTGTCTGAGTTCTCCGCAAAGGAGTCTCAGGCAAGCTGAATTATTTGGCATTTGAACAATGTGAATAGCCAACCAACTGGTTATACTTTCACTCATGCCCAGTAGACCTTTCTCATTGACCCTGGTGAATGAGTTACATACTCCTTGTACTCCACTGCTGTTTCTTGACTCTGACTCTACTACTGTCACTACAACTTCACCTCCTTTGAGATTAATGTTGTATAAGTGCTGGAAAGGGTAGCCAGGAGTAGTCATCTGGAAGGAATCAGATTTCAGTTACAGTGGTCAGAAAAAGATATGGGCAGAACTAGAACAATAAAATCAAAGCAAATCCCAGCTGTGTCAAGAAAAACTTTTAACAGTGTGAGCTCTCCACAAGTAGAGTGGACAGGTTTGGAAAGTGGTGGATTCCCCCTTTCCCTGGAGGCATTCAAACAGAAGCTGGAGGACCACTTGGGAGGACATGCAGTGGATGGAATTTTTATCAAGATACTAGCTGGATTCAATCACCCAGGTAGTATTTATTAAATCCTGATTACGTGTAAAACATTAGGAATAAAGGTGGAAGGACTGAAACAATCTTTAATGGGGGCGACAAGTACATGTAAAACCATAAACAGCATAAACGTAAATTTAATATATATGCATCAAAAAAAGTTTGGGCAGTTGGGAAAAATCAGGAAAAGCTTCATGCCGAAGATGTTATCTAAGCTGCATCTTCAGGGATGAGGACTCCTACCAGTCAGGGTAAGGATGGAATGGTTGTAGGCACATGGAATGGCCAGAGTAAAGACAGAGTCAGGAGATGGAATTGCGGGAGTAAAGAAGAGAAGGCTAGTTTCCATGGTGTGCATACGGTAAGGGGAAAGAATATCCAATGAAGGGAATGATAGGTCAGAATCAGGTTGTGTGAGGTTTTAAAAACTAAACAAGACTTGGTATTTATTCAAGACAAAGGAAGCCAATGAAGTTGGTTAAGAGGAGTCACAGTTAGATCTGTGCTTAAAGAAAATGACGCTGGCAGCTGTGTGTGTAGGATGGACTGAAATGGTGAGAGACTTGAGGGAGACAGACCAATAAGAAGACTGTTCTACCAACTCTAACAAGATAAATGTGCATAAAAAATACTGATCCAAATACTATCTATTAAAAACAAAAACAGAAACGGCTGCTAGCCTACTAAGTGATTTTTTTAATTAGTTTTTTTCAAAAAAAAAGCTGTTAAAAGGTTGAAGTAAAATCAATGACTACATCCAATTGCACACATTACAATCCACACATGCAACCTAAGTATACCTCCCTCTGACACGCCCCTACCCTACACTGAGAGGAGGGAGGAGTGTTTCATAGTCAGTTCTCCCTGACTCAGACTGGTCACTACAATCTGAGTTCAATACAAAACAAATTACATGTTTACTAGCAATCATTATGATACAGATCTGTAACAAATCAAGAGTGGACATTTTTGCTGATCACTAGCATAACCTATATGAAGACAGCTACTTAGCAAAATATTACTGTAGATGGCAACTGCAGCCATGAAATTTAAAACATGCTTGCTTGCTGGAAGGAAAGCTCTGGCAAATATGGACAGTATACTAAAAAGCAGAGATAACACCTTACTGACAAAGGTCTGTAGAGATAATGCTATGGTTTTTCCAATAGCAATATATAGCTGTGAGAGTTGGACTATAAGGAAAGCTGAGTGCCGCAGAATCAACACTTTCAAACTGTGATGCTGAAGAAGACTTTTGAGAGTCCCCTGGACAGTCAACACTTAAATAAAGAAATTCAGACTATTTGTTGAAAGAACAAATACTGAAGGTGAAGCTTAAATATTTTAGCAACATAATGAGAAGACAGGACTCACTGGAAAAGACTCTGATGTTGGGAAAGATTAAAGCCAAAAGGAGAAAGGGATAGAAAAGGACGAGATGAACAGATAGTGTCATGGATGCAATCAACCTGAGCTTGAACAGACTTCAGAAGATAGGAATGGATAGAAAGGCATGGTATGCTATGGTCCATGGGGTCACAAAGAGTTGAACGGCACTCAACAACAACAACTTAGCAAAAATCATTACCTCCTGGAAGATAGGATCTCAGGATTCCAATCAGGATATCTATTTTAAGAAAAAAAATTAACGAATGTAACTATATTTTTATTATGATACTTTAAAATCAAATGTTATAGGAATAAGTAAGTCTTTTTTCTTCAATTGCAATAAAAAACATGGATTGTTCCAAAACATCCCAGGTTTACAAAACTAATTTCCACTTTTTAAAAACAATTCAGTTATTATATATACAGGCTAGGCATTCACCTGTAACTTATGGCTTGATATAGTCTCAGTTTAAAATGGATGTTCTTTTAGACATAAAGACTAAGCAGAAGTTATAATTCAATTTTTTGAAGTAAAAATGTTCCTACTAAAGAAATCACAAATTAAAATATGGAAAGAATTTTGTTAAGTCAACAGTAAGTCCATGTATCAAAGTGGTATGCAAAATTTCAGAAAGGAGAAGAGTATTTAGTAATTGTGCAAAGGTATATGTGACAGGATCAAAATCAATTTTACCTTATGCTATAATTTAATATATATAACTTTATAAAATGTTATATATTTTTTAAAGAAAAAACCTAAATGTTTAAATACTTTTCATAAAATTAGGTTCTTTAAAAGTCCTCAAGTGCCACCTACTCTATTTAATTTGTATGTACTGATTTATATTGTCTTTTCCCATTAGAGTATAAGTTTCTTGAGAGCAGGACTATTTTTGTTTCATATCCCCTAATATTTAGCACTACTGGAGGAAGGTACTAAGTGTCTAATAAGTGATTCCTGATTAAGTTTATTTTTTATATATAACGCCTTGTAGTCTCAAAATTTTTTAGGCAACAATGTAATTTTAACTAGTAGAAACAAGATCCATGAAGTTAACGACAAGGGATATTCAATTCCCTTATAAGACTAATTTATGGAAGATACAGTGAAACTTTAGGCAATAAAGTAGTCTGGTGGGATCTCCTCTCTTATCTCTCATGACCCAGGGGAAAAAACTCTACATCACTGCAACAACCAACCTCATCAGTAAGGGAGAGATTCCATCCCCTTGAAGAGTCTCCACATAAAGCAGAAACACCCTCCAGTTTTCAAACTTAGCTTAGAATCAGTTTGAAGCATGAAATTAATGTGTTAAGGACTTTCTATAAAAGGCCCAAACCTCAGCACAAAGGTTATGACAGCAGCAACTGCAAATTAAAATAATGAACAGTGAACTTGGAGTTTGGAAGAGTTGAAATAGTCACTACCTGTAGGATCTTGGGGAAGAACTTAACCTTTCCCAGACTTGGGAGGAAATCAGGATACCTACTGGGGGACTGTGGACGTATGTCTATGTGGGCCTAGGCCAAGAACCCACCAGATATGGAATTGAGGACCTAGGCATGTAAGTTCCTTTACCAATAAAGTGCATTTTCTTTTTATGGTACAATTAAAAAAAAACCAAAACACCACAATTTTTAGCAGTTCTCTGGAAGGTGCCAGATAACAGAACAGCTGCCCCAACTATTCATACTTTGTGGCTAGGATGGACCTGAAAGTCAAGTATAATTATTCTACCAAGACACCTGACAGTACCCAAAATGAGAGACTTGCCTCTGGGCCAAAGCTATCATTTAAGAAAGTCCCTGAGAGAGAAAAGACAATAACTGCTGTCTTTGTTGCTTTCTGGTCTTAGATTAGTAGCTTACGCTTGAAAAATTCCCCAAGAAGGTACTAAATCTCATGAATTTAGGAAAAGAGGAGAAGCAGCAGTACATAATTTTCCTAGTTCACCCTGATGGAAGATTTATCTTTTTTCTGATGACAGGTCCAGGTTTTTCTCATTAAGTGTAACCCAATACCCCCTAGTTCTAAGTATCTTCTACCTACTCAAATTACCTCTTATCTATGTAAATGATGACTGACCTCCCCCAACAGGGAGATCCCAGGGGGCAACCAGGGAAGATTTTTATTTTTGTCTTTGCCTCCCTAGCACCCAACCCTTTGTACATAAAGGGTACTTAATATATGACTAATGAATGAATCCTAAAACACATAAAAGAAAGGCAAAAAAGGAACTCGATTATTCCAAAGTAGGCCTTTCCAAGAGGAACAAAGAAAAGATTTACCTTAAAAATGTCTGTGTACAGAGAGAAGTAACTCAATGATTTTGTGCCCTCAGAGTAGTGGCAAATAAGGCAAAAATCACTAGACATTTTCCCATCAGCCAATTCAAAATATTCTTCCTACCATTAAAAAAGGATCAAATACTATATGTCTGCAAAATAAATGAAAATGCCTTAAGTATTTTCCAAAAAAATTTCCAATTTAAAGTTACCAACAGGTATTCTAAATATTTTTTATCTACCAAAGAGAAAATAAGTTTCCTTACTGTTGACGTAACTGCCGGCAGCTCTCAATGTGGGCAGGTGTATTCTGATGCTGAATCCAATTCTATCAGAAAAGGAGGAAAAGTGCCAAAGTTAGAATACGCCATACCATGACATGTCACCTTAACTATGGATTCTTAGGGTCAGAGTTATTAAGGATTTTTCTTAACTGTTGAAGCAATTAATCTGACCTCCAAAACTAAAATGCACAATTAATTACAGGTGGCATATTAAAATTTATATTCAATAAACCTGACAAAGACAAGAAAATAAAATCCCAACTACATTCAACATCATCAACTTACTGATGCTGCTGGTAAGTAAAGTACAACAAAAATTTTCTTTACCTTATTTCATTTCATAGGCAAGACTTCAAGAGTCTAGGTTGTTCAAAAGAGATCACTAAATAAAATTTTTTTTTTATAAAAGTAAAAACAATAGTGTTCATTTTTGCCAAAAGAAAAAAGAAATGTCAGAGACCACCTATGGTTTAAAGAAAATGGTCTTTTATGACATGTCCCCTCCAAATACATGTGCTTAATGGCTTACAGTATAAAACCCACACTTATAAAAATCTTATCATTCATGACAGGTATCCTTCCAAAAGAAGTCACCATTAGATCTATACAAGGATATGATTTCGTACACTCTAAAAATACAATTCAAGTTTTAAAGTTTGCTTTAAAGTTTGTTTCAAAGTTTAAAATTATAGCAAGTTAATATATATTTATACACAATAAAAATAATTAAATATTGGGCATTACTAAATTATTAGGTGGTTGAAGAAATAAACACAAAGAACTTTGCCTTCAAAATAACAAATGCACCCCATTAGCTTTTGAAGCACACAAAAAGCCAGTACAATTCTTGAAGTGAACCAGAAGTGAACCACCTGAAAACAAAACATACAGTTTAATGCTGTTTTGTTTTTCTAACATGAACCAGAAACCTCTCATATAGTGAGCCCCACAAAAGTTAAGAGTACACAATTCCCTTGTTTCAAATACTAGTTTACTGCTAACATCCCAGCTGAAGGTCCACAGGTAAAGCCATCAAATTGCTACTAACTGCAGAATCTGACTTAGGGCAGAAAGAGGCAAAGCTACTCCATACATGGTGCCTCTGCACCAGCAGTCATTAAGGTGTATAACAAGACTGACTTTTAAATACTTCCCCCCCATCCCACCCCCAGGAAATAGTGACTGGGAACTAAAATGGGGAAATTCTGACGAACTTCCTGCCAAAAGGAAGCCAAAAGAGGGCAACAGTAGCAGTACCTATAAGATGACTGTGCTTCCTCTTGTGTTTTGGGTAAGAAATCTCCAACAATGGCAATGGCATCTACGTTATCAGAATGTCCAAAAGGTAATTATCTCTTAGATATAAAAGGAAATTTCCTATACCTATCTAGGGGTGACAGGCTGCAAAAAGACCCACAATAGAATTGTTTATGAGTCTTCTAACTATTGAGTTTTCTAACAGTCTCAACCTTCTCTTTACTCCCTCCCAAAATTTTCTAAATTTGACCAACTTAAGCTGAATTACTTTTGCACTGATGGACTATCCTTAACATCATAAGGTCAACCCTATCAATTTAAAGCTTTAAGGGACCCAAGAGGTCATCTAGTACAATCCCATTTTACAGATGAGGAAACGCAGGACCAGAAATAGTTAAAGGACCTGGCCACATAGATAGGATCTGAACCTAAATCAGCTCCCAATCAGTCTCTCTTATAAATTAAAAGGCTACCTGTTAACTACTGATGAAATACAGAATGGCTTTTTTACATTCCATTTCTCTATCCAAGTTATATTTTTCTTGCCTTTCCTAAAAAGACAATTTATAACACTCAGATACATTTATATTTATAATACAAGCTTCTGACGCTACCTAAAAAGTATTATTTTTTCCTGAGCTACAAGTGTTTAAACATTCTGCCATGTGAAAATTTTACAATTGTGAACTGCCCAATGATTAGAAGCAGAGGCAATTTTGTAATCCTGCATGAGGGCAAATTTAATGCTAAAGAAACATGAGACCGGAAATAAAAGTTCTATCTTTAAATAGAAAGAAGAAAACCTAAAACTAGAATAGACCTTAAAGGTCATCTAATTCAATTCTTCCACCCAAGCTGACTGCTCAACAATATCCCTGACCAGACTGCTTGAACACTTTCAATGACAGAGAAGCTAGATCTCAAAGCAACCAATTCCAATTTGGATACCTCTAATAGAAGACACTGGCTGAATGAAATCTGCCTCCCCGAACTGTATTAACAGCCATCCAAAAGTGTAAATTAAATCTGTGTGTATACACAGAAGTCAATCCTGAATACACACATTTTTGGCATATGAGAATCGGGCATGAGTTCCCTCATGTACTCTTGTTTTCTCTTCATAATCCCTATTATAACAATCCTCTGGTCCCTCCAGGCTCAGAAGATAAAGACCATATGACATTTTTTCCTAAAGAGACTGACACAGAGACCCTGTTTCTAAGAGTTAAAACTAAAAGAATGTGGTGACCACCCAAAGACATTTGCCTCAACAGTGGTCATTCTGGATCAACTGCCCCAGCTGCAGAAATGAGCACTAGAGGCTGATCCTTAGTAAATAAAGAACGTGGTTAAGGGAAGAGAAGATAAGGTTTTAGACTAAATGAGAATAAGATGGCAGGGAGACTCACACCCTGGGCATGGGCAAAAAAGCCAGATTTCAAAAACAAAGGTTAAGATACAAAGCAAAAAGGTCCTTTAACAAAAACCTGGTCCTGTAGGAAGGGTTTTTCCCCCCTTATATTTTGAGCCCAACGATTTAGACTGCAAATTACAAAAGAGTCTAGCAGAAAATAGTATACATAAGTATATCAGAATAAACAAATTACAAAAGAAATTCATCCTGAACTTCACATATTTATTGTGGAAAAGAGTATACCACATTACGTCATTTAAAAATCCTACTTCTTCCAGATACTTTTCAAAACATTTATAAAATTTTACTATGTGACACCTACACTAACCAGTACCTAAGTACCTAAATCTGATAAATCCACATTTATTTTTCTCTATATTCTGTCTTCATTTTATAGTCTCTAAAAATATATGCTAGACATGTAAAAAAAGTCTCAGTAAACTAATAATTCCATTTATCAAGAGACAATATAATCTAGCTTTGCTGAATTTCCCAGAGGAAAATCTAAACCAAAGGTTCTTAGTGTGGGACCTGTGAAGGTTTTTTCTAAATATTTGGCTAACTGTATTTCCATATTTGTTTCCTCTGACTGCCAAAGGAGTCTATAATACCAAAGAGGCTAAGAATACCTGAACTAGACAACATAAAAACAAAATGTCAATAAAAAATATATACATATATACATATATGTATATAATTTTTTAAAGAGGCATTATATACCCAATGAGTGTTAAGGGACAGAAATAATGCTTATTTTAGTTCTGACATAAATTCTGTCATCTTAGAAAATTCATTTGTTTAGAGTCTTCCATTTCCTCACCTCTAAGTATTAAAAGTTATCTGGCCCGTGTTTCCCAGTCAGAACACACTTAAATCAGCATTAAATGTCGCTGGCCCCAAACACACAGGTATGTGCAAAGCTGCTGAGGATCTCCAAAGGATGTACCAAAGATAAATGCAACATATCAACTTTTCACATGATTCATAGGGTTAAGTTCTCATCCAAGCAGAGAAATACTTTAATCTTATTCAGATAATTTGTGTTAAAATCTCCAAAAATTTATAGTTTACATAAAGATCAGATTTAATTGTCTTTCAGTTTCTTAATTCCCAGTAAATACCAGAACACATCAGAATGTAGAATAAAATTTACTCAGGCGCTGAGAATTATACAGTGATCTTTAGAAACCACTCACCTTCAAATGACTACACTCTACGTTACATAGAGAACACATATGTGGAAATATTCTTGGAGATGCAGCATAATAATCATTCATCATAGAAGGAGTTGGAAGTCTTTTCATCTTCTGGGCACCTGCCTGTGAAAACTTGGGCAGCCAAGATGCTTTCACAATTCCAAATGGAGACTGAATAGGAGCATCAGGTTCTGATGAGTAATTTTTTTTCCCACCTCCAGATCCAATATGCATGTTAGATGAATTAATCACAGGTTCATGTGAAATCCTCTCCTGTTGGCTTACAGGTGTAATTAACTCAGTTGAAAAGGATTGCTGGCTCATAGGAGGTGGTAGCAAAGATTGGCTCATTGAAGAAATAAGTGACTGGCTCATTGCTTGACTAATAGATTGGCTCACAGAGTTCACTGGTTCAAGGACTGACTGTCCTGTCATGTTTAAATTTGACATCTTGTTTGCACTATCAACTGGGAAAAATGACTGATTACTGGAGGACTCATTTTGGAAACCCATCTGTCTGATCAAATCTTCAACTGGAAATATTGAATTGCATATCACATTTGGAGCAGACACAGAAATATTCTGCTGGGACTGAAACTCACTCTTATTTTCTTCCGTAGGTTCTTCAGGGTCATAAATTCGTACTTCCAATGGATCTTCTGTGTAACCATATTTACTGGCATGTCCATAATCAATCACATTACTTGAAACTGTCTCACCACCAAGGGTTTCTTTACCACTTCTTTGTGAAGGTAAATTAGGTAGCCAGCGCCCCATTTTACGCATTCTTATATCCCTCAGTATCAATGGCATATTTTCTGGGGTTAGCTGTTCATCTGGATATCGACTGAGCTCCTCTAGGTCTTCATTGGATAATCCAAAGCTTGCTAAAATACTTGATGCACTTTCCTTTGTGTATCGACTATGTACTTTAGGACTCTGGTCTGTAATGTGTGTTGCAGAACCACGTTTCAGTCCTGCTGTTCCAGATGGACGAGGACTATCATCCCACTGACCAACATGAGGTTTCCCCTTCTTTTGTTGGGCTTCATGAAAATCCATTTTTTCTTTGGCCAATCTTGGGTCAGTTCGGTGTTGCATCATCTGAACATTTGTCCTATGGGGGCCCATGCTCTGGTAAGACTCATGGCCCCCAAATCTTTGCCCAATTCCATGGGGTCTTCCAGATGGGTGTAATCTTGGGATACCCATTGTTTCAGTTCTCATATATCCTCCATGAGGCTTCATCCCAGAAGGGTTAGGTGCTTGTGGCCTTTGACCTGGAAAGTGTCCTCGAGGATTAAACCTGGGTCTCGACATGGCTATTTTCAAGAATGACTGATTTAATAAAGAATAAGGTGATGCTGAACCATGTGAAGCAACTGCATTCAGCTGTTGTAGAGCCAACTGTGTCTTAATCTGAGCAAACTGCAAAGGAGATGGGCCCAACAGAAGTGGGTTTGCAATGCCCAGGTTCAAGGAATTCACAAGTGGTGCGAAATTTTCCAAGAATAACACAAAGCTGAAAGTTAAAACACAAATATTAGATCATTTTAACTCAAACTATTTTATGAAGTGGATTCTATAGCCAGTGAAAAACATTACGAAATACAATCATGAAATCAAGCTAAACTTCAAATGCTTTTAGAATAGAAGATTCAGGAAAAATTTTAAAAATCACAGTAATCCCAGTATTTTCTTTCTTGTTCTTAAAAACACAAATACTCTGCCAGTGGTAATTAGACATTTCCCCCATCTTCTCCAGAGTAGTAACAAGAGCTGTCCAGGGTGCTGGGCAATGACTTCCACAATGTTTAAAACGGTTTTAATTTTTTTTCTCCAAAAAATGATTTTGGGATTTATTTCAGGATGTTGTAATGTTACAAAAATACACAGGCAAAAAAAGTTGAACATATGAGATTAATAAACTAATAAAAATTTTAAATTCTCAATTATAAGACAGCATGCCCACAGAACAGTAAAACTTAACATTTTAAGAGACATATCACAAGTCATACTTTTTAGAAGTAACTAGTTCATTACCTATTCTTATACAATGTGAAGTGGCAATACAACTACAGGATTTTCTTTTGGCAACAATTTAACTTGAGTAGAGAAAGGACACCTACAAATAAATATACTGGAACCCCTATAATACTCAATTGTGCATTAACAATAAATTCCGGTTTTAAATACTAACAGTTTTTTTAGCCTTTCATAAGTTGGCATAACCTTCTTGGAGACACTCAAGAGTCTGGTATGGACAATCAGCATGTATTAACGCTCCAGTCACAAATACTCCTTAAAGTTGCATTAAAGGCAAGAGCGTGGCTGCCCCTCCCCCACCTCAAGGGGGAGCCACCTGACCCAGCCAGTGGAGGCTTCAAAGAGCCTCCCGCCAACTCCTCCTTATGCCTGACACCAGAGCATGAGTGGCCAAGGACAGATAATGCCTTTGCTGTGCCTGCCTCCATGTCATGTGCTCTCTACTAAAACTCAGTGTACTCAGTTACCATCTTTTAGCTCATGCTACAAATTTACCCATATCTCCCATATCTTCATACATGTTATCCTGTAAACTGGAGAATAATATTAAACTAGTTAATCTACTCTTCTACAATCCAGCTTAAATGCAGTCACCTAGCTAGCTAATCTTCTACAATAACATTTTCACCATATCACTAGCCTATTCAAATTTTTAAATGACTCCCCACTGCCTATAAGACTCAAGTCCAAATTCTTTATAGAGAATTTCAAGGCCCTTCACAAACATCTTTACTCTACCTACCTCAACCTGATCATCCATTTATTCCCTACTCAAACTCTAGACTGTAACCAGACTGGCCTATTCCCAGTCTTAGGCTCTTATTGCACCTTGTACAGAATAAGCAGAAATCAGTATCATTTTCTTTTCTTTTTTACAAAAGATCTAAGGTTTCAACAAACAAGCAAGAGATTCTGGGGTGTCACATATCTCCCTCTTTTTAGGGCTAAACTCCTTGAAAAAAGCTATGCCTCTCTTCTCTCTCTTAATTCTGCAGTCTGGCTCGCCAAAGTTACCTATGACCTCTACCACTGCCGTATTTTACAGCTTTTTCTCAATCTTTATCCTTCTTAAATATGTGCTTCAGCCTGCACAAAACATGAAGCTAAACATTTTTAAGCACTGTGTTACAAAGGGAAATTACAAGGTTTAGATACTGGCCTCATAAAGTTTCAACATCTATTTGGGGGATTAGACATCCAAATAGATAGCTACATTTAAGATATAAATATACCAAAATTGCAAAATGAAGTGCTATCTGAAGCCTGAGAAAGACCAGAAAAGGCTGATATGGCATTTTAGTTGGAGCTGAAAGGATAAAGAAGCCCTTGAAATAGTCCCTCCCAGCCAACTCCAAAGTTGAGTAGCAGAATAACAAAATGTCAATATTCTTGAACAAGTTTGTCAACGTACGTTTTTCATTTACTGCCATATAGTGTTGGTGTGGCCTTTCTGAAATTCACTTAAATAGGTTAAATCTTGATACTTTCTCATCCCGTCTTTCATGTTCTTCAACTATTTTGTGTTCAAATATTAATCAACCAATAAGGATTTAGTAAACATTACTGTATTTCAAGACACTGTGCTAAATATGGTTGTTTTCTCATTGTGTATCTAACACAGAGTCCAACTTCACTCACTGTACCTAAATTTCCAAACTATTTGAGTGTAGAAATAATAATCAAGAGAATGTAAATGCCAATCCATTTGGTTTTAAATAGCACTCAACTCTGTATCTACCTTGCTGGACAAGTCATTTATTGAAAAAAAAAATACACAAAATAAAATTAACTTCTATGAATAGCGTCTATGAATCACAAGTAGAAAGTTACACAAAGGTAGGAAAAATAATAATAGCTAACATCTACATAGCTCTTTATAATTTGCAAAGGAATTTATATTCTCTCATTGGGTTTCTCACAACAATCCTGTAAAATAAGTGCTTTTATCAGTATTTTACAAATGTGGGAACTGAGGTTAAAAGAGGTTACCTGACTTGCCAAATCACACAATCATTAAGTGTATGGACCAGGCAAACACAGGCATTCCTGACTCCAAGTTCAATACTACTTACTATATACTGGAGGTGGTAAACTCCGATAGGGAGGCCACTAATCTATAGGTACGGAAAATATAGTATTAACTGTGCTTTACTGTAATTTTATTCATTTTGTCAAATATTTCTCAATTACATTTTAATCTAGCTCAGCCTGCAGATGGGCTATGCATTTGACATCTCCATGGTACACCACCTAAAATGATATATAAGCCATCACCCACTTTTTGAGTATCATTTTTAAGTTGGTTTCTATTTAAAAAAAAAAAAAAGGAAAACTCTGGGGAGTGGGTTTCCAAGGTATAACAACATAAATCTATAAGCATAATTAGAAAAAAAAAATCAGGCTTATCCAGAGAAGGATGATATTTTACATATGTATGAATGCAACATCATACAACCTGGGTAATCAATCACTGAGGTAAAATCCAGTTATTTATGCTCTAGATTTCAGACAATTAGTTATGTGGAAATTATGCAGAAATGAGACTCTAGGCCAAAAGAATTTTCTGAGGGTTTAATGCTTTACACTTAGAATGCTTCACTTTATCCATATTTTGGTAGAAATGTTCTAAAAACCTAGAACTTACCCAATACCCTGCCCTATGCAAACCTTCTACTTTAGCCAGACTTTCTATTCATTAGTCATCAGATATTCACAACAACGAATACACTTCTGTGCCTTTTCTGCACTATCTTCCTTTTCCATAAATGTCTATACCTGCCCCTTCCTTCAGCTCAACTCAAGTCTTCCTAACCTGCCTGGTGATGGCTGCTTTCACTGAGCCACATTCTTAACCATTTAATGCTAATCATAATCAAAGCTGGGGTTACCCAAAGAACAATGGGGAGGCAAATGGTGGGCAGGAGAAAGCTGCAACTTACTACCAATGATTATGGGTACAGAATTCAGCATATATGCTGTCAGACACTATCATATTAGTTAGTTTGATTTCACTATTTTTGTTATAAATGAAGGTTCACGATATGTGCTTTTGGGGGGGGGGGGGAGGGGTAGAGGGAGAAGGCTAATATCCAGGAATGACTGAGATGCAAAAGCAAATAAAAACCTTCTGTTGTTATAGACAAGCAGTCTGCAGTGGTACTTCCTAACCTTCTGCAATCCAAGTTTTCCTTTCTTAGTCTTTCAGAATTGACAACAAGTTTTCTGTCATCACCTCTGACTGTCCTCTCTATCATCCTACTCTTGCTAATCTTCCATTTCCATTGGCTGTGTTCCTACTGCCTACACACCTGATTGGGCCTCCTCCAGCCGTGATCTAGCCACCCTGCTAGCCACTTACCTCCCTCTGTCTAGGGCTGAGCTCCTTGAAAAAGCTGTGTCTCCGTTTTCTCTTTAATTCTGCAGTCTGGCTCTCCAGAGTGACCTATGACTTCTACCACTGCCATGTTTTACAGCTTTTTCTCAGTCTTCATCCTTCTTAATCTTGCTACAACTGCTGACTTGGTCAAGATCACCCTCTTTTGACACTCCTCACTGTTCTCTAGGGCAGTGGTTCTCAACCTTCCTAATGGCGTGACCCTTTAATACTCGTATGTGGGTGTATCTGCATGTGGGCAGACCCGCCTGGAGACAAATAGAGGAGCGGTGTCTCGGTTCCCTAAGACCATCGGAAATATGTGTTTTCCGATGGTCTTTTAGGTGACCCCTGTGAAAGGGTTGTTCGACCCCCAAAGGGGTTGCAACCCACAGGTTGAGAACCACTGCTCTAGGGTTTCAGGACATTACCCTTTCCTGTTTTTCCTCCTACCTCTCTAACCACTCCTTCTCAGTCTCCTTTGTTAGATCTTTGTCTCCTAACCATGGGTGTCCCCAAAAACTCCTTCTTGTGCCCCGTTCTCTTCTCCCTCTACACTACTTACATATTCATTTGGTGATTTTATTGGTTCTCATGGATCCAATTATCATCTTTATGCTGATGACTCTCAGCAATCTGTCCAGCACTAACCTGTCTCCTAACCTGCAGGTTCCCAATTCTAAGTGCCCACTGGACATCTCAACATGGATGTCCTATAAACATTTTAATGTATCCAAAACTCAAATCACTATTGTTCCCCTCCAAAACCTCTGTTCTTCCTAACTTCTCAATTACTGCTGGTGGCACCATCATCCTCCCAGCCACCCCCCAGATTCACAACCTACATGTTATACTTAACTCCTCATTCTCTCTCCCCACATCCAATCTGTTGCCGAGTCCTGTCAATTTCACCTTCAAACATTTCCTGTATACGCCCCCTTCTTGACACTGTCAACACCCTGGTGCAGGCCCTCATCACCTCACATTTCAAAAGTCTGATCCTTCACTTCTCTCCCTCGAGCCTCTCTCTACTTTAGTCCATCCCACATTTGTCTGTCAAAGGGATCTTCCTATAATGCACAAGTCTGGTCACTCTCCACCCCACCACCAAATAAAATCCAGAGGCTCCCTAAATAAAATCCTTTGTTTGTCACTCAAAGCTCTTCCTAACCTGCTCCCTACCTTTCTAGTGTTCTTACACCTCATATACTCCCATGTACTCCAATACAGGGACACTGAGCTCCTGGCTGTTTTCCATTTTCTGGATGTCCCCTATGCCTAGAATGGTCTCTCCTTTCTTTTTGCCTCACAACGTCCTTCAAGCTCCCAGGTAAAATCCCACCTTGTCCAAGAAGCCTGTCCTGATCCCCCTTAATGCTAGGAATTTCCCTTTATTATCTCTAATTTGTGCTGTAAATTTCTTTTTTGTACAAAGTTGTCTGAATGTTGTGTCTCCTATTAGACTGTGAGCTCCTCAAAAGGAGAGACTGTCTCTTTTGCCTTTCTTTACATCCCCAGTGCCTAGAAAGCACCTAATAAACGTTTAATAATAATAATACTCAAAATAAGTATTTACAAACAAGCTTTTCAGACTCTGCAAACCATGTTAGTGCCTAAACATTTTCATGGGTTGCAGAGGCCGAATGAAGTCACAGTCAAGACTCTTCATGTTAAATGGATATAAACTCCATAAAACTGCTATCATAGGAAAATCTATTCCTAATTCCATCTCAGAACAGAAGGCAGCAAAACAGTGGTATTTCCTCGGTACCTTCATGCTTAAAGGAAAGCAGAAGGGAATGTAAGCTTATATACATTGATAATATTGGTTACAAAAGAGTAGATACATTAGGGTCAACTGCTTCCTGTGAATTCTGAATCAGGGAACAAAGCAGAGAACAAAAAGTCCAGGTGCTGTAATATACCATCATTCTTAAATCTGGAAGGGTCAAACCCCACAAATATTATTCATTTTATAAGCATGTCACTTCAACAACTACCTGACATACTGTTTTAAGGACAATTCCGTATTTACTTCTTTAAGGCTTAAAGCACTCTGCTGTCTAAAACAAGAGTAGAAAATGAACACAAAATGTCTTGAGAATGATGGTGGCCAACTATCAGAATCTCTTAGGAATCAAGAGAAGAGCTTCAACTCTGAACCCAGTCTCTGCACCTGAAACATCCCCACGTTGAATGAACTACATGGCGCGTCACCCTATTTCATAATCTGCATCCTACACTATGGTAAATGGAAAAAGTTCCAGTTATGGCTAAATTTTACATTGGATCTGCAATCTTGCAGAGAACAAAAACAATTACATTTAGCAAAGTTCATTATGAAAATGTTTAATGGGAACTTGCATTTACATATAGCTTTTTAAGATTTGCCAGGTAAGGGGTGGGTAGGTGGCACAGTGAACAGAGCACAGGCCCTGGAGTCAGGAGGACCCGAGTTCAAATCTGGCCTCAGACACTTAACACATATTAGCCGTGTAACCTTGGGCAAGTCACTTAACCCCAATTGCCCTGCTTTCTCCCCTCCAAAAAAAGAAAAAATAAGATTTGCCAGGTGCTTCCTATGTTAATTCATTTGATTGTTCCAATAATTCTGCAAGATGGGCTAATCCCCACTTTACAGAAGAGAACATTGAGACTAGGCCAGGTTAAGTGACTTGCCCAGAGTCACACACCTACTAAATGTCAGAAGCAGGATTCAAACTCTGTTCTACTTGATGCCAAGTTCTGCACTCTATTCACCATACCATCGTGCTCCAAATTTTCTTGATTCTTCCTTTATTCCACACCGCAAATATATTTCAAGCCCGTGGTCAAACTGGTCAGGGACATGCTAAGAGCATTAAGAGTAGTGAGAAGGGTGCCATGCTACCACAACAAAGAGTTTCAGACTACAGACTCATCTTTATTTCTGGACTGTGGTAAAGAGGGGGTGAGGTCCTAGAAGAAAGGAAGAAAGTTTTTTGCATAAAGATCATAGAAAATCCAGATTTTCAGATGACAGAAGAAGTCATGTGGCACAGTGCAAAATGCTGGGCGATGGCAGAATCAGAAGAAACGAGATGTCTGTCCCACCTCGGATATTTACTGGGTCAGGCAAGTCACGTGACTGCTCAGGGCCTCCAATTCCTTATCTCTGAAGTGTAGATAAAAATACTTCCACTACTACCTCACACTTTAAATCAGAGAGTGCTTTATAAACCTTAAATCATTATATAAACATGAATTATTATAAAGTTTTAGCCCCCTCCCCAAAGAAAAAATAATCCGGAACCCATCAACCTGAAACAGTAGTTTCAGAAGTTTTATTAGGAAATGGAGTTACAGTAGCAAACACAAAGGAACTGCCTTTCTGGGTTTAAAAGGGCACCCTAACTTTTGTTGGGAGCCTTCTGTGAGAGCCAATACCACAGACAATTAAGAGCTTCCTATTATTCCTGTTACTGGATCGTAGAAGAGATACATTTGATCATCAGTTTATCAGTAACCTGAGTTTAGGCAACTAGTAAGAACCCAGAATTATTCCATAATGGTAGGGACAATGTTGTGAGACCTAATTCCCATCACCAAGGCAAATTCTAAAGGTAAGTTTTATTCATTGTAATTTACACAGGCAAGCTCAAAAATTCATTAAGGGATCTAGAACCTTAGGGCTAGCTAGAGTCTGCTCGATACCAGGGATCCTAAACTTAGAAAACTGTACTTTATGCTAACTATTCTGTTCTTAACCTAATGGCTTGCTAACTAGCCGATGTCCAGTTTGCTCATTAGGGATTATGAGCATTAAGACCAAAACTGTTTATCATGTCTAGCAAAATGTTGATGCTTTACAACACGAAGCCATCAAAAACCATGATGTACGAGACAAACCGCTAGTATGCCACCGTCACAACATGTCCAAAAACTTTTTTAGAAACCTCACCAAAACAAAATCTTGGTTGGCAAAGTTTTGTGCAGTTTCTTCCAAATCTTTTAACATTTAGTTAAAGATAAAACTACTCTCCTTATTCCAACACTACCCTAAATGAGATATGATGGATGGGAAGCGCAAACAGCACTAGCACTGAAGGGCAGTTCCCATAATATACCTTTAAGTCATTAGTTTTCAGCATGGTACAAAACTGACAGAAAATAAAGAGAAGCAGACTTCTAGAAATTTGGTTACCACATATTAAGAGTAGTGAGAAGGGTGCCCTGCTACTATAACAAAGAGTTTCAGACTACAGACTCATCTTTATTTCTGGACTGTAGTAAAGAGGGAGTGAGGTCCTGGAAGAAGCAAAGAAAGTTTTTTGCATAAAGATCAAAGTAAGCAATTTGGTCTCACACTCTCAAATTTCACCCCAATTTCCCTGGTCAAAAAATTACACAAAAATAGATAAAAGTTCACTGTTCCCTAGGGAGTTTGGGTGTCAGGAAAAGGAAGTTGCAAAAGCAAACAGAAGCAGAAAGGGCAACACCCCAAGAGATCTTGGGAGCCCCCTGCCTGGAATTATTACTCCCTCAAAAATTACTAATTTGACAGCAAGGAGTTTGCAGGTATAGGCTCTGACAGGGGTTCTTAAATCAGCTATCCACTCGCACCTCCTCACCCCACAGGTTCCTGGAATTTTTAAAATATTTTATTAATTGTACTTATTAGTGATCTCAGTAATATATATCCTATAAGCATTTTAAAACACTATTCTAGAGTCCACAGGCTTTACCATGACTGTCAAAGGGGTTCATGTCTCTCTCTCTCTACACACACACACACACACACACACACACACACACACACACACGCACACAGTATGTTAAGAACCCCTGCTATATGAACTAAAGCACTATCCCAAAAAATACAGCCTATCTAACTCAACTTTCCTTTATGTTAAATCTAAAGCACAAAATAGGGTCTTATAATTCTTTCCAAGCTTGTTTTTAGAGATCCACATTAAATAAGTCAGTCAAATCATATCAGTGCTTATATTCCAGGACAACTTTAAAACAATTTTGAACGAAATAAAAAACTACACAATTAAGACATTCCTTGTAAAAAGGCTACAATCTAGACCACAGTAAACATGTTAATATCCCCCAAATTGATATTCTTGTCCAAACACCAACAGATTACACTTTGTAAAGATAAAAAGATTTATCACCTAGAATAAGCAGTAGTCAAGAGGAGTCAAAAAAATAAAATTGATAAAGGAGGGTTTGACAAATTTCAAAATATCCTCCAATTAAGAAATTATCCAAATAATTAATGACAGCAGACATTTATGTGGTACTTTAAAATTCTGCAAAATGATTTACATATGTTGCCTCATTTGAGGTTAAGAACTACCTCAATCGAGATGGACATTATAAATATTACTGCTGCTTTACAAAAGAGGAAATTGCCACTCAAGAGATTTAAGGGACTCATCTACAAGTCACAGAGAAAAAGGAAGCATAAAGGCCCCAACTTTCTTGTACCAAATTCAGCACTCGATCCACTGTGCTCCTACCCTGCTTATTGAAAAATGGGGTAAAAAAACAGATCAGTAGAACCAAATGGGGAATCTAGAAGAGAAGAAAACATGTGCAAGATCATTATTCATTCATTAAAAGCACTGGAAAAAATAGATAATAGGATAAAACAAGTCTACATTGAGCACAGGAATTAGAAACGGAAAGGATCTGAGAAATAGATCATTCAAGTCCAACTGCCTGATTTTACAGATGAGAAAAGTGAGGTCCAAATGGGGGAAGGTATTTCCCCAAATTATGGAATGAGCCAGTGACACTACTGGGATTATAACTCAGACCTCTGGATCCTCACTGAACAAATGGAAGTAATCATACATTAGACATCCAACTCTTGAATTTTATTAAACAAAAGATGGTATACTACAGAAAATAACATATCTAATATGAAGAAACAGACTGGGAAAACTCTATGGTAAACCTATCTGATTAAAAAAAATAAATAAATCTGACAACCAGAAACCCCCAACTTAAAAATGCATGAATGAGGATATGAGGTGTTAATCACTTGAAAAATTGTCCAAACTCTAACAAATTCAAGAAACAAATTAAAACAACCTCAATTTGGCAAATAGAGTAAATATATATGCATATGTGTACGCATATACATTACGCCTTATTCTGCAGATCAGGAAACATGAAATTCAGAGGTAAATGACTCACCTGTAATCAAACAGTATTTGGGAACTAATTTTCTCCCAACTTTGTCACCTAAATTGATCTTACTGGTCCTTATAAAAAATTTTGATCTAATGTAATCATTATCAATTAATCACAAAGTATTTTCTAAAGACTTGTGTAAGGATGGCACTGAGGCTTCAAACCTAGGTGACTGTAGAATGGTGAAGTCCTCACATATAATGTTATTGAAAAGGACATAAAAGATAGCTTCTTTACTTAGAATAGTCCATAACATCCACAACCTGTTTAGGATTCCCTTTCACCTTTATATTCTATTCAGCCCCTACGATAGCTGGACTAATAGTCAATTAACATACCAACATCCAAAATTAATTTGGGGAAATCTCCATAAGAAGTTTTAGGTAATCTTTCCTATTGGGGTGTTGATATCATCGCCCATAAGTATACTGAATACTATAATTTAAGCTTACTTAAATGAAGTATTTTCAAAAGAAGAAAAAAGGAACCCTTTGTTCTGTTATCCATTTCTAGGAGAGTTTCTGCATATTGCTCACAGGAATAGCAATAATAAGAAAATGCCTGCCTCCAGTTCTATTCTATTCTTTCCCAGGCATGGCCTGGAGGGTTCCCATTCTAGCAGGCTCTATCCTGGGCCCTCTTCTCTTTTCCCTCTATACTATTTTATTCGGGGATCCCCTCAGATCCCATTCTACATGGAGTCAATCATCTCCGTGCTGATGATTCTTAGATTTGACCTCTCTCTAAACCTCCACTGTCTCTTGGATATCTCAAATTTGATGTTCTGCATACATTTTAAACTCCACATGTCCTGTCCTCCCCTGGTCCCCTCCTTTTGACAGTTACCTGTCTGGTGTCGTTGGTCTTTATTGCCTCAAACCTGGACTTGCCAATAGCCTACTGGGGGTGGGGGAGCCTGCCTGCCTCAAATCTCTTCTCTCCTCAGTCCATCCTCCAGTCAGCCAATTAATCTTCCTTAAATACAAATCACAACCGTATCAGTAAACTCCAACAGCTCCTCACATCACCTCCAGGATTAAATCTATGTTTCCAAGTCAAAGCCATTCATAACCTGGCCCCTTACAGCCTTTCCAGCGTTCTTATACCTTATTTACCACCCCCTCCCCACCAGGACTCTGGCCTCCACTCCTCAAACACGACACTCTGTTTCCCAAACCCCACGCAGCCACGCCCAAGGCATGCACCCTCTCCCTTCATCTCTGCCTCTCAGCTTCCTTCGAGCCCCCCAGCTAAAATCCCGCCTTCCACATGGAGCCTTTCCTGATGCCCTTAAAGCTAGAGCCTTCTCTGCCAATTCTCCCCAATGTATCATGTTGTCTCCCCTATCAGACCAAGCATCTCAACAACAGAAACTTTTTGCCTTGCTTTTGTGACCTCAGAACCCAGCACAACTGCCTGGCATATTCCGGGCACTTACTGACACGGGCATCTTGGGCTCAGTAAAACGCTAATGAAATACGGGGCTGAACAGAATGTGATGAGGGAGGTGGCAGTTATTTACTGATATGGAAAAGACAGATAATGGAGATGAGAAGAATAAAAAAAAATTCAGAAAGGCAAGAGTCAAGTACCAAAACAAAGGACTATGATGAACTTAGCTCTGTTCTTAAGGGGATCTTCTGAAGTGACAAACAATCTCCTGGACTCCCGTATGCAGCCATCGGTTAACTCTGGCCACAGGTGCTATCCCCACGCTTCCTTTTTCCTCTAGTGGAGCTGGGGGAAGCAGAGGCCTGCCAGACGCAGGACAAATGGCTGCCATCTACTGCAAAATTCAGTTTACAAAGCACTTTCACAGATACACACATGGATACAGTAGATTGGCTTGGGCCCCAGAGAGCAAGGTTCATTCTCTGACACTGTGGGTGACCAAGAGCAAGTCACATAACCTCTGTCAGACTCGGTTTTCTCACCTGAAAATGAGGTTTCTAAGAGTACTGGCACTATGCTTCACAGGGCTACCTTAAGCCTTTCAGTTGTTACTACTGTCCTAAGTCTCTGTTCTTTGAGAGCCAAAGTGGGTGAGAGTGGACAGTCAGGATCCATGGATCACTAGGGTCCCACATCAAAGTCACTTCTGCCAGGCTCAAGTTCCTCATCTGTATAACGAGGATTATGTTTGCACTACCATTTAGTTAAGGTCCCAAGCAAATCATCAGTAAACCTAACAGCACTACCTACACAAATGCATGAGACGGAGTCTTCATTTGGTTTCACAACTACTATGGAAACTAAGTGGAACAGCTATCCCCATTTTACAGATGAGACAATGAGGTGAAAGAAAACGGATTCTCAAAGAGAACTGGAACTAGATCAGACATATTCTGACTCCAAGGACACCACTCTTTCCTCTTTAATAAGGTCATTTTCAGTCCAGGATATCTCAATTGCTATTTTCATATCATTCTCAGAAAAATACATTAAAATATTATTGACTAGCGAGCTATGTTTATTTTTGGTAAAATCTTATTTTTTACACTACTAAGTAATTTAGTTGGATTCCTTATGTCTTACTACGGAAATATGACGCATTTATTAACTGTCTACTGTGTACAGAGCACTAGATTAGGAAAGCACGAAAACACCAAGATGACCCACACGGAATTTATGATCCAATAGGGGTATACAATAAAGAAATAACTGTATTAAAAAATGATCCAAGAAAATTCAATTCTACTTAACAAAAACATTTATTAACTACATAAATCAAAGGCAAGACGGAAGATACAAAGGACTCAAAGGTAAGAATGTCCTTAAGGACCAAATTCCACGAACTGATGCAGCACGTTATTTGATTCATAAGACCAAGAGAATAGATATTAAGATGAAAATGTTTACTTTCAAGTGAAAAGAGAATTGTTGCCTCACTGAGTACCCTGGTCCATCTAGCATGCACAATATGTTGGAGAGGCAAGGGGTACAGAAACAATGACTGTGTGCCAAGGCCTGTGCAAGTTCTGGAGAGAGAAAGGTGGTCACTTCTGAGAATGGATCAGAGAAAACTTCATGAGGAAAAATGTTATTGAGCTGGGCTTGCAAGATGAAGAGCCAGATTTCTATAGGCAAAGCACTTCTGACTGAGAGCAAAACAAAGAAAGCAAAATGGATGGGAAGTGAACCAGCCCCTCCAGCATGTCCAGGCTGTAGACATGGCGCCTGGCTCATGCGAGGCATTAAAGGAACATGCTCAGAGGGGAGGGTGCAATCCAGTTAAGAGTGTACAGGATTTAGACATGGAAGAACCTGAAAAGAGAGGACTGGAAGTCATCTAGCACAACCTCCTGCCTTACAGATGAAGAAAGACTTAAGTAACTTGTCCAAGGCTACAAGTACCTAAGTATGTGTATCCATGTACACACGCACGTACACACGCACACATACAGGCGCACACAGAACTCAAACCCCAGGTCCTCTAACTCTCAAGCCAGCATACCACTCCCTGGCAATGCCCCCAGACCCCTTATTTTATAAATCTGCCCTGGATTACACATAGGGGATTGCTATCAGAGCTGGGATTCAAATTTACCATCTTCTGAAGGGTCTCAAGAAATCACAGACTTTGATAATGGCTCACTAACACTGGGGCAGGAGTGGTAACAGGGAGGAATAAAAGACAGGCTGCAGAGGAAGAGGTAGAAAAAGCAGGATTTGATAAGTGACTGTGAGAAATGAGAACACTAGCATTTATTTGTAAGGCTCTCTATAAATATGATCTCTAATTATCCTCACAACAATCCTGGGAGATAGGTGCTGTTATCTCCATTTCACAGAAACAAAGGCAGGTTGTAAAGTTACTTGCCCAGGTTTACAAAGCACTAAGTATATAAGGCAGGATTTGAACTTAGGTCTTCCTGACTCCAGGTCTGCTGTATCACCTACCTAGTTGCTTCTGGTTGATTAAGCCCTGGTAACAAGTTAAATGATGGGGATGAATAAGAAGAGATAGCTAGGCGGCATGGTGGCTAGAATGTTGGGCCTGGAGTAGGGAAGACCTGCACTCAAACTGGTCTCTGACACTTACAGAAGTGGTGACTGCCTGTCTGCCTCAGCGTGTTCAACTGTAAAGTGGGGGGGAAGGGGGGAAGGAGAGATCGTACCTCCCTGGGTTGTTGCAAAGATAAAATGGGCTATTTGCAAAGCATTTGGCACACAGTAGGCAATTAATAAATGCATGCTTGTTTCCTTCCAGATAGAAGGGGAAAAGTCAGAGTGGATAAATCTCTGAGAGAATCATCCTGAGATAAACTGAGTTTGAGGAGCCGTCAGGAGATACATTAGAAGGTGGTTTGTCCTGGGGGAAAGATGATAAGGGGCCGAGGCTCAGCGACAGTCAGGGCTGCAGATGTGCACCAGGGAAGTTAATGATCCAAGACTGGCAAAAGAAAGAGCTCACCAGAGGACCGATAAGGAATGCTAATATGAAGTGGGCGGAGAGAGAAAACAGGGGTTCTAGAAAGTCACCGAAAGAAATGACTTATCACAGGCCCATCAGCATTATTAACATGAGGCTCTCGGTCAGGCGGGCTGGGAAAGGGCCCGGCGGAGGGGAGGCCCTGGGTGGGGGAGGGCCGCTTTGCCCCCCACACTCAGTCGGGATTCATTGCGGCATCTCTTCTGAGCTTAGCCACAAAGGGGGCGCCCCGGTTCGGGGCACCCTCGGGGCTGCAGGGCTTCAATTAAAGAGGCGACGGGCACGACGTTGGCGGGGCTCCCGGGGCCGCGCCGCAGGGGGCGCGCCTGACCTTGGGCCGCAGCCTCGGCCCTCGGCCCCGGAAGGGTCGCCGGCCGGCCCAGCGTTACGTAACCACAACAGACGCGCAAAGCCCTCCCGCAGTTTCCCGGGGAATCCTGCCCAACTACAGCGAAAGGAAAAGGGATAACATTCCTCGGAAGAAGCTCGCCCCGAACGATATGAAAGCCAAACCATCTACCGCCGACTCCCTCGGGAACACTCAACACAGCCCGAACATGATCGGGGAGCCCGAGGAGCTCCGGGCCACAGCCCGGTCCCTCCAGGCCGCACGGAGCCTCGGGGCTCCGCGGGCTCACCCGTGACCGCGCAGCCGCGGCCCCCACGCGGCGCCCCAGAGCTCTCTCGGCTGACAACACGCCCCAGGGGGCTACGTCTTCCCTGGTCTGAGAGGGCGGTGAGGCGCCGCCGCCCGCCTGAGGGAACGGAGGCCCGGCCCGGCCCGGCCCTCTGCCGTCAGGTCCCCACCCCCCCCCCGGGGGGAACCGGGGGAGGGGCGCGCGCACGCACGCCCCGGCCCGGCTCGGCCCCGCGCCTCCTGCGCCACCGCGGGGCCCAGAGGCCGCGCTGCAGCCGCCGGGGACGGCGCCGTGCCGGGCGAGGGGCGAAAGGCGCCCGCGCGGGGGGCGAGCGGCGGCGGGAGTGGGAGGGGGGGGGGCTGCCGGGTTTGTTCTGGTCTCCCGCCCCCCACGCCGCCGCCATCTTAGGCGCCGGCCTTCGCTGCCGCTGCGACACCACACACAATAGCCGGCCCCACAACCAACCTGTCGGCGAACGGCCAGGGCCCTTCCCCACGGTCGGACTCGGCCCGTGCCAGTGCCGTCTCCCGCCCTCGCCCGGCCCCGTAGACCCCATCCTACCTCGGCCAAGCTGACCGACGGCCCCGGCCCTCTCACCCCCACAGCTTCTTCAACTCCCTTCGACAGGAACCCCACCGCTGCTACAGCTCCCGCGACTGCCTCGCCGCGCATGCGCGCTTATCAGCTCTGTCGCTGCACCGCCCTCCCCCCCACCCTCGGCTCTCCAGCCGCGGGAGCGCTTGCGCACTGCCCCAATGCGCCAATGAGAAGCGGGCCCCAGGGAGGCGGAGAGAAGACCGCGTTCCGAGGCTCCGAGAGCCCGGCTCTGGCCGATCCGGGGAGGGAGACGGCGGCGCGCATGCGTGCTGGCCCGCACCGCAAGACCCACCGCCCCCTCCTGGCGCGGCGCTGCCTTTTCTCGCAGATTCTCTAGACATGCACCTGCGGATCCCAGGCTCCCGCGCGCGGGCGCCGGAGCCTCCCGATTCAGCACGTGTAACTGTGTCACCCCGACATTCAGCTCCCGGCCTCTCGCCCCGGAGCTTCCCGCCGTCCAAGTGGTGCAGCTCCCATCCCCGCACTTTTGCCCGGGCTGTGCCCTGTCCACCTCGGCCCGCACTCGTCCACAGGGCCAGCGGCTCACACCCCGGCTTCCCTTCTTCGTCATGTCTCGCCCACCTCGGATATCTGCCTTTGGGGCCGGGGCGGGGCTGCGCGGGGCCGCGAGACATCCCCGCAGGGCTCCCCTCCCCAGACGTCTTCTGCCTGAGGGCGCGCTTCCTTCCACATTGGCCTCGCCCTCACGCCCAGTCCGGGTCCCTCTCACGTGGGGGGGGGGGGCCCCACACGCAGGCCACGTGCAGGCTCAAGTTGGAACTCCCAGAGCTCCTCCGCCTAGAGTAGGCTTCCTGCTGGAAAGCCCACACGTAAGAAGCTGCAGGTGCCCGGCCACGTTCCTTGGCACTCAAGGCCCGCACACAGCTCAGTCTGCCAATCCGGGAGCCCAGCATCAGGATACGGAAGGAGAGGAGGCGCTCTCAGAAGAACGCCCAGCCGGGCCCGGCATGGGGGGGGGCCCCCTAGGGCCGCCGGAGAGGGTTCCCCTACGCTGGGCGCTGATCGCTCGCTGGGCTGCCACTGGCAGAAGGAGGCCCGCTTTACCTCCCAGCCACCCCAAAGGCCGGCTCGGGCCAAAGACAGCCGGGCTGCGCCGCTCAGTATCGGGGGTCCCCGCCCTGGCCGCAGCACCCCTTAAAAGATCCGCATTGGGGTTGCCCGAATGTACCTATTACGTTCTTCCCCACTTTGCTTGTCCTAATGAAATGAACTCAAGACTAAATAGGCCTGTCTCTGTGAAGGAGCCGAGGAGGCCTGTAGTGAAATGGGACATCCCCGAGGCAGAGTGTGCTTCTCTGGTCTGAAGTGAATACACAAAGGCCATGTGCCCCGAAAGTGGGGCTCTGCCCTTCTCTGGGGGCGAAGGATGGGCCAGTTCCAGCTGCAGATGGGAGAGGCCCCAGGGCTCAGGGCAATGAGTGCCTTTGAGGCCCAGCTCAGCTGGGCTGATGCAGAGGAGGAGCCCGGGGCTGGGCCTGGAGGCCTCCAGACACCCTCCAGACAGCCGCCCTCCCCCCGCCACCAAGGACGCTAGGACGGCCATGGGGAGCCCAGGGGGTGACCAGTCTGAAGGGAGAGATGAGGGCTGAGGGCAGGGAGGCCAGAAAAGGGAGGGTTGGGTATAGAGGACCAGTGATGCCAGCTTTGAAAAGGGCCAGGAGCAGACCTGAAAGTAGTTCATGGGGAAACATGGAAACGGGATACATCCTCTGAAATGAACACTGTGGGTACGCAGAACATGGAAAAAAGTTGTGCTGAACAGATTCATGGTTTCATGTACAATGTTTTTCTATTCTTTGAATATGGAAATGCTTAAGTTCAGAATAATAGAAAATTATTTTAAAATAGTTCAGGGGCCACAAGAGTAGAGAGGGAAAAGCCAGGCATGGCCACCGTTTTAGGGCAGAGATTCCAGTTTCTTGATACTCTGGCTACCATTGTTTCCTGTATTTTGACAAGCCAAGTAAGTTGAGTCCTATGCTTCCTTTGCTCCCTGTTCTGATCCACAGCCACAGACTTTACCCTGAGGACCTGACACCCAGCTGGCCTTTGCTCTTTGGGGAGAGCCCAGGGCACCCACACTCCAGTCCACATCCTCAAACTATCTTAAGACCCAGAGTCACAAGGAGCAACTGAGATGCTGTAATGTATTTTTTTTTAAGAACTGTGGTTAAAAAACAAAACTAAATAAATCATATCAATCACCATCACTGGACGTACTTGCTGCATGCACATTGATGGGTCAGGCGTGTCAATGGACCAATTCAAGAGGATGACCTTACCCGCTTTATTATGGTAGGGGGTTCTCCTCCCCATCTGGTTGACAGACCTGAAGAAGGTCTGGAATGTAAGCACAAAATACTGGTGAGACTAAAAGGAACAAGAGAGATCCTCTCTGACTGAGGGAACTATGAGGCCCCCCTGGAAGGTAGGGGCAGATGTGGGCAGCACTTCCCTCCACAGCAAGGCAAGGAAAGGACTTTCTCATTGTACCTCCCCACCCATAATCAGTCATGTGGCTTTGAAAAGGAGTTTCTTGACAGTCTAAGGCCCTCCATCCGAAGCAGAGAAATATACTTCCTGACGTGCCCAGATCCAGACACTGGCCTGTTAGGGAGGAAGCAGCTTCAAGGAGTATGGCCCTTGGCAGCCAGAAGCCTGAGCACCCAGAGAAGTACTGACTCTGGTCAAGAAGCCTAGCTTGGGGGGGGCCTCAGAGCACAGCACCAGGGGAGCTGAACCAGCTTCCATAAAAAGACAAAGGCCTTCCAGGCAGGGCAGTTCCTGAAGGCTGGAGGTGCCTTTGCATATGAGTATCCTACAAATGCTCCCTGCTATCAGGGGACTGCAGACTTGAGCCCAGCAGTATTTGTGGGGCAGTGTATCCCAGGCTCATGGGCAGAGTGCTTGGTGCTACTCTTCTTATTAAGCCTTTGTTAAGAGTTAATTATGCCTGCTGGCTGATTGATAGTGGAAAGTGCAGCAGTGGGTGATGCAGACCACAAGGATGGCCATCCCCTCTGCCTTGGCACCCAGTACACAATATACCCTGTGAGTAGGAGTTAAGAGAATAGTAACCCAGAGAGGGTAATAAACTGTTTTTTCCTTAAGAGGACCCAAGAATAGAGTTTTGCCTTTTGTTTAACTGCAGTGGTCAAATTTGTTTTGTTCTGTTTTTTCCTATTCTAGTTCATACATATGTGTGCGTGTGTATGTGTATGTGTGTGTGTGTGTGTGTATGTGTGTGTGGATATATAGATATAGATATATACACATATTATATATATTCTATCTCATGGACAGCTATATGTTGCAGTGGATAGATCTGGAGTCAGAAAAACTCATCTTTGTGAGTCCAAATCTGGCCTCAGACACCTACTAGTTGTGTGACTCTGGGCAAGTCACTTAACCCTGTGTGCCTCAGTTTCCTCATCTGTAAAATGGGCTGGAGGAGGAAATGGCAAACCCCTCCAGTACTTCTGCCAAGAAAACCCCAAATGGGGTCACAAAGAGTTGGATAGGACTGAAATGACTGAAAAACAACAGATTCTACCTCAAATGTAAGAGGTGTTTTTCTGGTGGTACAGAGTGGTGTGAAGGCTAATCTTTCATTTACCCTCAACCAGGAAGGCTTTGGGGGGAAAGAAAGGAGAAGGCCAAGAGCCATGGCTGTGCTGTTATCATCCCTGTTTTATAGTTACTGAGACAGAGAGGGAGTGACTTGCTCAGGCTCTTCCTGTTGTTGATAGCAGGCCCAGCACTCTACCCACCTAGCTACCTCTGCCTAAGTTGGCCATAATGTACTAATGAACAGTAGAAAAGTTTGCCCATCCAGAGTGGCCATAATTAGGGTGAGGTAAATCTGGAAGGTGCAAAGATTTAACAAATACTCACCAGCCACCTAAAAACAACTGCACTTAGAACCCAGTTAATAAGAATTATTTAAAATAAGTAGCTGACAGGTGACATTCACATGGACCTGTGCTATTAGACATTTGGATGTTCCGCCCACAATCTGTCTCTGCTGGTCCATCTTGTGTGGGTCTTAGTCTTGTGAGTACTGGGGGAAGGGAGGAAAGAAGACCTAAATGCTGTAACACCTCCCCCAACCCCCCCAACACCCTTCACTCCATAAATCACTATCAGAACTAGTGCTCTCTTTCCCCAGAGCAACTACATTTGTCTTGAATTACTTCTTGTATTATTTCCATGATTACAAAGTTGGTTTCAAGGGCACTTTTCTGATGCTTGCCCCAAGAATGAAAAATCATAGTAATGATTCAGGCAACAATGGAAGGAGAATTCATTCAGAAGTCCTTTACAATAAGAGAAGCGGGAATGGAAATCCCAGGCCTTCCAAGCAGCACAGCCCCAACAGGGCAAACTGACCCACTGTTCATTCTTTGCTAATTATGGAAGAAGGAAGAAGCTGGTAGAGACGGTAATGTCACTTCTTCTTTTGGCATAAGGACTCAGGAAATCCATCTGCACAATTCTATGTATGTGTACCTGTGTCCGTATTCGGAACCAGCGCTACAGCTGAACTGTCCTCTCTCTAACAATGATCCTGCGGACAAAACTGAGCCATGGCCTACACCACTGCCCCCTGCTACCCTCACAAGTGCTTTTGCCCCAGTGAAAGTATCCCTAGTTGGTCTTGTATGTATTCCAGCATAAACACAAAGATTGTTTCCTCCAGATTTGCTACGATTTAAGATGCTTTTGAGCTAAAAACATAGAGCTACCATGCTCACCAATAAAACTTATTACTGAGCACCTATTTACAAAGAACAATTGTGAATATGCCCCCAGAAACATGCTCCTTCCCCACAAGACATTCGTAACTAAAGAGAAACAGAGAAACTAAAGAGACAAGTTCAAAGGAAAAAGCAGAGCCGTGGCATCACAGCTCCATCTCAGACATTCATGCCGCCTAAGCTGCTATTTCATGGCATATTTCTGGTCATTAAAACCATAAATTATACAGTGTGAGACCTGGAAAATCCCTAAGAAATCCCCAGTACCATTCTGCCTTTTTGTAGAAGGTGGATGAAGCCAATCAAACTCAGGGAGGGCGGTTACACCGCTCTAGCACTAGAGCCCCGCCTCCAAATCTCAAGGGCATCTTATCATGAAATGAATGGAAGAAAGGGGGAAGCAAGATTAGAAGAGGCCAGACTACCATGAGAAATCAGAAAGAGACCATGTTTGTACCCCAGATATTCCTTCCAACTCTTAGGGTCATCTGCCTCTGATAGCTCACAGAACATTCAAGCTAAACATCGAATATTAAAAATGTGGGATATTTTCTTCCAAATTACACAAGCAACAATACAGCAGACTAGACATTTTCTCTGATCCCTATGACACTCTCAAACTTCCCCAAAACAGAAATTATGTGCCAAAGATAAAACAACATTAGCTATTTCCATAGTCTAGGGCACCAAAAATCCAAAAGAAGGTTAAAAAACAAGAACAGAAATCCAGAAACTGGCACTCAATGACCTCAGGACCCCTCCTCCACCTAGCACACTACCAGCATCACGGCTAGAGTAGCAGACCCAAGGACACCACACAGAGCTATATCAAACCCGTCCCTATACCCCAGCTCTGATCTGCCAGGGCCCAGAACTCAGGCTCTGAACTGCTGGTGCTGCACCAGAGAACTGAGGAACAGAGGGATGTAAAGGGCCACAGGACTGTACACAGGGCATGCAGGGAGCTGGACAGCAGGGGCGAGGGAAGAGCACAGAGGCCAACTTGGGCTAGTCCTGATCACCCAGAAGTCAACTGGGGCAGAGACCTAAGCTGGTGCTCTATAAGCTGCCCCAGTGTGGGGGGAAGGCTGAGATGCTTTGATATCTAGCCCTCAAGGAAACTTTAATTGGGGAGGGGGGGTGAGGGAGCAAGGGAGAAGTAAGAGAAAAATAAGGAAATGAGGAGGAGAGACTGAAAGTACCAGAGATTCTAGGAAGAAGAAATCTCAAACACCTTGAACATAAACAGAGAAATTAACAGGAAAAACACTAACATCAGAAGGAAATGTGACCCCCAAATCTAGCAAACAAGTTCAGGCATCTATGAATAAATACTGCAAAACAACAGAAAGTGACCCAACATTTGATGAAACAGAGGACCCTGTGGAAGCTGAGAACAAAGAACCACAACACACTGTTTCCGAGTGGTTTGAAAAAGAAATGAGAATCTTGAGAACAGATTTTACATCCTGCACAGCAAAAATAATGAGCAGAATAGAAAAAAACCATGAATCTGCAAACCTCACCAAAGAAACAAAAGAGAGAACAGTAGTTTGGGAATGCAAATATACAGAAGTCAACAACAATCTAGAACAGCGGTTCTCAACCTGTGGGTTATGTTCAATTTGTAACAATGAAAATACATCCTGCATATCAGATATTTATATTACAATTCATAACAGTAGCAAAATTACAGTTATGAAGTAGCAACGAAAATAATTTTATGGTTGGGAATCACCACGCCATGAGGAACTGTATTAAAGGGTTGTGGCATTAGGAAGGTTGAGAACCACTGATCTAGAAGAAAAGCAACAAGAACATCCCAAGAAAACATCCTCACCGTGCATGCAAAGCATGTGGATCTTGAAGAGAGGATGCACAGACAGCCCGAGCAGCATAGGTCTCCCAGAAGACATGACAGCACAGAGAACTTGATGAAGTAAACGACAGAAAAGAATTCCCTAGAAGTCTGAATATAGAAAATGAAATTCCAGGAAAAAAAAAAAACCAAGGCTGGAAACTCCAACACACATAGTAAGTTACATTTAACAATCCAATTCAGAAACAAAGTCTGCAGGCCATCCGGAGGAAGACCTTCAAACACAAAGGAAAGAACACTGGATAATCCGGACTATTCTACACCCCCTAGAAAAAGGAGAAGTGAAGGGAATAATGTGTTCCAAGAGTACTGGAGCTTAGGGTGCAGCACAGGGTGAACTATCCTGCAGATAGAAGTTTAAACATACAGGACAAAAGATGAATATTCAATAACAAAAGAAATGAGAAACACTTTTAGAAAGAAAACTCTAACTGAAAAGAGTTTGCTTCTCAAACACCCCAAACAACAGAAATGCAGGAGGAGTGAATAAATGTGCCAGCAAAAGCCACAAGGGGACAACAGAAGGGCCTTGCAAGAAGAGGCTTCTTTCTAAATCTACACAAGGCAATAGGGGTGAAGGTGGAAATCTGGCAGAGGTTAACAGTGAGAGGTGGACAGAAGTGGCTGGCCACGAATTGCCTAGAGGGGAATGCTTCCTTTGTGAGACTACAGCACGAAGTGGGAGATACATGAAAGAGGGGGAAAGGAGGGAGGGATGTGCCAGGGTCAAATCAAGGGCCAGCAATGAAGGGCTAGCAGTTTCTGTGGTCTTAGAAAGCAAAGCACCTACAAGGATGGGAATGGGTGAGGAGGAGGGGGGAAAGGCTGAAGAGAAAAGGAAGGAAGAGGGGAGGAAACTTCACTGAGGAATGCTCCTAAGGGTGAAGGAAGAGGAAACCATATACTGGATGAGGCTTGGGGGTTTTGATGCCAGAAAGCTCTACTTGTCCTGGTAGTGAGGACTTAATAATGAAATCTGAGAGAATGAGTGAAAACAAATCATAGAAACCATAACTGTGTAAAATAAAATAATATTGCAACAACATCCCAAAATTTTTGGGGGGAGGTGCAGCTAAAGCAATCCTCAGGGGGAAATCATGCTTTTATGATCAGACATTAACAAAATAGAAAAAAGAGTAAATGAACTGAACATGCATATTTTTTGAGGCAATCAGGGTTAAGTGACTTGCCCAGGGTCACACAGCTAGTAAGTGTCTGAACTTGGGTCCTCCGGATTCCAGGACTGCTTGCTCCATCCCCTGTACCAAGTGGTAGCTAGGTAGCTGCCACAGTGAATATGCAGCTTCAAAAATTAGAGAATCAACAAATAAACCTAAAATAAGCACAAAAGAGAAAAATTAGAAATTAGAAGGAAAATAAATAAATTAGAAAAAACAGGGGAGCTGAGACGAGATGGCGTAGTAAAAGCAGGAGCTTGCTGAGCTCTCCCCCAAACCCTTCCAAATAACTGTAAAAAATTACTTTAGACACATTCTCGAGAGCCCACAGAAGAACAGGGTGAAGCACATCTCCTCCCCAAGACAATCTGGAAGGTCAACAGGAAGGGTCTGTGGCAAGCAGAGCACTCAGTCCCTGGGGGCCGGGCCAGCGCAGACAGCTGGAGCAGGGAGCAGAGGACTGAATCACTGGCAGCTGGGGCAGTTTCCAGGCTTCTCAACCCACAAACGCCAAAGACAGCATAGGTCAGCGGGAAAACTCTGTGGTGAAAGAAGAGCAGTCCGGCTGGAGTCCGGCCTCAACCCTGGAGCTGCAGAGGTGGTGAAGGTGCTGGGCAGCAGCTGCTTCCAGAGTTCTGGGCCCACAGACAGTGGGAGATCCAGTGGCTGATACAAAACCCCTGAAATCTGGGACAGTACATCCAGCCCCACCCCACTGGAAGCAGAGTCCTGCCCTGACAAAGAATTAGAAAGTCAAGTATTTGGCAGGGAAGATGAGCAAACAGCATAAAAAAAGTCAGACTGCAGAATCTTACTTTTGTGACAAAGAAGATCAAAACATACAACCGGAAGAAAACAACAAAGCCAAACTTCTTGCATCAAAAATCAAGTAAGAAAAAGTAGAGGAAAAATTGGGAAGAGAAATGATAGCAATGCTAGAAAATCATGAAAAAGAAAAAACAGAAACAATAAAACTAAAAGTTGGTTTTTTAAAAAAACTAATAAAATGATAAATCCTTAGTTAATCTGATTTTTAAAAAAGAAAGCAAAAAATCAAAGCAATGAATTAGCAAATGAACAAAGTGAAATCACAGCAAAATCGGAAAAAATAAAAAGAATAATCAGAAGATATGTATACAGTTATATGCTAATAACACTGAGAACACAGATAAATATCTTCAAAAATATAAAAGTCCTCAAATATCAGAATACCAAATAGAGATCTTAAATAACCCAATCTCAGAAAAGGAAATAGATCTAACTACAAAGGAACTACAAAAAATCAATCTAAACCAAACCAAACAAACCCTCGACCTGATGACTCAGGAGTATTCTATCAAACTTTTAAACAACAGTACTACAATTCACAAATCATTCTCAAAAACTGAGGAAGAAAGAACCCCACTAGAATCCTTTTATGAAACAAATATAGCCCTAATAACTAAATCAGAGAAAGATAAAACATGAAAACTATAGGCCAATATCATTATTGGACATTTGCTCAAAAATTTTAAACAAAATTCCATCAAACAAGATTCAAGAAATTATTCATTATGATCAAGTGGGATTTATACCAGGGATGCAAAGATGGTTCAACATCAGGAAAACCACCGAAATATCATATTTTAGCCATATTAAAAAAACAAAATGTCCAAAACCACATGATTCTCTTAAAAAATGCAGAAAAAAGTCTCTGACATCAACACTTTTTTATGCTAAAAACCCTAAAACATATAGGCATAGAGGAACCTTTTTTTAATATCACAAAAACCATCGATCACTGCTTTAACATGTAATTTGGTGGGGGGGGAATAAAATATATTTACATTTTAAGAAAGAAAAGAACAGCATCTCTCTAAAACCAAAAGTCAACGTAATGTGCAATGGGAACACAGCAACCCTCGTCCAGTGCACACAGGAGTGACAATTACCCAATTACCTGGTATAATTCTGAAAATGTTCACAATAAGACAAGAGCACGGAATTAGAGGAATGAAGTTGAGTAAGGAGAAAATAAAATCATCCCTGTCTGTTGACAATATGATGGCTGACTTGGAAAATACTGGAAAATCAGCAAAGATCTGAGTAAGACGATAGCTTCAGTAAAGCTTCAAGTTACATAAAAAATCCTCAGAAATCAATAGCATTTCTGTATAAACATAACAAAACATAAGAAGCAATCCTACAAAGAGGAACCCCATTCCACAAGTAACTACAAAAAGCATAAGTTATCTGGGGATTAACATGCACACTTCAGACTAATAGACAGTCAATTATAAAACACTTCTTAAAGAACTGAAGGATGGGGGCGGCAAGGTGGCACAGTGAACAGAGCACTGGCCCTGGAGTCAGGAGGCCCCGAATTAATGCATGACCTACACGGAGGAGGAAGAATATTCAACAATACTACCAAAGTTAATTTATACTTTTCATTCTATACCAATCAAATCACCAAGGATTAGGGCTTGATAAAAAACAAAGAGGATTCTGGGCAGATGGTAGACTAGGACAGGGAATACTAGGCTCTCCAAAATTCTCCCACAAGCAATATGAACTTACAGCAGCAGAAATAATTAGAAGTTGGGGTTAAGCAGTTCTCTTCCCAAGACCACGTGAAAGGACCTTAGCAAAGATGGGACCTCAGGAAGTACAGTTTCAGGCCTACAGACAATGAGCCCTGGGGGCAGCTGGGCTGGGCAGTAGCCTTCGTCTTAGGACCTTTAACCTCACAGGCAGTGTCAGGGTCTAACAGCTGATCAGTGGACTGTTGAAGGACTCTCCACTGGCCCAGGGGTGCACATGCCACGGGAATGCAGTAGCAGAGGGGTGGGGACCCTGCTGGCTGGGTTCACTTCCAGGGCAGTGGGGAGAGCTGACGTTTGCAGCTGGGTGGGACCACAGGCAGCAAGAGCATTTGTGTTGCAGGACAACCTGCCTGGGGCCCCCTGGCCTGACTGTGACTTGGGATGGAGAGGGTGTCTGAGGTCATGTTCCAAGAAGAGCTCAGAAAATAATAGTAAGAAGGACCTGAGACCTGGAGCACCATTCCCCACACCTTGGGACTAGAACCTGACTATAATAATAATAAGCCACTACAAATAATAATAATAATGATATTAATCAGTAAGCAAAGGAGAAAGAACCTGACCATAAATAGTTACAATGAGGATAGAAAAGATCCAGAGGTGCATACTCAGAAGAAGAGAGTAAATTCAAAAAAGCCACTTCTACTTCAAAGAAAAATGTCAAATGGTCACATGACTGAAAAGAGGTCTTGGAAGAGCTTAAAAAAGGACTTTAAAAATCAGAGAGGTGAAGGGAAAATAAAAGAAAAAATAAGAACAATCTAAGAGAATCAGGAGAATTATGAAAAAAAAGTCAATCAATTGGAAAAAGATTCAAAAACTTAAGGAAGAAAATATCTCCTTAAAAACTAGAATTGGGCAAGGGGAAGCTAATGACATTATAAGACACCAAGAAATAATAAAACAAAAGCAAAAAATAGAAGAGAATATAAAACATCTCTTTAGAAAAACAGCTGATCTGGAAAAAAGATCGAGAGAGAATATAAGAATAGTCAGACTACCTGAAAGTTATGAAGTACATATGAACTCTTTTTAAAGAGTTTAGATACAATATTACAAGAAATTATTAAGGAAAATTGCTCTGAAGTTCTAGAATTAGAAGGTAAAATAGAAATAGGAAAAAAAAAATCTGCTGATTGCCATATGAAAGAGATCCCAAGATGAAAACTCAAAAGGATATCATAACCAAGTTTCAAAGTTCCAGGACAAGGAGAAAATACTAGTAACTAAAAAAAAAAAAAACAACAATTTAAACTGTGGAGCTACAGTCAGGATAACACAAAATCTAGCAGCTTCTACATTAAATGATCAAAAGGCTTGGAACATTATATTTTGAAGAGCAAAGGATCTGGATTTGCAATCAAAAAGAACTTACCCAGTGAAGCTCAGTATAATCCTGAATGGAAAAAAAAAGAGGACATTTAATGAACTGAAAGACTTTCTGATATTTGTGACAAAAAAGACCAGAACCCAGTGGAAAGTTTGACATAAGATCCAGGAGAAACATAAGGTAAATATTAAAGGCTAATTATAAGGAACTCCATAGAGTCAGATTGTTTACTTCTTATATGGGAAAACGTTATGTGTAGTCTCAAGAATGTTATCCTTACTTGGGTAGTTTGAAAGAGCACATATGGATACGAGAGTTGGGGTTGAGACTAGTCAAATGGGATGACTCTTAAAAATAAAACTAAGTAGGAAGAGGTAAAATGGAGCAATTATCTCATACAAACAAGATATGAATGGAAGAACTGTTACAATGGAAGCAGACTGGGGTAGAGGACTGGTGGTGCTGGAACCTTATTCTCATCAGAACGGTGCTAAAGACAGAATAATATATATCTTAGAAGAGTATAAAAGTCTTCTAAATTTATAAAGAAATAGAAGGGAAAAGGGATAGGATCAGGGAGGCACTTTTAGAAGGATGTGTAGAACAAGCGGCAGGATGGGGGAGAGGATAAAGGAATGATTCTTGGAGGGTTTTGAGGAGATTAAGAAATAGGAGGGTTAAAGGAGGGATTCTTTAAAAGATATAGATCAGGGAGATAGTAGCTAGAAGTAAATCAGATTGTGAAGAAGGACAGGGTAACAAAAGAGGGTAAGAAGGATAACAGTGAGGAAAAAATATGATGGAGGGAAATACACAACCAGTAATTATAACTTTGAATGTGAATAGAATGAATTCACCCATAAAATGGAAAATAATAGCAAAATGGATTAAAAATCAGAATTCCACAACAAGTTATTTACAAGAAACACATTTAAAAATGAGTTAAAATAAAAGGCTGGAGTAGAATTTATTATGCTTCAGGTGAGGCAAAAAAAATTGCAGGGGTAGTAATCGTGATCTCAGACAATACTAAAGCTACAGTAGATTTAATTAAAAGCAGGGAAACTACATTATGAAAAAAAAGTACCATAGAAAATGAAGCAATATCAAAACTATAGCTATATTACCAAATGCTCTAGTATCTAAATTTTATTTTTTTTATTTTTTAAATTGATTGATTTATTTACTTCTAGTTTACAAGATTCAGTTCCACAGTTCCTTGAGTTTCAAATTTTCTCCCCTCTCTCTTCCCTCCCCCCTCCCATGGTGGCATGTAATCAAGTACAGGATCTGCAAATATTTTCACATTGGACATTAGTCTGGTTGTGTAGAAGGGTTGTAACCAATGGAGTGAACAATGGGAAAGAAGAAACAAAATCAAACATGGAAAAGAACGATAACATGTAGATTGCTTCAGTCTCCATTTAAACTCTGTTCTTTCTAGATCTTTCTCTGAATGTAGAGATCTCCTTCCATCCTGAGACTTGTAGAGTTGTCTTATAGCTGTGCATTGCTAAGAAGAGTCCAGTTTATCAAGGTTGGTCATCACACATACGATGTGTCTGTGATTGTGTACAGATTTTTCCTGGTTCTGCTCTTCTCACTTAGCATCAGTTTGTATAAGCCTCTCCAGGTGACTATGAAGACCGTCTCCCC
>CM053585.1:19180062-19223516 GCA_028646515.1 Pseudochirops corinnae
AGTACCTGGATTGAATTGAGAACTTGCTAAAGGAACAAGTTACATTGTATTTTGACTTTTTCTGTTCTGTGAATGTTTGCTGAATAAATGGGGTTTACTATGCTGGTAATTCGAACCTTGGAAGTTGCCTTTGCTTGGCATTACAATGGCAAAGCCAAGAATTTAATCTGAGTCCTCAGACTTCAAATCCAGCCCCCTTTGTACAAAGAAGAACTTCTGAGTCATGAGAATCTGCCAAAGTGGAAAGAATCACCTCAAAAAACAGTGTCTGGAAGTCTTGAGGCACGCGCTAGATGACTGGGGAGGTTGTTGTGATCACTTTGGAATATGGTCTGGGCTTGATGGTTGCCTACATTCCTTTCAACTGTGAAATTCTCAGATCTTCTGACGTTTGTATAAGAAAAGGTGAACTCATTAAAGGCCAAATGGGCATGGTGGAGCTCCAAAGGACCAATCATTTGCACATGCAGATCATTTGGCAGGTCTTAGCCTCTTCCCATAACCCATAGCAAAGGCTCTTCTGGCTTCAGTCACCACAAAGCTTTCTCTAAAAAGGAAAGAACTTAACTGTGTGCTGCTTGAGTTATAGCTGGGAAGGGAGAAAAGCAAACTGAACTCAAGCTGAGCTCTCTCTGGTTCTCATTGGCCACCTTTACCTTGCCTTACCTTCCTGTCTTCCTCCCACCACCCAACTCCCAGCTACACTCTTCACCTACCCACCAATATAAACCAAAATAAAAGACCTAGGGATAGCAAAGAGGAGTGTACAGACCATAAAAATGATTAGTCTTTGTAGACAAATGGATGCTTCTAAATATCTATTAAGTATATTATTCTCTTCAGTATTTTCAAGGCCACCCCTCAATATAATTTACACTAGTCATTGGCTTCATAAACCTTCCTCTCCCACAGATATGCGAGGCAAAAATAAACTTCAACTGGCCTATCTGAATTATCACAACTTCTAAATGAGTAAAGTGTGAATTATAGACTTTACTGAGACAAAATATTTAGACCAATACAATGCAGAAATGCTTACATAATCTTTACAAAACTAAAGATAAACTCCTACCCACAACAAATTGATTAAAAGTAATCATATAACTTTGCCCAGTTATGGAATATAAATTGTTCAGGAACCACCACTATAAAATAAACTACCTGGAGTCCCTGAGAAATCTTCCACTTCCCAGTTGCTGGTAACTCTCCCCATGCTAAGGATCTGGCTCTCAGATTTCCAGTTCTGGACTTGGGATACTCGGCTTATCCAAGAGTGATCAGTCCCTGGGAAAAGCTGGTTCATGATGCCAAACTCACTAAGAGTCATTTTTGTTTAAAACCAGGAAGTCAACAAGAAATGGAACTACTAAGCAGATCAAGAGGTGGTCAGAGCATTCTCTTTCCAGTAAGAAAATCTATTTGGGAAATGAAATTAAGAACAAAAGGCTTCTTGGTGAGTTTGCAGAATCGAGGGCACAGAAGGTCCTTCCAAAGAGAAGCCACTCAAACAGACTGAGCTGGCTAGAGTCCTCCTTCCCCCACTGAGGTCAGTGGCACATCTGCCCAAGTTTATATTCGTGGCTTACAATTCAAAGTGAGCCTTTCAGTTTTTCTGATTATATGGCCAGTTAGGGAAAGGAAGCCCCTTATTTCAGGGAGAGAGACTCACAAAGGTTAATCTTTCCTCCAGTACTCAGAATATTTCTAATCAAGGACCAGGCACCTCCACCTCCCACAAAGGCATTTCGTATTTATGAAGCACACAAAATAATCAATGCAATGCAGCTGGTCAACATTGTTGGGGAAACTCAAAGGAAAGAGGAGACATGAGCCTTTTTGTGGAACTGAGGACATCTCCAAGCAACTTTTACAAGCGTGAAGATCAAGGTCAGTGAAGCATCCTAGAAAAGTTGGCTCTCCAATTCATTTCTATTCCTGACTTGCTGCTTTCCCACTGACAGAACATATCAGAAGTGGATGGTCCCAAAAGAAACATTTTTTAAATGCCACAAACTTTTACAAATCATCTTTTGTGGAGAAGAATGGCTCAAGAGGCTAGCTTGGAGTCAGGGAGTCCCAAGTCCTAGCCCTGACCTCTTCCTTGTGTGTGACCAAATGAGTAGTCACTTAAGAGCACGGCACCCTGGACAACTTGGTAAGATGCTGATCGATGGCGAGGTTGCTGAGCTGCACTGGTGGAGGGAGTTTACTCAGCTGGGAGTTTCCTATGCTAATGGAATCGCAGGACCAGTCCCTGTCTTTGCAGGGAAAATGAGTGAATCTAGTTGTTATTTTCTGGAGGCAAGAAAGAGGTAAATGGGGGCCAGAAAAGGGACCAAGAGCGGGACCGAGCAGTTCCCGAGGCAGAAGCAGCTGAGGAGGGAGCTCTGAGCCAAAGGGGCCACAAGCCAGGCCCGCGGGCAAGAGCTGCAGGAGCCAAGAGCAGGCCCTTCAGAGCAGGAGCAGCCAGGGGGCCTTTACAGCGAAGACTCCAGAGGTCTCTGCAGGCCAGACAATCACAAGAGGGTAGACTGAGCACAGAGAGGAACAGGGTTGTGCTTGAGTCAGGATCTAAACCCAGGTGTTTCTGTCTCCAGTCTGAGCCTTCCACCCACTACCGCACCCAGTGTTCCGCTTCGCCAAAGAGACCGATAACGCACCAACAGCCTGGGATCTGAAACCGAGCTCATCTCAACAATCTCATTACACAGACGCCTGCCAGGACAGGGGCCAGCCGGGGTGTTCGGGGCGTTCGGGGCTCTGCCCTCCCCAAGATCTTCGGGGGGCCCAGATCTTTGCCCAAAGATTCCACATCCCCAGGACTGCGGGGCTGCCCCCTCTCTGGGGTGGCACACAGACCTCGTCTTCTTCCCATTGCAGCAAAGCACAGTGCTCCCCCAAATTCTCTAGCTCCTTGTGGCCACCCATGAAGTGGTCTTGAGAACCAGAAAATCAAGGTCTGAGTCCTGACTCTGACCAAGACCTTCCTGCATCATCCTGGGGCAGTCACCAAAGCTCTCCACTCCAAGCCTCAGTTTTCTCTTCTGGAAAAGAATCCTAGCACACACTGTAGGCACTTAATAAATGTTTCTTGTGCCTACCCCACAGGGCTTTTGTGAGAAAACTCAGATAAACCATTAAGGAATACATTAGTAATAGAAAGGAATATGACTTCCAAATCAGTTAAAAGAGCTCAGACATCTATGAATAAATATTGTAGGACAAAGGAGAATGAACCAACATATAATGAGGTGGAGGGCCCTGTGGATTCCAAGGAGAGCACGCAACCACAGTCATATGTTCCTGAACAGTTTAAAAGAGAAATAAGAGTTGTGAAGGCAAAATGTATGGCCTGCACAGGAGAAATAACTGACAGAAAAGAAAAATGTAAGATGGCACATCTTATCAAAAAAACAAAGGAGAATAATTTATTAGGAATGCAAATATACCAAAGTGGAAGACAATGTCCTCTCAGGTCTAGATAAGTCTAACAGAAAGATAAACAATAAGGAAAATATAGAATTAAACAAATTGCTAGAGAAAGTAAAGTGAAAAGGCTTATGATATCTTCTAAATCAGATACAAAAGAATATATGTATTTCTAAGCATCATAATATAACTTTATAAAAATTGACCATACATTAGGGCAGAGAGACAGTGTAAATGTAAAAAGGCAGAAATAGTAAACATGTCCTTTACACAATAAGAACGGTTATCAATTTAGGAAGTACAAACAAAAGATACAGATCTAAATGTAGACTTAAGAAAGAAATCCTAAATAATGAGTGGGTCCAAGAACAAATCATAGAAAAATCAATAATTAGGTAAGAGAAAATCACAATGATAAAATGATGAAGTGTCCCAAGATTTCTGGAATACAGCTAAACCAGAACTCATATCCCTAACAAACATACATTAATAAAATAAAAAAATATTAATGAATTAAATATAGATTTTTAGAAATTAGAATGCCAACAAAGAAACAAATCCAAAATAAGTACAAAAGTGGAAATATTAAAAATTAGAGGAGAAATTGCTAACCTAGAATAGTTAACAAAGTGGGCTCTGCTAACAAGTATGCATTTACCCTGTAAGAGTCTCAGAGGGGGTTACAGCAGGAATTTGGAACCCTCCCACACATACCATCCTTCCAAAAAAACCTTTTTTTCCCCACTATTGTTCATAAGCAGGAAGCAAAATTTTGCTTTTTCAAAATCCTTCATGTTACTTTGAAGAGCAACAGCTGAATGTGCTTAGTGTAATGAATCAGCAGGGTTAAGTGATGGGGTAAGGAAGTAACTAGATATTCCCACAGGGGCTCTCCAGCAAAACAATATTTGTAGGATAACACAGGGACGAGACTCTTGGTGAGGTCACTGATGGGGTACAAGCATGGTGGCCAAGAAGACCCCAACGCCCTAGCAGACCTCCAGCACCCGGAAAAGAGGAACATTTAAATGAGATTTAAAATTCCAACACACAACTTCCAGGCAGATTCCAACGCCCAGAGGTTTCCTTCCCCCTTTAGCTAACTCTTGTCTCATCTCTGAGATCTTCTGCCAGACTACTCCAAATATATTACTGCCAGAAAACCGCCCCACAGCCTTGGCTTCCTTGTGTATGAGAGAGGGGAAAACTTCTCAGACTATACCCTAAAATGGAGACAATGCTCTAAACTCAAGCTGGGCTCCAGTTGCAGCTAAGCCTAAGTCTCACTGTCATAGTTAGGCTCTGGCTGCAGCTAGGCCTAAGTTTTGCAGCTAGGCCTAAGTTTTGGTTTTGTAGTTGACGCAGTGCCTCTGTAACATTTTGGAGTGCCTTTGTAACATTGTTGTAACCTCAGTTTGTAAAATCTCACTTGTGTTGGGGCACTTATGTATGTAACATCAGTTTGTAACAAGCCTGTGCAATTAAGCTGTAAAAGTCACACTTTCCCCCAGCCATAAAGTCATTAACTCTGCCTCTCCTCTGCCCCCAGCCTCAAAGTCTTTTCCCAAGCTAGCAGTCAGTCTGCTAGATAGTTTCCCATGCTTTCATCACCCAAGTATTCTTAGAGAAATACATTAACTCCTTTGTTCTTAGTGGTCAGCTACACTTAGAAACCTTGAACAACATCATCAAAGAGATAACTCCCTCCCAAGATGGGACCTCCTGAATCCCTAATCACTCTAGCTTCCAAACTTGGAAACAAGCCTATCCTCCCAACCACCATATTGGACTTATGTCATTCATCCTTGACCAAAAGTTACCGAGTGATGTGTCAAGGCAAAAACCACACCTCCCCCTTTGCCCCCCTCAAATTTCTCCCAGTGAATTACGGGCAATACACCTGTGCAGTTGATATACAAAATGCATGTCCCTTTAAGCATTGATCACTCCCAAACTCCTCCCTAACTCCACCCTTGCCCACCTAGTTAGCATAATGAATCTATGACTGACAGTTTTATGTCTTTAAAAACTGCATGTCTAGCCCCTGCACTTTGCAGGAAATCCTTAACCTTTTCCTGCCTGCTGCAAAGTGTAACAAAGAACTTTATAACTCTGCCTTAGATCCCTGTCAGCTTGCAGGTCCCCTTACCCCCCCGCCCCCCACTTCTGCCTCAGTGTAACAATAAACTTTTATAACTCTGCCAAAAGACAGCTAAGTCCAGTCATTCTTTTTGGACAACGAACCCTCAAGGATTTCTTGATAGAAATTCCCCTCTCTATACCTCTTCATAGTCAGGCTCCGGCTGCAGCTAGGCCTAAGTCTCACTTTTGCAAACTTACCCCTCCCCTGCTTCCACCCCCTACCAAATAAAGTATGAAAAGCTTCCGCCCACTTTCACTGGTTGAGGATTGTTTCCTTGCTCCTTGTGTCTGGGTAGATTCCTAAGCTCGATTGTGAGGCCGAGGTCAGTGGGAGGGGTTGTTTGAGTTAGGCTTTCTGTAGCCAGCCTCCCTCCATTGGTCTGACCTGGTGAAGGGGAGGCTCCCTTTCCTGCAAGAATTGAATAAATCTTTTCTGTTCCTACCTAGAGAAGCCTCTGAGTTTTTGACCAAATTTTAGATAGGGTTTTTCATCCCACATACTTGTAACAATGAATCATGGTTTGATGCTGTAATGTTCTTGTAATCCTTCCCCACACCGAATGCTACAGCCAATATTTAGGGCAAGGCATTTGGCCACAGTATTCTCCAGTTTTTGGCCAAAGTATTCGCCAGTCCCTTCCCCTTTTACTAGTATACTCTGCAGAAATCAAAGGCACAAAATGACACAGCCCCACCTTAACTCTAAGAGAAGAGGTCTTTCTGGAAATCCTTACTGGTCTTTCAAAAAACCATCCCTATTTAGAGAAAAGTTTGAACATTCCAGAGGCTATAGTACACCTTCTCTAGTATCCCTATGAAAAGCAGAACAGAGCTAGGTCCACTTTAGTGTGAATGATGAATTTCCTGAAGTGGTCACCTGTATCCGAATTCTCAGTTATAATTATGTAAAATAGGGTATTTGATTCTGGCCCAATGGAAATAGAGGTCAAATTCAAATTATGAGACCACTTCGGGGTTCATTATTCATATTAATCCCCACCTAGCTGCAAAAAGTACTTCATTTTAAAGATTAACTTTTGACAGGAGAGCCTCCCAAGGCAGCATTACCATGTTAGCTTCTAAACACAAGAAAGAAAAGGCCCTGAAGAAGCAGCAGGCTGCCTCTCCCTCCTGGATTGACCAGAATGTGGATACTGAGTCCTGCTGCATTTACCCTAAACATTCCTAATTGCTGGCTCCTGGGCAAGTTTCTTGGAGGTCAGCACCCTGAGCAAAAGGGCAGCAAAGACTTGGGCACTGTCTAAAATTAGCTCAGGACATCCCCCAGTGACCTCTGGGAGGCAGCTTGTGTATATTTAAGGATCTGCTACAGCCAAGGAGGTATGTCAGGAGCGCCATCAATGCCTTCACTCTGGCTCCCTCCTGGCATCCTTCCCCAGGCCAAATGAGGGGCATTCTCCAACATGTTCACAGCCGTGAGAGTAAAGGCAGGAAGGGAGCAGATGTTTCTGTAGTGTCTACCCTGGGCTAAGTACTTTACTTGTCTCATTGGACCCACACAATAACCCTGGGAAGCAGCTGCTATTACTACCCCCATTTCACAGGTGAGGAAACCAATGAAGGCAGGTTAAGTGACTGAGCACAGTCACCCAGGTAGTCTGAGACACATCTGAACTCAGGTCTTCCTGGAGCCAGACTCTGGGCACTCTGTCACCATCTCCCAAGAAAGATGTGGTACATTTTGAGGGGGATGGGGTGGGGGTCTTTGGGAAGTGACAGCAATGATGAAAAGACAACATCAAGAAAACATAAAAAGACGCTGTTGTTGCTTTTTAAAGTCACTGTGGCTGCTGCTGCTGCTGCTGCTGCTGTCTGAACCTGGGTGTGAGCAGGCAGCTGGAATGACTTCTGGGCAGCCTCCTGTCCTTCCCATGCTGTTGTCGTGGTTTGTTTTCCCTTCTCCAGGAGGACCAAGACATTGGGAAGGCAGGGCCATGACTTACAAGTGGATTGCATTTAAGTGAGGGAGGACTGTGGCAAGTGACCAGCTTCACTCTCCCCTCTGGAGGAGCCATCTGGGTCCAGGATAACTGGAGATGGCCCTGGATGCAGTGGGAGACCTCAGCCTTTTTAAGCTAATGTCCTTCTGTGTTCTCACTTTGAGTGAGGCGTGAGGCGACACCCATTCAGTGATTAAGGCTAGGTAAGAAATGAGACAAAGAATGTCCTCTTTTACCTAATCAAAAAAAAAAATCCAGAAGGGGGAAGACCTTTAGGGTTTCTGCCCAAAACAGAAATAATTACTATTTACATTCACTAGAGTCATCAGGGCCTAAACAATTACCACTAAGTGGGACCTGCTCTGGGACCTACTGTTGGTCAATCAGTGAGAACCAGAGTGAATTGGTTTTAAGGCCTGGTCCTTAAGAAAGAAATCTAGCCAGTAAACCCCAAGATATCTTGCTAGGTTTTAGCAATCAAAATTTATATTCCTTTGGGCAGAGCACCTGCAGGTAAGGGTATGATAACTTTTGCGGGCAGAGGGAAAAGGAAAGAAGGGCAGGGCAGGGGAGTGGGGGGGGTCAGAGTTGGTAGCTGCAGTTATTGCTCCCAGAGTGGGGGGGGGGGGGGCGCTGCTGCTGCTCAAAGACCTTTCTGTTGTCTCTTGAGCACTACTGATCCAACAACCAACTCATCTCTGAGAAAGACACCACAACTGATAGGCAGAACAAGTACAACAAAGATATTCCTTCAGCTCCCAATAACCTAGGAAAGCACCTAATAGTTCTATGGGATGGTATCTCCCCAAATCTCATGAGAAAAGGAGGAAGGAGGGAAGGGAGGAGGGAAGGGAGGAAGGGGAAAATGAATGAATTTCATTCCCATGAAGGCCTGAGTACAAGCCCTAGCTTGTTGCCCACGTAAACCTAAAGTAGCCTATTCTCTTCTCTGAGAGTCAGCCACAGCCACCTTTAAAATAAGGGACGGTAAGTTAGACGACCTTTTCTGTCCTTTCCAGCCCTAGCCTCCCCAGATCCTTTTCCTGGAAGCCCTGTTGGTGAGAACATGTCTCTATCACACCTCCAGACAGTTTCTTTGCAGTTTTGCTAAGTGGAGCCTGAAACGATTTGCCTGGATCAAGGACAGGAAAAGAATTAAAAAGGAATGTTTTGACCCTAACTCAGAACAAAGGCAGTGTGGCCTAGTGAAGGAGAGCCAGAGCCCTGTCAGGAAGACCTCAGCCAGGTTTGCTGCATTCTCTGGCTAGGCAGTCACATGGTTTCTGGGTGCCCGCGGCCACTTCCCAAGGCCACTGATGTTGCAGAAGAGCCAGAGATCTGATCTAAAGAGAGCTTCTTCACCAGAAGCTCCCCACCCAAGAAAACACTTGGTCCAGACCTAAAACTCAGATAGCACTTCAAGTGTTCATGTCCAAAGCCTTCTCTAGCTAACTGCCTGGGCACAGACGGTTAGGCAGGCTTAGCTCTCACTCAGGCTGCCCTCCTCTTTTTCTTCTTCTTCCTCCCCCTCCCCCCCATTCCTCCCCTTTCTCTTTTCTCCCTCCTCCCCCTCCCGCCCCTTTCCCTCTCCCTCTCCCTGTCCTCCTGCTCCCGGGGCAGAGGCTGCAGGTCCTCCAAGAGCCGACAGGTGGCGGCAAAGAGCAGCAAGTGCCCGGCTCGGCACGGGACTAGCCCTCTTTCCTCAGTCCACAAGCACTGACTGAGGACTCTGTGCTGGGATACAGAGGCAGGCTCCCCAGGCTCCGCCCCCGACCTCGTGGCTCACCCCAGTCCAGTCTCTGCCCCCCCCTCCCCCTGCGCATAAAGCTGCGGTGACCAAGCGCAAGCCCGGAGGCATCTCTGGAGGACTGGCCTGAGCCCTCGGAGGGGGTGGCTCACGCACCGCCCGGGCGATGGGGGGGGGGGGGTCTCCAGGCTCTAGACACCTCCCGCAGTGAACACTCTGCTCCCATGGGGTCCCGAGGCTCCTCCACGGCCAGGACGGAACACCAAAGCTGGGGGAGGCAGCATACCAGAAGACCGGGCTGAGCGGGCGGGGACAGTGGCCATCTATAGTTTATTCTTTAAATTTGGCTCAGATTAATTTGCATATTAAGCCAGAGAAAATCTTGTAATAACTAAGCCCAGCCTGGATGTGTCTAAAGCGAAGGCGGAGCCGCTCTCCGCTCGGACATAATTGGTCCGGACCAGCAAGCCCGGAGGGTCGGGCCCCTGAAGCTCGCGTGTGCCCCTCAGGCAGACGCCGCTCACTAGGTGCTGGTGGGGAGAGCACCCTGGGTTTATGGGGAGAATCTCCTTCGGTGGCATTTCCGGAGCTGATAACGCCTGCTGGCTGACCAGCCCGGTGCACTGAACGGACCCAGCCCCAAAGGGCAACCCCGCGCCACACTGATTTATCTGCTGAGCTCCGGGCAGGGAAGCAGAACCTTTGAGTCTGGCCCCCACACAATTACGTCTGAAAGAGGGAGCAAGTTAAGTCTCCGAAAGCTGGAGCTCTACCCGGGAGATCGGGACAGTTAGTTGTCAGACGTAGAAGCGAGCCCTAGCTCACCACGGGGGCCGTGAAATGACCTAGAGACAGAATGAAAGAAAAGTTCCAAGGACAAATTTCATCCACCTCACAATTTCACTCAGGATCAGTCCTGGTTACAGTTAGTGTGGAATATACACAGACTTCATTCCTACCCTGTTCTCAACACCACAATTCTTTTTAGAGTTTTTTTTTTCCTCAGAGGGTATGAACTAGAACCCGTATTGATACATACACAAAGATTTATCCAAATATACATAAGGGGACTGCAGAGCACAGAGAATTCACTTTTGTAGGCAGCAGTTATACATAAAAAAGACAGAAATAGGGACCCCTCCTGCTTTGCTCAGTTTTATTTGTATGGCAATCTAGGAGGACCTTGAGATGGAGGGAGACGCTTTCACCTCAGGTTCTCATGTAGTTCCTGTTCTTTAAGAAATGCCCCTGAAATTGGATATGGGGGACACAGGCTCACAATCAGAAATTTAAAAGGCCTTAAAAAAGGAATTGTCTAATCTTGAGTCAAGTAGTTGTCTGAGATGAAGGAATCAGCACCAGTCAAAAGAGCTGCTAAGCTTAACTTTTAACTTAAAGCAGTGGTTCTCAACCTTCCTAATGCTGTGACCCTTTAATACAGTTCCTCATGTTGCGGTGACCCCCCAACCATAAAATTATTTTCGTGGCTACTTCATAACTGTAATTTTGCTATTGTTATGAATCATAATGTGAATATCTGATATGCAGGATGTATTTTCATTGTTACAAATTGAACATAACCCACAGGTTGAGAACCGCTGGCTTAAAGCATTATGCTGACTCATTTGCTCCCTGGATATCTGGGGTCCCATGGCTAAGCACTAGGTCCAACATGTGGCAAGGGTGCACAAAGCGAAGGCGCCTATGTAGGTGACATGCTCACATGTCATGTGCATGCGGCTGGGGCACACAGAGAGAAGATGCAACACCTCCAGCGTTGTAGAATTGCCTGTCTCCTTTGGTAATGCCATTTCTAGATGCAGGGACACTTTCTGTCTCCATTTTCTGTGGGGTTGTCTCTACCACATATCTCCTAGTTGACTGAGATACTTCCTGCCACCATCTTCAAGGCTTCAAGGCTATTTACTCAATCATTTAGTCAATGGGAATTTATTAAGTGCCTATATCTTAATATAGGACATATCAGGCATTGCTCTCCACTCCACTGAGGTGCAGTGGCTAGAAAACTCTTCTGTGATGGCAGGCCTGTTGGACTAGTGCCTTGGTGCAGGTTCTCTGCAGGTGTGACCTTCCCCACTGGTGTCAGAGACACCACCGGGAAGGTATGCTCTGCATAGGCATGGAAAAATCTTTTCTGGTCTCGTTAAGGTTTTTTGTTTTATATTGGTTCTTCTGGCTGGTAGGTAAAAGTAAGCACATCTGTGGGGGCTTGTGAGCCCTGTTCTTGAGGAGGCATTCCCCCGCTGGGCCTCAAACCTGGGAGCCCCCATATGATGGAACAGAGACAGTGCTGACTCTAAATCTCCTGGCCTTCCCCCTAAAGGATGGAAAGCCAATGGGATCAGAACTAGGTTTTCTTCAAGACTGTTTGTAGACATCGGTGACAACTTTCAGCCCCAGTTATACTAACAGGCTGCTTGGTCTCCCCCCTTGATTGTTGTTCAGTTGTATCTGACTCTTTGTGACCCTATGGACCATACCATTCATTAATCACGGGCTGTTCTTGGCAAAGAAACAGAGTAGTTTGCCATTTCCTTCTCCAATGGATTAAGGCAAACAAAGGTTTTGTGACTTGCCCAGGGTCACACAGCTAGTAAGTATCTGAGGCTGGATTTGAACTCAGGTCTTCCTGACTCCAGGCCCCGCACTCTCTGCACTGAGCCACCCAGCTGCCCCTTGATTATCAGCCGCCATAGCTCATCTTGACACTCTTCAGGCTGCTGCTTGCTGACTAGTTTTGGAGTTTCTTTGGCAATCTCACATTCATTAATGTAAAGCTACGGCACGGACCAGAACTGTCACCTCCGGAGAACAGTGTGTGCTCTCATTACTGAAGGCACATACTCCTTGCAGTAGCCAACTGGGAAACCTGAGGCCCAAGAATATTCAGTGGACATACTGCCTCACCAAAAGTCATTCCCTCCTTCAATACAGACTGAAGCTCATCCATTCCTTCTCATCTTGTGGAATTCTTGTCCCTCCTTCTCCAAGGCCCAAGATGTCCAGCATTCAATCATGGGCATCAGTCACAAGACAAACTTGTGATCACTGGTGGCCAAGGGAAAGGTCAGCGAACATGGCACAACAAACAGAAGCCAGATCCCTGAGGGCCTGACCGAGACATTCCCAAGGCTCTTCCTAGTCCTGAAGCACCCATCGCTTGCATCTTTATAGCACTTTGAGGTTTACGAAGTGCGGTCTACGTTATTTCATGTGAAACTGGACGAGAAAGTCTACGACTGTGTGAAGTTCACGGTCAGTATGGTTCAAGGTCGTGATGGGAACTAGGTCTAGAAGTCTGAGGGCAGTAAGAGCCATTTACATCAGAAAGCCCAGGACCCCAGTAGTGATGCTGCTGAGTGAGAGAGAATGTCAGGCCCAGAGATGAGTCGGCTCACTGGTGCTCTGACAGAACACTCGAGGCTTCTGAGACCCTTTTATTCCCAGGCATCCTAAGTCTAGGCAATCAGCTCCTGTCTGTAAGGAAAAGAATGTCCCAAACTTTACAATAGGCTTGCTTATCTAAGCCAGGCTCTGATCTTTTGAGAGTGACAGGCTTATTCCTACAGCCAGGCCATCTCAAATAAAAACTGGGGTCGTTTCCTCCAGAAGACCCAAATATGAAATGCGAATTTCTATTATGAACTTTGGTACGTTCTCTGGGTTCATCCTCAGAGAATCATGGGGCACCTGTTCCTGGGGCTGGCAGGTTTTCTCCTACAAGGAAGCCCTGATGTCCCCCAACCCCACCCTAATTCTAATGAGGACAGGACTGAAGAGTCTGAGGATGCTTGTTCCATGAAGAGCTTAGCACTGTATAGCCAGAAGAGATGAAGGGGACTTCAAATTTTGCCATTCTGGGAGGAAGCACTGGTCTCAGAAATTCCCAATATACTCTAACATTAGGTACTTAATAAAAACTTGTACTTAAGAGAAACTCTCCCAATTAGAATCCAACCATTCAGCCATTTTATGTACTATTAAAAAAAAATAACTGCTAGAATGAGATAACCCTAGAGCTGGAAGGGACCTTAGGGGTCACCCTTTCTAATGAATCCTCTCAGTGGCATTTAAAAGCAATCACCTACATTGTGCCTAAAGACACCCCCTCATACACAACACACACACACAAGCATATGAAAAACAATCCTAGTCATTAGCCCACTGGAATGTTCCATAAGCCAAGATGGCAGAATAGAGATAGGAACTTGGCTTGAGCTCCCATCACAACCACCTCCAATACCTATAAAATATGACTCTAAACAAATTTTAGAGCTACAGAACCCACAAAGTGACAGAGAGAAACAAATCTCCTGCTGAAGGCAGCCTGGCAGGCCAACAGGAAGGGGCTATCATACCAGACTGGGTGCCAAGCACAGTCCTGAGTAAGCCGTGCTATCCCAGACTCACAGCCCAGACTGGCCTAAGCAGACTTCAGGAGAGTGAATGACTAGCAGCTGTGGTGATTTCCAGACTCCTCAACCCATAAATACCAAAGAAGAATTAAAAAGTCAGTGGGGAACTGTGTTGGAACTGGGTAAGAGAAGATCACGGTCAGGCCCTTGCCCCTGGGATGAGAAGTGGGGTAGTGCGTGGCTACAGCCGCTGCTGTATGGCTGCCTCCAGAGCTCCTGGCCCGAAGACTGTAGGGGGACCAAGCGACCATTAAGAGGGTAATCGCTCTTGCTTTGACCTGCTTGGATCTGGGTCACAGTCTTGGGTGGTGGTCCTGGGGTGAGGAATGCTAGTGTGGTGACTATAGAGAGGATGCCCTCCTCACAGCTTGGACAACTGTGAAAACCCCAGCAATTTGGGACACAGCTCTCTCCACTCTGGAAGCAGAGTTCTACTGCGGCCAAGAGCTCAAAAGTCAAGTAACTGGCTGGCAAGATGAGCAAGCAGAGGAAGCACAAACAAACCATAGAATCCTTTTTTGGGGACAAAAAGGATCAAAACATGGAATCAGAAGAAGACAACAAAGTCAAAACCCCTACACCAAAAGCTTCCAAGAAAAATATCAATTTCTGGCTCCACAGGCCATGGTGGAGCTCAAGAAGGATTTTGAAAATCACATAAGAGAAGTGGAGGAAAAACTGGGAATAGAAATGAGAATGACACAAGAAATCATGAAAAGCAAGTCAACAGCCTGACTGAAGACAATAACACCTTAAAAAATAGACTAACTCAAACAGCAAAAGAGGCCCAAAAAGCCAATGAGGAGAAGAATGCCTTAAAAAGCTAAATTGACCAGATGGAAAAGGAATTTCAAAAACTCACTGAAGATAATAATTCCTTCAAAATTAGACTGGAGCAAATGAAAGCTAATGACTTTATGAGAAATCAAGATACTATAAAACAGATCCAAACAAATGAAAAAACAGAAGGTGATATGTAATATCTCATTGGAAAAACCACTGACCTGGAAAATAGATCCAGGAGAAATAACTTAAAAATTATTGGACTACCTGAAAGCCATGATAAAAAAAAAGAGCCTAGAAATCATTCTTCAAGAAATTCTCAAGGAAAATTGCTCTAATATTCTAGAACTAGAGGGCAAAATAGAAATTGAAAGAATTCACTGGTCAAAAAGAAAACTCCCAGGAATATTACAGCCAAATTTCAGAGTTCCCAGGTTAAGGAGAAAATAAAGCCATCAGGAAGAAACAATTTGAGTACTGTGGAAACACAATCAGGATACACAAGACCTAGCAGCCTCTACAGTAAGGGATCAAAGGGCTTGGAATATGACATTCTGGAAGTCAAAGGAGCTAGGACTAAAACCAAGAATCACTTATCCAGCCAAACTGAGTATAATGCTTCAGGGAGAAATATGGTCATTCAATGAAATACAGGACTTTCAAGCATTCTTGAGGAAAAAAGCAGAGCTGAACAGAAAATCTGACTTTCAAATACAAGAAGCAAGAGAAGCATGAGAAGGTAAACAGGAAAAAGAAACCATAAGGAACTTATTAAAGTTGAACTATTTACATTCCTACAAGCAAGAATCATCATTGTAACTCATGAGACTTTTCTCAGTATGAGGACAGCTGAAGGAAATATATATGTATGTATAGGAGGGTATACCTGTGTATAAACACATATGTGAGTGTGTGTATATGTGTGTACATGTATATATAGACAAAAGGCATGGATCGGCTGAAAATGAAGGAGCAATACCTAAAAAATAAAATTAAGAGGTAAGAGAGGAATATATTGGGAGGAGAAAGGGAGAGATAGAATAGGGTAACTTTTCTCATATAAAAGAGGCAAGAGAAAACGGTTACACTGGAGGGGAAGAGCAAGAAGGTGAAAGGGAATGAATCAACCTCACTCTCATTGGATTTGGCTTAAGGAGGGAATAACATACACACTCAATTGGGTATCTTACCCCACAGGAAAGTAGGGGGGAAGAGGATAGGAAGGAGGATGACAGAAGGGAGGGTAGATTGGGGGGGAAGGTAGTTAGAAGTAAACACTTTTCAAAAGGGACAGGGTCAAAGTAGAAAATTGAATAAGTGGCGGGTGGGATAGGATGGAGGGAAATATAGTTAGTCTTTCACAATATAATTACTATGGAAACGCTTTGTATAACTACACATCTACAACCTATATTGAATTGCTTGTCTTCCCAGTGGGAGTGGGTGAGGAGGGAAAAAGGGAAAGAATCTGAAAATCAAAGTTTTAAAAACAAATGTTAAAAAAATTGTTTTTACAAGCAACTGTGAAATAAGATATACAGGCACTGGATATAGAAATCCATCTTGCCCTACTAGAAAGTTGGGGGACAGATGGGGGAGGATATGAAAAAGAACAGACTGGGAGAAGGGCTATTCAGTAGGCTTGCTATTTTGGGGTGGGAGGTAGGGGAAAGATGAGGAGAAAATCTGTAACTCAAAATCTTGTGGAAATGAATGTTGAAAACTAAAAATAAATAAGCAAATTAAAAAAAAAAATTTTTTAAATGCTCCATAAGCCACAAAGAAAATATCTACAAGAGTCCAAGACATGGTGCTCAAAGGTAAGCCAATAGCCCCAGAAATCCTCTGTGCACATATGACAAATAATGAAAGCCCCAACAGCTTGCACATTGGCTACCACTATTCTGCTCAGAAAGGGCAGGGGAAGGAGAACAGACAGTCATAGTAATTCTGCTTGAAACACCAACCTGTTCTGCACTGACCCCCGAAGGACCCTTAGCCCCTCCCTTCTACCTCACACCTCCCTCCTTGCACCTTCCTAATGGCCTGGAGGCCCCTGGGGAGCAGGAGCTGTCTGACTTCTCTGTTTGTATCCCCCACACTTCACACATTGACATGCACACAGTAAGCGCTTAATAAATGCTTCACTCATTCATTTGTCTCCTCCAGGAAGCCGTTCTTGACCCCCTCCTCACTGACCCACCCCCTCCATGTTTTAGTTTGTTTGCATCATGAACCTGGCAAACAACATGAACACTTCAAAATACAGAGAAAAAAAGCTGGAAAAAAGGCCTGAATATGACACGGTGAGTTCTGTTGTGGACTTTCATCAGTGTGACTGGGCACAGCAGCAGTGGTCAGGCTGCCCTCCTCACCTGAACACCCACTTTCTTGTAGCAGCCAGATTTGGCTCACAGTCCCTTCATGCACTTTCTGCAATTCCGTATTTATCATATTGTGCTATAAGCTTCATAAAGGCAAGTGGTTGCCAGTAGGCACTGGTTGTACAGTGAGCACTCGGTCTGGAACAGAAAGACCTGAGTTCGAATCCAGCCTCACATACTTCCTAGCTGGGTGACCCTAGGCAAGTCACTTAACCTCATTTTGCCTCAATTTCCTCATCTGTAAAATAGGAATAATAATAATAGCACCTCCTTCGAGGCTCAAACGAGGTCATTTTTGTACAGCTCTTAGCACACAGTAAGCCTTATATAAATGTTAGCTATCAGTACCCGATTAGAATTTAAGTTTTCTCTGCCCCTCAGTATCTTGCTCAGTATTGCATACACAAGCCAACAACAGGTTAACAAGCATTCATCATGCATTTACTGTGTCTGGCACACACAAATACAGTTACAAGCAGAAATACAGATCCTGCCTGCCAGGAGCTTACATTCTGTTGGGGGAAGCCATCGCACAGAAAAGAAGCTAAAAAGGGGGAAGAGGAAAGAGGAGATGAAGGTTTCAGGTGTGGAGGCAGTGAAGAGAATCCGGATACAGCCAGGGGAGGAGGGAGAACCCGATTGGCCCGCAGGGCTCCATCAGAGGGAGAGGCTCCTTCCAATGGGTGAAGACCAGGGGTGGAAGGAGCTTCCAGGACCAAGAGGTTTCTGGGACATTGTGGAGAGAGGTTAGCAGTGATGGTGACTGGCAAGATTGTGTGGTGAGGGTGGGCGCTGCTGGACAGCTACTCCAGCACAGTTCTGGAGGCTGACCGACTCTGGGACTGGCAGGATCAATGCTAGTGATGGCCAATAGGGGGAGCATGGAGATGCCGATAGTGAATGCAATTAACCTGGTCTGGACCAAGGAAGTCCTTGGGGATTGAGAGAACCATTGCTGAGCCAGCCACTGACATATGAAAAATCCTGGAAAAAGGCGAAGTACGGGAGGCACAGATAAGCGCAAGCGCTGTCCCAAACTCCAGAAAACAGGCTGCAAACGAGAGGCCGATGATCATCACTTCCACTCCTGTTACTAGCACTTCAGGGGATATCCTCCGCATTCTCTGCGCAGAGCACGACTCGCTGTCTGCACAGCTGATCACCAAAGGCAGGAGCGGGAGGGGGCGGCCTCCTAATTACTTCCAGGTGTCAATTCTACAAACTAGTTATTAATGCTGCTCTTAGGAGACGGAGAGCTAGCCGCGGGGCTGCCGGAGCAAAGGACTAAGGATGGAGCAAACTCCCCACCTCCAGAGAAAGAGCTGATATTGCTCGAACACAGACTGAAGCAGGCAGTTTTTCCCCTTTCTTTCATTCATTCTTCTTCTTCAGTAGAGTCTTCTTGTACAAAATGACTAATATGAAAATGCAGTCATGCACGTGTATAGCCTATACCTGATTGCTTACCAGGTAGGGGAGGGGGGAGATGAGGGAGGGATAGACAGAATTTGGAACTCAAAACTGGTAAAAAAAAAAAAAAAAAACTTAAAAATTGTTTTAACATGTAATTGAGGAAAAAATAAAATATATTAAGTAACTGAAAAAACATGACTATTATGAATTCCTGATTCACTGAGAAGGGAGGTGAAACCCATGCCAGCCCTGCCAGGTCAACCCAAGGCTGAGCCTTAGCAAGCAGGAAAGATTGCAGGTGGGAGGCTGATGATAGACAGTTAGACAGTTTAAATCTGGAGAGGCTACCTAGTTATCTAGGTAGCCCTAGAGCAATTCACTTTTCAGTCCCTAGTAAGAGATAGGTTAGGGTCTGCCCTTGTGGAAAGGTTATCTATTCTGACAAAAGCTCATTACCCTTCTTAACAAAGGGTTCGTGCACTGGGGTCTATGGAGAGACTGCAGAGTATTTGGGAACATGAATGGGGAAAATTTTCCTCTTCATTTTCACTGATCTCCACTTGAAATTTGATATTTCCTCCAACTACTAAAAAATTATTGTGAAAAGGGGTTCACAGACTTCCCCAGAGTGCCTAAGGAATGTATAACACAATCAAAGAACCCCCCCATTCTAGAAGCATTAACACAATCATCCTTCTCCTCACTGGCATCATCTCACATTTTAAAATCACTGAGAAGTTCAGAAGGCAATCTCTGACAGAACAAGCCCCGACCCCACTTCTGAGCTCCCACCACAGCCACATCCTGGAAGAAGGAAGTCCTTTTTTGTGTGCCAAGATCTGCTGCCAGTCTTGCCAGCCTGGCTTGCAGTCTGTATCGCACAGTGCAGAGCGCTGCCTGGTCACCCAGTAACTTGGCTGGGGAAGGCCTATTCAAGGCTTCCCAAACTGACCTAGTTCTCACAACTTGCAAAGAGGCTTCCTACTCCCTGCAGTCTGACTTTGTCTAAATAAATGTTACTTGTCTTCGTGAAATCTTTGAATTTTTTACGATGATCAGCATCTAAGAGCATTATTTCACATTTATCTATGCACATCATTGTATGGGAGCCTCCACAAAGAAAATCCAACTTACTCCTTGTCCCAGAGAAGCTCACATCCCAAAGAAAACTAATGTAAATGAGGATAAACAGAGAGAACGACAGACCATATGGAGACTGAACAAACAGGATATTTTATTAAATCCAACAAATGTTTAAGGAACACCTACTATGCACAAGGCCCGCCCTTCCAAGTCTGAGTTCCACTGGGAGATAAATACCTATGCAGACATGCAGATGTAGAAATTTAGGGCGATTTGAGGAGGAAAAGGGCAGCAACCACAAGAGGACTGGGGCTGGGGGTGGAAGAAGGGAAGGCATCACGGAAGAGGTGCCACAAAACTGAATATTCCGCAGACAAACTCTAACAGGTCTAAGGAGAAGGGGACATTCCACGGCTGGAGAGGAGAATCAGAGGGCCACGCTCAGGGAACAGCTAGTAGGCCAAGAATGCAGAGAATCAAAGGAGAGCAGAACAAATGAAGACTGGACCAGCTAGGCTGAATCCAGACTGGGGAGGTCGTTGGGGGCCAGGCCATATCTGGCCCTAGAAACAATAGGAAGACATTGAAGATCTTTGAATGGGAGAGTGACAAGGTCCCTCCTGTGACTTAGAAAGGTTATTTAGCAGCTGGATGGAGGACGGACTCGAAGGAAGAGAATGGAACAAGAAGACCAATATTGCAATACACTATTACCACAGGACAGGCAAAAGGTGCTAAGGACCTAAACGAGACTGGGGTCCCTGACAGGGGGCCTACAGAACTTCAGGGCTGGAACCTTCCAGTCCAATCTATATTCCAAAGAGAATCCCCACTCAAATAGGGTCAGTGGTGTTCTAGTCTTTGTTTGGAGACCTCCAGTGAGGGGGGATTCATAACTTCCCAAAACAGCCCCTTCCACTTTCATGTAGCCTCATCACTTCCCATCCAGCTGACCTCCTGGATTTCATGACGTCCAGAACTCATCATTCCACAAGATGAGATCTACTGTGAAACTCACCTCTTCAACAGCCCCTGCCCCAGGGGACCCTACCTGCCTCCCTCAAGCTGGAGAGGGTAGAAGTGGACATCTTGGAACTCCTCCCAGACCCGCTGTTTCAGGAGGGCAACCAAGGAATTCAGCTTATTACTGCCCACCCAGCTGACCTCCCAGATTTCATGACATCCAGAACTCATCATTGTGCAAGATGAAATCCACTGTGACCCTCTCCTCTCCTCAGACCCTTTCCCACCCCAGCTGCAGAACTTCATCATGCCCTCTTGCCAGGTGACCTGCCCCACACCTTTTGAGCTTTTTTACAATATGTTTTCCCCTCCATTAGACTATAAACTCCTTGCAGGCAGGGTCTGTCTTGTACCTTTCTTTGTATCTTCAGTGCTTGGCACAATGCCTGGCCCATGGTAGGTGCCTAGTAAAAGTTTATTGACTACAGCTCTAAAGGTCATTCAAAGACTGAATCTGCCCATGGCAGAGCCAAGATGACAGTGGGACTGCAAGCGAGTTCCTCTCCACAAACAGCTGAAGCTTGATGGAGAAATCTAGAGAAAGGGCCAGTGAGTCCTTTGTCCAGCCCTGTTTGGCACCGGAGATCTATGGACACTGGAGATGAGTGGAGTCAGGAGCACACTGCACCAGCAGGCCAAGAAGAGGTCTCATACCTAGATGGGCACATGGGGTGTGCTCCACCCACCACTCAGACACGGGTCACAGACCCAAGGTAAGGGATGATGACAGGCCCGAGCCAGTACATGGAGAGAGGGGGCCAAGTTCTGAAGTGGCACAGATTCCAGGAGAAGAGCAGTCTCAGTTTAGAGTCTCACCCTGACTGAAGGCTGCACAGGAATAACCGAGGCAGGAATCTTTAACCAAAGAGAAGCCTAAGGTTCCGTCCCTCTGAGCAGCAGCTGACTGAGAGGGTCTGAGTCCAGGAGCAGTCGATGGATGCCCACCACAGACTAGAGGTGCGGGATTCAGGATCTGCCCTGGATCAGACAGCACTGAAAGGGGAATAAGCAAAGAGGGAATGCGCATTTATTAAGCACTTAGCATGTACTGGACACTGTGCTTTATGCATTTGAAAACTTGCAGATCCCCAGCATGAGCTGTCTCCAAGGTCCTGGAATAACACATTACTCAACAAAATCAAGCAACGATAGGTCTAGCCCAGACCTTCCTCCGGAGTTGTGCAGGTCCAAGCCCTGACATCAGTCAGGAATCAGAAGGTAAACTGGAAGAAAGAAGAACCAAAAAGAATCTCACCCCCCAAAACGCTATCACGGTGACAGGGATGCTCAAGACACAAACCAGGAAAGAATGACTTCAAAACATCTATATGCAAAGCCTCAAAGAAAAACACAGCTTGGCCCAGACTGAACTACATTCAACTGAATTAGCAGCTTGAGGGAAAAAAAACAAAAACAAAAACAAACCAACATAAAAACTTTTGCCTAAATTCCCTGAAAATAAGAATGGACCAAATAGAAGCCAATGATTCTATGAGACAACAAGAAATATTAAAAACAAAGTCAAAAGACTAAAAAGAAGACAAAATGTAAGATATTTCATATCAAAAAACAAGTGACCTGGAAAACAAGTCAGGGACAGAAAATTTAAGAAATATTGGACTAGTTGAACTCCATGACCAAAATAAAAGCCTAGACATCTTATAAGAAATCTTAAAGAAACCTGCCTCTATCTCTTTGAACCAAAGGACAAAGTAGAAAGGATACCACAGTTCCTCCTGAAAGAAACCATAAAAGAACAACTCCCAAGAGCATTACAGCCAAAATCCAGAGGTTCTAGGTCAAAGAGGAAATACATTAACGAGTCAAAAAGACAGAATTCAAGCACCATGGAGGCACAGCCAGGATCACATGTGATTTAGCAGCCACCTGCAGAAGAAGCAGAAAGTTTGGGATCTGATATTCCAAAAGGCATGGGCAATAAGCTTACAGCTAAGATAACTTAACCCAGAAAAACTCAGCATAACCCTTCAAGAGAAAAAAAAAATGAGTAAGAGGACTTCCAGACATTCTGACACAGAAACCAGAGCTGCAGAAATTTTGAAGTTCACACCCAGGAGTGAAGAGAAATAAGAAGGTGTCTACGATAAAGATCACAAGGATCAACTTCCAGTGTGGAGAGATGATCCACAGGTCCCCTCTATGTCCCACCTCGTCAAGGCCACAGAGGGAACCTAACCTGATAGGCCTGGGAGTGGCTCTGTTATGTTCTGATCGGGGTGGGCAAGGGCATCACACGTAACGGAGTGTGAGAGCAGAAGCCTTCACAAACAGTGAGGAAACAGGCAGTGGTGGACATTCGACCCTCCTTCTCATCTGAACTGGTCAAAGGAAAGAAGAAAACACACAGAGACAGTGAGTACAGAAATACAGTTCACTCAGCAGGGAAATAGGGGAGAAGAGGGGAAGGAGGTGGGGAAGAGGGAGAGGGAGGAAGGAAGGATTACTCCTAAGCAAAACAAACCGCATCTAAGGAGGTACAAAAATATCTATAGCTCCTCTGAGGTGGCAAAGAAAAGGATCTGAAGAGAAAGCCACCAGCCGGGAATGGCTGAACAAGTCCCGGTGCATAAGTGAGATGGAGTCCTACTGCAAGCCCACTGAAACAATGAAGGCGATGGTTTCAGAGACACCTGGAAGACTGCTAAGAACTGATGAGAGTGAACCAGGGAACAGCCTGGAAGCTACACCTCTGAAAGACTTAAGAGCCCTGATCATCGTAACAGCCAGCCATGATTCCAGCTGACTGCCGATGAAGCACGCTACACACGCCCCTCCTGACAGAGAAGTCAGATTTTGTGGGGGCATAATTTGTTTTGCTTAACTATACATGTTTGTAATGGGGGGGTTGTCTTTCATTCTCAATTGAGGAGAGGGTTTTGAGGTAGAAGGAAGAGAAGGTAGATTTTTGCTGACTGAAAAAAAAATAAAATTTCATTAAAAAATCTAAATGAGAAAGTTTCTTTATGCTTTGACTATTACCATTCACTATCCCTCAAGCAAATTTCATTCAGAGACTATTCCATTTTCCTATCACCAACAAATGTTTCATTTCCTCATTCATGAACTCTGAAATGATCTTATTGGATTATAATTCATTGTCATTCCACCTCTCCCTCTGCCCTGCCATCCCAAACCCTGTTCTTTTTCCACACTCTGATTCCCTGACCCCTCCCTCAGCTTTCATCCAGGCCATCTGGAAGATGCACTGGCTACATTGTCCTTTCCCCATCTTGACCCCTTGGTGAACCAGGTCAACTCTACACAGTTCTCTTGAGTCTTTTGCCCCCACATCATATTGCTAGTTGTGCCTGGCCAAGCCTTAACCTTGGACCACTCCCTCCAGAGGAAGAAGCTCTGACAAGCACATATCCAGGAATATAAGAAGGGTCTTCTCATCTACAATGGGCTACTCTTCCACTTCAGCTCTGCATTGGTGATCCTCCATGACAGCCACCCTGACCATCTTGTCCTCTACTTTACCCCATCTTGCTTTCATCTTAAACCTTTTCCATTCCCACTTCTTCCATCTTCAGACTGAGACCTCTGAGACACATACTCTCTAGCCATCCTTGCCAGCACTGACTCCTTCTTCTCAATTTATTGATCAAGATGGGGGAGCTGAAACACCCCTTGCACTGCCATGTCTAGGTTCTCACCATAACCCCATCACTCAGTAATCTCTATTCTTTTGAGGTTCAATCAATCCATAGCCATCAAGAGCCTGGTAGCTGTTGTCTGTCACCCTGACTGAGGTCAGTGCCTTGCTCACAGTCACTCTCTCCTCAGATCCTATTTCCATACCTGGGGACTTCACCATACATACTGATATTCCCTCAAACACTCAAACCTCACAGTTCTTCAACTTGCTACTTTACATGGTCAAGTCTTCCCCTGACCTCAGTCACACACAAAGATGTTCACACCCCAATCTTCCCATTACACAAAGGCTCCACTTCTGATAATAACCCATTGTCATTCCACCTCTGCCTCAACATCCCAAGCCCTGCTCTTAGTCCATACCATGACCTCCAATTCCTTGACCCCTCAGCTCTCTTCCAAACCATCCTCCCTGAACTGTCCTTTTCCCATCTTGCCCCATTCCTTGGTGAACCAGTTTAGTCCGACACCATCCCCTTCTCTTGAGTCCCTTGCCCCCTTATCATATCACTGATTGTACCCAGCCAAGCTGCAGCCTTGGATTATTCCCACCCTCTGCTGCCTTTACTCCTACACAAGTACTGCTAAATGAAGCTGGAGAAAAATCATAAATTGTGCTGCCTGGATCCACTACAAATGTATGTTACATCACTTCAACTGGGCCTGAACTGCTAAGAGGCAATCCTTGTGCACCTCCCTAAGTAAGTCCCTCTCCCACTCTCCAGTGGGCCTCATCTGAACTCCTCATCCCTCCTCAAACCTCTCATGACTCCCTTTCCCCCTACTCTCTCATCTAAGAACTTTGTCTCATGTTACCCAAAAAAACCAAAGTCATTCTCCAAGAGCTCCCTCTTCCCCTCTCACCTCATCTCACATCCCTCAGATGTCTTCTGCCACCATCTTCTCCTTCCCCTTGTCTCACTTTCCCCTCTACCTCTCATTCCTCCATCCGCACTCTATCACTTATCTTCAGTCTCTGCCTGTTTACTGGCTACTTCCTTACACACATGCCCATGCCTCACTCCCCCCGCCAAAAACAATCCTAGCTTTGATCCATCCATCTCTGCTGGTTAACATCCCATTTCTCTCTTCCTTTTTGTGGCTGAACTCCCTGAGAAGGGAGTTCTACAACTGAGACCCCGCTCCTTTCCTCCTACTCTCTTCCTAACCCTCTGCTGTCTGGCTTCTGACCACTGCTCCCTCCAAAGCTACCAAGGACCTCTTGATCACCAAATCCAATGGCCTTTTCTCAGTCCTCTGCAGCCTCTGACACTGTTGAATCACTCTCTTCTTTCTTGGTTTCCCAGGCACTACTCTCACCTGCTCCCCCATCTATCTGAGCACTTCTCAGTCTCCTTTGTTCCATCTTTATCTAGGGTCATATCCACCTCTCCTGGGTGTCCCACAGAGCTTGGCCCCTGCCCTTTTCTCTCTTCTCTCTATACTATTTCCCTTGGTGATTATATTAGTTCCCGTGGATTCAATTATTATCTCCATGCTGATGATTCTCAAATCCATTGATCCAACCCTAATCTTTTTTTTCTAACTTCCAATTTCTGATCTTTAACTGCCTATCAAACATTTCAAATTGGATGTACCCCAAACTGAATTAATTCTCTTTCCCCCAAAGTCCCCCCATTTCCAAATGTCCCTATTTCTTCTGAGGGCACCACCATCCTCCCAGTGACCCAGGCTCACAACTTAGGTGTCATCTTCCACCGCAGATTTCACCGTTGTCTTCTCTCACACCGTCCCCAACTCCTCACAGACCCACCTTTCCTCATGCCGGGATTGTTACCATAACCTGCTGACCGGTTGGCCTGTCATAAGTCTGTCTCTCCTTGCTCCAGTTCATCCTCCAGTCAACTACCAAAGTGATTTTCTTAAAACACAGGTGTGACCATTCCCCTTCCCTACTCGATCGCCTCCTAGATCAAATACAACACCCACTCAAAGCCTTTTGTAACCAGGTTCCCTTTTTCTGAAGTCTTACATACCCCTCCCCATACTGAGACCCAGCAACACTAGGCTTCTGAGCTCCTCCCCACACAACACACTCTATCTCCCAACTGCCATCACTGGCTGTTCCCATGCCTGGAACACCCTCCCTTCTCATCTCTACCTCCTGGCTCCCTTCAAGTCTCAGCTAAAAGCTCAGGCTCCTCCAGGTTCCCCGCTTCTCCTAGTCCCTCTCCATTCCAGCATCATCACTCAGTTGACTATTTACTATTTATTCTACAGGTTATTCATATACAGTAATTTGTACCTTGTCTCTCCCCTGCTAGGTTGAGAGTTCCTCAAGGGCAGGGACTGTCTTTGACCTTTTGTTTTTTATTCCCAGTGCTCAGCACAGTGCCCCACACATAACAGATGCTCAGCAAACGTTTGTTAACTGACCACTGTTCTTGGCAAAGAGAAGGGCCGCCTCTTCATGTGAGACAGGGCTGAAGGAGGAGATAGAAAGGGAAGGCATTTGAGTGATATGAGAAGAGGAGAAGAGAAGAGGGGGCTCTTGGTGAATGTGCTAAATCTTTTCAGTGACATATGCAGCAATGCTCTCAGCTGAGAAGATGCAGGGAAGGGGAGCCATGGGAAGTTGGAGGAGGGATGAAGAGGTCTGAACAAACTTCTGTGATGAGTGGGATTTGTTGTTTAGTCATTTTTCAGTCATGTCCGACTCTTCATGAGCCCATTTGGGGTTTTCTTGGCAGAGATACTGGAGTGTTTGTCATTTCCTTCTCCAACTCACTTTACAGATGAGGAAACTGAGACAAACTGGGTTAAGTCACTCGCCCAGGGTCACACAGATAGTATCTGAAGCTGGATTTGAACTCGGGCCTTCCTGACTCCAGGTCTGGGCCTCTATCCATTGTGCCACCTAGCTGCCCCCCCCTCCCGTGGGACAAGTTAATTAGGGAAGCGCAGGATTGGCTAGCAGAGTGAGGGCCCACTGTGAGGGGTTATCTAACATAAATCTGTAGTGGACCACGGCAGCATTGTGGTTTCCTGATTTTCTCTACCTCACTACTTCCAGCCCATAACACACAGCACCCGGTAATCTCTATGAGGAATCCACATCCATCATCCAATCCAAATTCTGGTAGTTTTGTCTACCACCCTCCAGGACATTCCTTTCCTTGCTCAACAAGCTCAGTGCCCAGCCCACAGTCTTTCCCTCCTTCCCAATAGCTACTGTCCTACTCAGAAGCTTCCGAATGGGTAATAACACTCGCCCCCAAACACCCCAACGTCACAGCTCCTCAGTCTGCTAGATTCCCCTGGTCTACTCTTCCACCCCGCCCCATCTACATAGAGAGATGGTCATGCCCTTGGCCTTCCCATCCTTCACAGATGCACCACATCTACTCTCATGAGCCCTGGAGCCCCCTCCTCATAATAATCTGTTGCCTTGGTCTACATCGTGACCTCCAATCCTTTGACCCCTCCATTTTCCCCAGGCCATCACCCCTGCACTGGCTACATTCTCCTTTCCTCATCCTGAGCTCTTGGTGAACTTTTCGACTCTACACTCGTCCTCTTCTCTCGAGTCCCTTGCCACCTTATCAGATCACTAACAGCGCCCAGTCACGCCTCCCCCTTCTGCTGCCTCTACTCCTAGGCATGTGAACAAAGGTGGAGAAGATCAGGAAACCACAATGCTGATAGTTTCACTCACAGTGAGTCAAGGAGAATGAGAGACAGTACTTGTAGTGCTGGCATGGATGGCCAGGGAGTCAGGGTCATCGGGAGGTCTCAATGAGAATCAGAAGACAGAAGGAATGGGAATGGACACATGTAAGATGAAAGCAAGTTTGTTGCCTAGGGAGCAGGCATTCCAGAGAGCGCAGAGGAAGACACAAACTCTACTCCACCCGAGTGACCTCCTTCCATCCCAGCTTCTCCAGCAGGCCGTCCCCTCTATCCTCCCATCCCTCTCACTAACCTCCAATCTCTTCCTGTATTCTTACAGGCTGCTTTCCTACTGCCTACAAACATGGCCACGTCTTCCCAAATCCTCAAAAACACTCACTTGATCCATCCATCTCTTTCTAGTTACCATTCCATATCCCTCCTCCCTTCTGTGGCTAAACTCCTTGAGAAGGCCATTTGCAACAGGTACTTCCATTTCCTTTCCTCTCAACCTCTTCTAAACTCTGTACTCAGCTTCTGACCTCATCATTCAAATGAAACTCCTTTCTCAAAGTTACCAATGATCTCTCAATCATCAGATCTAATGGCCTTTTCTCAAGCCTTATCCTTCTTGTAGCATACAGTGTCAATCACCCTCTTCTCCTTAACTCTCTCTTCTCTCTAGGTTTTTGTGACCACCTCTCTCCTGATCTCCTCTCACCTATCTCCTCCAGGTCACACCTGCTAACCATGGATGTTCCTCAAGGGTTTTGTCCTGGGCTCTTCTCTCTTCTCCCTCTATTTCATTTCACTTGATGATCTCAACAAACTACCATAGTTCAATTATCATCTCTAGGAAGATGATTCTCGGGCCTATTTCTTTGTCTCTGACTTGTCTCCTGACTTCCAGGGCCGGATATTGGACATCATTAGCCAGATGTCCCATCGACGTCTGCAAGCCCACATGTCCAAAACCGACTCGTTATCTTACCCAAAAAAACCCTCCCCTCTTCCTAACTTCATTACTACTATCAAGGGCACCATCATCCTCCCAGGCACCCGGGCTCACACCAGGGGTCACCCTCAACTCCTTGCTCTCTCCAAATCCCCAGAGCCAGTCTTTTGCCAAGACCTATCATTTCTATCTTTGTACTACCTCTGGTTTAGCGCCCCCTCTCTGCTGACACTGCCACCCCCTGGAGCAGGCTCTTCTTTCCTCATTTCTGGACTATTACAACATCCTTCTGCTTCTTCTTTCCCACCCCAGCCTCCTCAGCATCAGACTGATCTTCCAAAAGCTCAAATCTAACCATGTCACTCTCCTCCCCAGTCAACTCCAGCCGCTCCCTATTATCTCCAGAATCAAACAGAACATCCTGTCTGATTTTTAAAGCCCCAAACTGGCCTGTCTGTGCCTCCTCAGTCTTCTCACACCTTCCTCTCCACTCCCCACGCCCTCTACGACCTAGTGACACTAGGGTCCTTCCTGCCCCATTTCCCCACTCCTGACATTTCCATTTGCTGACCCTCATTTCTGGAGCTCTCTCCCTCACCTCCACTCCTTTGCTTTCCCAGACTTCTTTAAGTCTCAGTTAGAGTCTCACTTTCTACAAGAAGCCTTGCCCAGACCTCCTCAATCTTCGTGCATTCCTTCCGAGTTTGTCTCCAATTTACCCGATAGAGATCTCATTTTTTACTTATCTGTTTGCCTTTCTCCCTTCCATAATCCCTGAACTCCTTGAGAGCAGAGGTTGGGGCTTGGAGTCTTTGTTTGTTTTTGGCTTTCTTTGCATCCCTAGGGCTTAACACAGTGCCTGGCTTGCAGTGGGCACTTAATAAATGCTTGTTAAATGACTGAATGATTTTCTAAGATCCATTCACCATCCCTGTGATTCCCTGACACCCAGCCATCACTCCCCTCTACATATTGTTTCCCTCTATACATACCTTCCTAAAGAGCATGAACTGGCTACTTTTTTACCTGTATTCCTAGCACTTCATACACTGCCTGGCACACAGTTAGGGTCTAATAAATGCTTTTTCACTCTTTCAATCCCTAGATTGAAAGTATCTATGAAAGTATTCCCCCTTAAGTATCTATGACGTGGTAGGTACCAGAGACACAAGCAATGAAATCATTCCAGTACTCAAGGAGCCTCTCTTCTCTCTATATGTACCAGAGAGAGGAACAAATGCTGCTGGCCCCCATGGCCCCACGAACTGCTTGGGGTCCCACCCAAGGCAGAAGTCTCAGTGTGGCAGACCAGACTCACAACAGAAGGGTAGCAAAGGGCCATTCCAGCTCTAGGATTGGAACCTTCCTGTGACTTGGGACCTTCCTGGGTGGCCCAGTTCCTCCCCTACTGGGGCTATAGCACAGGAAATCCTAAATTCCTCACCTCCTGTTTTACTGTGTTTTTTCCAAAACTGGAGAAAATTGTCCAGTGCCGAAGTTGGCAGCAAAAACTGATGCCAGCGGCAAGGTGAGAGAAGCCAAAACCAAAAAGTTGTTTGGTAAGCATCCTTTCCCATCTCATTCCCTTTCTCTTAACTGATCTTGAGAAAGAACCCCCAATTTAAACAGAAGGCCTCTCAATTGAGTAACAGGATTTGCAAACGGCATATCCCTGGGACACTGTAAGTATTTAAAATGTTTTTTTTTTCCATTGCAATAATATTTAAACTCAACTCTGTGGCAAAAACACAGCTTCCTAAATGATGCCACACTGGACTGCTCCAACGTCCCAGGTACCGTCGGCAATAAACAAATGAATTAAGGGGGACGAGGGGGAGAGAGGAAGACCCATAGTATAAGAGCATTCTAGTACTCCTGGAATCCATTCCTTTTGGCTGGTGACAAGCCCCATTTCAATTTTCTTTATTCACTATTCAGAATTAATGACACTGTACTTGGAAAATTCTTTTACATTCTTAGAAGGAAGTTGTTCTATGGGTCATGTTTTGTGTTGGGTTCAAAACAACATTGAATGTCAGCAGACATTCAACCTGAGGGAGGAAGAAAAGGGCCATGGCTATAGAAGAATAATTCAGCAACTTCAAATTCTTGAAAAATTAGAAAATTATTTTCAATATCACCACCATTTTTCATCTGTCTTTCATGAGTCGGTTTGGGTGTTTGGGAAAACGACTTTTCCGTGGTCACAAGCTGCTCACAAAAAGCAACACAAGGCAGGCAATTGAGGAAGCAGAGGCAGCAGGGAGAGGGTGGCACTGCCAGGAGAACAGAGAGCACAAAGCAGCTCTTCACTGACCCGAGACATCTGTTTTCAAACCAAGAAACTCCAATCAGCCAAAAGAGCAGACGACAAGAGCTAGAAGCAATCTAGATTCTGGCCTTTATCGAAGGCTCTCCCCAGGCTCTGCCAAGGCCAAGGAGAACCCCAGGCAGGCTGGACCTCCAAAAACCATGCACGTGTGACTGCTCCAAATGCCCTGAAGGCTATTCTAGGGAACTGTGCATGCAAAGGCTGAGGGGGCAGGGCAGGGATTCTTGGCATATGAGGCCAGGCAGTTTGGAATTTATTTGCAATGTTTTGAGGTCCTGAGATAAACAAGAAGGGGCTTTCATTTTCACTGCCCAGAAGAGTCATTTTGAAGCTAGGAAGATGGTTCAAGGAAAAGGACTACCCGTAAGTATTTTGAACACAATCACAACATCTTACAGATTTATTTGTGGCTAAGGATGAAGACAACATGTTACCTTTCCCTTCAAATATCTGACTTCCATCTCTCCATCCTTTCAGTAAAACTCACAAATGGAAAAACCCACTCAGTCAACACAAAGACCTCTTTCTCTCATGCCCAGATAAATTCTGACCACCTTTCCCTGGGTAGTTCTGTCAACCTCCTACCACTTATAACCAGCACAAATTGTGGTGAGCTAGGATAGCCCCTCACCATTCAACCATCTCTATTTAAATGAAGCATTTGCACAGACAAAATATTCTCCCTTCTGAGAATGAAGAGGTCCTTTGAAGAACACATCCTAGAGGTGAGGGACTAAGTTCATACTTCCCTTTCCCCTATGATAGTTCATTCTATGACTCTGGCATACATCCTTTATGGTCCCCTGAGTAGGTATTATCAAGCCTTATCACACCAGAGTTATCTGAACAAGACCATTTTAAGGGTAATTCCCTTGAGTTCCCTAACAGTAGAGGCAGAACGGATTAGTGGAAAGAACAGTAACACAGGATAAGGAGACTTGGAGTTTCATACTTGATAGGTATGTATAAGTAAATTAAACTCCATTTCCTCATCCATAAAAGAATATAATAATTCTTGAATTTCCTACCTCAAAGGCTTGTTGAGAGGAAAACAAAATTCTACATAAACATAAGGTGTTTTATCCTTTAAAAAAATCAGAAAGCCCTACCTTGTGGGGCCAGTAGTTAAAGCCACTTAGGCAGCATCACTATTGCCTGTTACTACCTTCATATGGATGGGTCCAGCACGTGGGAAATGCTTAGGACAACTCTCTAAAACTCAGCAGACAAAGAAAGCTGAGATTTTCTCCCAGACTACACTATGGAGAGAAATATCCGAAGAAAAAAGTATTGAACTTGGAATCAAGAGACCAGATTTCAGTTCCCATCTGAAAAACAAACCATTAAGCATCCTCCGTCACAGTCTTTATTTCACTTTTCCCATTTACAATCTATGAGGGAGAGCTCTCCCTGATGAGAGCAGTGAAAAACGCTGCTTTAGGAAGCACTTTGATGCCCCTTCAGGCAAACTCTCTAAGCAACAAGCAAGGAGGCCGTGACCAAGCCAGACCCACCGCCTCTAACTGGCGACAATGATGACTTTCTTCACCATTGCCCTGTTCACTGATTCACATTTCTTAACTGAAAAGGCTTTCTGTGACTAAGTATCACTATCCCTTTCACATTTCAGGGGGTTAGGAGTGGTCCCTATCCCTTGACTTCTGAGTAAATCTGGCCCTCCCTTCGTGCCAGAGAAGAGGTCTGAATTACTATGGTACCAAAAGATAAAATATGTTGACATTATACAATATTATACATATATTTTCTTCATTTCTGAGTTTTTAAACTTGTTCTGTATACTCCGCAGTTTCTGCAAAACTCTTTTAAAAATCCCACTTAATTTATCATGACAACCCGCGATATATCAAAACCAAGACAGGAAAAGCCTCGGTGTGAAAGGGATAACTGTGCTCCAGCCCAGCCCTGAACAAAAATCTCCAACACAATAAACCTGACAAGCAGCCCCTCAGTCTCTGCTTGGAGAGCGCCAGTAAGGGGAGGCTGTGGGCCTTCTCGACAGGCTTGCCTCGCAAGGTGAGGCAGTGGGGCATTGGCAGGAGGTTTCACCTCCCCGGAGGTCTTTGATAATCTGCTTGTTTGATTTATCCTAGCTCTTATTTCCCTCCAGGTTCAACCTGTTTTGATCCCTGAAAAATCAACGTAATGCTCTTTAAAAGCAAACAAATGTTTCCTGTCACTGTTGCAACAACAAAAACAAGAGACCATTGTACCCAATTTTCTAGAATTCAGCTGTTATTTTATTGAATAAGCCCCCCAATTCTAAGAAGGAGCCCTCACTTTCATTCCTTTCTTTCCCCCACCACCTCCTGAATCCAACAGGTACTGGCTGCATTCAGGAAGGCCATCAGAAGGAATGTGGCACAGTGCAGTCGGAGGCCCCCAGCCTTCAAAGGCCGCTCTCTTCATGAAGATACTTCTCTTTTCTGTGCCTCAGTTTCTGCATTTATACAACAAGATGACAACTTACCAGGACCCTTAACACTAAATGGGTCACAAAGTATCAGACACGACTGAGCCACGGAACAACAACTGGGATCCAAAGAGATCCGTCCCTTCCGGCTCTAAACTCTAGAAGCCCAAGTTATTTTCTTTGGAATAATAAGCCCAAGACGCAGCCATCTCAAGCCCTCTCCCCTCCCAGAGACTCCCAGGAAGGAACAACATCATGGCTTCTTCTGAAGCTTGGTGTTTGCCTGAGGAGTGCCAACTCTATGAGCGTCCCAGCTTCTTACTCTATATTAATCAAGACTTCACCTTCTTCCAGGCCAACCTCACTGTGTTCATTTCTCCCCTTCTGGTGCCCACGTGCCAGTGTGACATCATCACCCCAACAAACTGAAATGTCTTCCTCTGAGTATCTGTCTTCTGCTTTATCATATTGCTGTTGACAACGACATGTGTATATTTATAATGGGACACTGGCATCAATCATATTTCATTGTCATTCACAAAAAAGTTCCATCATCCCCCTCACTACATATATTGGTTGTACAGATTTTTAAGGTAACTTAGAGAAAAAAATGAAAAAAAAAGTTTTTTTACAAGAACTTAGTTATTAAAAAACATTTGGAAATTTTTACAACTCCTCTTTTGTCCTTTTAAATGCCCAAAATGGCTTCCTCTCTTCCCTTTACATGCATATACAGCCTGCTGGTGGGAGAGCCTTCTAATCTCCTGCCATCCCAACAGACTCCTCCTTTAGTTCTCACCCTCACCCCTCGTGCAGCCACATCTGCTTCTCCTACCTTAGGGGACAGAGGCAAAGGTAATTAAGTTATCCTAATGTAAAATGTTTGGGGGAGGAACTTGAGAGAGCCTGTGCTGAACCTCTGTCAGTCAGCTGCTAGCCAGAAAGAACTCTCCAGAGCTGCATCGGAGGATGCGCAGCTACCCTCCACACAGGCCCGAAATAGACCTCCAAATCTCGGCTCCCTGCGCACTCTTGCAGGCTGGACTGGGCAAGGCAGAACTGGGCAAGGCTGAGGGAACTCAGAGGGGAAAGACTTGGGAGCAAAGAGAAGGCGCTGCCTCCCGGGGAGGCTCAGGCCACTCTGGCACCACTCTCGTTGGCAAGAGGTCAAGTCCAGGCCCCTCCTCTGCACTCATGGCCCCCCAAGTCAAAGAGAAAACAAACAAAAACTCTCCATGCAAAGAAGCTTCAGCAGTCATGGCCAAAGCCCCAATAACACTAGATCGCCCTCTCCGTTGCATTCCAACTCATGCCTTTCTTGCAGAAGACAGTAACAGAGCCTTCTCCAGGAACAGCAAAGGACTCACTGGAGAGCGAGGCAGTAGCACAGCCCACCCGAGGGCTACAAGCCGAAGCTCGTGACAATACCGCTAAGTTGAAGGAGGAAAAAGTTACTACCTCACATTTTCCCATACTACAGATTTTTTAACGCCCAAAAAATACTTCAATAAGCAGTAAAAAAAACCTCACCTGGAATATGTTAAATGTACCACATTAAAATAAAAAATTACGCGTGACCGACGAATACGAAGCTACTCAAAATAAATCAGATTACAGGGAAAAGAAAGAGCTACCCTCCTCCCTCACCAGCACGCTCACCCACATCCTCGAAAAGCTATGTTGCCCCAGGATTTTACCCCATTAATTTCCTTCGACTCTACAAAAATGCCGGCAGGATGAAGGGCAAAGAGCAGAGGAGAATGGCTTGACCCCTCAGTCACCAGCTCAAGGCTAAGTCACCCTCCTCTTCTGGGGAAGGAAGTTAAGGCCATTCCTTAGAGAAGCGGGGACTCATCTGAGGCACTGGCCCTGGGAGCCCACCCCAAGGCCTCAGCCTCCACACCCAGCACTCTCCACTACTTCACTATTTGGAGCCTGTTTCCTCATCTGTAAAATAAGTATAATAAACACCTGGAGCCAGGAGTCTAGGCTGGACTTGGCAAATCTTGAAGTGCCATATAACTGCCGTTTGTCGTTGAGTCGAGGTCCATTCTTCGTGACCCCATTTGGGGTTTTCTCCGCAGAGATACTAGAGTGGTCTGCCAACTCCTTCTACGGTTCATTTTATGGATAAGGAAACTGAGCCGAACAGTGTGAAGCAACTTGCCCAGGGTCACACAGCTAGTGAATGTCTGAGGCCAGATTTGAACTCAAAGAGATAAGTCTTCTTGATTCCAAGACCAGTGTTCTGTGCACTACAGGCTGCCTTGTCGCCCCTAAATATGTCATATAAATGTCCGTTATTAATTTTAAGGGAAAAATAGGATTTTCCATCGCTACTCAACCTGACTCCCAAAAAATGAAATCTGAAAGTTTTACTGTGAAACCTTACTCATTCCTCTCCTGCTGGGTTTTCTTCTGTCCTAGCTCTTCTCCCTTCTCAGGTCCTTTCGAGAGGCTCCTTGTTCCATCACCCATCACACATCCATCACAACCTCTAAGTGGGGAGGTTGCCCAGGGTTCTATATCTAGGCCTGTTCTCTTTCCCCTCAGTGACCTCGTCAGCTGCTCCAGGCTCACTTCTGGTCTCAATACCAATGGCTCCCGGATCACTATCTCTAGGACCAGACTCCAATGAAATTTAATCGCACATCAAACACTGCCCATTGTACATTTCAAACTGGATGCCCCCAAAATACCTTAAATTCAAAATCTATTATGTCCTTTCCAGAGACCCAGCCCTCTCCCAAACTTCCTTATTTGTCTCCAAAGACCACTTTTAGGGGAGACTAGGTGGCACAGTGAATAGAGCACCAGCCCTGGAGTCAGGAGGACCTGAGTTCAAATGCAGCCTCAGACACTTAACACTTACGTGACCTTGGACAAGTCACTTAATCCCAATTGCCCTGCCTTCCCCCCTCCAAAAAAAAGGCAAAAAAATCCCAAAAAACAAAAAACCCAAAGACCTCTAGTCTCCGAGTTCACAGCCTCAGTTTCATCCTCAACTCTTGGGTCTCCATCATCCCACAGATACAATAAGTTGCCAAATCCTGCTACTTCTACGATGTCTCTCACATCTCCCTCCTTCTCCCTGCTTGTAGCCTTCATCACCTCTCAGAATCCATCTCTCTAACCCAAGTCTCTCCCACTACAGTCTCTATTCTACACACAACAGATGCCAACATGATTTTCCTAAAGCACAGATCTGATCGGACCACCTGCAGTGGCTCCCAACACAGCTCCACTGGAGAGCTTTTTAAGCCCTTCCCAAAGTGACCCCAACCCACCTCCCAGCCTCGGTGAACGTTCCTTCCCCTCCACATTCTTCTGTCCAGCCATCTGGCCCAGTCTCTGCTCCTCACACACAGCACTACTCCATTTCTCACCCACAATGCCCCCCCCCCCCCATGAAGGGAATCCTTCCTCATCTCCTGCTCACAAAATTGTCTTTGTCCTTCGTGACACAGATCAGGTATCTCAAGGTAAAGTTTTTCTGAAATCTCCCCCATTATCTGCCTTGTAAGGTGTCTATTTTCTTCACAAGGAAAGTCAACACGTCCACAGCACTTTAGAGATATCACCTCATTTGATCCAAACAATAATCCTTCGAGAGAGGTGTTATTATCCTCATTTAACAAATGAAAACTCTTGAGTTCAGTTAGATGAAAACATTTGCCCAGGATCATACAGCTGATGAGTATGTGAAGCAAAATCTGAATTCAGTTCTTCCTGACGCTCACTAAGCCATCCCTACACTTTAACAGTTGCTTGTATACAGTTCCATGTGACCTCCTCATTTCCCATGAACCTGAGCTCCTGGAGAACAGGCATTGTTTCAGGCTTGAATATGTACAACCAGAGCCTGCCTAGTGCCAGATACCCATCTGGCCCTTAAGAAATGCTTACTGGTGACTGAATCACAAATAAAACAACCCATGAGACCCTGGACAAGTCACTTACCCTATTCTAGCCTCAGCTTCCCTTGCCTTTTAACACGAGATAATATGGACCAGGCAATCTTGTAATGTTCCGCCCCAATTTAAACGCTTCCTAAATAAGGTGGAGAGGCTCACTACAAGCATGCTTGTTTAAGAAAACCCAAGCACAAAGTCAAGTTCAGTGTAAAAAAGAGCAGGAGTTGATCCTCTCAGCTTTCAATCCTTCAAACAGGTTCCATTCACAAAGGCCAGTCAGAGTTTCTCTAGGACCCAGAAGACTCTAGAACTACCATCACCCCCAAATTAGCAGTTACCTCACTGCCAAGCCAGCTATCAAACATGAAATAAGAAAGGGTTATTGGTTTAATGAAAATATTCTAAATAGATTTCCTTTAAATAGAAATTCCATTGGTGTTCTAAAAATATGTCCAATTAAATGACATACTTTTCATAAACACATTTATTGTGTAAAACAAGGTGCAACTGTATTTACATGGCCATTACCCCCTCTCCTAAGCCTACTGTACTTCCACAGGACCAGCTGGTATAAACAGTACAACATACTAGAATGTAGCAATCCATAAGAAACAAATAATTCTGACAATACTGTAATTAGCCCGATGTATCCAAGGGGTACAACCTATTTCTCCTCATCTCCTTCTTATGGGATAAAAAACCAAAACAAATCCAGTGCCATTGGGTTAGTGACAAACGAAAACATAACAATAACTCCAGACTTAGAACTCAGAAAACAAGAAAGAGGCCATGTTATCAAAAAATATATTGATATTATAAAACACATATAACATCCTACTAGCTCAAACCCCATAAATGCTGGGGAAATTCTAAAACCATTCAATTTAATGCCTAATGACTACAGGACACAAACAAGGAAACCTCTATATTCCACACATTAAATTTAACTCTGTCAGGATTAGGAAATCAGGATTTTTTTAAAAAGTAAGAAAGAGAGAAAGGTTATGAAGGGAGGCCCCTTCTGTCTGTTAAGAAGAACAGTCTTGTCTGCTCTGTCATGCCTCTTCTAGGGGATGGGAATCCAGTTAGCTGGGTTTCCGTGTTACTTGTGGTATAGCCAAGCCTGGGAAATAAATCATTCAGTCCTATCAGGACATGAAAAAATAACTGTATCAAAGCCGTTGGTAGCTGGCCCCCATCTCTAGCCCACTGGCATCCAAGAGAGGCCTGAAGCTTTTGGACTGAGGCTATCGGCCACTTTGCTCCCTCACTCTCAGCCCTTCCCCCACAAAACCTACCCCAGAAATCTATAGCATGTATTTCCCCACCATCAGAAAAAAAATTTATATAAAAAGGGGAAGGTCGTATCAAAAGACTTCCTAGATCTCTCTGAAGCCACAAATACAGTCTTAAAATGTTTTAAACGAATTCCCAAAGGAGCAGGGAAAGTCAACTGCTCTAAGTTAAATTTGTGGGAGATGGGATGCTCCTCTCGTGGTGAATCAATGCTTCCAGGCAGAGAGATGGAAGACCCTTACACAGTGGTCTGTAGTCAGGTTCTCTGTGAATAGTCCTTAACTGAAGGATGTAAGGACATTTGGATTTACACAAAGGACAGTTAGAGAGGGATTATCAGGAAGGGAAATGGACTTATAATACCTGTAAGAAGAACAAATCTTTCTGGTACAGAGTTTGAGGTCTGAGTTTGGAGTCAAAGAACCCAAGTTTGACTCCCACTTATCTGACCTTGAACTTAACACTCACCCTCTGAGGCCTCAGTTCCCTCATCTCCAAATGAGATCTTGGGATTGGAAGGTCCCTTCCAATTAGAAATTCTAACCAGCTTCTCTATGCTAGAGGTACAAATCACAGGGCCTCTCCAGTCACCAGATTTCGTCTTCTTTCTGTTCTTAAATCGCCTTATCCCAGCATGTATGCACACAGGGAAGTAGACTGATACTGTTAAAAAAAAAAAAAAAAAGACTAGAGTGCTAGTCTTGCTAACTTAAGAGCCACACAATTCTCCCCTGTCTGGATCCTTTTTTCACCTGTGGGTTGAAAGGTTTTGACTAGACTTTCCCTCTTCCAATTCCAAAAAAAGACCTAATGTCTTCACTTCCCCCAAGACTATGTACAAGTTTATTTCACTATTTGGTTGGTCACCAGGTTCCTCATTTGTAAAATGAGGTTACACCGGAATATCACAGGGCTTTCATCCTAGGGTCCATCCACCATTTGTGGTCCAGGAACATGGATGCATCTTTCTTTGTACTAACCCCTGACTGAAATTTAGCATTTTCTTCAATTATTTAAAAACAGTATTTAAAATTGTCATCACACACACACACACACACACACACACACACACACAGTTTTAAAAACATGGAGGGGGCCACTGGCTTCACCGGACAGTTCCAGGGGGCAGGACACAAAAAACTTTAAAAATCTCTGGGCTACAACGCTCTCTCTTATATTAACAAGTGGGCCTTGAGGGGGAGGTGGCATCCTGAGGGGCAACCTCCCAGCTTACAGAGGATCCCAGAAAGAGAACCTCAAGAATGAGAAAACCGAGGCCCAGAGAGAAGTTAATAACAATAACTAGCATTTGGATAGCGCTTTAAGGTTTGCAAAGATCATTTCATTGTTACACCCTGGGAAGCAGGAGGAATTATTTTCTACAGTGGAGGAAACTGAGGCAAACAGGTTACGCGACGTGCTCAAAGTCAGGCGGCTAGTAAGGGGCAGAAGCTGGATCTGAACTCGGGTTTTGTGGGCACCAGGTGCAGCCGTCTACCCACTGCGCCCCCCAGCTGGCTGCTAAGTGACCTGCCCAAGGTCACCCCGCAGAAAGGGGCAGGCCGAGCCAAGCATGGAAGGCAGGCCTGGGACTCTGGCGGCAACGCTGCGGCCCCTTCGGGCACCTGCCAGCTGCGAGCTCCCAGCGGGGGAGCAGAAAAATGAAATGAACCAGGCATGAAAGCGCTACACAGAGAAAAACCAGCTGTCAGTGTCACCGCCTCCTCGCGACCAATCCCAGAGCCCGGGCCCGCCCCTGCGCCCGCCCCCCACCCGCGCCGGCCCCCTCCCGGCCTCCCTCCGGGGGGGGGGGGGGGGCCACACACCCCCAGGGAGCATGCGCACTCGCCGCCGGGCCGCGTATTCACCAGAGGACGCGCTCACCGCCTCAGCGGGTCCGAGACGGGCGCAGTTACGGAGGCCACCAACGCGGGGTTCGGCAGGAGCGCCCCGCCACCGAGCCCGACCACTCCGGCGGCAGACGCGGCGGCGGCGGCGGCGGCAGCGAGGGCTCCCTTCCCCTGCCCGGGCGCGCCGCCGGCAGCGCCGTCCTGGGGCATCTTCGAGGCCCCTCGCTTGGCCCTTCACACCCTTCCACCCACCCCGGGCGGAGACCCGGAGAGACTGAGCGAGCGACGCCGGCGGCTCCGCTAGCCGTCCCGAGGCCCGCCCCCTCGGCGCCCGCCGGCCAATCGGAGGCGGGGACGGGCCGAGCGCGGGAAGCCTGATAGGTGGGAGAAGAAGGCGGGGAGAGGAGCTCGAGCCCCCGGGGAGGGAGGGGGGATCGCGCTGCGGAGCCTGGGGAGCCTGGCGGGCGCTTGGCCCTGGTAACTGACACGGCCCCGCCCCCGCCGCCCGCCTGCCACGTCCGAGGCTGGGCTCCCCGCCGGGGCCGGCCTCCGGAGGCGTCTCTCCCCCGTGCCCCTCTGCCCAGCCGGGGGAGCCGCCGGCAGGGAGGGGCCGGCGCTGGCGCTTCCTGGGAGCCAATAACGAAGGGTAGCCTTTACATAATAGCCCGCCGTTCAAATGTGACCTCATCCGCTCCTCCCTCTGAGCGGGGGCTCTTATCACCCATTGTACAGGGCAGGAAACTGAGGCAGACGTGCCCAGGGTCACCAGCCGGGAAGTATCTGAGGCTGAGGATGTCGGTCCTGTGCTCCACCCACGGAACCTCCCTGCAGCTTGACCGTGAAAAGCCGAATCTTAAGTAATGCACATTGCACCCAAAAACAGCCGTTCCCGAATTGTGTCTGATGTAAGCTGTATCCTGTGGTCGAAACCCCACCATGGCCTTCAAGAAGTGAGCTGTGTTTGGTTTTCACAAAGTGGAAATGGAAAAGAGTCCCAGGGGTGCAAGAAAAAGGCATTTACCCTCGTGGGAGCAAAATGTCTTCTCTACAGTTTAGGCACAAACCTGCCAGAAACGCATTTATTCCTTGCAATTATTCTAATCGAAGCCTTTTGGGGTTTTTTGGCTTAAAATCCATATTGGCAAGGCCACTTCATGCCCTTGGAAGTCTCTCTAATATAAGCTCTTTCGAAGTTAGAATTTATAGTATTCCTGGAAGATGATTTCACAGTCCAGACTGAGCAAGGGTTCAGAATTTTAGTTGAGTTTGCTTTCACCAAACGGAACAAGTCACAAATGTCAGCAAAGCCTAAAGAATAATTTCCTATACTACTGTGTGGTTAATCCTCTCAAGCCCATGCTCTTGTCAGCATCAGCATCATCACCATTTCACAGAGTAAATGATTTTCCGAGGGTTTTGGTGTGGGATTTGAATTCGTGACTTCCCATTTCCAAGTCTAGGGCTCTACTGGCCTTACCACATGTCGGTGGAGGTAGGCAGTGAACTTCCCTGGACGGAGGTATTTCCCCTCTAAATGTGGTTACCTCCCTTCTACAAACTCTCCTGATAGAAAAATGGTGATTGTTCGGTTGTTTCAGTCATGTCCGACTCCTCGTGACCCCGTTTTGGGTTTTCTTGGCAAAGATACTGGAGTCATTTGCCATCTCCTTCTCATTTGAGGAAACTGAGGCAGAGTTAATTGACTTGCCCAGGGTCACACAGCTAGTAGGTGTCTGAGACTGAATTTGAATTCAGGAAGATGAGTCTTCCTTCAACCCCAGCCCTCTATTCACTGGAGGGGGGCAGGGGTTTTTAGTAAAGTAAATTGTTTCCCAGAAATCTGATTAAGAATTAAGATTTCCTTAGTTCAGATTCGTCTGGAAAGGACTTTAGACTGGAGAAATATTTATTTCAATATACTTCAACAGAATGAGCCCTCAGAAAGAATGATTGCTGTCAAGAAGAAATCGATCTGTCCATAATGATGGTGATAAATAGAATTTATTTGGTACTTTACATATAATATCCCATGTGATCCTCACCACAGCCCTGTCAGATGGGTGCTATTATTATGCTACATAATTTATGTTACAAAAACCGCAATTGGGCCCTCATTGCTGCAAGGTAATGTTTTTACATCTCCTTAATTAATACACCTCTCAGCTGAGAACCTGGCCTCCAGTATCCCTGAGAAAACTGAGACCATTCAATTTTCTTCTCCCCTCCTCCTCATCTTCCATTACTTTGGTGCCTTCCTCTCCTCCTGCACCCTTCATTCACGTAATAAGGTGGTTCTTCTTGCTAAGAGTAAGCCCTCTGCCTACACCAGTGAGCTCACTCCATCCCGTCTTCTCCAGCAGATTCTCCTCTCTCTCCCTAATCTCCACTCTCTTCCTGTGTCCTTACTGGCTACCTCCTTGCTGACTGCACATGTCCATGTCTCCCCCATCCTAAAAAAAAAATATCCCTGCCTTGATCCGTCCATCTCTGCTGATTAACCTGCCGTGTCTCTCCTCCCCTTGGCTACACACCTCGAGAAGGCCATCCACAGTTGATGGTTCCCCCTCATTTCCTCCTGCTCTCTTCTGACTCCATTACATTGAAATGACTCTCTCCAAAGTCTCCAGTGACTCTGGAAGCCTCAGATCTGATGACTCTTTCTGAGTCTTCACCCTGCTGGGCCTCTGCATCATTTGATAGGGTTGAGGCCCTTTCTCCTTGGATTCTGTCCCCTCCCTGGGCTTTTAGGACCATTTCCTTTCTGGGTTCTCCTCAGCCTCTCCGACCCTGCCAACTCAGTCCCCTTAACTCAATCCTCATCCTTGACTGCGAGTATACCCAAGGCTCTGTCCTGGGCCCCTTTTTCTCTTCTCTCTCTATTTTTCCCATGGATTAAATTTTCTCTATATCATTGATTCAGAAATCTCGCTCTCTCTCTCTCTCTCTCTCTCTCTCTCTCTCTCTCTC
>CM053585.1:19223616-19370538 GCA_028646515.1 Pseudochirops corinnae
CGGTCCTTCCAACTCCAGACCCAGTTGCTCTTACCACTGCACCACCTGGCTGCCCCTCCTGTCTTTCATCGCTAACTGCCTGCAGGACATTTCAAAGTGGACATCTCATAGGCGTGTAAAACTCGTTATCTTTTGCCTGAACACACCTGTTTCAGACTTCCCTATTTCTCTTCAGAGTAGTAACAGTAATAATTACTGGAATAACAGCTAATATTTATCTCGTGCCAGCTCTGTGCTAAGCACTTTTTACAAATATTTTCCCATTTGATCCTCACAGCAACCCTGGGAGATAGGGTCCATTGTTTACATATGGGGAAACTGAGGCAGAGAGGTGAAATGACTTGCTTTGCCCCGAGTCACACAAGCGAGTGTCTGGAGCCAGATTTGAGCTTGAGTTGCCTGGGCCGCCTTCTTACCACCCAGGTTCACAACCTGGCAGTCATCCTTGATCCTTCACTTTCTCACCCCACCTACCCAAGAAAGGGCTGATAAGTGGTGCAGAGGATAAAGTACCAGGCTTGCAGTCTGGAAGACCTGAGTTCAAATGTGGCTGCAGGCATGGCGTGAGCCTGGGCAAGTCAACCTCTGCCTCAGTTTCCCCACAGGACTTAGCTCCCAGGGTTGTTGTGAGGCTCAAGTGATAGAACAACAGTACAGTGTTTAGCAGAGTGCCACCCGCATAGTAACTGCCACACAGATGTCAGCTCTCATCCTCATGTTGCCATATAGTTTTAACTTGCACAACATCTGTCCCACCCATCCCCTTCTCTCACTCACATAGCCACAGTCCATGCCCTTACGTGAGATTTTTCCTGGTCTTTCTAGCAGATTATGCTTCCCTCCACCACCACCACCCCCCAGTTTTATTTTACATATATCTACATATGCATATGTTACCTCCCCTAATAGAATGTAAGCTTCCTGAGGGCAGGGGTGATTTCACTTTCCTAGTGCCTGGGATGCAGTAGGTGCTTAATAAATGCACTCTGCCTACCCAAACCAGACCCCCAGAGACTGGAGGGTCTTTTAAAGTCCCTTTCCTCAGTAACTTTCTATGATGTATATTGTTCCATAAACCTGCTTTGCATAGAGATCATTGAGAACAAGAAATGCATGAGGAAATGTGGTCACTCAAGCTCTCTTACCCATAAATCATTAGCCATGTGCTTCCTTCTCAGGCCTAGAAGAAATTGTAGAATTTAAGGGAAATTAGAATACACTGGAGAAGAAATTGAAAGGGTGGAATGGGTGGGGAGGGAGAAGAAAGCAAGGCTTTCCAAAATGTTGGCTTGGATAGGAGCAGCTTTAGAACTGAATGACTGAAAAAAGGCATTTATTAAGCGCCTACCATATGCCAAGCACAGGCAAATACAAAAGTAAGACCCTCAGTGCCTGCCCTCGAGGAACTTACATTCTAATGGGGGAGACAAGCCCCATGTGGAAGGGAGGTTTGATTTGGGGAGTGCTAGGGAGGATATGTGGTTCCACAGAAGGCAGTCAGAGGTCATGCCCCTTCCTAAAGCAATGATGATGCTGCTTTGCTCACTGTTCCCAGAGCAAAAGGTGGAAAGTGGATGGTGGGCTGGGTGATGTGTCCATACATGTGGGTAAGGCTGGGTATAGTGGGTGAGGGGACTCAGCCTTGGCCTGTTTGTACAGCTCAGTCTCAGAGTCTGGCAGCCCTGAACTGAGCGCATGGACTAACTCCTCTCCAGATGCTAGGTGCTAGGGTGGCAGTTCCAGGTAGGGGGGAGGAGTGTAGCTGCAGGGCTGAGGCTGACGGCAAGATGTGTGAGGTGGATGGATTCCATCCTTCATTAACTTATCTGCTCTTTGGAATATGTTCCAGTGTTGTAAGGGAAACATGTCACAGCGTATCAATAATGATTCATACTCACATGTCACCTTTAGATGAAAAGCTCTCCTCCTAAAAAAATACAACCTAACCCTGAGCAGAAGGTAGTGGGAGTATTCTTGCCAGTTTACAAATGAGGAAACTGAGATTCTGGAGATCCCAGTATCTGCCCCAAAGCAGCCAGCTAGAATGGGCCACAGACAGCCCTGTTTGACCCCATCTGGCTCCTTCTAACTCAAGGCCTGGAGCCCCAGTTCCCATCTGCCAGACTGACTGGGTGTACTTTCCAAAGACACAGGCCAGAGCAAGAGCCTGCACCATCGCTTTGGTTTGCTGTGGTCGGTGATATTTTCTGACTCCTCATAATGAAGCCCGGCGGCAGTCTGACTTCTAAATGAAACCAGGTTCTCTTCTTCCTGCTGTCTCCCATTCCCTTCTTCCTTCTGCCCTTTCTCCTATAACAATCTTGGAAGAGAATTCCTGACCACCCACAGAATAAATACAGAATAGAGGGCCGCTGCCCCTCTTCCCAATCAATCGGGTGTTTGCTTAGTGCCTAGGATGTGCTGGCAGCAATCCTTGCCCCCCACCCTATCCCCATCTCTGCCCACTTCACCCCAGGGAAGTGATGCTCTGAGCTCACCAAAGCTAGACCTCGAAGGGCCTTGGAGGTTACCTGATCCAACCCACTCACTTTAAAGATGAGGAAACCAAGGCCTAAAAGCTAGCGACTAGCCCAAGATTTACCCAGCTAGCAAGGGACCAGAGTCTTCTAATTCCAAACTCATGCTCTTTCAATGACTCCACTCAGAGAAAAGGAGGTCAGATGGAAAGATTGACACGCTCCATTTCTTTGTTCCAAGGCTGGGCAAACTCTGAAAGGAGGCTAGCCCTGGGGGAGAAATGAGCAGCATGGAAGGTGGTTAGAGGTTCCTGGATCCTGGAACCTGGAATCTGGAACCTCCCCTATGAGACGGAAGAAGGGGAAAAATCACCATATCTAATAACCTTATGGTGATTTTTCCCCTTCTTCCGTGTCTCTCCCCTTCTCTCCAGATGTCGGTCCTTATTGAACATTTTAAATCTTTAACTTCCCGACTCCACACTCAGCCAGAGGATGGGTCCAGATAAACAGCCCTGCTGTTCCAGGTGGCAAGTCTGTGGCCAGGAGGCCAGAAGAGATTTTCCCAAGGTTACCGAGCAGGTCATGAGGTAAGCTGAGACTGGAACTGTGTGTACTGGGACTGCTCCCTCCCCCGTGGCCTATATGGTAACATGTGCTGTTGGCAGAGACCTAAAGAGCTTGTGTCCCACAGAGGCTGACCCAGACAGGGCAGAGTCTGTCTGTAGGAAGGACCCTGATCTCTGCTGTACAAAGAGAGATCAGCTTCGTGACTAGATAGACCTCTGGGTGGCAAGTAGCCTGCTCTTAGGTCAGAGCTGAGCATCTAGTCTCTTGGAATGGTTGGTTTTCTTCAAGCCTGAGCTCAAGGGCCACGTTCTACAAAGGGGCCTTTCCTGTTCCTCCCCCCAGCTACTTATACCTTCCCAAACTGTCTCACATACATTTGGTATATATATATGCCAGACATAGATAAATATGTACAGACTGTCTCCACTGCCAGCTGCTAGAATGTAAGCTCTTGAGGCCAGGCAGGGACTGTTTCCATTCTGTTTTGTATCCCCAGAATTCAGCACGTGCTTGGAACAGAGTAGACTCTTAGTAAAGCATGTTGACTGAGCTGTTCCTGGGATGAACGATGGACAAGGCCTGAATCTGAATCTGACCTCGGACGTTTAGTAGTTGTGTGACCCTGGGCAAGTCTTTTGACTTCAGTTTGCCTCAGTTTCCTCATCTGTAGAATGGGGACAATGATAGCACCTCCCTTTCTGGGTCGTTGTGAGCATCAAATGACTCATGGGAAGGGTTTGTCAGATACAAAGCTGCTATATAAATTCTAGTCATCCTAAGTATTCTAATCTAATCTTCTCTACTTTCAGAAGTGGAAGGAAAAGGAATCACCCAAAGTCATGCAACAGTGTAGTGTCCTGGCTAGGTCTTAGCTTCAGTCCAGGGCCACTTATTAAATGTGGAGCTCCTAAGGAAGCACCTTAATTGCTCCCTTGAGGGGGAAAGGGCTTCTCCCCCAAAGATCTCTGGGTGGGGGCAATTACGGCTTTTTTAGTTCTTTTTAAAATGCAGAACCACAAAGAGCTTGTGTCACAGCCCACAGCTGCCCAGTGTGATTGGCACACCAGCGTACAAATCACCTCGGTGTTGAAACCCTCTCCGGCTAGGCAGAGAGCATCAGCAGTGACCTTTCATGGCTCCCTGAGGTCAGGACCGTCCCCCATTATAAGAGGGTTGGCCAGAGACTCTTTGGGATGAAGGGCATACCTTAGGTAAGGACAATGGGACGATTGTGCCAGGGCCAGATAGACAGCTCCACCTCTTGCTCACATTTTCAGTCTGGCACTCAGTTTTCCAGCCCAAGATTCCCAAGATTCCTGCTGAGGGGGAAAGATAATCTGCCTCATCCTATATCAGGGTCATCAGTCTCCTTTGCCATTCTCCTTTCCTCGGGCACAGACGAAAACAGTAATTCAGGAATGTAAGAAAGCAAGGTGTGGCCACATGTGTTGTTTCATGTGATTATGACAACTCTCTAAGGCATCATTTTACACATAGGGAAACTGAGGCTCTGGGAGATTAAGACCAGGGTCCCACAGCTGGTGTCAGAAGAAGGATTTGAACCTGGGTCTCCTTGACTCCAAGTCCAGAGTGCTATCAAAGATTCTGTTCTACGGGACTCTGGCATTCAGCATCCTGTGAATAGGAGTTCTGTGAGAATATCTGAATGCTACTGATGGTCTTCCCTCTGAAATATTACATGAGAGACCACAGCCTAGGGCCTGGGCCAGTGATTTCATTGTTATAACCTGGGAAAAGAAACTTCCTTTTACAAATGTAAGTCAGTACCTTCTCCGTAGCTCACAGCATTATAGAAAGCCCCTTACCCAGGGTCCCACAGCTAGTATGTCAGAGATAGGACTTGAAACCAGGGATAAGCAATTATATTGTAAGCTCCTTGAGAGCAGGGACTGTGTTTTTGTTTGTCTGGTGCTCACTTAGGAGGCCTGGCACACAATGGGCACTTAATAAATGCTTCTTTTGGGGGGAAGGCAATCAGGGTTAAGTGACTTGCCCAGGGTCACACAGCTAGTAAGTATCTGCAGCTGAATTTGAACTCAGGTCCTCCTGACTCCAGGGCCAGTGCTCTATCCACAGTGCCACCTAGCTGCCCCTTAATAAATGCTTCTTGACTTGACTTTGAGGCTTCCAGGCTGGCTCTGTATCTCCCCATGTCAAGCTGCTTCTCTCATGAAACTCAGTGGTACAGAGGTGTTCAGCACAGGTGAGTTTCGCTATGAGAATCAGCTTATTCATCTGTCTTGCTCCCACCGAACTGGAGGGGGTCATTTCTATTGCACAAGCTCCATGTGTGGGTTCCTTCCATTGCAATGTGAGATGTAGTTGTCCTTGGGAGCACAGAGCTCTGGGTTTGGTCTTTGAGCCTGGGCTGGCTGAAGGGACAAGGGCAGTCAATATCCCTGCAGCACTTTGGTGTCCTCATCTGTGAAATGGGATAATAATTTCATTTTCTATTTCTCAAAGTGGTTGTGTCTCTGCAAATCATAACTGTTACCCATTAGTGACTGTTAACCATAAATATTTTCAGTCCCAAAGTGACCTGTGGTTTGTTAATTAGAAGGGAAAAGGTCTGACTGAATTATATACTTTCCCAGATGAGGCAAGAGAGAACCAGAGATTAAAGTGTTTCCATCAGGCCATTCCTGAAAGCCAGGACAGGAGATTCCTGGGTCAAGTCAAGGTACTGTAGAGTCCACTCTTCATATAAGGATCTCTGAACCCAGGGCCCTTAACTCTAAAGCCAATGCTTTGCCCACCACCTGATCCTGCCACCCCCCACCCCTGGGACTGGGACCTGGGAAGGAGATGTGGGGGGCAGTGCTCCCTTGCTTGCATTCTTGCTGAGAGAACTCAGCCTCAAGTTCAGCTCAGCCACAAGCCAAGGATGAGGGAATGTGCAGGGTGTGTCACTGGGCCCAATATAGGCCTTTCTCAGCAACTGCTCCTTTCTGATGGCCCGTGGGTAAAATGAGTAAGTGGTCTCTCCCAGATCCAAGATGGAAAATCACAGAAACTTCTCTCTGGGCTTGGCTGGCAGCCTCCATCCCTTGTCCCTCAATGGTGCTCCTCCGTCACCACCTTGGTTACAGAGATAAATAGAGGAGGTATGGGGCTTTGGCAACAGGGACAGCAGGGTGTTTGGTGCCTTCTGTGGTGCCCAGAGCAGAAAAAACAAAGGCCCTGTGTGTAAAGAAGGGGACCCAGATACATCTCTGGACAGCCTCGCCCCTGCCAGCGGCAAGTAGACTCTCTTTAGGTTTTAACCCGGCCAGGAGACTCTTGGGCCAGTTTGTGAGCAACCTCTAACTGTAGCCTTTTCCCAGAAGGTTGATCGGAAAGACCCTAGGGAAAATTCATCCTGCTTCACAGAGGTTGTTCCACCTTATCTCTCTCACCTTTAGGACACACACAAGGGTGGTCAAGAATCTCCAGAGAACTGGAGAATTTCTTCAATCCTTCATTTAAGGGAAGAGACTATCCATCAAATTTTTTTTTTCCAAGTGCCATCTTGGAGGATGGATTCAGGTTGGGACAATGGAAAAATCACTGGCTTTAGTCAGAGGACTTGAATTCTAATCCCACCTCTGACACTTACCCTCTGTGGGACCTCAATCTCCCCAAGCTTCCGACTCCGTCGCTGTAAAATGGAGAGGCTGGACAAGATGGTGCATTTCAAATCTAGTTGTAGGGTTCTTGGAACTCAAATATGAAGGCTTTGAGTGGGAAGTCTCCATGCTAGTGATGGGGAACACCCAAGAATTCAGAGTTGCCCTTGCCTTTGCAGAGAATGGGAGATATCACACAGTGGTTACATAACACAAAATAATGCATAGACATTTCAGAGAGGTGCAAAGCAAAGTCTGAGGGAAGGTCCAGAAGGGAAGACTGTCTCATCATTACCAAGAGAGGAGGTCAGGGAAAGCTTTGTAGAGGAGGGGATGTTTGAGGTGACTCTTAAAGGAGACGTAAGAATTTAGCGAGTGAAGGGAATGAGAGAAGACATTCCCGTCATTATAAGTCAATCAATTAAGTGCCCACTCTCTGCCAGGCAGGGCAAACTGGGTAACACCGTGAATAGAGTACAGACTCATCTTCCTGGGTTCAAATCCAGCTGCAGACACTTACTAGCTGTGGGCAAGTCACAGTTTGCCTCAGTTTCCTCTTCTGGAAAATGAGCTGGGGAAAGAAATGGCAAACCACTCCAGTATCTTTGCCAAGAAAACCCAAAATGGGGTCATGAAGAGTTAGACATGACTCAAATGACTCAACAGCAACACGTGCCAGGCATTCTGTGATTTGAGGAGGGCTGGGGAGGCTGCCTGGTTGCAAAATATTTCCCTCAGCAGCTTGTAGGATCCCACCAGTTCCACCTCTGTAGCTTCATTCCTTTGGCTATTGACTGGTTGCTTATCGGTTATTGAAGATTTTCTGAGTCCTCACTAAAAGGCAAACATTTCTAGAAGGGAAAATGTCTTGATTCCTTATCAGGCAAACTCTCAGGGAAGATTATATCATCTGGAGCAAAAGCAAGTCCTTGGAAATCAAAGGATTCTCCACAAGTGGTTAAGAAGAAGCTTAAGGAAGGAGTGAGAAGAGAGATCTTGCCTAGGGCCGGCTAGGAAGGAGCTGTAATTCTCTGCAAGTCAGATGTGGTGAGATATGCCTTTAGTCCAGTGGTTCTCAACCTGTGGGTCGCGACCCCTTTGGGGATTGAATGACCCTTTCACAGGGGTCACAGAAAACACATATTTCCGATGGTCTTAGGCACTGGGACACCCTTCCTCTATCCGTCTCCAGGCGGGTCTGCCCACGTATGAGTATTAAAGAGTCGAGGCATTAGGAAGGTTGAAAACCACTGCCTTAGAGCTTCCCTGGTGCCCCTATCACACCTGGCCCAGTACCCTCCATGAAGCAGGTAATTAATTAAGGGCTGATGAATGCACTAGTTGCTGTAAGTCAGTAACTCTGTGGTACCACCACCCCCTTTATCATCATTTGCACCAAAGGTACAGCTTCCCAGTGAGGTGTCTCTCCTGGTCCTCCCAACTGCCCAGTACCTCCCGTCTTAGGCTCCCTTCCTCTGCTCTGACTGAAATATTGTTCAAACCCGAATGTGTGCATGCTCTCTCTCCCTCATTCTAATGTCAGTTCTGTGATGGCAAGGCCTGTTTTCACCCTGCACTTAGCACTCAGTCAATGATTGTTGATTGACTGACTGATTCCGTTCAGGCACTTTTACGAAGGAGAAATAGGTTATGGGGCCAGGATTTCAATGGCGTGGGGATTTGTTCATCTGATAAAGACGGCCACAAATCTATAATTCACTAGGTATTCCCTATAATAGTTAGCACTGATATATCACTTTGAGGACCGCAAAAGGATTTACAAACACCTCATTTAACCCTGCCAACAACCCCAATAATCCCTCTCTTGTTCAGTGGTTTCTTGGTCTTGTCCAGCTCTTCGGGACCCATTTAGGGTTTTCTTGGCAAAGATACTGGAGGGGTTTGTCCTTTCTTTCTCCAGCTCATTTAACAGATGAGGAACTGAGGCCAGCAGGGTAAAATGACTTAGCCAAGGTCCTGCATCAGTGTCTGAGGTCAGATTTGAACCCAGGTCATCCTGACTCCAGGCTTGGCACTCTGTGCATTGAGCCACCTAGCTGTCCTAATCCCCATTTTGGAGTTGAGGAAACCAAGGCAAACCAAGGTTAAGTGATTTTGCCCAGGGCCATACAGCTAGTCAGTATCTAAGGCAAGATTTGAACCCAGTTTTCACATCAAACTTAATACCTTCAGTTACACCAGGAGGATGAATCAGAGACGCTTCCCGGGCCAGACCAGAATTAACCAGTGACTGACCCCACTGTGACTAACCAGGTCTGTAAGGAAAAATTCAGATTTGTAAAAAAAGTCAGTTGAGAAGCATTTATCAAGCACCAGGCAAAGTTCTGAGAGACAATACATAAATCATTAGGTACAAACAAGCTGTATACAGGATGAACTGAAGGCACTAGCAGTTACAGGGGGTCAGAATAAGCTTCAAGTAGGATTCTAGCAGGGACTTGTAGGAAGTCAGAGAAGCCAGGAGGTAGAGATGGGGGACACGGCGGACCAGCCCCCAGTGAAAATGCCAGAGGTGGCCAGTGGAATGTCTCCTTTGAGGAGCCACAAAGAGGCCGATGCCTCCCGATTACAGGGAACCGCTGGATTACAGAGCCTGTAGCCAGGAGCAAAGGGTTTAAAGTTTAAGGAGACTCCTTGGAAAGAGGGCTATGCATGTAGATGCTTTCTTCCATCTGAAGAGAGCTTTCACTATGGAAGATCTGTCAGAGTTTATTATAGGAAATCAGAGAATCATCCACAGCCAAGGGAAGTCAATGTGGATTCATCAGTGGCCCCACTTTAAAGAAAGATTAACCAAGCAAGAGAGGCATTCACACACCACAAGGCACTGGGGCTTCTTACTCATTTCTCTGCTCTTTTTGTGAAGGAATTGATTAATATGGCGGGGATGAACGTTACCGTTCAACTCCACATACATTCTTTCTAATAGAAGGAGTTGTAATAATTAATGGGTCAGGCTTGTCAGGATGCTAGTAATGGGAAAGAACTCTGTGTCATCAGCACAGCCACTAAAGCATCTACAAATGTGAGGGAAACAAGTCTATACCTGCCCCCAAAATGTGATAAAGGAGAGTTATAAGAGTTGTCAAGGAGGAAGTATTCAACTGAGAGCAGAGGGGAATGGGGTTTACAAAGAGGCTCAAAGCAGGGAAAGGCATTGGGAGCTATCCAAGAATGGAAGGGGCTGCCTCTGGAAACAATCGGTATCATAGAGCTGAGCATAGATTGAATGGGCGGCTAATGGATAGAGTGTATCCAGCAGCACAGTGCATAGAGCACCAGGCCTGGAGTCAGGAAGACTCACCTTTGTGAGTTCAAATGTGGCCTCAGACACTTGCTAGCTGTGTGACCTTGGGCAAGTCACTTAACCCTCTTTGCCTCAGTTTCCTCATCTGCAAAATGAACTGGAGAAGAAAATGACAAATCACTCCAGCATCTTTGCCAAGAAAAGCCCCAGTGGGGTCATGAAGAATTAGATGCAACTTAAAAACAGCCGAACAACAATAAATAGACTAGATCACCATTTAAAGGTGCTTTAGAGATCCTGGTATAGGAAGGGTTGTACCAAATGACCTTGGAGGTCCTATCAAATTCCAACATTCTGTGTGATAACAAAAGCTGGACCAGCATGATGATTCATTTCCCCCTCATCCAGATACTCTGAAATAACAGGATCTTTTTTGTAACTTTAATTAAAAAACCAGTCCTTCTTCAAATAAAATTAGTTAACATATTCTTTCGCAAACGCATAGCAAATATTGCTTTGCAGACAAGAACAGGAGTGAAGCTGTGTAAACTTGTCTGACCAGAGTATTTGCCAGCACTTTTCAAATGCATGTTATAATTATTTCTTCTTCAGTCAAATCAGAGTTGGAGCACTTGAGGCATTTCCTCAGCTGAGTCACTCAATCCATTTTAGCTCTCTTTTCTGTCCTCTCCTAGGAGGACACCATTTTTCTTCGTATCCTTGTCAGAAGCTCCATCATTGGCAAGTGTTTTTGTCTTAATACTTGCTCATTTCTTCGGATCACCACCCCTTCCCTTCGAGGTCTCGGATGTTTTGTCTTCCCAAGGCCAGGAATATCCATATGGCATCCTTGGAAGGGTTTCTATTCACGTACCATGATCTGGTTGATGACTTGGAGTTCAGTCTACTCTGGTTCACTGTCAACTGATGTAAATAGCTCTCCATTCATTCACAAGGCTCTTCCTGTAGTCTCTCTTTTTGTTAGGATCAAGGTGGCTCTGAATCATTGCACATTATCACCTGCACTGTTCAGATGCAAGGCTTTTCCAGGCTTGGCTGTTTCCCTTCTTTCTCATTTATCAGCCTCTTGCTTAATAACTCAAACCACCTTTCTGCTAAAAGGATAAAGAACCTTTCCTGGCAGTGTTTTAGGCATGATGACATTGCCAACGTTGCTGCTGGCCCTGGAGGGCACAGCCAACCACCCACTGTTCCTCCTGGGTCCCAGACTCCAGGCTCCACAAAGTAGGATTTTTTTCAGTCACAGCTGTTTGAACCTTACCACTCCAGTTGCTGGATTCTTTTTTTTCCCCTTTCAGTTGAATGGTAAGAAGGCTTATAGAGGCAGTGTCACGGGATGGGAATTTCAGAAGCCCAGGGACATTCTTAATGGGCCTCTGCAAAGCAGTGATTCAGAATGCCCTTGGAGGAACTGTAGCTAGTGTCCAAACTCTGGGCATTTCCAGGGGTTTTCTCTGGGACCCAATGTAAAGTCACCACACAGTCCTCCAGAAATGAGCCCTTTACTGGAGGGAGAAGGGGACAGAGCTGCAGGTTTGCTAGCCATGTGGGCTAGGATTGGGTGGAGAGTCTCATCTTAGCTGTGTGACCTTAGACAAATCACTTACCATCTCTGGGCCTCAGCTTGTTCCTCTGTGAAAATGAGAGGTCTGTAAGGTCCCTTCTAGCTGTAAATTAGAGGATCTGATGAACAATAATGAGTCCAATTCCTACAGACTTGAGAGGAGGGAGAAGAAGAGAGGGAAAAGAGGTTTGGAGCATCCCTTTTAAAGGCTCCTTAGTGGGTGATAGCCAGTGGCTTCTGAGGTTTGCAGTCAGTCCCTTCTACTCTGATGCAGCCTCTTCACTCCTGCAGGAGCCTCAAGCTACAAGCCCAACAGAGTGGAGCCATAAGTGACCTCTAAGTTGATGGGGCAGCTCAGCACATGCTTTAGGGGAATGCCTACTCACCCCAGTTCCCCAGATACAGTATAATGCTATATAATTGCATAATGGATAGAAAGCTGGACATGAAGTCCTGAGGGGCTGAGTTCAAATCCCACCTCAATCTCTTACCAGATATATGACCCAAGGCAGTCATTTCTTCATCTGTAGATTGGGAATAATACAGACCTTTCCACACAAGGCTATTTTAGGGATCAACTGAAATAATATGTGAAAAGCACTGTGTAGTCCTCAAAGTGATAGATAGATAGATAGAGATTTATTATTATTATTGCTATTATTTACTTGCATGTAGCTGGCGTACTTCGAATGTGACTTATAATTATGGTATAGTAGATACACAAGGTGTCTCAAAAGTCTTAGTGAAGTTTTGAGCTTTAAAATTTTTTCTCTTTATTTTTTTCCATAAATTAACTTTTGTTTATTTTTAGTTTACATCATTCATTTCTACATGATTTTGAGTTACAAATTTTCTCCCCATCTTTCCCCTACCCATCCCCCTAAAACAGCGATCCCATGTTTCCCCCCTTCACTAATCTGCTCTCACCTATATCCTCCCCTATCACTCCTCTTCCAGTAGGGCAAGATGAATCTCCTTACCCCAATGCCTGTATATCTTAATTCCCAGTTGCAAGTAAATAATAATAATAATAATAATAATAATATATACATATATATTTAACATTTGATGTTAGAACTTTAAATTCTAGATTCTTTCCCTACCTCCCTTGTCACCCACCCACAATGGAAAGACAAGCAATTCAATACAGGCTGTACATGTGTAGTTATGTAGAATATCTCCACAATGGGAGCTTTAATATTTTATTTAAGCTTTAATAGCTTGAAACTGTCCTAAGTCTTTTTGGAACACTTCTATAATCCATACTTATAGCTTTTGGATATGCTTCCCTGTCCTACTGCCCGGACCTGAGGAGTGCACAGATAGGGGGAACTATACAGAAGGAGGGAACCATGAGAGAGAAAGGGGGCACACAGGAGCAGATGCAAGGGTGCACAGCCCTTGGGGAAACTGGGTTCACTTCTGGCAAGGAAGGGGGGAAGGAAGAGAGTGAGAGAGGAAGAAAGGAAAAAAGGAAGGAAAGACTAAGAAGAAAGAGAGGAAGGAAGAGAGGGAGAGAAGACATTGATAAGCTGGCTAGTAGTCAGAGATGGGATACTGAAGAGACTGGAGTCTAATCCATCTATGGACCAGGTGAAGGATCTGGAGGTTAGCAGCTGAGGTGGTTCTTAACCTGGGTCTGGGGAAGCCTTTGGACCCTTCTCAGAATCATATTCTTAAATGCATAAAAGAAAATATATAAGATTACAAAGGAAACCAATTGCATCAAATCACAATGATCAAAAGAGTTTTTAGAGTCAAGTTCATGGACTCCAAGCTAAGAACTGCTCTTCTTAGCTTAAAGAAGGCTCACATCCATCTGCAATGGCTTGGACGGTGGCCATGGTCAATAGGATTTTGGTGCATTCTGCTTGGTTTCAGAGGGCAGCCCTGGGTGTTCAAGAGGTAGAACTTTCAGAGAGGCTATTTTAGGCTCCTGCTTTCCTTACATGTGATGCTATCCCGAAGTGGAAGGGCCCCGCACAGGGCGGGGGGAGGCTTTCTTGAAAACCTCTCAAGAAAAGACTGAGTGACCACCTGATGAGAATATTGTAGAAGGAAGTCCAGGTCAATACAATTTGACAAGTATTTTATTAGGTACTTACTTTGGTATGGTGTGACCCTGGAAGTGGATTCAAATCTCACGTCCAACACATACTGAGTGTGGGACTCTGATGGCCTCTCACTCTCTGAGCTGCCCATAAGTTGCTAAGCAGGTACTAGTATGCACAAGTAGAGGCAGTTTCTTCACTGGGAGTTCTCTATACCAGTGGCATCAAACTCAAATAGAATGGGTCACTAAACCTGACAGAAGTTTCTTGGCAGCTGCATATTACCTTAGAAAACCACATATTAACATTAACTATGCCCTATTGTATTTTTATTTCTTTTGTTAAATATTTCCAAATTTTTATAATTTAATCCAGGTCCAGACACAGGAGCCACAGTGCAGCCCATTGTCCTCATGTTTGACCTCTGCCACGTACCAGTGAAATTATAGGTGTGGTCAAAGAAAAACCAACAACCTAAAAAAAGCACGGCCCTGGATAGGGATAGGAACTGGTCCTATAATTTCATTCATATAGGGAACACCAGGGACATAAGAACAAAATTAACAATCCCACCCCTTGAGGAGATTGTATTTTACACAACAGTGATAGAAGGGAATAATCAGATATATCATCCTATAGGTACAGAAGATTAGCTTCGAAGGGGAGTTAGGGGTATAGGTTTATCTAGGGATTACAAAAGAAAAGGCCTTAGAAGAGCCCAGAGCTTTGAGTTAGGTCACTGAATGTGGTCCTTATCAGTTGCCTTGGGTTGTTACTGACTTTCTCATGTGGGCATGTCATATCCCTATCCCAAATCCTAGTGCCTAGACAGTGTCTTTAATATTACTGGATGTTCAAGTAACATTTCTCAATTAGCTGATTAAAAAAACAGTGAATATTTTTGAAAAGCAAACTAACTACTCCCTAAATTGATCTTTTTATAAGCCTAGATTTTTGTCTATAATATCTATGCTACCTTTAGCACATCCATACATTGGTTATATGAGATTCTTAGTGTGAGAACTCTCTTGAACAATATGGCTCATGGAATTTATAGATGTGTCGAGACTTGGAGGCAATATTGTGATTTCAAGAGGTCCAGAGGTCCTGGGTACAATGAGGTAGTGACCAGAGCAGGCAAGTGTCAGGGAAAGTTTCTGCCTTGGATAGGACAAACTCCAAAAAGAGGATTAGTCCAAGTTTTACCAGCAGGAATGATTTGGACAGTGTAGTGCCAAGGTGAAATGTAAACTACTTCATGTGCTGATGAAATTTAAGTATCAACCTTCTGATAAATTGTAACAGTAGTTAGAATTTAAGTTACCAAATCCTGTTCTGAGCTTGTTTAGTCAAATACAATTCGTGAGCTTCCTGTGGTTAACATTCCTTTGGTGTGCAGGAATAAATTACCTGTCCCATACCTGACTCATGTTATACATTGAGTATTTTTCTTATTCCTCTCATTTTGGAGGAAATCCTAGACATGATTCATAAATAAAATAACCCCTGAGGATACCAGGGTGGGAGGTTAATGAGCCAATGAGGATAAGAAAAGGGAGCCCCTTTTCCTTAGAGGTCAGGCTCTCCAAGATTGAACCTAGTCCAAACAAAATACTTGGTTCTGCAGCACAGGAGCCCCTTGAGTGGATGAGAATACCTTAGTACCCCAACCCCATGGGCCCAAGGTTAGACACTGGAAAACCAACATTGTGAGGACACCTTTAAGTTCCAAATTTATTCCTCTTGTAATGGAAAATCCCTCGCTGACCTCAATGGCTGAAGCAGCCAGTTTCTAATTGCACAGCACCTGGGGTAAACCCAGCTTGGCATCTTCTGATACCTCTCCTCTCCACTAGTCATAAAGACGCAGCAGTTAGAGCTGTCAGCAAAACAGACCTGGCAGACCACAGAGTAGTTTCAGATTTGGCCAGGCTGTCTGCCTCAGCAGTGAGCTGCAGCCGCCCAGAAAGAGGGAGAACTGTGGGATGCCAGGAAGTCAGGAGGAGGACCTGGAGACTCTGGAGCAACAAAAATGGCATTTGGATGTCATTTGTCCCACTTTTCTGTTTGGGAACATCCTTATCATTATTTTACGATCCTGCCTCAGAACTTTGCTTCCCTACTAGCTTTGAGGGGGTAGGGATCTCATTTATGACTTTCACACATAAAGTGAGAAGGAGAAACTCCCCCTAGGCCCAGATGGAGAATGTGTGACAGGGCTAAGAATAGATTGTCCGCCCCTGTGGCCTCAGGCCAAGCTCAGCTCTCTTAGCCAGGCTGCCCCTTTGCCCCCATACAGACCAGTCTGACCACTTCAGCATGTTAATTGTTTGGGATGCCTGGGAGGAGGCAGGATTGCTCCATGACCCAAGGACCCCCTGCTCCTCTTCCTCTTTTCCTCTGTGGAGACTACAAGGAGTTCAGAGTTCTGCTGTGCATACATAGTGCATCTAATTTGGGCTCTCATCGTGGCCTCCAACACTGGTATTGTTGAGTTGGGGTGTGGGTACAGGGAGGGAGGGAAGGCTTAGATATAGTTCATAGACCAATGTCACTACTACATACTGGATGCCTTCACTCCCTCCCTCTCTCTTCTCTCTCTCTGTTCCTCTCCTTCCCTTCATCCCTCCCTCTCTCTATCTCTGTCTTTATCTCTGACTCTCATTTCCTCTTTCCAACCCTCTCTCCCATTTCCTTTCTTGGTCTCCTCCTTCCTTCTTCCTTCCCTCTTTCTTTAACGCTCTCTCCCCCTCTTTTTCCCTCTGTTTTCCTTTCACCCTCTCTTTCCTTCCCTCCTTTCTGTCCCCCTTTCCCTCCCTCCCTCTGTCTCCCTTTCATCCCCTTCTTCCCTCCCTCCCTCTCTGTCCCCCTTTCCCTTCCTCCCTCTGTCTCCCTTTTACCTTCTCTTTCCCTCCCTCCCTCCCTCTGTCTCCCTTTCATCCTCTCTTTCCCTCCCTCCTTTCTGTCCCCCTTTCCCTTCCTCCCTCTATTTTGCTTTCACCCTCTCTTCCTCCCTCTGTCTCTCTTTCACCTTCTCTTTCCCTCCCTGTCTCTCTGTCCACCTTTCCCTTCCACTCTCCCTCTGGCTCCCGTTGACCCCCTCCTTCCATCCTTCTCTCTCCCTCTGTCTCCATTTCATTCCTCTTTGCCTAGGTTTCTTTCCCTCTGTAGTTTTCTCTCTCTTCACTCCCCTCTTCTCTGTCTCCCCCTTCTCCCCTTTCTATCTATTCCTCTTCCTCTTGCCCTCCCTCAGAAAACACGTGAGTGCTGCATCTCTAAGCCAATATTACACACACAGGGGATCCTTTGTAGCTTTTATTTTTAAATTTTCTGAGGGCTTCCTTTCTACCTCTGCACCTTCTTTGGGCATGACGAGGGGGAAAAGCCAACCCTCAGAGCACAGTTAGAAGATGCCAGCAACAGAGTGCCCTTGGAACATTCATCTAAGTAATTCCTGGACTGATGACAGCCCTCAGACTGGGACACCACCAAGGCTTCTTTAACACTACTCTTCCCTCCCCCTTGAAATTTCAATACCTTCATGAACCTAGAACCAGAAGAGACCCTCAGAGGGAATCCAGTCCAACCCCCTTGTTTAACAGATTAGGAAACTGAGACCCAGAGAGGTAAGCGGTTTTCCCAAAGCCACACAGGTAAGAAGTGGCAGCTCCAAAACTGGCACCCTTTCCATGGGACTTCTCATTGTCCTTTTCCACATGCTGCCTTCTCAGTCTCACGTGTACTCAGCTCATCCCTCTGAGGCAGGAAGCTCCTTGAGGGGCCAGATAGGGACTGGACCTCTGATTTTATTAATACAGGTGGCTTCCAGGGGAGGGAACTCCCTCTACCAAAGATGGCAGATAGCTTCTTGGCAGCTTATTACCTAGGCAAAAGAGAGCTGCTTCGAGCCCTGCAAGGCCAGGAGCTAAGAGCTTAGGTGACTTGTCCAAGGTCACACAGCCGGGATGTATCACTGGCAGATCTCAAACCCAGGAGATGAGGCCAGCTCTTTAGGAACTATATTTTATTTCTTCTGTAGAGTGCTGGGCAAATCTGAGGGGAACAGTATCCTTGATGAAGTGACCAGAGGCAGAATTTACAAAAGACTTGGTTAAGAGACAGCACAGTATAGCCTTTGGATGGCTGTCAAGTCACTTCCCTATTTAAATCTCAGTTTCCTCATCTACAAAATGGGTGTTTGCATTGAATGACCTTTAAGGTTCCTTCCAAATCTAACCTCACTGTCCTCTACCTGGACTACCGGTCCTTTGAAAGACTCAGGGCTGTTTAAGACTTTCTGTCCCACCCTTTTCAGGTAAGGCATACTTGGGGAGTGGCTCCAAGCAGGCCAGTAAGGGTGGGGTGAGCTGAATTGCCACTTACTCTGTTACTTTGGATGTCAGTTAACACTCAGCAGGCCTCACCTTCAGTTCAGGTTCACCTTGCCCAGGATAGTGCTCTCTGTCTATGTCTCTGTCTCTGTCTCTCTCCCCCCCTCCTTCCCTCTCTCTCTGTTTTAAATTTATTTATTATGAATTTAGTGAATGCAAACAAATATTTCCATATACAAAATGGACCAGAACTGTGAAAACATGAATGTCACATACTGCTTGCTTTTTAAAAAATACATATAATTCAACATTTGACCCCAAAGTTGGGATCCTTTTCTGCCTTTGCTTCTAGAGTTCCTTCTGCTCTTTTCTGGGCTGTTTTAAAAATGCTTCAATGAACCTCTTTTCTTTCTTTTCTTTTGGTGGTGGTGGGGGAACTCTCTCTATAGCTTCTCTCTCCTCACCTCTCCCCCAAATCCTTGAGCACAAATAAACATAGGAAAACAAAGCCAGTGCCCACATCTGGGGCACTAAAATGTGATTCTGTGCCTCTGTCAGGAGTGGGTTGGCCATCATGGTTCTTCCTGAGCCAAGGTCAGTCACTGCATTGATCAGAATTCCTTCTAAGGCGATTTTCTTTAAAATATTTCTGTATAAATCTTTCTCCCAATGTACACACTTCACAATACATGGGTTGGGTCCAAGTTTCTCTGGAAAAGTCCCTTTCATTATCTCTTATTGTGCAACAATATTCTATAAAGCAGCTTTAATGGCATTTTCACTAGTAAAAACAATTAACCCAACCTACCTACCTTCCCATCTAGCTACTGGAAGCTGCTTTTGTTGGTCTCTATGGCCTCCTTCCTAATCTTGCTGACTCCCCTGGGCTAATGGAAAGGAACCTCTGGGTTTCTTTCTAGCTTTTACCAGTGAGCTGGGGAGCGGATTCTAGAACTCTGGGAATCTGGATGGAGGGCCAGTTAGATGTTCTTTGTAGCTGGGCAGCCACTATGGGTGAGCTCTAAAATGGAAAATTGAACCTAGGCCTTTTCCAAGAGCACTGGGCTAAGGAGTGACAGCTTTTAGGTCTCTCTCTACTAGCCACATGCTGGCCCATAGTCCTCACCACAGACTGATCACTACTCCTGGCTACAGGCTGTTCCCTTCTCCCTCCCGCCACAGGTTATCTTTCCCTGGTCACCAACTATTCTTCCAACACTCATAGCCCTGCCATTCATCTCAACCTCTTCCTCCCCTAAAACCATCCTGAGCTCTGACAGGTGAACTTGCCTCCCCATGCCCAGATCTAGACCTCCATCTCAGGTCAATGACATCTCCTGCATCTACCATTCCCCTCCCCCTTTTCAGTTCCCCTTTTGGTGGCATCTTTTCCCTTTAGAATCTAAGCCCTTTGAAGACAGGGGCTGTCTTGCTTATTAGTGTATGGAACCCCAGTGCTTAGCACAGTGCCTGGCCCTTTGGAAGCCTTAATAAATGCTTTGTCTATCAGCCTAAACCACTGAAATATAAACTCCTTGATAGCAGGAATTGTTGTTGGGTTTTTTTCCCTTGGTATCCCTCTGGAATCATTCAGCCAATCAACAAACATATATTAACCACCTCTTACGATCTAGGCGCTGAATATACAAAAACATGGGAAAAAAAACAGAAAAAGTTCTTGTCCTTAAGTCATCAATCAACCAGTAAACATTTATTAGCGCCCATGTGTTCCAGGGACTGTACCAAGCTCTGAGGAGACAAAAGGAGCAAAAGACAGTCCCAGCCCTATGAAGCAGGCTCCATTCTAGCTTGTGGCACACAAAGGGAATACAAGCTCCTAAGACCGAGGGATCAGGGAAGGAGGAGGCAGCATTTGAGCTGAGCTTTGAAGTCTAAGGGGAGTAAGACCTCACACTTCAAAGGCTTTATATGAGATGTGAAAAGTCCCAGACTAATGATGCCACACAGGGAAGTGTGGTGGTTTTAGCTGGGGAGCTTTGGCTAAACCCTGTGGGATTTGTATATCAGCTCCAAATGTGGAAATCTGAGAATCTGGCAGCCCAGAGAGAGGAGTAGGGGCTTTAAGAGCTGAGTGAGAAAGAATTAGCTACACAGGAACAACAGATGAAAGCAAGTAGGGAAAAGCAGGGCCGAGCTGTGAGACCAAAGGAAAAAATGAGGACTAAACCACCTCTTTTGTAGATGAGGAAACTGAGACCCAGAGAAGGAAGGAGTCAAAGAGATCCCATTTACAGATCAGGAGGCATGGGCTGAACCCACCTTTTTAGAGACTGAGGGAAGTCTAAAAAAAAAGTTCTTACTCTTCCCCAACTTCCACTCTTTGCCTATTAGCAAAAACCTTGGGGCGGCTAGGTGGTGCAGTGAATAGAGCACTGGCCCTGGAGTCAGGAGGACCTGAGTTCAAATCTGCCCTCAGATACTTAACACTTACTAGCCGAGTGACCTTGGGCAAGTCACTTCCCCGCTACAAAAAGGAAAAGAAAAAGAAAAAAAGCACACACAAACACTGCATTAAATTATTAAATGTTTCTGGTAATCCGAATTTTTCCTCAAACACAAAGAGGCTGGGGGCTAGCCAGCAATAACTACAAACTGAAATTAAGGCAGAGAGCCAGGATATTTTTGTTGTGATTTGTTTTTGTTTTGATCAGTTATTTTCAGTCCGGTCTGACTCTTTGTGACTCCCTTCAGGGCTTTCTTGGCAAAGATACAGGAGTGGTTTGTCATTTCCCTCTCCAGCTCATTTTACAGATGAGGAAACCAAGGCAAACAGGGTGAAGTGACTTGCCCAGGGTCACACAGCTAGTAAGTGTCTGAGGCCAGATTTATGCTAAGAAAGATGAGTCTTCCTGACTCCAAGGCCTGTCACTCTACCCACTGCTCCATTGAACTGCCTAAGAAAGAGTCAAGCCTCTGTTGAAATGTCAGGAATTTTCCTAACTGGGGGCTCTGAGCGACTGTGATTATACTTCTAAATTTTTGTTTAATATAAACTCCCTAAAGCAAAATTGGGGAGAACCACAGGAACCGTAGGGGCCATTATGTTGACTCTATGCTTAAAATGAGTTAATTATTATAATTTATTAAAATATGTGTGTAATTTATTAGAATTAGTATGACTGATTAGATCTCCAGACACAAAAGGAGGTTAGGGAGTAAAAGGCAGTGATAATTTTATCTATTATCTCTGGTTAACTATACCCTAAGCAATGACCCCTACCTGCTCTGGTGTTACAGGAAGAAACTAGAGATTCTAGAAAACAGAAGTTAAGAGAGGGAGGATTCCAGGTATGGGAGGCAGACTAGGTAAAGGTCCAGTGGCAGGCAGGCAGCAAGATGTCCTGAGTGAGGGACAGCAGTGAGCCAGTTTGGCTGAACTAGGAATAACAAGTCTGGAAGGGCAGGCTTGGCCCAGACTGTGACGGGCTTTAAATGCCAGGGGAGTTGGTGGCTTTTCCAGTTTTATTGATTTATTATTCTGAACTTTAAAAAACAACCAATAAAATGAGCATTTCCATATATAGAGTAGAACACAGAAAGAGAATGATCCTGCAAACTTTTCTATGTACAGTTTGCTTTTCTGTAATTTATCCAGGCTTAAGAGGGAGTCCCTGGAGCTTCTTGAACAGGGAGCAACATCATCAGACCTATGATTTATTATATCCCTTTGGCTGCCGGAGAGGGGAAAGACTGGAGGCAGGGAGGCCAATTAGGAGGCTATGGAAATGCTCCAGGTGAAAGGTGAAGAGAGCCTCAACTAAGGTGGTGGCCAATGTGAGTAGAGATGAAAGAGATATCGCAAAGATATAACTGACAAGACTGGCAACTGATTCTGTATGTATGGCGAGTGAGAATAAAGAACAAGAATTATTCTGAATTTGTGAATCCAGGTAATTAGAACTATGTTAATGGCCTCAACAGAAACAGGGAAGTTCAGCAGGAGATGGGTCTGAGGGGAAAGACAATGAGTTTTATTTTGGACAATAGGGAGTTCGAGATGCCAAAAAGTCATCTAATTGGAACTCTCCAATGGATAGTTGGTGATACAACATACCAAGGCATATGACAATTCTGACCTCAGGCATCACTAGCTGTGTGACAATGGGCAAGTCACTTAACCTAGAACTGCCTCCGTTTCCTCATATGTAAAGTGGGAATAATAATAGCACCCATCTTACAGAGTCGTTGTAGTGAGGAGAAAATGAGACAATGTTTGTAAAGTGCTTTGCTAACCTTAAAACATTAAATAAATGTTAATTGTCACTGTTATTGTTATTGTTGATAACAGAACAGGTCAGGAGTCAAGAAAACTAGGGCTAGATCAATCAATCCATCAAGACTTATTAAATGTGCAGTGGGTAGAGTACCAGGCCTGGAGTCAGGAAGACTCTTCTTCCTGAGTTCAAATGCACTCTCAGATACTTACTAGCTGTGTGACCCTGGGCAAGTCACTTAACCTGGTTCGCCTCAGCTTCCTCATCTATAAAATGAGCTGGAGAAGGAAATGGCAAACCACTCCAGTATCTTAGCCCTAGAAAGGGATCATGAGTAGCTGGGCCTGATTGAAAACAACTGAAGAACAACAAAGTGCCTACTCTATTCCAGTCACTGTGCTAAGTTCTGGGGATACCAAAAGAAGCAAATGGCAGTCCCTGCCCTCAGAGGGTTTATACTCTAACAGGGGAGACAACTTGCAAGTAAATATGTATGAATAAGCTATATATTAAGAGGGATTGAGGAAGACTTTGGATAGAAGGCAGGATTTTAGTTGGGACATAAAGAAAGCCAGTAAGGTCAATAGTTGAAGCAGAAGAGGGAGAGTGTTCCAGGCACGGGCATCAGCCAGAGAAAATGCCAAGAGCTGAGAGATGGAGTGTCTTGTTTCTGGAATAGCCAGGAGGCCAGTGTCACCAGATCGAAGAATACATCTTGGGGACTCAAGTATAAAAAGACTGGAAAGGTAGAAGGGGACTAGGATATGAAGGGCTTTGAATGCCAAACAGAGGATTTTATATTTGTTCCTAGAGGCAATCAAGGGAGTATATTTAGTAATGAGGTAACGTGGTTGGACCTGTATTTTAAGAAAATCACTTTAGTGGCTGACTGGAGGATGGACTGGAGTGGGGAGAGGCTTGAGGCAGGCAGGACCTCCCAGTCACCAGCAGCTATTGCAATAATACAGGCATGAGGTGATGAGAGCATGGACCAGGGTGAGGGTAGTATCAGAGGAGAGGAGGGGAGTACTAGGGAGATATTTGTAATGCCATGCTAAGGCAACTTCCAAGGTTCAGATTACCAGCATAGCAAACCCCATTTATTCAGTGACAGATTAAGGCATAACATTCACAGAACAGAGAAAATCAAGATACAGTATAACTCATTCATTTAGCAAGTAAATTCTCAGTTCAGTTGCAAAGCACCAAGGACCAAGGATCCCACCCCTGGCCAGCACATTAGTCAAAGTAGCCCACTCCTGGGCAGTACATTCATTTAGTCAGTCAAAGTCTCTTCTCAAATGGAGATTAGTTTCCAGTCATAAGCAAAGTACATTCATTTGGTCAATCACAGAGCACAAAAAAGTCAAAGGTTTCCCACCCCGGATCACAGCTGAATTACGATGGCATCCATGAATGCCGAGCACTTTCTCAAAAGGGGCAGGAGAGCACAAGAGGCCATCTACCCTTAAGCTACAACAAAGTTAAGATATCATCACAGCATTGAGAACCCAAGGAAAGGCCCTTCCTTCATCTTAACTCAAGGCAAGTTCTCGGCAATCTCAGTTCCTGGGGAGACAAGGCTCAATAAAGCCATTGCTATTGTCCTCATCAAGTCACTCTCTGCCTGAAGAACAGTCCCAGAACCCCAGAAAACATTAGCAAGGCCCTCTTCCAGGATTTCTGTAAACATACAACAAGAAAATCCTCCTTCGGGGCTTCTGAACCAACAGCAAGATTCTAGGACCTCTACAACAGTGGAATTGTCCTTCACCAGCAAGTGAATCTGGCAAAACAACATCAAAACAGACAGACAAAATACCAGCATCACAGCCATGCCTTAGTTCTCGGCAGCTCCAGGTGGCAGTTCTCAAAAGTCCTGGGCAGTTCCAACTGGCCCCCAGCAGTCTTTCAGCAACTCTGGCTTCCTCTGCTTGGGCCTTCTCTCTGCTTGGGCCTTCTCTCCAAATCCATGGCTCCTCCCAGTTCAGCCCTCTCTCTTCACATCAACAAGTCCATCCCACAAGTGGGACTCACAAGCTCTGGGTTTCAACACCCAACCCCAAAACCAAGCCAATACAGGGGATCTCCAAATTCCATTACCATTACAATGTTGCAAAGGTGACATTGATGAGGGATACTGAAGAGGTGAAATTGACAAGACATATTATAGAGGTGAACTCTATTAGAGATGCTGTAGAAGTGAAATCTACAAGAGATGCTACAGAAGTGAAATTGATAGGCCTTGGCACCATATTGGACATGGGAGTGAGAGACAGTAAGAAATGTAGAATGACTCCTAGGTTGGGAGCCTGAGGGACTGGGAGGAGGGTGTTGCCTTCTGCAGTCATAGGGAAGGGGTGTGTGTGTGTGTGTGTGTGTGTGTGTGTGTGTGTGTGTGTGTGTATGTGTGTGTGTGTGTATGTGTGTGTGTTAGAGGGAAAGATCATAAGTTCAGTTTTGTACATATTGAGTTTAAGATATCCAATTCAAGATGTTGAAAGAAAGTTGGAGATGTGAGATTGAAGGTCTGCAGAGAAACGGGAGCAGGAAAGGTAGATTCAAGAGTCATCAGCATAGAAATGGTCATTAAATCCTTGGGGACTGATGAGATCACCAAAGGAAGTAGTACAGAGGGAGAAGAGAAGAGTAGATACCTGAAGGACACCTGTGGTTGGAGTGTGTGATCTGGAAGAGGATCCAGACAAATTGATAGAGAGAGAGCAGTCAGAGAGGTAGGGGAAAACCGGGAGAAATCCTAGAGAGGAGAGAGCATCAAAGAGGAGAGAGTGATTCACAGTGTGAAAGGCTTCATAGAGGTGAAGGAAAATGAAGATTGAAAAAAGGCCATGGGTTTGACAACTAAGCAATCATTAACAACTTTGGAGAGAGCAGTTTTGGTGGCATGATGAGGTTGGAAGCCAGACTGTAAGGAGTTAAGAAGAGTGAGAGGAGAGAAAGGGGTGGTGCCTCTTATAGCAGGCCTTTCTGAGGAGTTTATTTGCAAAGGCCAGAAGACATATGGGATAGTAGTTAACAGGGATAGAACAGTTGAGTAAGAGTTTTTTCAGAATGGGGGAAACATGGACATGTTTGTAGAAAGTAAAAAAATGAGCCAGCAGAGTATACAAAGAATTCCTAGATCTGGAAAAGTATTGAAAATGAGTGAAGGAGTAGGAATGACAGAGTGGCAGTCTGTTGGAGGGGATGAGATGGAATGGGATCACATGAACAAGTAGAGGGGTTAGCCTTGGTAAGGTGTGAGCCATTTCATAGGGAGAGACAGATCTGGAGTTATCTGCCAAGAAAGAGAGAGAGGAGCAGGGAGAGACAGAGGAGGGGAGAGAGAGAGAGAGAGAGAAAGAGAGAGAGAGAGAGAGAGAGAGAGAGAGAGAGAGAGAGAGAGAAAGGGGGGGAGGGAGAGAAAGAGAGAGGAGAGGGGGAGAGAGAGAGAGAGACTGAGAGAGAGAAAGGGAGGGAGGGAGGGAGAGAGAGAGAGAAGAGAAGCAAGCATCTTAATGCTTTGTTTATCGTTGGTACTTAATAACTGTTTGTCAAAATGAATCCTGGACACAGACTAGCCCCAAACCGAAGGCACAAACTATTCTCCTCCTAACCCAGTGGAACGTAGGTTGTTGTTGTTTGTGTATCACCAGAACCTACGCCAGTGCCTTGTACATAGTAGGTCCTTTTTGAGTGCTGAATGGAGTCAAGCATCAACCATAGAGTGACTCCTAACCCCAGTCAGACTGACCCATTGAGCCATAGATTGACTTCTAATCCCAGACATAGCTGACCCCTTAATTATAACTGGTTTGCAAATACATATCCTGAGGCAACAGTGGGTATATGCATGCATGGATCAGCTAAACCCAATCCTACTGGTGGATATTGGGCAGCTAAATGGTACAATGGGCAGAGCATAGGGCTTGGAGTTGGGAAGACCTGAGTTCAAATGTGGCCTTAGACACTAACCAGCTATGTGACCCTGGGCAAGCCACTTATGCCTGTTTGCCTCAGTTTCCTCATCTGTAAAATGAGCCAGAGAAGGAAATGGCAAACTATTCCGATATCTCTGCCAAGAAAACCCCAAATGGTGTCATGAAGAGTTTGACATGAAAACAACCACCACCACCAGTGGAAACCCAATCCATGTAACTCAACAGCTTCCTTAAGATGTTAACAGTCACACCTCTTACTTCCTGTGACCAGACAATTTGCTTTCTCAGTGACACCCAAACCAGACTTCTTATGATATCTGTCGTGTAATCAATCATCATTCTGCCGCCCCTCCTGGCACAGGCCATATGCTCTCACTGTCCATGCCATGTAAGAACCCCCTCCTTCATTTTACATTAAAGCTCCAGGATACATTATTTAGGAAATATTCCCTAATAAGCTCTTCTTGCTCTCCAACTAGCCAGGGCATTCCCTGACTCAGCCCTCTCACTCAGAATACTTGAGTAGTTACTGTGTTTCTGCATTTGTACATAGTTCTGTTGAAAATAAGCCTACCTTTTATTCCCTATTAGGCAGCATCCTCAAAGGGCAGCACTCATTTGTTCTGGTCCCCCAGTGCCTATTAGCTATTTAATTACAATCAAAGAACTCCTAGATTTGGAAAAGTAGGCACTAAGATTCAGAGGATCATCTCTGCCTTAAAGATCATCTACTCTAAGCTCCCAAGAATCCCCTCTGCAAAGACATGGAGCCATCTGGACAAAATTTCTGTTTCTAACAGCCTTTTGTTTTGGTGGTAAAGGACTGGAAACTGAAAGGCTGCCCATCAACTGGGGAATGACTGAACAAATTGTGGTTTATGAATGTAATGGAAAAATGGTGAAGGGGATGGTTTTAGAAAAACTTGAGAAGACTTGCATGAACTGATGAAAAGGAAAGAGTAGAACCAGGAAAACAATTTATATGAGAGCAACATGGTGAAGAAAAGACTTAGGAACTGGTCATTGCAGTGACTTATGTTGAAACATGTTGCTCACCTTCTTCTCACCATCCTCCCCACTTAATAGTATTTTATTTTTTCCAATTACATGTAAAGATAGTTTTCAACATTCATTTTTGTAAGATTTTGAGTTCCAAATTCTTCTCCTTCCCTTCCTTCCCTCCCCTCTCCCCAAGAAAGCAAGCAATCTGATAAATGTTATACGTATTTCCACATTAGTCACATTGTGAAAGAAGAATCAGAACAAAAGGGAAAAACCAAGAGAAAGAAAAAAGAAAAAGAGAAAATAGTATGCTTCACTCTGCGTTCAGACTCCATAGTTCTTTCTCTGGATGTGGACAGCATTTTCCATCACAAGTCTTTTGGAATTGTCTTAGATCCTTGCATTGCTGAGAAGATCTAAGTCTATCAAAGTTGGTCATCACACAATGTTGCTGTTACTGTGTACAATGTTTTGGTTCTGCTCACTTCACTCAGCATCAGTTCATGCAAGTCTTTACAGGTTTTCCTGAAGTCTGCCTGCTCATCATTTCTTACAGCACAATAGTATTCCATTATATTCATATGCCACAACTTGTTCAGCCATTCCCCAATTGATGGGCATCCCCTCAATTTCCAATTCTTTTTCACCACAAAAAGAACTGCCATAAATATTTTTGTACATGTGCCCAACTTCTGACAGTGCAGATTGAAGCATATTTTTTTTAGACCTGGCCTATGCAAGAATTCATTTTGCTTGACTATACATGTTTGTAACAGGGGCTTTGTTCTTTCTTTCTCAATGTTGGGGGAAGGAAGGGAGAAGGAAGAGAAGACACATTTTTGTTAACTAAAAATTTTTTAATTTAATTTGGAGAATGTCAATATGCCATGAGTGGATGGCAAAGTTTAATAATAATAAAAATAACAATTCATGTTTAAATTTTTAGAAAGAATCCTCTCTAAAAAAGCCCTGGCAGTCTCTGTTTAAATACTTCCAGTGACAGGGAACTCATTATTTTTAAAAGTAGGCCATTCCTTTGCTAAACTATTCTGTTAGAAATCCTTCCTGTTAGAAAAATCTTCCCCTCTCCAAAATCCACTGGTCCTAGCTCTGCTCTCTGGAGAAATGCCAGATACATTTATTCCTCCCACATCCCCAGCCCTCCGAAGATGTAGAGACAGTGATTGTGTCTACTCCAATTTTCTCTGTTCTTAACTAAATCATTCCAGGTGCTCTCCTTGTTTCACATGTAACATGACCCCAGTACCCACATAATTCTCTAAGCCTCTAAGTTGCTGATGAGTTGCAAATTTGTGTTGGCAGAAGGATTTTCCACACTGGAATTCACCTATACATTGAGAAAACAATTGGAAGGAGGGGGGAAGAAGAAGTTTCTCTATTCAAAAGAAGTAAAAAAAAGTCCTAAAGAAGATATTTTGGCTACTTTCAAGGAGTAGGGCAAAGGAGAAGGAAAGTCTCCCCCATTCCAAGTTGATTGGTAGAAACTCAGAATCATAGAATTTCAGAATCATAGGATGGAAGAGACCACAGCAACCATCAAATCCAACCTGGACTCACTAAGGATGCCATCTACAACAAATGTGGCAACAGTCTTCTCACCCTAGTGCTCCTATTTCTGCCAAGTGCAAGCCGGGTCTCTCTTCCAGAAGATGACTCTTCAAGGATGTACTTGCCAGCATTGGTCATGAAGCATCAGGAAGAGCTCAAGAGATCTTTTCTTCTCAAACTCTCTTCCAAAATCCTCAGTTCCCTCAAGGGATCCATATATGTCATGATCCCAAAGCTCTTTGCCATCCTTTTCCCTCTCCAGGATGCTCTCCAGCTTGTCAATGTCTTTCTTAATCTGTTGTGCCCAGAACCCAGTTCAAGAGTCCAGACGGGGTCTGACCAGGGCAGAGCACAGAGAACAGAGTAGGGACATTCAATTCAAATTAAATACAGCAGTCATATATTAAGCACCTACTGTGTGCAAGGTCAAGAGTGGTGGTACCAGTACATGACCAGAAGAGAGGGTCTTGGGCTTCGCTGATGGGGTGCAGCAGACTGAGTGGCTCCTCAACCCAATCATCTATACCTGAACTCATTGTCTTTCGTCATAAGCCCATGCCCTCTCCTGACTTTGATATCTCTATATAATAGCACCACACTGCCCCAGCCACCTTTGCCTGAAGCCTGGGACTCATCTTTGGCTCTTTCCTCTCCACCATGCCCCATGTTCCCTGGAGTCCTACAGATTCTTCCTTTTCAATATTCCTTGAATCCTTCCCCCCCCTTGCCATTCCTTCTAATAGCCTCCTACTTAAGCTCTTCATTTCCTCAAGCAGAAGGCTCTTAATGGGTTTCTCTGCCTCTGGGCTCTTCCTACACTTTCCTGTCAGTCATCTTAGATTGGTATATTGTCATTTATCCTTTGTTTTGGAAGAGAACTTGTGACATCAATGGTGATGACTTGTACGTGAATTGGATTTAAGTGAAGCAGAATTGCACAAAGTTGCCAGACTCATTTTCCCTGAGTCATTAAAATCCAGTGGCAGGTGAAAAGTCAAGATTACTGGCAATGGCCAGGATACAGTGGACAACTTTGGCACCTTGGTGCCTGACCAAACTCTAAGTGCTCTATAGCCTTTGGAACAAATTGTTCCCATCTACCCATACTGTCAGGGAAAGTTTTCATGTGCTTGGGATAGACCTTCCTAACTTACCAACAGATTTGAGGCCTTTCGGTCTCCTGAACCTGGTTTAGCCCATCTTCCCAGACAGTTTTACTGAGGTGTGTCCTTTGCACATGCTACAACTTCTTGGAGCCACAGGTGAGAATTGGGTGACAAGTGGACAACAAAATTGGATGAACAGCCCTGAAATGGGCTTGGCAAATCCTCACACCAGAGGTACTAGTCCTCTCTAAATACCCCCCAAACACCCTAGACTTGCATATTAGCTGCCTCAGATGCCTTTTGTAGCTTCTTATTATCTACAAGATAAAATTCAAATCACTTAGTCTGCTATATAAGGACATCTACAACCTGGCTCACTTTTCCTTTGCACCAACCTTGCACTCTGGTTAAATAGTCACATAACATTTCATGAGCACCCTTTCTGCAGGTTTTTCCTTATTCTACCTGAAGAAATGACTCTGCCACCATTTGTACCTCTTAACATTCAAGGCCCAGGTTTCCTTGGAGACCTTCTCAGATAACCCTTGGCAGAAGTAATCATTTCTTTCTTGGAAATTTCATGATATTCACCACATACTGCATTTTTTCTTTTCATTTTAAATTAATTTTATTAATTATTTCATTCTGAACTTAACAAACAGAAAGTAAAACATGCCCTTCTGTAGACAATAGAAAGAGAGGGTTGTACATGAAATTGCAAATATCTATTATATTCAGCTTGTTGGTTTTTTTGTTGTTGTTTTTAACCATATAATAAAAGTCAAAATGTAGCTTTCATCTGTGGTCCCTGAACCAATTTCTGTTCTTATGGCATTATGGTCTATAAAGGATGTTTTGATTATTTCTGCCTTTTTACATTTGTTCGCAATTTCTCCGTGTCCTAATACGCAGTCAATTTTTATAAAAGCTCCATGTGGTAATAGAAGTATGTATGTGCTTTTGTAGTAGTATTTAGAAGATGCCAAAAGTCTCTTAACTCTAGTTTCTCCAGAAATTTATTCAGTTCCAAATTTTGCCTTTAAAAAATATTTTTTGCTCTTCCACAGAAGGCTCTCATGCCGCTGTTGCAGCCATGTCTCTTGTAATCCCCGAGAAGTTCTAGCACATTTTGAGGGTGCTCAACACCAACATTGACGGACGGTGGAAAATAGCTTTTGCCATCACAGCCATCAAGGGTGTGGTCGAAGATATGCTCATGTAGTACTGAGGAAAGCAGACATTGACGTCACCAAGAGGGCCGGTGAGCTCACTGAAGATGAGGTGGAGCATGTGATCACCATCATGCAGAATCCCCGGCAATACAAGATTCCAGACTGGTTCCTTAACAGACAGAAGGATGTAAAGGATGGAAAATATAGCCAGGTTCTGGCCAATGGTCTGGACAATAAGCTTCGTGAAGATCTGGAGCAACTGAAGAAGATTCGGGCACATCGTGGGCTTCAGTATTTCTGGGGTCTCCGAATCTGAGGCCAGCACACCAAGACTACAGGCTGCAGGGGTCGCACTGTGGGTGTGTCCAAGAAGAAATAAACTATTTCACTGGCCTTGTCTATTAATAAATAGTTTATAACAAAAAAAATTATTTTTCTTAGACTCATCTAAAACAGATAGAAGGATATTAGAGTCTCCTGCCACTATTGTGTTATTGTCTATGTCAATACATAGTTACTGTATCTATGCACTGGTAGTTGAGAGCCTGCTTTCCCCAGAAGTTCAGAGCTTTGTACTTTCAGTATTCCTAGGTTGCAGCCCCCAGTAGACTTTTGATCCTGAAGGACTTCAACTAAGCTGGCTTTTGAGACTTGAGGAAACTTCCACAGCCTTGAGGTGGAGTCTTTATGGCAGTGGAAAGAAGAAGGAGGGACTGGGGTATAGGGCTGGGCTTTGAGGTAGGCATCCTTGGGTCTGCTAGTATAGCTTCACTGGTGGTAGTACGGAAGGTGGAAGAAGGCTACTTAGTGAACTCAGGTGAGCATCAGTTCCTGGGTCTGAGGGTTGTTTTTTTTTCCACTTTCTTTTGGATTCTTTGTGTCCTAGATCATGGAAACAACTGAAGTTGCTTTATCCTTGACATATAATTTCTGTTTTTAGGGATGTTTGAAAGGTTGTGGGGATAGGAGAAAATGTCTAGTCTGCCATCTTGTTGCTGACATGACCCAGAAGCAACATGTAGCTTTCAAAGCCAACCTGTTTGTCTCTGATTCCTTCTGGCCTCCCTTCTGTTTTATTTCATGATTTAAAACAAACAAACTTCAATGATGCTTTTACTTTCTTTTTGTTCTGTCTATGCTTTACCTTCTCTGCTAGATTATTAGTTCCTTGAGGCCAAGAATTGTGTTTTATATGTCTTTGTACCCTCCACAGGTTATAGGATTTAAAATCAGAAGGGATTTTAGATACCACCTAGTGCAATACCCTTGTTTCACTCATGAGAAGACTAAGTCCAAGAATACTTGAGTGACTTACTTCATGTCACACCTGGGTAATAAGTAGCCATCAGGGGTTTGGTTTAACCCAGATACTCTGCCCTCCCCCATCACTCTTTCTACTACATCATATTGCCTCCATGATATCTTGCACATATCAGGTATTCAATAAATATTTATTGAATGAATGAAATCCTGGGAGTCATTAATGGAAGGGTCTCCTGAAACCTATACCCTATTGTTGTCTAGTCACTGACTCTCAATGATGGGAATTTCAAGGCAAGTTGAAGGGGACCTCCATGGTTCTTTGGTGGACACTGTGGGAGAAAGGCAAGACATGTTTTGGGGTGGAAATAACCTTGGGTTACTGGTCATACAATAGGATATGGGATGGACTGTTTATGTGTCTGGCAAGTTTGGGCAGACCAGTAGAAAGAAGTGTATAACCTCATGCCTTCTAGATTCTTAGCACTCAACTGAAATCACAGTCTGCAAAGTTATCAATGATCCTAAGTTCAGTAGACTTCCATTCACCCAGATCTACAACTTTGGAGTCATCCCCAACTGCTCACTCTCCTTTACCCAAAATATGCTATTCATTGTTAAATCTTGCCATGATTCCATCTACAACATGTGGCACCTCTGTCCTCTTCTTCTACTCACAAAGCCACCATGGTATTTCAAGCCCTCCCAATCTCTTTCCTAGAGTATCACAATGGCTCCTTAATTAGTCTTCTTGACTCAAGTCTCTCCCTGCTCCAATCCTTCCTCCAACAGCTGCCAAAGTGAAATTCACAAAGCATAGGTCTGGCCATGTCACCCCCCATCTCTTTAAACTTCACTGGCTCCCCATTACTTCTAGAATCAACTATCAACTCCTGTGCCCTTTAAACCCCTTCACAACCTGGCCCCATAACTATTTTTTCCAACCTTATTACATATTATCCCCCTTCATCCATTATTCAGCCTACTCAAGCTAACCTTCTTAATGTTTCTCAGACATGATACTCCATTTTCTACCTATATGCCTCTGTACCAGCTGTCCTCTACACCTGGAATGCTTTCTTTCTTCACCTCTTAGAATTCCTAATCTCCTTCGAGATTTGACTAATTTGACTAATTTGACTTGTATATGAAGCTTTCTCTACCCCATATCCTCTCCCATTGAATCACCTGTATCTATCTATATATCCATAGATGTATTCCCTAGTAAAATATGGTCCCTGAGGGCAGAGTCTGTTTAATTTTTATCTTTGTGTCTTCAGCACCTGCCTGGAACATGTTAACACAGTCATTGGTTAACAAACACTTGTTGCCAATAATCAGCCATTATTCCAAAGGAGCAATGATGAAGAAAGCCATCCATACCTCCTGACAGAGCAGGGATGATGGTCTAAGAGACACAATGAGACCCACCATTGTGGACATGGCCAATTTGGGAATTTATTTTGCTTGAGTAGGAATATTTGTTGCAAAAGTTTTGTTTCTTTTTCTTTCTCTGGAGGTCAAAGGTGGAAGGGAAGAGAAAACTGCTGATAACAGAAGACCTTTTTAATTAAAAAAATAAATGCTTGTTGATTGAAAAGGAGGAGAATGGAGTGATATTCTAAAAATGTTAATAGTCATGTAAATAAATTCAGGAACTAGGAAGATGACTGTCATGAACTAGGGTGAAGACCAATGAAGGGAAGAAGACAAGAAGGAATTTTTTCATCAGGTTGTACTATGAGTCACCATGACAGAAAGAAGAGCAGTTTGGGAAATAGACCACAAGCTTGGACTAGAGCTTCTATAATAGTGATGAGGGACTAAACATCTTCTGGGGTTTTCTCTCTTCCAAAAGCAAAATAGTTAATAATGTTTTGGTTTTTCTTAATGATAATTTCATTCTTCTAATTTGGAGAAACCATCAATGGGAAATCCTAGTCTAGGGGTGGGGAACCTGTGGCCTCAAGACTGCATGTGACCTTCTAGGTCCTTGAGTGTGGCCTTTTCACTGAGTCCGAGTGTTACAGAACAAATCCCCTTTTATTAAGGCGATTTGTTCTGTGAAGTTTGGATTCAGTCAAAGGGCCACACTTGAGGACCTACAGGACCACATGTGGCCTTGAGGCCTCAGGTTCCCCACCCCCCATTAGGTCTAGGACCTAGTCTCTGACTCATCCCCAATAAAGAGGGAACTGGTTTCTGCGGTGGAAGTTATGATAACCTTTAGGGTAGCGAAACTGACCATTCTTTTCTAGAGTCTGTGACGGAGAAGAAAGCAGGTCACAGTCTTCCAGGCATCCTAGACCTTAGGCAGACTTCAGTGAGTTCAGAGGAGAAATAGGTGGAATCCCATGGATTCCACCTATTATTCTACTGGGGAAATACCCCCATAAAGGCTCGTGAATTCTCAAGAATAAAATTCTAAAGACCAAAATTCCAATGCAGACAAACAGGAGTCATCTTAAGAGATCAATGCAGATGATTACAGGATTCACCAAACAACTTAAATTTTAAAAGAATATGGACAGAAGGTCACAGGCCTGTTCTATATACAGGACTGAGGAGGACACTGAAGACAAAATTGCCTAGCAAGTTCCTAGAAGGATAGTGTCAGGAATAATAAACTCACAATGAGCTTATAAGGAAAACCAAGAAACAGAAAGGGGTGTGTGTGTGTGTGTGTGTGTGTTTGTGTGTGTGTGTATGTGTGTGGTGTGCTGTGTTGTGTTTTAAAGCTATATTGAAAGTAGGGGAACAAAAAAGTGATGATGGCTATTTGGGGGAAGATGGAATGATAACTGACAAGAAGGAGAAGATAGAGTTTCTTACTTTTATGTTACTTCTATCTTCTCCACCAGGGAGAATGACCTTTGCATTCGAAATAACAGAAATGGTTTATAGGGGGGTTGATACCCGAGATACTCGCAGTGATGCTGAAGCATACTCTCGTTGCCTTTGATGACTTCACTACACCCTCAGGTATTGACAGAACTGGCTGACAGAATTCCCCCACCACTTCCAGTGACACTTCAGAGAATCACAGAATTTCAGTCAATTTCTCTAGACTAAAGATTCCCAGTCCTTTCAACAGATCATTCTCATATGACATGGACCCAGAGACCTTTCCCAGCTTGGTTGTGGACATGTATCAACATCCTTCCTAAACTTGTGGTGCCCCCAAACTGTCAAGGGCAGAGAACAGTGGGATTGTGACTTCTCTCTTCCTAGAAGCTCTGCTCCTCTTAATGTCACTCAAGATCTCATTAGCTTTTTTTGAGCTGCCACATCACAACTGCTGACTCAGATTGAGCTTGCAGTCCACTAAAACCCTCAGATCTTTTTCAGACTGCTATCTAAATATGCCTTTGTCCATCTTGTACTTTTGAAATTGATTTTTCAAACCCAAGCATAAGACTCTCCATATTTATTGGTATTGAATTTTTATCTTACTAGATTCAGTTCAACGCAGGAGTAGAAGAGGGCACATGTACTGATTTTCAAGGGCAGAAAATGCAATCTACAAACAACATACTAATGGATTTAAATTGTATTGTTGGGTAAATTCTTTTTAAGTAAAACTTTATTTTTTTAATTAGCAAAAATCTGCCTTCTCTATCTCTCTGGCCTCCCACCCCACCACCATTTGAGAAAGAAGGAAAAAGAAAACACCTGTTATAAACACGTATATCAAAGAAAACAGATTTCCAAATTAGCCATATGTATATACACATATAACACACGTGTATATACATACACACATATGTATGTGTACATGTGTGTATATGTATATCTCTTTCTGTACTTAGTCCTTCACCTTTCTCTCAGGAGGTAGGCAACATGTTTCACCATGAATCTACTGGAATCATGATCATTGGTCATTACTTTGATCAGAGTTCCTAAGTCCTTCAAAGTTGTTAAAAAACTTTACAATATTGTTGCACACATATAAATTGTCCTGGTTCTTCTCACTTTCCTATGCATCAGTTCATAGAAGTATTCTCTGAAGCCATCCCCTTCCTCATTTCTTACGGGGCAATGACATGCTATCACATTTATATACTGTAACTCATCCAGCCATTTCCCAATCAGTGGGCAACCTCTCAGTTTCTAATTCTTTGCCACCACAAAAGAGTTACTTTAAATATTTTTTGCATTCTTGGTTTGTACTGTTTAGCACTAATCCCTCTCTAATCTACCTTCTCTTTTATTCTCCTTTCTCCCTCTTCTTATTTCCCTCCTGTTTTCTTGTTGAGTAAAATGTATTTCTATACCCAATTTCCCTCCTTTGACCAGTTCAGATGACAGCAAGGTTCAAGTATCAGCAATCCACTCTAGTCTTTCCTCCTTGTTTGCACAGATATCTGCTTTCACACCTGATTATATGAGATATCGTTCCTTAACTTTCTTCTGTCTGTTCTCTTCTTAGCATATTCCTCTTCCCCTCCCTTTTTGTTCTTCTTCTAACATTATCAAGATGTAACAGAACCAATCTCCTTCCTGGGCAAATTCTAGGGTCTGTTTTCAAAAAGATGGTTAGTGGATGTCTAGATAAGGATCACGAAGAACCCTCATGACTTGTCAAAGAACAGATCACCCTTGAATGTATCTTGTGTATTTCTTCTTTTTATGCCATTATTTACATGTTTTCTTCCCCATTCAACTCCAAGTTCCTTGAAAACTGGGACTGGTTTCTTGCTTTTCCTTGTATCCCCACTACTTAGCAAAATTCTTGAAAAATAACAGCTTCTCAACAAATACTGTTTGACTGAGTGATGATGAAGAATGATACCTGCCTCTTGACAGAGAGCTGTTGACTCAGGATACAAAATAAGACATGGTCTTTGCAGAAGGTCAGTGTAGGGATTGATTTTGCTTGATTCTGCATACTTGTTAAAAGAGTATTGTTTTTCTCTTTTGACTTTATTGGAAGTGTGGAGGTAGATGGGAGAGAATATAAATTTCTGTTAATCAAAAACAACTTAATTAAATTTGAAAAAAAGAAAAGCCCTCTGAAACAAACCATTTTAAAATTACAATTTATAGGATTCCCAAACAAAGACAATGTTATACACTAAGATCACAATTAGAGAACACAGAGAACTCAGTGAAATTTCAGCTAACAGTTTAGGTTACTGAAATAAAACAACAGTCATAGCTTGTGGTGGGACTTAGAGAATCATTTTCCTAGGAAAGCATTCTTTAACTCTCTTTAACAGCATTTTTCAAGAATAATCCAAGAAAACTCAAGAGATGTTTCTATTAAATGAATTAACAAAATACTTCTTAGTCTTAATCAATTGTTTTTGGTTTCATCATCACCCTAATCACTTCAGGTAGGAGTCCTTCCTGAGATGATCAGGCTCTCTATACATTTATTAGTCCTTAAATAAGAAGGAAGTTAAAAATAATTCCTTGAAGAACGTTGTTTCAGAACAAAAATAATTCCTTGAAGAACGTTGTTTCAGAACTGATATGTAAACACTGGCAAAACTTCACATTCAGGCGGGATCAAGGACTTCAGATTGAAGTCTTTGTCTTATTAGGATTCTATAAGAAGCAGCCTCAGTTTTCTTCAACAGAGAAGAGAGCTAACACACAGGATTAGGAAGGAAGTTAATGCTAATGTCCCTGCTCTGTGATTATCTCCGATCTATTACACAATCTCACACACATGTATATGTATGTGTATATAATGTATGTAATATACATGTACATGTGTGTATGTGTATATATATGGGTATATGCAATAAGCACACATATTTACATATACAGACACAGATACAGGTATAGATTGACCTTGTTTGTACATAGTTGTCTGGATGTTGTCTCCATATTACAGTGTGAACACCATAAGGGCAGGGACTGGTTTTGCTTTTCTTTGTATCCCTAAGTCCTAGCACAGAGCTTGGCATACAGTAGATAGTTAATATATGCTTGGTTTGACTTGATTTGACATCTTAGAACATTGATATGTATCTAATAAGATGGAATTTAATAGGATTCCATGTAAAATCTCACATTTAGGCTAAAATAAGTTTCCTAAGTAAATAATAGAGATCCCAGGACTCCAGGGGCTTTCCTGAACAGCCAGCTTAGTATGATTCAGCAGTGTGACATGGCACCCCCCAAGAGGATGCAATCCTTGACTGCTTTAAATACCCTGAGTAGCACAGGGCTAGAGGGGGAAGGGACCACAAAGGGCATCTCATCACACTCCCTCATTTTATAGATGAGAGAGCTAAGACCCAGAGAGGATGTTGGGCTCAAAGTCGGCAGGTGTCAGAGGGAGGAAGTGAATTCGAGTCCTTGAAATTCAGAGCTGGTGCTGTTTCCACTTTACAGGATGCATGGCTGTTGGGAATAGGGAAATAGATAACTGTCCCTCTGATCCCTGGCCTGGTCTGACCATACCTGGAATCTTGTTCAATTCTTGTCACCACAGTATAGGGAAAATATTGATGAGCTGAAAAGCATCCAGAGGAGAACAACCCAGATGAGGAAGGGCCCTGAGTTTGTGACCAAAAGGCTTGGTTAAAGGAACTAGGTGTATTTAGCCTAGAGAAGAAAAGCTCAGAAGAGAAATGCTGGCTATCTTCTAGTACTTGAAAATGCTATATAAAAAGTGATTCAATTTGTGCTCCTCCCCTTGATCTTCCAAGCTCAGCTTCAGAGCTACCATCTCTAGGGTGCCTTTCCCACTCCCCCCAGGCTACTAATGCCCTCCCCCTCCTAAAAATACCTAGCATTTTGGAAAGGATGTGGAAAAATTGGAATATTAATGCATCGTTGGTGGAGTTGTGAACTGATCCAAGCACTCTGGAGAGCAATCTGGAACTATGCCCAAAGGGCTATAACAAAGTGCATACCCTTTGACCCAGCAATACCACTTCTAGGGCTGTATCCCAAAGAGATCATATAAGTGGGAAAAGGTCCCATATGTACAAAAATATTTATAGCAGCTCTTTTTGTGGTGGCAGAGAATTGGAAATCAAAGGGATGCCAATCAATTGAGGAATGACTAGACAAGTTGTGGTACATAAATGTAATGGAATACTATTGTGCTATAAGAAATGAGGAGCAGACAGACTTCATAATAACATGGAGAGATTTATATAAACTGATACTGAGTAAGAAGAGCAGAACCAGGAGAACATTGTACACAATCACAGACACATTGTATCTGTGACTATTAACTTTGATAGACTGAGCTCCTCTCAGCAATGCAAGGTTATAAGACAGCTCCAAAAGAGTCATGATAGAAAGGGATATTCACTTCCAGAGAAAGAACTACAGAGTCTGAATGCAGACTAAAGCCAGCTACTTGCTCTCTCTCTTTTGTGTTTTGTTTTGTTTCGTTCCTTTTTTCTTGTTGTTCACTACATTGGTTATAATTCTTCTTTATAATTTGACTAATGTTTAGTATGAAGGTATTTATGGAACCTATTGCATGCTGCCATGGGTGGGGGGAAGGGAGGAGGAGAAAATCTGGAACTCAAGGGACTGTGGAACTGAATGTTATAAACTAAAAGTAAATCAATAAATTAAGATTTAAAAAATACCCAGCACTCATTTGGTGCATATTAATTATATATACATGTCTCCCCAATAGCATGTGACCTCCTTGATGGATGTGGGGGATGTGAGTGGGTTTCATTTTCTTAAACTTTGTATTAAGTATTGTTGTATTCCCAATATCTAGCCTGATACCTTGAGCCAGGTAGGTGTTTATAATGCTTGTTGACTGACTGACTCCAGAGAAGAAAACTAAAAGCAAAGGGTGGTCTATGAGAAGAAGCAGATTTAGGCTTGAAATCAAGTAAAAAAAACTTGCTAATGATTGGAACTAGCCCAAAGAAGAATGGGTGGCCAGAGGAGGAAGTGCCTACCCCACACTGGAGGTCTGGTCAGTAGAGAGGGCACAGAATCAAAGCAAAAGGAACAGGGTTTGGACCCTACCTCTGCCCCTTACTCCCTGGGTGACCTTGGACATCCATCCTCTTTGGGGTATAGTTTCTTCTACTATAAAAGGAAGGGAATGGATTAGAGGATGTCTAAGGACTCTTCCTGCTCTGCATCTAAAATATGATTATTTGTTATATGGTTCCAGTAGAGAAAAAAGAGAACCAAACATTCAGAGATGGAAAGAGACTTGGAAACTCTGTGCCCGAATTCACTTATTCTACAAAAGAGGACATGGAGACCCAGGGAAGTCAAGCCACTTACCCAACGTCATAAAGGAAACTTGGAGGCCAGATGGAACCCAGGCCCTCTGGCTCTAAAGTAATTCCTCTTTCCTTTGCATTGCCCTGGCATAATTTCATATTATATTAGGGAACAACTACAGGTGAGAAGAATGTTCCTTTCAACAGTTCGACGCTGGCTCAGTTCTGGTCCTCTATGCTAACACAGGACATCCAAGTGATTCTTCTCAGCTGTGTCCTGCACCAAGATCTTCACCTTGACCCTTTGCCTTAGACTTGGCTGCTGAGGCTGCTGCATCTCACCATTCTGGAATATGTTTCTCTAGCCTCTAATGTTTTTTTTGTTCTTACAGAAGTGGGAGACAGAGAATCTGTTTTTGTTGTTGTTGCTGTTGTTGTTTTGAGGGCAATTGGGGTTGACTTGCCCAAAGTCACACAGCTAGTATGTCAAATGTCTGAGGCTGGATTTGAACTCAGGGTCTCCTGATTCCAGCACAGGTGTTCTATTCACTGAGCCTCCTAGCTGCCCTGACAGAGTCTTTTAAAAGACCTCCATAGCAAGTCATTGTCAGGATGCCTTCCCCTGACCCACTGACTATGGTGGAAGATAAATCTTCCTCCCTAATCTCCCTTTTCACTTAACTCCCAGAAATAAGTGCTCTTGCCTAGGTGGGGCTTTATAGTTATCTCATACTAGGTTTCAAGTCTTAACATTCCCCTCTTCTATATTTGAGAAAATTAAAAGTTTTATTCATGGCTTTTGTTTATATAATTTATATCCATCCATCTATCTATCTATCTATCTATCTATCTATCTATCTATCTATCTGTCTATCAATCTACCTATCTATCCACCTACCTACCTACTCTTTCATTCATTTACAGATATAAATTCCTCTTGCCCCATGGAATCTTCTTCATCACAAAAACAATGAAGGAAGCCCAAACCATACTCAACCTCCTCAGATATACATACAAGATTCTTTACATATAGTCCCTATCTCTCTCCAGGAGTCCTTAGCTCTATATTTCAATGATAGCCAGCCTTTACATAGCACTTTGGGCAGCTTGGTGGTATACTGGATAGAGTGCCAGACCTGGAACCAGGAAGACCTGAGTTGAAATCCAGCCTCAAACACTTACTAGCTGTGTGACTGTAATGTCAAGCACAAGCAACTTCCAGATTCTGATTACGAGCATAGTAACTCTCCATTTATTCAGTAACAGATTAAGGCAAAACATCCACAGAAAAGAGAAAATCAAAATACAGGGTAACTCAATAATTTAGTAAGTCCTCAGTTCAATCACAAAGTACAAAAGTCAAAGTACTCCACCCCTGGGTAGTCTCACCTGGAGATTAATTTCCAATCATAAACAAAGTACATCCATTTGGTCAGTCACAAAACACAAAGGCCATCTACCCCTATGTTACAACAAGGTTACAACATCATTACAGCCTTCAGTACCCAAGGAGAGGTCTTTTCTTCATCTTGACTGAGGCAAGTACTCAAAGGCAAGTACTTCCTGGGAAGACAAGGTTTAACAAAGACACGACACAGCAGCATCCTCATCAGTTTGCTCTCTGCCTGTGAAATCAACCTAGACCCAACAACAAGGTCTGAGGAATCAGCACAAATCATCAGTACAGTTCCCAGGACCCCTGAAAACATCAACAAGAGCCTCCTCCAGGATTTCTGTAAACATACAACAAGAGAATCTTCTTTCGTGATTTCTGAACCAACAGCAAGGTCCTCCATCAGCAGACGGCTCTGACAAAGTAACATCAAAACAGACAGACCAGATACTGGCACCATAGTCATTATTCTCCCAGTTCAGTCCTCAGTTCTCATTTCTCCCTCTCCAGCAGTAGCAACAGCCTCCAGATGCTGGCTCCAAAAGTTCTTCTGGCCTCTCTGTGCTTGGGTCTCTCTCTATCCACGGCATCAGGTCCTCCCAGTTCAGCCCCTTCTCGTCATGTGCACAAGTCCATCCCATTGCGCGGTTCAAATTCCATTACCATTACAAGTAATGGGCAAGTCCCTTCATCCTGATTGCCTCAGTTTCCTCATCTGGAAGATGACCTGGAGAAGGAAATGGCAAACCAATCCAGTATCTTTCCAAGAAAACTCCAAACAGGGTCACAAAGAATCAGACATGACTGAAATGACTGAACAACAACAAAGATAGCACTTCAAGGTTCACAAAGTGTTTCTTCTATCATATCTCATTTGATCCCCACAACAACCCTGGGAGATAGGGGCTATTATTATCCTCACTTTATAGTTGATAAAACTGAGGCAAACAGAGTTTAAGTGGCTTACCCAGGGTCATACAACTTGTGACTGAGGCAAGATTTGAACTCAGGTCTTCCTGACTCCATGTCCAACACTCGATCCATCCTACTACATGGCTGCCCATATAACTGACTTCTTTTGTAGAACAAGGGGGGAATAATTTCTTATACTGTACTAAGTACTTTACAATTTCTCATTCATTTGATCCTCACAACAACTCTGGGAGATATTATTACCCCCATTTTACAGATGAGAAACTGAGTCAGACAGAGATTAAGTGTCTTGCTAAGATGCCCTTGCCCCTAAGTATCTAAAGCCAGATTTGAACCCAGATCTACCTGACTCCAGTCCCAGGGCTCTACGTGTCCTGCTTTGGAATATGCTGTGTTTTATTCTTTGCATTTAGAAACAGCCTTTTGAAATGGGGTCCCCAGGCTTCATCAGACAGACTGTCTGAGGGGTTCATGCCCTCCTCAAAAGGCAGTCAGAATGTTAGTTTTATTACCTGTTCTCCAGGATCAAGACTGACCATTTGAATCACTCAGAAGCTGGTTTCCTTTAGTATTATCATTCACATCATCCTAGTCAAGAAGCTGTGTGGTGCCATGGATAGAGCACTGGGCCTGGGGTCAGGAGGACCTGAGTTCAAACTTAGCCTCAGATACTTACTAGCTATATGACTCTGGGTAAGTCACTTTACCTCTGTCTGCATGGATTTCCCCATCTGTAAAACAAGGCTAATATAAGCATCTCCCTCCCCGGGCTGTTGGAGAATCAGACAATAATTGTAAAGCCCTTAGCACTGTGTCTGGCACATAGTGGGCACTACAGAAATGTTAGCTAGGAGGAGGAGTATTCCATGTGTACCTGAACTCCTGAGTCACCTTGTCTTAGGGTATATTCATATTCTTCTACATCCACGGACCAATTAGTTGCAGCTCCTCCCTCACTGATGAGTGTCTACTTTGTTCTGTTTTTTGATGCCACCAAAGCACTGTATGTTGGGTCAGGACCATGTCAGTTTTGTCTTTGTCTCCCGAGCCCAAGGAGCACATAGTAGGTCTTCATCAATGCTTGTTCATTGATTGCCTCTGACGTCCATGGACCTGTGCCCTGGAATGTCCCTTTTCCTATGACTGTAGATCTTCCCTCAGGAGCCCTTTACCCCCTCCTCTACTTTGGCTGCTGTGCTCATGCAGATCCCTACCCTCTGAATCCTGGGGGCCCCCGCTCTACTTGGGGAGCAGAAGTAATTAATTCTATGTTTTACTATATAGTCTGTGGTTTGAGGTTGTCCTCCCTTATGGCCCCATCCTGGCTCCCCATTCATTAACTCAGCTGAGTTGACAGGTAAGTACCCTCCTCCTTGGGGACAATGGCCACTGGTCCCTGTTCTTTGCTTCTATCTATAGGGTCCAAATACTTCCCTACTTCAGGATGCTGAGCCGCGAGTCTCGGTTTGGTCTTCAGAATAGGGAAAGACTGTGTACTCCGGTTCAGTACCGGTGGGTAACTCCCAGGCGTTACCCACCATGCTAGATACAAACATGAAAATGCCACAGATCCTGACCTCAAGGAGCGTATCATCTAAAAAAAATCCAAATGGCAAAAAAGAACGCATGGGCCTCCCTCCTCTCAGGAGAAAGGGGGGATCTGCAGGTAACGGAAGGGGTTGGATGAGTCGTGGCTCTTCCTAATTGTCCTGCTGTGCTCTAATTGGAGAGCACCCAGCACTGACTGTCATGTCAAAATAAATTCATAAAATTTTCTTTTTCTTTTTTCTTTTTCCAGAATTTATTTATTTTTAGTTTTCTACATTCATTTCCATAAGATTTTGAGTTCCAAATTTTCTCAAAACTTTCTTAAAAAAAAAGTCTGGGTCTCCGTCAAGATCAGTACTCCAGGAGTCACACAGTCATCTAGCAATGCCATTTCATCACTGAAGACCCTGGACCGTTTGGAAGGGAGATTGGAATGACCCCTTTTCTGTCCCCACTGCTGGCTGGAGTCTGTCCTTCCCCTGAGGGCTCTGCAGCACTTGAATTTGGTAAGTTCTGCAATGCTTATGTGAAGAGGCTGGTGGCAACTTTCTGAGGTGCTGACTCAGCCCTGAAACCCTGAAGCTGCTGGCTGGGTTTATCAGCTGGTGTGCCTAGATTTGACTGGGAGGTTATCCACTTTCGCCTGGGGATGGGATTCTGGTGAACACGGTGACTTAAGGAGCTGCTGGGCAGGAGAGAGCCACGGGGCTCCATCTGTGCAGCGCCGAAGCATATAATCAAGTCCAAGAGGTGGAACTCATAGGGAAGCTTCCATTTTGCTTTACTGATTACCTTCAGTTTATGCATCTTGTTTGTCCAAAGAGGTTTGCACATTGTCTCTCCAATTTGACTGTGAGTTCCTTGAGAAAAAGGACTGCTTTTTTGCCTTTCTTTGTACACCCAGTGCCTGCCATATGGTAGACATTTAATAAATGCTTGTTGATTTTGTATTTAAAAAAACCTTTATCACACCTAGAGCTTTCCAACAATAGAATGGGAAGTGGTGAGCTCTTCCTCAATGGAAGTATTCAAGCCTGTTGGACAGCTGTCTGTCTGGCATATTAAGGAGGAGATTATTACTGCTTTGGATGAGAGACCAGAATAAATAACCTTTCATGTTCCTTCCAACTCTAAGGTTCTATGAAAAGCGGTGTAAGATTTGCCTTGATACTGGAGTCCAGCCTTCTGCCTGGTTCATTTTCAGAGACAAGGAAAGGAGCCTTTGATCCTTCCCCTGCACAGGTCTCTCTAGCCGACTTGGCAGAGATCCCTGCTGGGTTGTTTCCCTAGGCCAGGGCGAGGCTCTTCCTTCCCCCCCCACCCCCCACCCCATTAGAAAAACAAACAGGAATCTCCCACAGGGCGGCTGCAGGCATTTGTGCTTTCCCCAGACATTTTGTAATCCTTGAGGACTACGCCTCCATTCCCTTCTTCCTTCTCCATTCAGTCCCTGCTCCACCCTCCTGGGCTGGACAATGACAAGAAAGCAAGGCCTGGGACTACTTTGCAAAAAGATTTGGTCTTGACAGTGGTGATGGCAGAGACAGTTCAAAACCACAACCAAACCCAAATCATTCCCCAATAATTGATACTCGACTTTAGCAGGTCTTTTGTGACTGTTTCTTCTCTCAAACTGTATTTCCTTTTACAATTCAGGCATTCCTAGGAATATGGCTCCTGGAGTATGTGGGGACTTAAGCCAAGCCAGTGGGAGCAGGGGCCCAAAAGCAGATCATTCCCCAAGCAGAGGGACACAGGAGGGTCTCCCTGGAAGAAAATCCAGCATATAAAAAGGGGCTTCACCTCTCCCCCACTGCCCTTCAATCTGATCCAATCCAGTATATTTATTAAATACCTACTTTGGGCAAATTGGTTGGTCATTGCCCTTCATTCTTGAAGACCAAAATGATAGCACTATGTTAGAGTCAAGGTACAGTGTGTCTGACAGAAGCTGATCAGACTAAAATGAGCTCAGAATGCTCTACCACAGGGCAGGTACAAAATAGCCCATATGGACATTTGGAGTGGATTCTCTACATTTGTGCACCTCTAGTTTCTTTTGAGCTGCTGCAAATCTGTTTTGCTCATAGAGCACAGCACCTTCTTTGATTTGGGCATGCCATGCTGGGTGGTCCTCTGCCAGCATCACCCAATTGATTCCAAAGTTCTTCAGAGAGACCTTGAAAGTGTCCTTGTATCTCTTTTTCTAACCATAGCTTGCCTTGTGTGAGTTCTCTGTAAAATAATATTTTAGGTAAACATACATTTGGCATTTAAACAATGGGGCCAGTCCGTAAGAGTCGTGCTCCTCTGCAGTAGAGTTCCAATGCTTGGCAGTTTAGTTTGAGTAAAGACCTCAGTGTTCAGAAGCCTCTCCTGCCAGGTGATCTTCAGAATCTTCCTAGGACAATTCAGATGGAAGTGATTCAGTTTCCTGGCATGGCGCTGGTATACTGCCCAGATTTTATAGGCATGCAACAATGAGGTCAGCACAATGGCTCTATAGACCTTCAGTTTGGTAGTCAGTCTAATACCTCTTCTCATCCACACTTTCCTTTGGAGCCTCCCAAACACTGAGCTAGCTCTGGCAATTGTTGTTTCAACATTATCATCTATGTGGACATCCCTGGAAAGTATACTGCCAAAGTAAGCAAAGATATCCACAGTATTCAAAACTTCTTCATTTGCTGAAACTGATGGGTGGATGGTATAGTGTTGGCTGGTGGAGCACCTGTTGGTGTTAATTGTTAGGCCAAAATTAGCATGAGCAGCAAAGAATTCATCCATACTTTGTAGCATCTCCATTTCAGAGGCTACATTGAGTGCACAATCATCTGTGAACAAAAAATCATGCACCAATTTTCCCTCCACTTTAGTCTTGGCTTGTAGCCTTTTGAAGTTAAATAGTTGGCCTCAGTATGGTATCTCATACTGATGTCGTGTTCATCCTCATTGAAAACATTAGACAACATGGCTAAAAAGCATGTAAGTGAGCACACAGCCTTGTTTCATTCCACTGGAGACTGGGAAAGCAAAGAGCACTATCCATTATCCAGAACCCAGGCAAGTATGCTGTCATGAAATTGATGTATAATACTCACGAACTTTTTGACATAATTTTCCATAAACCCTCATGACTGGCAGTATCAGAGGTCTTGGTCAGATCTACAAATGTTGTGTACAGTCCTCTGTTCTGCTCCTGGAATTGTTGGGCAGCAAACACTACATCAACCATTCCTTTCCCCTTTCTAAAGTCACACTAACTCTCAGGTAGATGCCCATCTTCCAGGTGAGAGATTAGCCTCTTAAGGAGGACTCTGGCAAGAATTCTGCCAGCAGTGACTAAGAGAGGGACATACACCCCCCATTATTTTTTACAGGGCAATCTATTTTCTTTGTGTTTATGGAGATGGACAATGGAAGCATCCTTAAACTCCTGGGAGATAACCTCCTGTTGCCACATAATACAGAAGATTACAGTCAGCTTTTGCATGAGCATTGGACCTCTTGCCTCTGGGCAAGTGCATGTCAGGGAGTAATTATTAGGAGAATGATGAATTTGGAGCCAGAGGAACAGGATCCAAATCTCAGTTCTGCCACTGACTGGCTATGGGACACGGGGAAAGCCTTTCCCTTCTGGGGGTCTCAGTTTCACCATCAATGTAAATAATGCAAATGTCATAAATGTAAAATGAGGGGCTTGGACCAGATGAGTCCTTGAAGCTCCAAATCAGCTGTACTATATTGCAAAAATAAGCCCTGACCCAGACCCTTCCAATGGTGAACTACCAATATTTCTAAAGCATTCGGTGGCTTGATTACAATCCCCCATCTCCTCCCAATTCCTGTCTTGTCCCCTCTGCAGTTTTTTTTAAACCCTCCCTCGTAACAGATCAAGCCCAACATTGGCCATGTATGAAAACATTAGTCTGCTTCAGGTTCTTATAAATACCAAACCAAAAGATATACTGGCCCACAATAGAGAAATGCATGTGAACTGTGGTTGCTGCTTGCCTTCCCAGTCAAACAGTACTGTATAGCAAGATAAATTACATCAGCAGTTTTCCCCCTTGCTTATCAAACAAAATTGCTACTTATCTAAGACAAACAGGTGACTGGTTTTTACAGGGCCACTTCCCAGTATTATATAAGCATTTAAAGAACCCTTGGCTCAAGCTGGCTCCAAGACCAGTCTGGTCTTAACATGGACCAAGTCCAAGACTGGGGGCTGACCTCCAGGAGGATTATTTCTTATCTTTGGCTCATTGCTGCCATCTGGAATTACTCCAGAAACATCTCTAATATAGTCATGGTGTGGCTCATGCTTAGGTCTCTCCAAACAAGGATATTAGAGTCCCCCGTTCATGTACAAACACTCAAGGTACCAAATATGCCTTGGGTTCAGGACAACCATTATTTCATCCCACAAAACCCACAAAAGATGTTAAAGATAACCTAGAGGATCATCAGACATTCAATAAACATTTTTTATTAAACACCTACCATGTGCCAAAATATTTGCCCTCTCCTGCCCTCAGAGAGCTCACGTATAATCTAGTGGAGAAACGTTATGTACAAACGAACTGTACAACAACGTATAAATGAGCTATAGATACATTGTAGATAATCAGCAGAGGGAAGATGCTAGTGTAAAGGAATCCGAAAAGCCTTCTTGAGCTAAGATTTTAAGGAAGGCAGCAGGCCCAGAGGTGGAGATGAGGCAGGAGAGTGTTCCGGGCATGAAGGGCAAAGCCAGTGAAAATTTGCCCTCAGGTGATAGAGTAGCTGATGAAATAAATAACACAGTGGCCAGTGTCACCAGACTGAAGAGTATATGAGGAGGAATAAGAAGACGGGAGAGGTAGGAGGGGGCTAGGTGATGAAGGGCTTTGCGCTAGAGAATTTTTTATTTGATCCTAGAGGTGATAAGGAGATGCTTATTGGTCAGTCTTGTTCCAACTCTTTGTGACAAAGGTGTTGGTTCTTGGTAAAGATACTGGAGTGGTTTCCCATTTCCTTTACCAGCTCATTTTACAGATGAGGAAACTGAGGTAAACACAAAAAGGTTCGGAACTTTTGGCTTAGTCAAGCTCAAGTTTGGTGTTTTGCAGCTCCTCTGCCTCATCACTCCTAGGCCTGGCCTTTATGGCCAGGAAAAACAGGCAAATTCCTCTTGGACATTACATGTCCACCCCAAGTCTTTTCTACTCCAGGTCTAACATTCTAAGTTTCTGCCTATTCAAGATTCTTATACAGAATGACCCTTCACCATCCTAGTTGCCCCCCTCCAAATGCTGCCCATCATTTCAATAGCCTTCCTAACATGTGGCACGATGAACAACAGTCTAGAATTGATCTGACTCCGGAAGAAAACAGTGGGGCTCTACCTCCTTATTCTTCAAAGCAGTATCTCTGTCCGTCAATCATTATTAAATGTCCGTCATTTATTAAATGCCTGCTGTGTCCTGGACAGGGCGCTGGGAATAGAAAGGCAAAAGACCGTCCCTAGGCTCAAGGAGGGACAGTCTAATGGGGGACACAACACGCGAACCGCGAGCTAGAAGGGAGATAATCTAAGAAGGTATTTTGGCTTTGACTCCTATTGATCACCATAGATTTAGTGATGGGTGGGTCCTTGGCTGTCACCAAGCCCAATGCTTTGCTTTTACGGATGAGGAAACGGAGCTTCTTTGGGGTTAAGGGATTTGCAAAGGGGCGGGGGTACTCTGGGAGGAGGGGGTGCTATTATTACCCTCACCTTCCGGATGGGGACTGCTGAGGTGGACACTGACGCCGAACTCTCAGGTCAGCGCTCTAACCACTGCACCACCCACACCACCCAGCTGCCTTAAGACGAATCCCGGGGAAATCCGGAGATTTACAGAAAGACTTTGCAACAAGTGCCCGCTTCTCGGCCCGGTCGAGGTGCCCTTGCAGCGTCAGCTTGTTTCTGCCACGGGCGCGACGAAAGCCCTCCATGCCTTTGCCCGGCGCAGGGAAGCTCCCACTCCTCGCATCCAGCTGCTCCCCGGCAAGTGAAGCCAAGACGTCATCTCTCCTTCTCTTTACAATTTTGACAACCGGGGAAATCCCATCAAGACCCGCCCCCAACTCAGAACTTTCTTTATACTGATTGGTTGATCCGGATCAGAATGGCAGCCCCTTGGACCAATAGAACCACGAGCAGGACCAGCTCCTGTGTAAACAAAACCCCAAGGTACTCGTCGCCCCGGGCTCCTCCCCCACGTGGGGACCGTTTTAGTCCCTGGGCCAATCCCAGCTCCGGATTTTCGTAGTCTCGCTTTAGCCAATCAGTGATAGCTTTTCCGTAGTGGTCATACTCCACTCGGAGGGGACCCCTCCAGAAAACCAGAGTGTCGAGGGAGGGGGCGGAATAACGTTTACAACAACCAACCAGCAGCCGGGATGGACCAACTGAGGGGGGCTGGGAGGCACTCGCCTCTGAACCAATCCGAGCCAGGGATTCTCCGTCACTGGGGCTGAACGGCAGCCCCCTCGACCCAATGGAGCCAGCGGGGCGGCGAGCGACGGCCAATGGGGCGGGCGCGGGGGCGGGGCGCGAGGAGAGTGTGCCGAGTGTGGTAAAGGAGCGAGTGGCATCCGCGGCGGCGAGGGCACTAGAGCTCAGGCTCCCCACTTGGTGCGTAAGGGCCACAGCGGCGGTGGCAGCCACGGCGACTAGGGCGGCGGACTTCTGGCGGCCGGAGGAGCCTCTTCTCGGCCCAGGTGAGGAGGGGCCTGCGCGGCGCGCATCGCTGCACTCCGGCCATTGGGGCGCCCCTCGCCGCGTGCTCCCAGCCTCGGCGCGCGTCCCCGGCCTCCGCGCGCGCTCCTGCACGCACGCTCCCGAGGCGGGAGGGGAGGGGAACGGCGCGGGCGCGCGCGGGGGCCCCGGGATGGCGGCGCGCGAGCGCGGGATTCCGACCCCGCCGGGCTTCCAGGCGTGGGGATAGGGGCTGCCATTGTCACCTCTGGGCTTGTCTTGGGTTCGAATTCCGCCTCAGCCACCCATAGTCTCTTATAGGCTTTCTCGGTCTCAGTTTCCTTATCTGTAAAGTCGAGACTAGATCCCAGCATCTTAGGGGTCACTGGGTCCCCGTTCTCCCGATTTTACAGTAGAGGAAACTGAGGCTCAGGGCCACAAAGCTAGTCTGAGGCGGTATTCGAACCCAGCTCTTTGAGCTCTTTACTCACTACACCTTGCCGACGATCTCGAAGCGTCTGCCAGCCCCAAATCCTGTGATCTCGGTGCTCCATAAATTCATGTTCATCACCAAACTCCTTTCCCCAGAGAGTAAGGGGCTCAGGCACCTTTTTTGGGGTGGGGGGCTTGGACAACTCGTCTTTCTCCTCTCCGGAGTCAGTAGGTAGAGAAACTGCCCTCTCGTGAGCGCTCGCTGCAGCTCAGTGGCTGGCCAGAGCCGGGGGTCTCGGACTTTGAGGCTCCTTCCTTCTGCCAGGTTGCTTCTCCTCTCACCTTGTCCCCCTCCCCAAGCCAGGCTTTGCGGAGCGGGCCACCCGGGGTTGGGAGAAATTGACCTGGGGCGCACTAAACTGGTAAGATACAAGACCCTGAAACATTGTTGCCTCTTCCCTCTTACAGAACCTGCTCCCCTTAAAATGCAGCGGTTCGGATAGCGGGGCTGCCCGGGCCCTGCCTGCTGAGAGTCCGGCATGTTGGTGTTGAGAGTGAGGGGCTGCAGCTGTAGGGCTGGAGTTATTTCCGTGGTTCGTCTGGGAGGGGGCAGCGGGATTCCCCCTACCCCTTTGCAGTGGACAGCACAGGCCAGGGGCCCTGCTGACCCGATGGTGGGTCTTTTATTGATCGAGTTTCCTACCTGATTTTGGAGGACCCAAAGTGCCCATTCAGCTACTAGCCGCGCCGATTTTTTTTTTAATGGAATGAAATTTGGAGTGGAAGCTAAATAGAAGCCATACGGGTTTTTCTTTTAGCCTTTTTGTGAAAACCCCGCATTGTGCCCCTGACCCAAGCCCTGCTTTGTCTCTGGTTTTACCAGACGGATCTAGGTTGTCCCTGCATAGAAGCAGGATGTGAGAGGTGGGAAGAATAGCGCTGGTTGTCCTCCTGTTTGTCACTGTCAGGGCTTTGTGGTGGGGAGAAGTCCCCAGCTCGCCCTCTGCTCCTCACATGCTCCCAGCACACTTGTCTCAGGCTCTTTTTAAAAGGTGAAGCTTCTTCATTTTAGTAAAACAGTCAGGAGTGGTTGTTCACAACATCATTCATCATACTGTAAAATAATAAACTGGCTGGAGCTGACACGTGGTCCTGATGGTCCATGTGTTTGAACTGGGCACAGTTGAAACCAGCAGTAGGAAAATCACTGTATGTTAAAAGTGCATGTGAAATACAGGTATTGACCTCTAAAGCTACAGAAATTTTAAGACAGGTTTTATCATTAAAAAAAAAAAGTGTCTGGGCAGCCTTCGTGCCAGAGAGGGGTCAGAGTGAGGAGGGCTGCCTCTGTGAGCAGCACGTGCTGCAGCCCCTGCCCTCCCTGCCACGCCTGCCCTCTGGATGATCACTGCTAGCTCAATCTTCTTGAATTATCAAGTTTCTCCAGATGCTTACTTAGGCAGTCATTCTTTCCCTGTAGGGAAAAGTACTGCATACCTCTTTTTTCTCAACTTTTTCAACATTTTTAACGGGTTTTATACAGCCAGTTGCAGGAGCATAAGTTTAGGGCTGGAAGGGAGCTGTCCTGTTGTTTTACAGATAAGGAAACTGAGGCCCAGAGATGTTCAATAAGAACCTCTTATTCATAAGAGGCTGTCAGAATTTGAACCCAGGACCTCTCACTCTGAATCCAAGCCTCTTTCCACTTTCCCACATTTGTTAAAGTAATCTCATGTTTGGTTCACAGATAATAGATATTAATGTAATTCAACCAAGTTGAAAAAAAACCTTCAAGTCAGACATTTCCCCATGGCCTTGATGAAGGCTGTTTGTTTTGCTCAGTAGCTAGCCTGGGTGATAGAGGCCAAAGCTAATCATGCTAAACAGGCCTCCCCATCCTTCTTTTTTACTTCTCTGACTTCTCGGTGAGGATAATGTTCATTTCACGTTTGCTTGTAAAACAGATTTCTTTGTCTGTGTGATGTGTAGAGCACACCATGCGTCTTTCACCAAGGCATGTTTTCTCTTGTATTTGTGGAGATGCTGGAGCAGTGAGTTGTGGTGTTCTGAAAACTTCTCCTTCCTGTCCTTCCTGCTTTTAGAACAATCCTTGAAACACGACTTTCTGCATAATGTCCTCGGAATGCATTGCCTGTGGCCGCCCAGATGGTCTCGGACCTGCACTGGTGAGGCAGCCCAGGTTTCCGCTGCACTCCCATGGCCTTCTTTCCACACACCCCTGTTCTCGGCACTCCTCTGTCATTGGGTATGATCATAAGCCTGTGCTTATGCCTTCCTCTGATCTGTCTTCCCTTTGTTCCACATTCTAAGTTCCAGCATCAAGGCTTGTGTAAAAGTGTCAGGAACAGATTCATTGGTTTTATAGCTTTTTTGAACTTTCCTAGCAGTCAGAGAGTCGGATTGGGAAGGGCACCCGGAGGCCATCTAGTCCGCTTTGTACCTGAACAGGTTTCATTTCTGTTACCTTTCATTCTGTGACCTTGCCTGAAGAATCAGAGAATGCCTCCTGATGCCTCCCATCCCCCTTTTGATTTTTGCAAGCTCTTAATTGTTAGGAAGCTTTCCCTTCCTCGTCCTCTGACTTTGCTATATTGGGCCAAGTAAAACACACTTGTTCATCTCCCAGGTCTGGTTTCCTTTCCCTTCCCTCAGTCTTTTCTTCTCTAGACCAAACATCCCCAGCTCCTTCAGCTGATTCTCCTATGACGTGGTCTTGGTGCTGTTATCCTCAATGCCCTTCTCCAAACAGTCTCCGGCTTAGCAGCGCCCTTTTAAAAATGTTGCTTCCCAGCTGGAGTCTGTGTTCCCTTTCTGCTGTTACCTCAGAGCACCATGGATCACTGCCTCCCTCATCCCAGGAAGTTCCTTTTTTAATACGGCCCAAGATCATGTTAGTGCTTCGGGCCACCATGTCATATTCTTGGCTCAGACTGAACTTGAAGTCAACCAAAACCTGGAGGTTGTTTTTTTTTCTCCAAATAAATGTTGTGCTTCCTTTATCTGATATTTGTAAAATGATTTTTTGAAATCATGTATAAAATTTTCATTTGTCCTAATTAAATTTCACTTACCTGTATCATGAAATGGAACAAATATTTATTCTCATGATGTTCTCTAAATGTTTTACATGAGTTAGTCTTGGCTTTCCAAATAGAATGCAAGTTTCTTCCTAATGGTGGAGATCAGGTCTTCACAGGCCTACCATAGTAGGTGCTTACAAAAATCGTGATGAGTTAATAAAAGCTATCCATCTGTGGAGTGTTTGGGTCCCGTTCATAATTAAATGTATTCAATTGCTAGAAGACTATTCTTGTCTATTTTAAATTAATAAGGACAAGAACATATGTCATTTGTTGCGATTGATTCATTTAAGTTTATATTCCTTGACCATGCTGGATAGGGAAATTTAATTGCAGTTCTAGTAAAAGCTGTAGTTGAATATGGATTGGATTTCATGGAGCAGACAGCCACTCCACAAAAAGGAGTTATATCATGTGATTTCTCTGATGTAGTGCCTCTTGGGGAATCTGGCAGTAACGATGTCTGTATTTCCTTGTTAGAGGAATAGTCAGTTGGCTTCTCCAGCTGTATGTATATTAAAGACTTTGGGTTACATTATGTGGACCATCTGAGCTCCAAAATTTAGTTTTTATTTTTTTAAAAAAGTGTACATGACTAAGTGCTGGGTCACAGGACCATAGATTTAGACCATGAGCATCAGCTAGTTTCTTTCATTTTATAGATGAGGAAACTGAGGCCCCAAGAGAGGAAGGGACTTCCCGTAGGTGGTGAGCGGCAGGGCAGGGGTCGAACATGGGCTTTCTGTCTCCAGGTCACGGAACTCTCCAGGCAAGACCTCTTAGGAGCCTACATTTTTCCTGTGGGAGGGTTATTTTTTTAAAAATTATTATGATGTTCTCATTTGAAGGATAAAAAAAGAATTTTCAAGAAAGACTAGTCAGAGCATTAATGTTTGGAGCCACAAGTCTGTCTCCTAGTATCCAAACAGATCCAGTTGTCATCTGACTATTGGGATTCTGAAATCCATTTGGATGGAGGTCTTGTCTTTCCAGGCTGGGTGGTTCTCAGTTTATATGCTGCACTTGCTTTCCCCAGACTGTAATAACTAACTTTCTGTGGCCTTGCCAGAGCAGTTCTCTTGGCATTGTGTGAACTGCATGCCAGGGAAGCAGCTGTGGAGAAACTCTGATTTACTGTTGATAAGATGTCCAAATTCTCACTTTTTTAGTGAACTTTAAAATTAATTCTAAATGGTGCTTAGAGCAAGAATACAGATCAGGATTGAATTACTGCCAGAAAGGTTTTTTAATGGGACTCAGCCAGTACAGGAAGTAGGGACACAACCTTTTAGAGCTCCTCCTAGGACAGGAGGTGGGAGGGAAAGTGTCTGAGATGGTAACGCTGGCTTGTGAGGGCTGCTGGGAGCTCTTTGTTTGGATACTGGACTCCTAACTCCTGATTAAGAACATCTCTCTTCTCTGCGGAGGTGAGTAGCCAGTCTCTATACTGTGTATCTGTGTGTGTATTTGGCAGATATTTCCAGTCAAGACAACAAGCTTTAAGTCAGTAAATGTTTATTGTGTACCTACTATGTGCTGCACATTAGGCTGAGTGCTGGGGAGGCAAAGAAAGGCCAAAGCATTTCTAGATCTCATCAGGTTCACAGCCCAACACGTCCACGTCCACGGAATGTTGCTCCTACTGATAGAAGGGCTGGGACTTCCAGAGCTCTTGAAAGCAGCCTGACTTCAGCCTCACAGCAGCCCCAGCCGGCAAGGTGAGCCAGGTGTGCTCATTACTTCTGCTTTACATATGGGGACACTAAGGAAGACAAGTTACCACAGCCAGCAAGTGTCTGAGGCTACATTGGGACTTGGACTTTCTTCACTATGGGTCCAGCTTGCTACTCATTGTACCCCCTAACCACATTTCTGTCCAAACGAGACAGTCGCAGCATACGTCAGTGATAATGATAGAGGGGAGACATCGGGATTAAAGGGAGTGGGGAAGGCATCTTGCGGGAGATGGCATTTCATCTGAGACCTGAAAGAAGCCGGAGGAGCATTCCAGGTGTAGGAAATGGCCAGCAAAAATGTATGGAACCTGGAGATTGTGTGCCAAAGAGCAAGGCACTCACGAGCTTCTCTGGATTGAAGAGTATTCTGAGGAGAGTAGGTCAGTAAGTGTCTGCTGTGTGCCAGGTACTGAGCTAAGCCCTGCAGTAAGGTATAAGAAGGCTTGAAAGGGAGGCAGGACCAGGGCAGGAAAGGCTTTAAAAGCCCAATAGAGGATTTCATATTTGGCTCCTGGGGGGGATAGGGAGCCACTGGAATTTATGGAATAGGACGTTGACATATTCAGCCCTTTGATAGCTGAAGAGAGGATGTACTGGGCTGGGGAGAGACTTGCGGCAGGAAGACCAACCAGCAGATAACGGTGGTGGTCCAGGCGTGAAGTGATGAGCAGCTCTAGACTGGTTAGCACTGTCAGAGGAGAGAAGGAGACACATAGAAGACATGTGAAGAAGATAGACTGCATAGGAGTTGGCAGCAGATTGGATACGGGAGTGAGAGAGAGAGAGGGGTCAAGGAAAACACCAAGGTTTTGAGCCCGGGTAACTGGTGGGATAGTGGTGCCCCTGTTAGAAATAGGGAAGTTAGGAAGAGAGAAAGGTTTTTTTTTGGGGGGGGGAGGGGAATGAGTTCAGTTTTGAATGTATTTGGTTTAAGATGTTTGTGAGACATCCACTTCAAAATGTCTGGTAGACATCTTGGCGTAATGCCAGAGTGGAGGTCAGCCAAGAGGTTCCAGCTTAGGTGAACATTGAATCCATGGGAGCTGATGTGGTCACCACCTGAAATAGCATAGAAGGAGGGGAGAAGAAGGCCCAGGACAGATCCCTGAGAGACCCTGACCTGGATGAAGATCCGGCAAAGGAGACTGAAGACCCAGAGGGAAGAAAGTCTGGAGGGGAAGAGAGTGATAGTGTCAGAGGTTATAGAGAGATCAGGATCAATGAGGACTGGGAAAAGGCCATTGGATTTGTCAAAATTAAGAGGTCACTGCTGACCTTGGAAGGACTAGTTTCTTTTGAATGATGAGGTCAGAAACCGATTACCGAGAATTCAGAAGAGAGGGAGAGGAAAGGAACTGGGGGTATCCGGTGAAAAGGAATGGGGATGGATGGGCCAACTGAGGGTTTTTTGAGGATGAAGGAGACATAGGAATATTTGTAGGGAGTAGGGGAGCAGCCCGTGGACAGGGAGAGATTGAAGGTAAATGAGAGTGGAGGTGAGAAGGGGCATCTGCTGGAGGAGATGGGGTGGAATGTTGGGCATGTAGAAAGTTGGCCTTGGCAAGGAGAAGGACTCTCTCCTGTTGTGAAGCTGTACATCAGAGGTCTAATGCACATGGGAAGCTTCCGTGCTTCCAGAATTGTAAATGACAATTCTTAAGGGTTATGTGATAAATTACAAAAAGAGGTCTACCGTATTAATGAATTAACTTACTGAGCTTTGAAATGGGTAGGATTCCACCTCTTTCTCCTGCCTCTAAAACTGGTTCTGTTTTCCTTTCATGTGGCATTTGTTCAGTTGTCATTTGGGCAGTTTGGCCGATGGCCTGTAGATATTTAAAAGCAGCATGCTCACAGTGCTCGGCATCCTTCCCCCTCTTCCAGCCCTCCTCTATTTCTCATTCCCCTGGTGCTGTTGAGGGCTCCACTGTCCTTGTTCCTGGCCTCCCAGGTTCACAGATCGAATGTCTTTGACTGTGCCTTTGCCCTCTCTCTTCTTTTCCATCCCTTAGAATTAGTCCTTGACTTAGCCTGACCTCTCTGCCTTGCTCCAAACTGCTTTGTGCAGGTCTGTGTTTCCATATCTGTGTCCATGTTCTAGCCCGATACAAGCTTCTCGAGGGCAAGGATGGTTTCGCTGTTGCATGTCTCCCCAGTACATTGTGCCAGGGTCCCTGGGCCTCTGATGGGCTAGCAGTCATTGTTTCTAGCCTGACCCCAGTTTCTCTTCTTGCTTTTCTCCTGTGATCCAGGCTCTACTTCCTGCCAGGCACCACTGATCCACCATGGGGCCCTTGGCTTCCAGGTGACCACTTCTAGCCCAGCCTAGCCCTCCATGCTGCTGTTCTCCTGCTGTCTTCTCATCATGCTGCCCTCAGCTCTGACAGCAGTAACCAGATCATCTTTATCATTTCTGGAAAGGACATGTGGCGTCATTGCTCTGGAACTGCCCCTACTGTCCCCATGGCTTTATTCTGGCTCTCCCAGAGGCGTGCTCTTCTCTTTTTAGAATGTAAACTCTTTGAGGACAGGCTTTTTCTGTTTGGCTTATTAGTGCTCAACATCACACCTGGCCCATAGGAAGCACCTAATAAATGCCAGTTGAATGAAGGAATAAAAGTGTTACTTTTTTTTTGCTTTTTGGAGGGGGTAAAGTAGGGCAATTGGGGTTAAGTGACTTGCCCAAGGTCACAAGGCTAGTTTTTTTTGTGTTAAGTGTCTCGGGTCCTCCTGACTCCAGGGCCAGTGCTCTATTCACTGCGCCACCTAGCTGCCCGGAGATTAAATTTTTTAATTCTTTATTTAGGACCTACCATGTGCAAGATGCTGGGCTTTGTGCCAGGAGGGAGGGGGATATCATTGAAGATATTTAAACAGGCCCTATGTGGTAACTAAAATGATCAGGAAGCATAGTCAGCCCGTCAGCGGCATGCGGAGTGAATTGGACAGGGTTTATTTTTGGATCCATTTCTAATGGACGTGATTTAGCCCTTTTCTCCTCCCTCCCCTCCCCTCTCCTCCCCTCCCTTCTCCTCTTTTCTGCTTTGCTTGGTGATCTTATCAGCTCCCGTGGATTCAGTGGTCATCTTTATGCTGTTGATCCAGCTCTCACTTCTGACCTCTTCCTGAACTTCTCTCCCATCTCTGACTGCCAGTCTGTCCTCCGAACTGGATGTTCCACAGAGGTCTTGAACCAGACACATACAAAGCTGGACTCCTTATCTTTCCCCCAAATCTTGCCCTCTTTTCAACTTCCTTTATGTTAAGGGCACTACCATCTTCTAGTCACCCAGGCTTGCACCTCTGGTCAGATCATCACCAGCTCCTCATTTTCACCCCCATATCCAGTCTGCTGCTATGTCCTGGCTGTTCAACCCTGATCACTGCCAAGATCAAACATAAGATCCTGTTTGGTCTTGAAGCCATTCATCATCTGGTTCTTTCCTCCCTTCCTAGGCTGCTCACATCTCCTCTTATACTCTCTGATCCATGGACACTGGCCTCCTGGCTGTTGCTAGAAGGAGATACTACGCTTCCCAGCTCTTGGCCCTTTTCTCTGGCTGGCCTCCAGGCCTGGAATGCTCTCCATCTTCATTTCCACCCTGACTTCTCTGGCTTCCTTCAAGTCTCAGCTAACATCCCACCTTTTGCAAGAAGCCTCTCCTGGTTCTCCCTGCAAAGTTTAAGAAATGTTTGTTGACTGAGTCAGTGTAATTACACAAAAATTTGCTTTCTCTTGTTCTTCTCTACTTCATGAAGTTGACATGAGAAAACCTGAAACAGGAATACTGTAGAAGTGGCATATTTTTCTTGACTGACAGTTACATCCCTGCTTCAGAAACTGAGAGACAGCTCTCCGAGATGCATTATGATCTCATTCTCCTGCCTTAGTTAACGATGTCTGCCAAATGCAATCGGCTTTTTCTTTGGTGATTCGGGATTGAGTTGCCCGAGGATCGTCATCCTGAAGATCCTTCAAGATTATCGGTCCTGGAATGTAGAAGGGTAGGATATTGACCCGTATTTTGGCCCAAGAATCTCCCTTATGCCCTTGGTAAAACTTGTTTCCTTGTTACTCATCTCTTTCCCCTTAAAGTTTGAGCCAGAATTTTTACAGGGAAACAACCCAAGAAATGAAATGAGAGATTTCCTTTTTTAATTGAATATTTCTATCTAATTTATCAAAATAAAACATACCATCTTTGTCTTAGCCCCTTGAGAAAGAAGTAATCTCATTTTTGTGCTAGGTGCTAATAACCATATGACAAAAACATGATTTCTTGCGAAATGTAGTAGCTGAGAAGTGCTAGAAACCTGCAGACCAGAGCAAAAGGACATGGAAAATTCACACTCTTTGGCCAGCATATGGAATTGATGGAATGATTGACCGCATTGTCAGTGACAGCCCAGAGTCCCCTTTTCACATTCAGGCTACTAATGATGTGTAACCAAAAAGCAGCTCCCAGTGAAATGGAATGTTTGCAGAATCAAGGACAGTGAGAACTGTTATGTATGTTCGCTCTGCCTACTTTGGTATTTGATCTGTGTTTTTTATATATATTTGTTTTAATGGAAATACATTTGGAAATCGAATCTTCAGAGTCATCAAAGCAAATTGCAAACATGAGTTCTTCTTAGTGTTGTGTATTGGTCACAACTCTTAGGATTTGGTGACGCCATTGTCTTTTGTGTGACATGTAACCTTCCACCATTTTGTTTTTTGATCTTGTGTTTTAGACTTAGGTATTTGATATGTTACCAGTAAATTTTGTTGTGTTTAATTTATGGGCTTCACAGGATGGAAGATGTAGAGCTAGAAAGGCCCTTATAGACCCTCTCTGTCAACCCTTTCATTTTGCAGAGGAAACTGAGGCCCAGAGAGGTTAAGTGGCAGCAGGATTTGGGTCCTCTGACTCCAGGCTTCTCACTCCTTGAGGCATCTGTACTGTGCTCTGGTTGCGATTTCTCATTAGAATCTTTGCTGTCGCTGACTTGGCTATTGAAGACTTTCAAGTGGTGCTGTTGGAAGAGTGCTCAGTTTTAAGACTAAAGACCTTGCCATAGTGCTCAGTTTACTCATCTGTAAAATGGCCCCTGTGGCCCCTTCCAGCCCCAGCATATAGTGGCAATGGGCAGTAATTCTCGAAGGTGTAGCATGGAGGGTAAGCTTGATAAGCATGCTTATGTAATATTAATAGTTAACTTTTACTTCAAAGCTCTTAATGCATTTGATCCTCACAACAGTCCTGTGAGAAAAAGGTGCTGGTACTTTTAAAATGAGAAAAACCCACCCTTCCCTGTGGGACCTTCCCTTCCTTGTTCTGAAAGTAGAGTAGAGCAGAGCAGAGCAGAGCAGGAGCCACACCTGTGCTTCAGCCAGTTTTTCTTGTCTGTTTCCTTCTCTATGATAGAGCTTCCCAGTGTCCATTTCTCTGCTGTTGCTCGATTGCTGGTACTGGCCTGGTGGGACCTGTGGTTTTGGGGTGGTTCTGACATCTGCCCTGCTTTCCCCTCAGGAGGAGTAGCAAGGAGAGGGGGCCTGCGCTGCAGAGAGGAAGGGTGGAGCAGGAGCCTGGTGTCTAGACGCGCTGGCAAACTGTTCAGACCGGGGTGTGACGTCATCGTTGGGTCTGGAGCCCATGGGAGTTCTCCCAGAAGCTCCACGTGTCACATGAAGGGACTCCATTCTCTTCTCGACTTCTGCTGGGAAACCCAGTATACAATTCCAGGGCTGGAACTTCGGCTAAAATAACATGGGTCTTGGCCAAGTTTTATTTTCCTTCCCAAGATCTCAGGCAGTTGTTCGGAGTCCTGGGAGTCTGGGGAGAGCCGGCTTTGTAAGTGAGCCTGAATTGGATCTCGTGGTTCCTGCCATTACCTCTGCCCCTCCTCCTGGGAGGCTCCTTAGGGGCTCCAGTGAAACTCTTGGGCTGGGGTTTTTACCCCATCGTGTAGCAGGGAGACAAGAACAGCCCTCTGAAGCATCTTTGCTTGGAGATCTCTCCTTAGAGTGTTTGTGGGGATCCTTGCCAGAGGCTTCCCCTCAGCCATGATATTTCACCAGAGCTGCTCTCTGTGCCAGAACACCATTTCATAGAGAGCCTTCAGCTGTTTACGTAGTCGTTTGGTTCTCACACTGCTGGAGCTGGTGTCACAAAGTGCCCCAGATTACTAGGTACTTAGTGGGTGGGTGTGTTTCTCTTTCTGAAAGCCATATTGTAATAATGAGGCCTGACTGGGTGTCCCTGATTGGTTAGTCTGTTGGATTGATGATAATATCACAAACCAGTTAGGAAAAGCTGTTTGCTTAAGGCTCTTATTAAGGTTCAAAACTGGGTGTGTGTGTGGAGGGGGAGGGGATGGAGGCTGCCTTGACTTCTGGCATTGATTGAATGATTATCTCCTTCTGAAAATGGGGAGAATGGTTTCAGGGGTATTGCTGTCACAGGTTAGGAGCCAGAACTTACCTAGTGCTCTAGATTCGTCAGGTTGGTTTTTTATTGAGCTCCTGGCATACGCCCAGGTTGGTGCCAAGAGCTGTAGGAAGCAGATGTAGGAGAGCCTCAAGAAGCTTACCTAGCTACCCTGGATGGAACAGGGAGAGCCTGGGCTTGGAGCGCCCCTCTAGCTTCAGGACCAGGCCACCAAGGGCAGTTTGCACATACACAAACAGAAGTGTGGCCTTCATGTTCTAATCATTCAGCATAAACCAGTCTTTATTAGGCGGTAGGCTAAGACTCAAGTTCTTAGCCTGCTAAGGAGAGGTCAGTAGGGTCATTTTGGTAGCTGATTAACATTGTAATTTGTTTGAAGGGATGGGAATTAGAACTGCATTTCTTAATTTCCTTTATTGGCTCTGCCATTGATTCATTCTGTGACCATATTAAAAATTCTTTAGCTGGCCTAAAACTTGTTGTTGTTTTTTTTAACATACACTGGTTATCAAGGCAGGACCCAGTTTGTGAAGGGGTTGTGCTCAGGGTGACAGAAATGTTCTTTGAAATTCAAAATCTGTTTTCTAGTTAAAAAGAGGTAGAATTCTAGTCCAGCTGTCATTTACCTAGGGCACCCACTTAGGACTGAGGATATAAATGATAATGCGTTGAGCTCTTCCTGTGGGCCAGCGCCTGTCCTCAGGGAGCTTACCTTTGAAGGGGCAGAATGAGACAACAAGCATTTACTGAGCCCCTACTTTGTGCCGAGGATGGGGGGAGAAGTGGGCAAGGTAGAGTCTGGATGGAGCCAGGGGCAGAGGGAGAGCATGGCTGCCTGGGGCACTTCCTTCTCGGGAGGTTCTCTGGGAACATTCTCCACTCAGAGACAGAAGGTGCAGGGGCAGAGGCACCTTCCAGGGGGAGAACATGGCTGGGGCAGAGGGCAAGTGCAGGAAGTCACGAGTGGACCCAGGAGAAGATACATAGAAACCCTCCCCGTCATAAAAAGGAAAAACCAACAACCAAACACAGTCTCTGCTCCAAAAGAACTTCGATTCTACTGTGTAGACTAAAGGTATATGCCTGATGGTTTGAGATGGTGCCAGGGGAATTGACCGGTGCTTCAGGCAGGAGACTTCCCCAGGACAGTGTCCTGAAGGAGGCTTAAGGTTCTTAGAGGCGGAGCATTCTAGGCCTAGGGCATGCCCCTGGGGGGGGCACAGATGTGGGAAATGGGGCTGAGTAATTGGGCCAGTTAACCAGAAGGCCGGCTGTGGGAAGAGGAGTGTTGTTCCTAAGGAACTGGTAGTTACGTTTCCAGGCTAGGCACTAGAAGCCTGTTCCCTCCTCCTGTCACAGAATTAATACTCAGTTTGTAGTCCCGTGAAGTGTGGGCCAGGGGGCACGGGCACGATGAGGGGTGAACAGCTGCCCCAAAGCCTTTGCAAAGGCAGGGTGTTTGTTTCTGGCATCTTCTCCCGAGGCCTCCCCCTACCCATGATGAACCGCAGTATCAGGGACGCTGCAAGCTCTGGAAATAGACAGCCCGCCCCAGAGGCTTCTGCCTCCTCCTGTGATTGAACTGTTTTAGGCTCATGAGTGTGGTTTTAAAGAGAATTCTGATTCAGTACAAATGAATCTCTGGGAGAATTTCAGACAGTGTTAGGGAAGAGATTGGGGAGGGGGGAAGGCGGCCACATATGTCCCCCTTGCTTGAGAATCGGGGCCTGGCCTTCTTCCCAGCTCATTTTAGCAACCGTACCCCACTGTTGATTTCCTAACTTACCTCTTTCGTTTTTGAACCCATAGGTTGTCTAAAAGTTCTGTGCTTCTGTAGTGACTTCATGGCAGTGAAGCCTCAGGTGGTTTGGGGGGACAGGGGAGGCGAGAGGGGAGAGGTGAGCATTTTTGGAAAGTTACCTGTTCCCTCCCAAGTTGGTTGAAGGGCCTTTGGTTATAGAATGATTGGCGCATTGACCCAAAGGTGAATTGCTAGTATTACGTGGGTTTTTTCCAAGATTCAGTCAGAGTTGTCTTTCTTTGAGAAAGCTGCTCAGGCAGCCCTGAGCAGCTCCCCTGACTTCAGGGCTCATCACACGGTGTCTGTTCATCTTAGTAAATTCTCTTTTCCTGAAATGCCTGCTTCCCTGTTCATCAAGTATTTTCCCTTTATTCATAAAGTTCTTACCGTCATACCCTTCTTTTACACAGATACAACAAATGAGAAGTAAGATACTGATTTCTTTTCAGTTCCTTCTTAATCACATTTATTAAAGTGCATTTTATAAATTGCTGCACTTTGAACCCCACCAAAAAGTACTCAGTTATGTTTTTAGGTTGTGGATTCTTTGTGTATCCAAATAGTGGTGGCAATGGCGAGGTTTCTGTGGATTTCTCTCTCACGTCTATATGTATTCTCACTGTCTTTGAAGGTAAAAAACTGTGTTTGTGCCCTCTTTTGTAAAGCCCCCACAATGTCACCAAATGCTGACTTTTACTTTGAAGGTAGCGTGTTGGAATGGGAAGAAAGGCCAGCCAGGGTCGGGAGAGACCTGACTTGCCATAACGTCTCCTCATCTTAGCCTCTTCACCTCTGACTAAGCCTGCTGTTTCATTACCTTCAAAAATGGCAAGAGTAATAGTACTAACCTCACAGGGCTTTTGCAAGAACAAAAAAGATTATAAAGCATTTTGCAAACCTTCAGGTGTTACATAAATGCTGCAGCCTGGGTCCAGCTCTGTAGGAGGCTACATTAAATTCAGGAACATTTTTCAAACACATATTACAGTGAAGGCACCAGAGAAGATGATAAATGAAAGATTCTTTGTCCTTAAGGAGTTTATATTCTGGTGTGGGAGGAGAATTAGTAACTGTAAGGTGATCTGAAGAGGCAGAGAACAGTAAGAGGGAAGGGGGGCTTCCAAAGTGCTGACTGATCAGACTTTTAGAGGTTTTGGAGGCAGAGTGTAGTAGGGACAGCCTGGCTGGCATGGCCAACTGCTTTACTGACTTACAGAGGTAGGAGAAAGAGTATCTGGTTTGACTAGAATCTAGAGGATGTAAAGAGGAGTAACAGGACATGACCCTGGAGAGGTCAGTGGCAGCCATCTCCTAGAGAGCTGAAAACACCAGGCCGGGGTTTTGTATTTTAATCTAGATCAGGCATGGGGAACCTGTGACCTCAAGGCCGCATGTGACCCCCTAGGTCCTCCAGGGTGGCCCTTTGACTGAATCCAAACTTTACAGAACAAACCCCCTTCATAAAAGGATTTGTTCTGTAAAACTTGAGCTCAGTCAAAAGGCTGCACCTGAGGACCTAGAGTGCCACAGGTGGCCTGGAGGCCACAGGTTCCCCACTCCTGATCTAGAGGTTCCAGGGAACAACTGGAGTTTTTTAGAAGGGCAGTAACATGGTGAGCCTTGGTCCTTAGGTAGATTCCTTCGGCATCTGCGTGTAAGAGTGATTGAAGAGGATGGGGGCTGTAGGAGGGGAGACTCCTTGGGAGGCTGTTGGAATTGTCTGGATGAGGGGTGATGAGGGCCTGAACCTAGAGGAGGGGAAGGATCATTGATGGGGCTTGACAGCCAATGGTGCTTTGGGAGGTAGAGGCCAGGAGGACATTCGGGGTTTTGTACCTGGTGGCTAGTCTCAATGAGAAATCACGAACTTCGGAGGATGGATCGATTTTGAGGGAAAATCATTACCTGTGTTTTTGACTGGTTGAGTTTGTGATTCTAATGGGTTATCAAATGAGGAAGTTAAATATGTAGGAGCTGGAATTCTAATGAGAATTTTTTTAGGACTGTACACACACACGCACACACATATACACAACATATATGTATACACTCATATATGTATACATATATATGTATACACTCATATATGTATACATATATATGTATACACTCATACACACACACACACACACACACATATATATATATATATATATATATATATACACACACACATATATGAGTCTTTGCATGGACGTAATAGAACGCCTGTGAATGGATGGGAACACAGGGAGTCAGTCAACAAGTATTTACTACGCACTTAACCCTATGCCAGGGCCTAGGGAGCCTGAGCGCTGGAAATACAAGAAAACAAAAAAAGGGAAACATTGTAAGCTCTGAAGTTTGTACTCTAATAGAGAAGGCAATATGGACAGCATTTTGCACTTGTACAGTTGAATAGAGTGTGGTAAGAGAAGAGAAAGGGCCCCAGGACAGAACAGGCATTGGGAGATGCCAACACTTCCCGGCCTCTAGCAGTGAAGACTGAGAAGGAATGATGAGATCAGTAGGAGACCAGGAAGTAGCCCCCGCCCATTGGATGTTAGGGAGGGAGACCGTGTCCAGGAGGAGGAGATGTCGAGGGTAAAAGGCAAGGGCTAAGGAGAGGTAGTTGATCTTGGCAGTGAAGGGGTGGAGGTATAAGGCATCGACTTGAGGGGATGGTTTGGTCAAGAATGAGGCCGGGAGAAAGGAGTCGTTATGTGGGGAGAAACAGAAGATGAGAGAGAGGCACTGATTGGAGCTGGTGTAGGAACAAGGGCTCCTGTGAAGGAGATAGCCTTAGTAGGGAAGAGAGCACCTCTTTATGGGGGAACAAAGGAAGAGAGGATGAGTGATGATGGGAGGGGGATTGGGGTGTGCAGTGGGGGGCAGGGGAGAGCTTGACAGGGACCCTCAGTTTTAGCAAAATTCTTTTTATTATGGACTTGACAAATTCCCACAAGCATGAACATAAAATGGATTGTATATCAAAGTACAGGCGTTTAGTATTTCGTTTCTTACTCTTACATTAAACTGAACTTAGTAGTGATAAAACTACCCTGTTTGTGGCACCTTCTGAACTTGAAGGTCAGCCCTCACCTGTGCACTCTCTGGCCTAGTCCACCCAACCGCTGCCGTGCTCATTCTCTCACATTTGAGTCACTCCCAGGATATGTTTAGGATATGTTTATGCCTTTATAATCACTAAAATTGTAACCTCTCGTTAATTAGTGAATCAGCTCTAAGCCCCCAGCCCAGTTCGTTGAAGAATATTTACTTGATAAACTGTAGAAGTGTCTTTCCCTATAATCTCTCTCTAGAGCAAAACCTCCTGTCTCCTAAGCTGTAAAGCCCCTGGCCATGTGCTTGTTAACAGCGTAATAAACAAGACAAAGGCATCTGTAATCACTGACAGCGTCTCCGCCGTGAGGGCGTGGGGGCACCTCTGACCGTCACCTCGCTGCTGACGTCTGGTCCTGCAGCCCAGCTTTCTCGGGGTGGCTGCCAGAGGCTTTTCAGGAGTTCCCTTCGGGATGGTTTTTCTCAGGAGAGTCACCGCGGTCTGGGCCGTGCTTGTAATTGCTGCTGGGGGCTGCTGAGGCGGGGCTGGCGGGGCTTTCCTCGCGTGCCTCTTAGTAATCCCCAGTGCTTTGCACGTGATAAGCACTCAGCAAATGCTTGTGCGTTTACTCACTCAATAGTGCCCTTTTTTTTCTTCTGACACTAGGATTCTTAGGATGCTGTAGCAAAGCATGTGGTAATGAATCTTTTTTAAAAACGAAATATTTAGTGGTATCTAAATTTTCTCCAGTATGTTTTCCCTTCCTTTCTTTTCTCAATCTATTTCATATAACGAAGAATTTTTTAAAATAGAGAGGAGGGGTGGCTAGGTGGTGCCATGAATAGAGCTCCAGCCCTGGAGTCAGGAGGACCTGAGTTCAAATTTGGCCTCAGACACTTGATACACTTACTAGCCGTGTGACCTTGGGCAAGTCACTTAACCCCAATTGTCCTGCCCTCCCCCTCCAAAAAGCAAAAAACAAAATAGAGGAAAAGAGTTCAGCAAAACCAATCCATATATTGAATAAACCCACCATTATATGCTATATCACCCTGGGGCCCCTTTCCCTTCTTTGCCCCTACCTTTGTAAGGGAGTGGGGAAGTGTCTTTTCATCTCTGTTCTTTGCAGCCAGCCTTGTTCTTTGTAATTGCGCACCTTTTGTTTTTTATAGTTTTCAGGTGGGTGGTTTTTGCTCTTGCTTTGTGGTAGTTATTATGTCATTATGGATTCTTTTCTTGACTCTGCTGACTTCACTTTGTTTCAGTTAACATAAGTCATTCCATTCTCCGTATTCATCATATTTTTCTTACAACGGCAATGTTCCGTTTCATTTGCGTGCCAGTTTGTTTATTGGGCATTCTGCAGCTGATTGACGGCTTCTTTGTTTCTAGATCTTTGCTCCCATAAAAACCTTCTTTTTGCCAAGGGCCTCCCTGGGACATGCGCCTCACTGTGCCACCTCCAGGTGAGAGGGTACAGCCGTTTCCGGCATTTTCTTTGCCTCATTTCAGCAGGATGGTCGTACGGATTCACTGCTCCACCAGCTGTGTATCAGCGGGCCTCTCTGCAGCTCCTCCAGCACCGATCATGCCCATTTGTGTTGCCTTCACCGGTTTGCTCTTTACGAATTGAGACTTCACGGGGGTTTTTATAATAAAACCCTTCTCTCCTTAGTAGTGATTTGTCAGTCAGCAGGCACTTGTGAAACACCTCCCGTGTGCTAGGCACTGCACTCCATGCCAAGGGTACAGAGAAAGGCAAGATCCCCCAAGATCTAATGGGGGAAACAGCCTGCAGATGCCTGTGAAACCAGGCCTGGGCCAGAGAACCTGCAGCTGGTCAGCAGGAGAGGCCGTGGCACTGGGAGAGGCAGAGGCTTCTTCAGTGGGAAATGGTGTCAGTTGGGCTGTTGAACCACCTGATGATGCTGGAGGCTTTGGTGGGGAGAGATGGGGACTGTCAGGGGAGCAGCCAGGCCATGTCTCCACTGGGATCACGCCCCGAGGGAGGCTTTGGGGGCGGGGCTGAAAGCAGGGGGGGGTCAGGGGTTTTTAGTGGGGAAAGTTTGGAGTAGGAGATGCTAATAGTGATGCTAGAACCTAGAAAGCAAAGGAAAAACACAGGGAGATGTAAAATGCACAGAGAGCAGATAGTCCTTCAGAGGCCGTCTGGAGTTACGTGTTATGTTTGTTACGTGTTTTTAAAAATAATTGTATGATTGAGATTCGCTGTTTCCCACACAGTTCTCTTTTTGTTCTCTGCATAAGGATATGATCTGTTTGCTGATATCTGCCAAGTTCTTAGTGGTCAGTACAATAAAAAGCGGCCCCTGGCTGGACCTGCCTGGAATAGTGGGCCAGGTGCAGCTCTTTCCTAGGAGGCCCGCAGGACCAGTTCCTGAGAAGCCCTGACATCGCTGGGCAGCATGAGGTACTGCTAAGCATGTTGTGTCAGATGGACAATGACCAGAGCAGGGTCTGTTTCCATTTTATGGTCTCAGGATGTCTGTTTTGCTCTCATGTGAAGTCAGTCCCAAGATAAGGGGAATCTCACCTCTGCTCTTGGAAGTTGCAGACCCAGGAAAGGCATTTTTAATCAGAGCAGTTTGTTGGATTAAATCAGACTTTAGCTAAACTATGATGTTAAATGATTATCACCATATAAGTCATTTTGTGGAGGAAAACTTCAACTCAAAAACTCGTAAAGAAACAAAATGAAAAACAGTACACTTTGGTACTGTTGTTTGCCGACGTTACCAGTTTTTTCTCTGGAGGTGGGCAGCATTTTTATGCACTTGGAAGGGCAGTCAGTCAAGCTGGTGCGTTAGCACACTTTTCTTTGAGCAGACACTAAAGATGGACACTGAGCTGAGCCCAGAACGGAAAGGGCAAATCCAGCTGGCTCCCATTTTGGAGTTTGTGTTGAGCTTCAGCAGTGCCCTGTTTTTCCAAGCTAGAAAGTCTCTGGATGTGGCCCTGCCCATAAATGGTGTCTGTGTGAGAAATCAGCCCAGCTGTAATGTAACTCACCCCAGCAGCAGGCCCACCTCTCTGTTTCCAGTCATACACTTGCTTGTCTCTTTTTTTTTGCCAAAATAACATCTTTTCCCAAATTACTGCTCTTACTCTGCTCACCTAAGTCAGATTCATTCAGATTACTTTTCTGTTTGCTCTTTCTATATAATGCAGGGCCTCCCCACCAGTGGGTCACAAAGCCCGGTTTGGCTGATGGCAAGGCAGCATGCTTGCCATGTTCCCCTTCCCAAGAGAGAATGGCCACGAGGAAGGCAGTAGCTCAGAAGGCCTTCTCCTTTCTGCCCTCTGCCTTTAGGCTCCAGGTACACTCCCTGCTCCTCCCTTCCCCCACTGTGTGCACCCACTCCAGCCGTGGATTAGCTTCCAGCATTAGTACTCTCTAGGCCTAAGAGAAATCCGAAGTAAGCTCTTTCTGTAGAATGATTGGAAAATGGATCTACAACATAGGAAATTTTCAGCTTAGAATTAGTCTCCAAAAAGTTTATATGTATTCTATATGTATTCTGTGGTGGTTTAGAATTGAGAATTCATTTTTGCATGGAAACAGCGTTAGAAATGATAAAGACTTTTGCAGAGATTCCGAAGGGGCTTCTGGGCCCTTTCAAGGGCATTAGAGGTTGATGACATTGATTATTAGGTCTCACTTCATTTTATAACTTAATCATTTCCCTTTTCCTGAATGCAGATGTATCATTAACTCAACATTGTGCTTCTCAGTCATGATCAGGGTCACTTTCTGGGCACACACATGGAATGAAGAGAGGGACAGAGGGAGAGAACAGGAGAGCAGAGGGAGAGAACGGGAGAGGAGAGGGAAAGAAATTTTCCCGAGGTAACTGGGGAAGAGTGGGAGGAACAAAAGGGAGGGAAGAAGGGGGATTGGAGATTTGTGTGTGCCTGTGACAGAAAACCTGTGTACATGGTCATTCACTGAGCCAGGAGAAGGAAGAAAGGAGGTGGCTGGGAAGAGGCTTGGGGTTAAATGTTTCTCTGCCATTCGTAGACAGGGGGTAGCCTTGACTAGAGCAGAAAGCACAGTTTGTAACTAATTTTTGATGAATATAAGGTGGCTTTAACCCAGGGAGAGCCTCATGTGTCTTTTAAATGGGATTAGGTGTGTCTCACTATGAGCCTAAAGGAGATTAGGGAATATCTTCTATCTATTATTGAAATAGGGCAGCTATGCGACACTATGGATAGGGGACTGGAAGTCAGGAAGACTCATTTTCCTGAGTTCAAATCTAGCCTCAGACACTTACTAGCCGGGTGATCCTGGACAAGTCACTGAACCCTGTTTGCCTCAGTTTCCTTATCTGTAAAATGAGCTAGAGGACTTGACAAACTGTTCTGGTATCTTTGTTCAGAAAACCATAAATGGGGTCATGACAAGTTGGACACAACTAAAAAGACCGAACAACAAAATTGTTGAAATAAGTCCTTAGCATTTGAGAAATTTAGGCAGCTGTGGCTGTAAATGGCTGAACAAAGTTTCTAGTTTGCATTGGTAAAGGGAATTTCCATACTGGGAGTACCCCAGCTCAGTGAAATCAGGGGTCCAGACCAAAATCTGAGTGATTGCAGGGCTTGGGGCCCAGTGTGAGGGACGGTACTGCTGGGACAAACAGGAAAACGAGATTCTTTATAAGCCATAGAGCACTCTGTAACTGAGGGACATGCTGACATCTCAGTGTCCCCAGGGCCTTGCAAAGCATTAACCCAGCATCGAGCTGCCTGACAGAAATAAGAGTGGAAAAGGTCCCACTGAGTGACAACATGTCAGGTTTCGGAGTTGTTTGTATTGTTTGTCATGTACATTTAAAATAAAGTTGGTTCCCTCTTTGCTTTTTTAACATCTTTTACTGTGCACAATTGCTTGAAACCTCCCCTTCTCCCAACACTTCCCCGGCACTCCCCGGCTTCTGTACGTGTTGAACTTTTTGAGCACTTGCTGTCAGACCTCTTTGGGTGAATGAAATAAATGTGTGCTTACAAGGCACAGGCCACAGCTTTTCACTCGGATTGGATGGAAGGCTGCTAAGGCAGCAGCATTTGTGCATCAAAGCTGCTGATGCACCCTTTGCAGGGCTGATGCCCCGGCACCTCTGTGTGGTCTCTTAGAATGCCTCACTTCTTAGGGAGCAAATAGAATGAATGAATGGTCCCCTCCACGGAGGAGATGACTGCCATTTTCAGACTGAAACAGAATCTTCTTATTGTGGCTTGGAGGTAGAGAAAGACACACATCTTCCCGGGAGATGCCAGAGAAGAACACCGGGTTCAGTTAGTACAGGAACGAGCGAGTAGTGATGTTGCAAACAATGGAAATGTAGTTGTGAATTTTCATGAAAAAGATTTGACTTCCTCCGGATCTTATTTTTACAAGATTTTTGTCTTTGAGTTTTGTAATTATAAAGGAGTCTACAAGTCGTTAGTTGATTACCCTCAAATCACTAGAGATAAAGACAGGAAATGTGTACAAAATGAGGTAAAGCCTGAAAAGAAAAGTATTTGGCAAAACACTTGGAAATAAAAGAATTCCGTACTGAAGAAGAAATATGAGGGTTGGATAGCAATGGCAAGGTTCTGTGTTACCTGGCTGGAAGTGAGGAATGGGCTACAGGGTGAAGGATAGAGAGGAGTAAGGAAGAATGGGGGGGACTGGAACTGGTGAAGATGATCCGGGAAAATCAGTCTGAAATGGAGCTCCTGGAGTTTCCAGTTTGATTCTGCAACTACCTAAAAGAGGGAGGATTCCATATAGGCCAGTAAACCAGGTTGTTCACTGCATTCTGCAGATAAGGATGAAATTCAGCAAACACCAAGCACTCCTTACAATGAAGGTACTCCTCTAAGTGCTGGCCTATCATGACGGCCCAGTCCTTGTCTCAGAGAAATTTACGGGCCAGTGAAGGGATGAGATACACACGTGTAGTAATGGTAAAGCCAACTAACTGCCTACATAGGAGAGTGACCTGAGATAGAGAGAGGGGCAGGGCATCAGAGAAGCTTGCTGGGAGAAGGGGCAGCTTAGCCAGGTCAGAGGGGTGGGGAGGAAAGCAGGGCTTCCCATCTCAGGCATGGGGGGGAGGACACAGAGGGCAGAAGGGGATCAGGAAGCCCAATGGTTTGGGAAGAAGATGGGATTCCGAAGAATTTGAATATCGATTCAGTGTAAATTAATGGGGAACTTAAAGGATCGAATCCCTCTAGTTTGTGAGACTTTAACTCCAGAGGGCAGAAAGAACTAGACCGTTTGGGTTACAGAAGGAACTTGCAAACAGTGAGAGCTGTCCAACAGCGGAATGAACTGCTCTGAGAGCAAATGAAGCGGAATGCTGGCCAGTGTTCAAGCTACAGCCTGTCAGGGATGGAGCAGAGAAGATTCGTTCTTGCATGTGCTGGGAGAATGGGTTCTATGACCTCGAAGAATCAGTTCAGCTCGTAAGGCTCAATGATGTTACTTGTGCTGGCAACATGATAGCATCTGGTTTAGAGAACATCAAAGGGAAACCAAGAATGAATGGAACCTAAACCTGGAAGGATGACTGCTTGATGTCAGTAGTGTTAGGGTTGGTAATTGTCCCAATAGAGACTTCAGTGGTTTAAAATTAGATTGGATGAAATGGGTAAAATACCGAAGGCTTCTGAGCAGTCATTCTTAAGAGCATGCCCCAGATTTTATGTCAACTGCAGGGGACTTGTGCCCGTGTACATGCACAAGGTTTTAAAAATCTGTACCGTATTAGAACTCCTCATGGTGAAGAGTCCCATTGGGTCTTGAGCAGAAAAGGCTTTGAGAAGTCCTGTGAGTGGGCAGCTGGCTAGTTTTTGCCCCACTGCCCCAGCAGCCACTTTCTGGTTCTTCAGAAAACAGTTTCAAGATTGTCATGGATTGGCAGATACAGTGTCACAGCAAAGGAAGACCTTGGAATTCAAAGTGCAGCTCGTTTTCAGCATGAGCATAAATTTTTAGTGTGCAAACTGATGTAGTGTGTGCATGAGATGTTATGTAAAACTATTTGTAGATATGAGCTGTCCCAGGTCGATCCCAACCACTGTCATTTATTGGCAAATCCTAATCCCTAGGTGGTGTGTCCTGGACCAAATTGTTGCTTAAGCATTTTTTTGGTAATAAAAAGAACCATATGCTTTCTACCTTGAGCCAGAATGCACAACTGCTGTTTCCCATCTTCCAGAAAATTTTCATTAACTTCTCTGTAGAAAAGCGTCTGGTTTAAAAAAAAAATCGTTTGGCTTTCAAAAACATAGTCAAAATCTATTATAAGCTTCAGAAATACCCAAACCAAGCCTGTAGCCCCTCACCTGTCCCAGTTGTTGGCGGGAAGTTGCCTTCAGGCCTTGATTGTCTGACCTTTTGTTTTGGGGGAGGCACCGAGGGTTTAATTTCTCTTGATTAGTCGGCAGACAATTGATATTTATGGAACACTTGCTGTGGGTGTTTTGGTGTGTTAGATCTTAGGGATGTTATAAAAAAGAGGGGACACACAGTCAGATGGGGTAGATGGGACAGTAGTAATACATACACCTCTAAATCAAGCCACAGATGTATGTAACCAACTGTATATAAATGTGAAGGGAAAACTTGGAAGGGAATTTCTAAACCCAAATGTGGTAAGATGGAAGGGCTTTGTGGAGGCATGTGGAGTTTTGTTGTAGAGGAGTAGGAGTATTTAGGTAAGAGAAGTACCACATGCCAAGGTTTCAGGACCAAGGAACATGAGTTATTGGCAGGTGAGAGCAAATTGTCTCCACTGGAGGTTAGAGGATAGCTGAGGCTGTGGTGCTCATCAGCATCAGGTGTTGCAGATGGCTTGATGAGGTGAGAAAGAGCTCCAAATTCTTTGGAATTCATTTTTCCAGCCCCCTCCTTTAAGGGGCCATTAAGAATTCTACGAATGATGATTCAGCAGAACCAGTATCTCCAAGCAGAATGCTACTCTAAGTGGTAGGTCACATCTTTCTAATCCCTAGTGATGTTGGAACACTTTCTGTCCTGAGATTTGTTGGGCGAACTCTTGATCAGCCCAATTCATGTGTGTTCTTTCAAATTTTCTATTTCCCCACTGTGGATTTTTGTCTCTTATTTTGGCTCCAAATTAGGATTTCCTTACCCCAGTTAATGTAGATAAATGTCTCCTAAGAAAAGGTGAATTTTTTTTGCTTAAACTATTATTAGATCCACTTCCACATGTGTATGCTGAAGCTTTATTTGTTAATCTGGCAGAAAAATACTTTTCACCTGAGTCGTCTGCTATTGTAGGTAAAGCAAAGTTCTGACCTCTGCTGCCAAGATAACTTTACTGTGTAATTTGGAATGAGATGAGTGTTTGTTCTTTGAGTGCCCCCATAGCCCGACAGTTTTCCTCCTTGACTTCTTGGATCCTAGAATTATTGAGAAAATAAATGAACAGTCAGAGAAATCCTAAAAAAAAAAAATTAGTTGGTTTGACGGTACTTGATTCCTCTTCACAATATTATGTTTTCTTATAAAAATGTGACTTGTCTTTTGCTTTATCTTGTAATTGAAAGGGGATGAGTTTGGCAGCTTTTCACCATTCTTCTTTTACTGTTACTCAGAGCAGGATTGGCCACTTTTCAAAGGTGATGCCAAATCATCATTGATCCACTTTCTCAAAAGACAGAAGGCAGAGAGAAGGGTAGACAAGTCCCTACTTGATGAAAGATTTATAGTCCAAAAACACAGTGTAGGCGCTGAATGTTGGATTTAAATCTGTGTGTAAAGGTCAAGCAGACCATTGAGGACCCAAGCCAAGGGGGCTTTTCTTTTTATCCAATTAATAGTATTTTCTTTTTTCCAGTTACATGTAAAGATAGGTTTCAGCGTTCATTTTTGTGCAATTTTGAGTTTCAAATTCTTCTCCTTCCCTTCCTTCCCTCCCCAAGACAGCAAGCAGTGTGATAAAGGCTATACTTGTGCAATCACATTAAACATGTTTCCACATTAGTCATGTTATGAAAGAAGAATCAGAACAAAAGGGGAAAACCATGAGGGGAAAGGAAAAAAACACAACAACAACAAAAGTGAGAATAGTCTGCTGTGCTCTGCATTCAGACTCCATAGTTGTTTCTGCGGATGTAGACAGCATTCTCCATCACAAGTCTGTTGGAATTGTCTTGGATCATTGCATTGCTGAGAAGAGCTAAGTCTGTCATAGTAGATCATCACACTGTGTTGCTGTCACTGTATACAGTGTTCTCCTGGTTCTGCTCAATTCATTTTGCATCAGTTCACGTAAATCTTTCCAGGTTTTTCAGAAATCTATCTGCTCATCATTTTTTATAGCACAATAGTGTTCCATTCAGGTACCACAGTTTGCTCAACCATTCCCCAGCTCTGATGGGCATCCCCACAATTTCCAGTTCTTTGCCTCCACAAAGAGAGCTGCTATAAATATTTTTGTGCATGTGGGTGCTTTGCCCTTTTTTATGATCTGTTTGGGGTACAGACCTAGAAATAGTATTGCTGGATCAAAGGCATGCACAGTTTAATAGCCAACGGGGCTTTTCTGAGGGTGTCCTTGGATGGGGTATGTAGATTGTTCAACCTCCAGATTGTAAAGGTACAAGTTTTTAAGGTTCTAGTCAAAAAAGTCATGGTATATTCTTAATCTTGTTAAATATTGTGATTTCCCTGTTTTAAATGGGAAGGTTTTTAGTTTTGTGTAGTCTTCCTTTTAAAAGATAAAAATTTATCTAAGTCTGGATGGCCTAAGAGCTCACGAGGAGACAACATGCAGGTTTCTTCCTAGAAGTGAGAGGGAGCCCCTGGAGTTGATTGAACAGGGGAGTGACATGACCAGAGCTGAGCTTTAGGAAGTTCATTTTGATGGGTGAGTGGAAAATGGACTTGAGTGGGACTTGTGGCAGGAAGAGCCAGCAGCAGGTCACTTCAGTAGTCCTGGCATGAAGTGAGAGGGCCTGCGGCAGGGCTGCTAGGTAGAGAGAAGGGTGGAACTCCACCACAGGACCAGGCAGCTGATTGACTATGGAGGATGGCACTTGTCTCATGAGTCTTGGTGACTAGATGGAGGTTATCTCATTAACCAAACACCACTCCTAACTTTGCAAGCCTGGGGTTATCTCCTCTCACTCCCCCCATTCCCTCTTCCCATCCAAAATTTCCCAGTGTGACTAGAGAACTGACTGACACCGGAGCCAAAGCTCCCCTCTAGTTACTAGGGAAGAGGACAGGAGAGCAAAGCAGTCAGTCAGTGATTGCTTATTAAAGGCCTGCTGCTGAGTGCTGGGGGCAGACACAGAGAGGCAAAGACACAGGGCACTGGGCTGACTTTATAGTGCCGTCCATCCCTCTGCCTATTGGTTCGGTCCCATGCCATTCCCTGCTATACCATAAGCTCCTTGAGGTCAGGCACTGCCTTTTGCCTTTCCTTGTGTCTCCAGTGCCTAGCAAAGCTCTTGGCACACAGTAGACACTTCATAAATGTTTGCTGAATCCTTAAAATATTTAAGTAGGTCGTGCACATTTCCCATCCACTAGCCTTGGCTGTTGGCCCCCTAAGTCAGCAAGCTTCATTTTGAGGAACCCTGATAAAAGAAGATCTTGATTTTCGGGACAGAGGATTATGGTTTAGAGTTGGGAGGGCTCTTGGGAAGCCTGTCATTGAACTCCCTCATTTTACAGATGAGGAAACCTCAGTTTCTGGGAGAGAAGTGACATGCTCAGTCTGCCAGTGTGGGGGAGAGCCACATTTGAACCCAGGCCCAGGCCTGCTCCTCCCCCACCCTGAACAGTGATCACTCTGCTGACATTCCAGAGAGTATTGATGAAATCAAGGCATTTTAACTACCCCAGCAGAGCTCCTTAAAGGAATCCTGTTGGATTGGCTTCCTTTGAAAACACGTGCCAACATCCAGCCCCGTGGTTCTTGGGAAGGTGGCGTGCTGATGAGTGTGTGCTCGCCTCGCCCTCTGGCGGCAGGCTTTGTAATCGTTCTAGCTTGATTCCAGCTGCACAAGGGGAATGAATGGCATGAGCCCTTCTGTAACCTTCACTGGGATTCAGGACACTCGTTTTTTAGTCCTGGGACATCTCTGAGTCTCAGTTTCTCCCAGTATGCAGATGAGAGGGGTTAGACTAGGTATTGTCTAAGGACCCTTCCAGTGTTAGGCCTGCTTCTGACATAACTGTATGTTAGTTGTAATTCAGAGTTTCCTTGAAAAATTGTTCATTTGTACCAACCTCAATTTATTTATACCTGCCCTCAATCAAAGCATTTTGGGAACTGCTCTCAAGAGGCTGGAACATTCTTTTGACCGTCCACAATGGCGGTCCGTCCTTTGATGGTAGAGCTAATTTTTTATTTTTGATAGCCAAAAGTCATTCAGAATGAAACCTGGTGGTCAGATTGGTGAGTAACATCTTGGAGTTGAAGGACAAAATTGTGGCTGTCAAGCAATGAGACATTTCCTAGTGTGATTCATGTACTCTCTGAAGGTTCTTTTTAGAATGAGGAATGTGCTAAAGATGATCCCATTGGAGTACATGAGTGACTTTTGCAATCAGCTACATTGAAGCAACACACTTGTTTGGATGGATAAGTCGTGGTGTGTTAAGCATTCAGCCTGGTTAGTTTGTGAGTAGATGTCCCGTTACACAGACATCTCGGTGCCTCTGCCCCTCTCCCTGTTATGGTGATAATGGGTCTCTGACCCTTTCTAGCACTAAATCTGAGGGCAGAGTACGTGTAGAATTAGGAATGATTTTCAGCTGGAGACTAGATTTAATAGGATCAATTCTTTCACCCCGGGGACCATAACAATCTGACTTGCTTTCTACTTGTCACACACATATGGATGTTAAGTGAATACAGTTGGTAGTATCTCCTTCCTGTTTTCTGTATTTAACGCGAGAGTCCATGTTGTCAGTTCAGATTGGCATGTACCTGGGAACTCTAAGTGCCAGGCTAAAAGGGCAGTGGCTAGTCATGATTAATGGGGAGATTAACTTTCTCTGTGTGCTAATCCCTGCTTTGACTTTGCCCGAGTCCACACAAGGAAGTTCAGTGACTGAAGGGGAAAGAAGAGTGCACCACAGAGAGATTTATGCCACCATTTGGACATTTGGGTTCCTGTCACATGCACGCTGACACACACGCAGCTTCTTTGGCTCCTGACAGTGTCCTGAGGTGGTATACTGTCTGCTAAAGTACAGCCAAGGCCTCTGGAAATGTCCTGAGAAGTAAGCTGTCTGCTGGGTGTTCTCCAAACACAGCTTGAAGAATAGCAGAATGTCCTGGAAATTTTCAGCATATCCTTTTTTCTGACTTGAGAGTTGCTAAAAGAACTTTGCATCGTATCAGTCATGGTTTGTGGGATCTTTCAAAGACTGATTGTGGGTAGTCCTTTCTTTGGCTGGAGGAGAAGAGATGTGCTTGCTGGCTTCTAGGACTGATGCATGCCGCATATTGGCTGCTTTTTTACAAAATGTCATATTTTTGTGTTCCTGGCTGATTTTGAGGCATGAATTAAGCCTTGATTTTTAGTATCAAGCTAAAGATTTTTTCCTTGGTTGTTGCCTTGAGTTTTCTTCACAGACTAACTTGATTTGAATCATCTTTGCTTTAGTTTCTTGCAGGGACCAGGCATATCGAGGAGATTGGAAGTGCCAGCCCCTTAGTCAGGCCTTGCTCCTCTGTGGTGCAGTGTCTTCCTCCTTGGCTTTGCCTTTGAGGCTGCAGGGGCAGCATGGCAGGGGCATTACAAAGCTCCAGCTCTTGGCACAGCCTGGCTCCCTTCACACTTGCTGAGCATCCCAGATGCTATCACCTTAACTTTTTAGTCTTTTTTGTCTTTTCAAGTTTCATCATAGCTTTTGTTTTTACATTAAAGTTGTTTTAGAGTATTAATGTGACTGCTTCCACACTCCCACCTCAACTGAATCCTTCCTTCTGACAAAATATTGTTAAACCAAAGCAGCTGACGTGATGGTCTATGCAGCATTGCCCATCCAGATGCCCCACTGGTCAGCCGAGAGAAGAGAGTTCTCATCTCTATCTAATGGGACGGAGATGAGTCATCACAGTGACATAGAGACCACCTTCCTTCTAGGGCTCCTCTGTAGCTCTTAACAAGCTCTCTCTCTGATGTCACTGATTCCTACCTATGTGTTTTACAATGTGATCATTTTCCATTACATTCACAGACCACAATTTGGCCCATAAAAAGTGTCCCATTTGGAGGCATCGAGATGACATCGTGGAGTCAGGAAAACTCTCTATTCCAATCCTGTCTCAAATACTTAGCATCTGTGTGACCCTGAGGAAGTCATATAACCTCTTCTAGCCTCAGTGTATTTACCTGTAAAATGGGAATGATAATAAAGCACCTCTCTCCTATGCTTGTTGAAAGAATCAAGTGAGATAATGTCTATAAAGTGCTTTGCAAACCTTAAAGCTCTATAGATGTTGGTTATGATTATTAATAATTTATAGGCAGCCTGGATCCCTTTGCTTTCCGGATGCCTTTTTGAATTCCCCATAATGAGTGGAAACCAACCATCACACATTTTTGTGAAGGAGCATGAGAAGAGGCACACACTTGGGCTGTGCACTGATGTATACACTGGCTGCCAGTGTGGGTAAAAAGCCATCTTAGCCTGTCCCAGTCCTGCTGAAGCGCCTGGGTTATTTTGGTGCTCATCCTCATGTTTACCTCATGAGAACTCAGTATTTTTCCACTTTCCTCATAAACATAGTCTTATGATTGGCTGCTTATATTCTTGGCTCATTCCTCAAGCAATAGAGTGGCTCGTTCCTCCTTCCTCCCAGCCTTCCAGAAAGATTTGATTGATTTCTCTGGCAGAGGCAGATGTTTCAGAGAATCAAGCTTTAGTTTTCTGTGGATGCCCTCCACGTTGGTAGGGAGAAGTCAGCGTGGCATTTGTTATATCTGCCAAGTGCTTTTCAGGGAGGGGAACACTGTAGCTTGCCTTTTGAGCAAGGTCAAGGATGTTATTCTGAAACTGTTCATTCAGTATGGCTCCTTTTGTTGTGAGAACCTTGAGGGTATACTCTTGCCTGTGTGGTCCCATGTGGCATTGGCAACAGGCTTGCCAGCTGTCCAATAGATGCACTAGAAGGAAGTGTGTTAGAAATGGCTTAGGAAGTGCATTTGGTAGCAGCATCCCGAGGAGTGATCCCGGCTTCTCAAAGAGGCTGTGGAGAGAACTTCGTGTTGGGTGGCCTATTTGATGCCTGTACTGTCTGTTGCAACATAAGCAGAAACCTCTTTTTTGGTCTTCCCTTTAGCAGCCTGTCTGATTTTTACCCTCCACATACACCTTAGAAAGTGGCACAGATTTTACTGAAGGACGGACCTAGGTTATGGGTCATAGATTGGCGCTGGGAAGGACGTTGGACTTTCTTTAGCTCAGTGTTTGTTACAGGTTTGCCTCCATGGAGAAAGTTATTGTTTTCTTGCACATGTGTTATATTTGTCTACCAGAGTAGGGACATAGAAGCGAGAAGAATATTGTTCAAGGAGCAGGGTCTTGGTGACCCCTAGACTTGGAGCCAAGGCCTTGATTGAGTTCTGACTCCCTCAGTGACTGGTCGTTAGGCCTTGGGCAGGCCTCCTTTTCTCTCTGTGTGAAACAGGGTTCTAAGATCATGGGTGCAGAGTTGGAAGGTCCTCAGAGAAGACCTGGCACAGCCCTTTCATTTGGCGGGTGAGGAAACTGAAACTGAGAGCCATCTCATTCCCTTCCCTTTCTCTCTAGGGCCATCCCTTTCACCATCCAACCTGCTTTCTCACTTACATTCAGTCTCTCCTTGTCTCCTGGCTGTTTCACTGCTGTCTGCAAACTGCCCCTGTCTTGTCCATCCTCAGAAAACCCTTGCTCAATCTATCTGTCTCTGCCAGCAGCCATCCTCTATCTCTCTTCCTTTTTGTGAGTAAACTCTTTCAGAAGACCATCCACAGTAGGTGCCTCCACCTCTTCCCCCTCTCTCTCTTCTGATCCCCCTACAGCTTGGCTTCTGACCTCGTCACTCAGGTGGAAGAGCTCTTCCTCAGGAGCCAGATCAAGTGCCCTTTTGTAATCCTCATCCCTCATCTTCCTTGATCTCTGCAGCCTCTGACGTCTGTCATTCTCATTACCTTGAAATGCTCTTCTCTGTAGGTTGTCATGACACTCCTGGTTCTCCTTCCACCTGACTCTCTACTCCTCAGTTTCCAAGTTGCATTCACTACAAAGTGCCCTCCAGGGCTCTGTCCTGAGTCCTCTCTGTGCTGTGGGTCTTGGGAATCTCCTCAGGGTTGCAGTTAACATCTCTGAGATGATTCCCAGATCTTTGTCCAGCTCTAATCTCTCTCCTGATCTCCAGTCTTGCATCTCCAACTGCCTTGCCTGTTAGCCTGAATCAGATGTCCTGTAGGCATCTTAAATTTAATGCAAGCAAAATAGAACTCACTGTCTTTTTCCCCAATCCTGTTCTTCCTGACTTTATTTTTTATTACTGTCCAGAGGAACAGCACCCTCTCAGGGACCCAGGCTAACACTTTATGTGTCATTTCTCACTCTCACTCCCTTCCCTTTCTGATCAACTGCTAAGTCTGATGGGTTCTGCCTTTTTAATGTCTCTTGTAGGACTCCTGAAACTGCTCCAGCCCAGGGATAGTCTTTAATCATCCCCTGCCTGGATTATAAATGCAAGAACCAGCTGGTTGGTCTCCCTGTCTCTAGTCTGTTCCCCATTCCAGCTATCATAGTGGGAGTCCTAAAGCCCAGGTCTGACCGTAATCCCCCTTATTCAGTAGACTCCATTGGCTCCCTCTTACTTCCAGGATGAAATAGAAAATCTTGATGGATTTTCTGGTCCTTTCCATTCCTCTTCTACCTTACTCTCCCACATTCTCTGTGATCCAGTGACTTTGGTCTTTAGCTCTTGAACAGAATGTGAGGCATTCCATGTGCCACTTCCTAGGTTGAGAATGCCTTTCCTGCTCTTTTAGGTCTCCTGGCTTTCTTCAAATCCCAGCTAAAACTCCCTTTTCTGATCTTCCTCAATCTTTGTGCCTTTCCCCTGAAATTGTTCCCAGTTTATCCCGCACAGTTGTTCAATGTTATCTTCCTCCTGTCTTCTGGATTCTCTTGCATTTCCTTGTGTTGCATGCCTGGCCCGGAGCAGGTGCTTCAGCAGCAGTGTTGTTGTCTGCTGCCCGGTGACGTGGCGCCAGTGACGTGGCCGCTGGGTATGGGCACTGTTCTGTTCTCCCTGCCCTACATTGTTCATTTAAAGGTCTCTTCTTGTCAGATGTCACGTGGCTCTTGGGCACGTGTGAGAGGGGTGAAGGCAGAAAGTCAAACATCAGCTCCCAGGGAGGGGAGGAGACGATTTCAGGACAGAGCAGCCCTATCCTCACTCTGTTTCTTGAGCTTCTCCTGATGTGGCCAGTGCAGACTAGAACCCTGGGGTCTTTGTGTTTGTGTGACCTCGGGCAAGTCCCCTACCTTCTTGGAACCTCCTTAACACTCGTGATGCCTCCCTCCCTGGGTGTTGTGATCAGATGAGATAGTCTGTCTCAAGGCTGTGTCTTTGCTCATGCCATCTGTTTAAACCAGCTGTTACTTCTCATCCTTGCCCTGCCTTCCAGTTTGGTGGAGGAGACCTGCTGAGGGCTTAGCGCTGGGCCCCTGACCAGCCAGTTGTGAGTGCCTCCGTCTGGCTGGAGGGAAGGGAGAAGAGCAGTACGGACTAACTCCTAGGAGAAGTCTTCGGGGAGTCGTGAGACTTGAGTTAGGTAACGTTTGACGCATGGCCAAGAGTTGTATGAACGGAGAAGAGGTTTCAGGTGGAGGAATTGGACAGGGCCTCACAGAAAGCCCTGAGCATAACATGGGGGCAAACAACTCGAGAGGGTTGGGAAATAAGGGTACTAAGGGAACGTGGGGATGGAATGGGAAGCCAGTGAGCGTTAAGATTTGATGTGGTCAGTGCTCATAGGTCTGGGAACATGATTAAAACTGTATTTTAAGGAGATTCATCAAAGATTCTCTGTTTAAAGCTGAAAGAGACCTTGGAGGCCATCAAATCTGGCCCCTTCATTTTTCAGATGAGGAAACTAAGGAAGAGAGAACTCACCCAGCTAGTCAGCTCCCATGGCCACACAGCGCCTGGACCAGAGTCTTCCTGAGGCCTGGCCCAGATCGCTTCTCTTTACTCCAACGAGCTACCTCTCCTTAACTGGAAGGAGCAGAAACTTTCCAGCAACGAGACCAAGTAGGGATGGTGATGTCGGTGTAAGGTGAGGAGGGTTTAGACTGGGGTGGAACAGTGAGTCTGGCCAGTGTCTGTGATTAGCTATGGGGAGTATTGTGATAAGGGGAGAGGGCAACCATTGGGTAGTGACAGTGAGGTTTTAGAAAGCATTGATAAAGCATTTATAGTTTTAAAAGTCCTAGCTGCTTCTCACATTGTGAGCTCTGTTGGGGCAGGGAGCGAAGGGCTTTCTCATCTTTGCATTTCCCCCTTGTTGTAGGCATTCCTGATCTCCACAGACATTTATTTATGGTTTAGAATGCTGGTGTCAAGTTAAAATCGAAACAGGGCCACTAATCTGTGTAAGGGTTGCTGTGGCCATGCACAGAAAGTTTTAGAATGTAGCGTTATCTGTGTTATTGAACTTCGTGTTAAATATCGCCCAATCACATTTTAATCTGGTTGGGTGGCTTTGGGGCCTATTTTTGGCTATGTGTGGCCCCCAGGCTGCGTTGGATGCTTCTGGTGTAATGGATAGAGAGCTGGCCTCATGTCCAAGAAGATGTGCCTGGGTTCTTGGTCCCACCTCTGTCCGTCCTGCTTGTGTGACCCTGACTTAGTTTCTTAGGCTCTCATTACCTCCTGCCCGCATTATCCTGACAGCTGCTGGTTGGTCTTCCAGAATCGGATTTTTCCCCTGTTCCAGTCTGTCTTCCGCTCTGTTGCCAAAGCAAGTAGTTAAAAACATGGATCTGATCCAGACATTGCCCAGCCCTCCTCTCTGTAAACTTGAGTGGCTCCCTGTTACCTCCAGGATCAATGAGATCTGTTGGACTTTAAAGTCCTTTCCAGCCTGGCCTCTTCCTACCTTTGCCTTCTTCTCACACTCCTCCCGTCCACGTGTTTTAAGACTCCGTGACACCAGCCTCTTTGTTGCTTGCACAGGCTTCATCTCCTTAATGCACACCTTTTCTCCTGCTCCACGCCATTCTCTTCCTCAGACCTTTGGCTCCTTCCAGACTTGGCTCAAATTCCAGTGTAAAGATGGCTTTTCTCATCTTTCCTTTTCCCTCCCGCAGTGTCTTCTCTCTGAGATCCATCTAGGCATAAATTGATTTCTGCTGACAGTGTTGTAGATAGATATCTTGTATGCACACAGGCATCTGCATGTTTTTCCCCCAGTACTGGGAGATTTCTGAAGGACAGAGACCCTGTTTTTGCATTTCTTTGTGTCTCCAGGGCTCAGCACAGTGGTGAGCACGTAGTAAAGGCTTATAAATGCTCTTTGACCTACACAGTCAGCTCCAGTGGTTTCCCATTGCCTCTCCTCTGTTCAGCTTTTAAATCTAGCTTTCCAGCCTCATAGGGCATTACCCCATTTCCTGTAGTCTTCAGCCCAGCTAGACTGACCCTGTCTCGGCTCCTTGGTGGACCCCCATCCCCGGAATACGCTGCCATGTCATTGCTTCCTCAGAGCCCATCTACTCCTTCAAGACAGCTCATGCTCCCTTTCCTGACCCACCTAAAGTTAGTTAATCCCTTTCTTCCCAAACTACCTTATATTTAACTACGTGTATGGCTTTACATTTATTCACTTCATGTTTATGTTCCGTATGTATGCATGCATATGTGTATGCGTGTTTGCGAGGTGTGTGGGGTGTTCAGGGAGGACTGGCGCCTCTGGTGTGAGGGCTGCTCATCCATCTTTGGTGTCCACCTGCTCCTCTCTCACCTGTGGCTGTAAGAGGCTTGCTGTGTGCTGCAGCCATATCCCACTAAGCCATCTCAGCAGACGGGCTGAGCCAGGCAGAGGGGAACCAGCAGGCCACAAGCAGGTGAAGACTTCCCTCCATGGAATGGATGAATGATGGCAGTCTGCTCCAGTGGCCATAAAGGGGGCTGCAGCAGGTTCTCTGGATGGCTCGCTGAGGGCACCTGCCGCGTCCCTGGCCATTGCCAGCCATCGCCTTTGGTCTTGCTGTTGGGCTTGGATGGCTCTGGAAGAGAGAGTGAGATTGACGGCTTTGTGCCAGTCTGCCTCACTCCCATCCGATTCCCGCAGGAGTCAGAACACAACCGCCACTCACAACACAGGGCTGCGGTTCCCTTTAGAATGTCAGGTTCTGGCAAGTAGAGATTGTCTCATTCTTTGTGTTTCTGACTCCAGGCCTAGCAGTGCCTGGCCTGTGGATGAAGTGCCTAGGCACTGAATGCTTTGACTGACCACCAGGCTTGGCTCAGGAGAAGAGGGAATTCGTCTCTGTCCCTTCCCAGCAAGTCTGGAACGCTGCAGAACCTCCTCACTTGGCTTCTATTGGTTACTGAGAGCTGTTTGGTTCCTTCTTTATTCTTTGTTACAAGGCATAGTTTAAAATGTTGGGTCAGGGAGAAGGGAAGCAGTACTCAGAGGTGAAGTGATCTAAAAGCAAGAGACAAAAACAGTGACGATTTTTAAAACATCCATATGTTCTCCATACATATTAAGGGGCACCACCCACGTCCTGTGTAGGTAGATCACAAGACATAGCATCGTGCAGCTGAAAGAGGATTGGAATCCAGAGCAAGACAGCCTCATTTTGAATCCTGGCTTTGCCACTTACATAGTGGGGCTGTCGACAGTAATAGGAAGGTTTTCTGGAGAAAGATTGTGAGTTTGAGATACCCATGGAACATCTAGTTTGAGATGGTCAGTAGGCCCTTGGTAGTGAGAGACGGCACTTAGGAGAAGCCTTTGAGCTGGATGGATGATTCTGCGGTGAAGGAGATCACCAAGTGAGATGGCATAGAAGGCCCTAGACAGAGGCTTAGGGGAGTGACCTGGAGGAAAATACAGAAAACCAGGAGGGAAGGATGGAGGGAGGGAGGGAGGGGGAGAGAGGTAGAGAGAGAGAAAGAGAGAGAGAGAGAGAGAGAGAGAGAGAGAGAGAGAGAGAGAGAGAGAAAGAGAGAGCAGTGCCCTAGAACCTAGAGAAGAGAAGGTGATCAGCAGTGTTATAGATTGCAGAGAAGTCAGGAAGGATGAGGATTGAGAAAAGGCAACGGGATTTGTTGATTGAGAGCCAATAACATGGGAGAGAGCAGTTTCAGTTGAATGGTGACAGCAGAAGCCAGACTGTAGAGAGTTAAGAAGACCTGAGCAGACTTCATGTACATCACAGGGGCCAAAGCTCACCTGCTAAGGCTCACTCAAGAGGGGAAATATTTAACAATATAAATAAAAGTGCCGTTCAACCAAAATTGTGCTCATGTGTGGTTTTCTCAGTCAGCACGCCGCCTGCAGGCTTTTCTGTTTGAGTTTGACACCACTGGTGTAGATTTCTCCAGGAGCTTGGCTGAGAGGGGAAAGATTGATTGCGATAAGGCTTTCTAAGCAGAGACAACAGCTGGGCAAGTTTGTGGGCAGAGTGAGATTGAAGATTAGAGCGGGGGGCAGTCGTCTAGAGAAGATGGCAGTGGATGGGGTCAGGGAAGTATGCTGCAGGGGTTTTCTGTCAAAGCCCTTGAGCATTGTGTGATGAGAGGGAAGAAGAGGAAGCTCAGGTTGAATTGTGAGGCCTGTCAGCTTGAGCTAGAGGAGAAATGAGAAGGATTGAAACCACAGTTCCCATGCTCTAGCATGCTCTGTGAGTGAGACTGGCACTGTGTAAGGAGCTAGAGCAGGGGGCTGAAGGCCCAGTTGCAATTGTATAATATAGATGGTAGTGGAGCTGCCTCCTAGGGTTTTGTGCCGTTCTCCAGCTTCATTCAGTAGTATGTGAATAGGAACCATGGGTACAGATGGAGGGAGTAACCCTAGTTTAGGACATGCTGGGGATATGATTGTATGATTTGTGATAGGCCAAGGAGGCAAGGAGTGTGAATGTAGGGAATGGTGTCTATCTAGACTGGCTCACCGACTGGTAGGCATAGTAAAGAAAACGCAGTGTTGTCAGTGCGAGGGAAAGAAGTGCGGTGGGGAGAAACTGGAGGAGAGAGAACAGGGTAGAGATGGGAAAAGAAAAGAGGGCCAGATATGAGGGTGAGGATTGGCAGTACTGGGGAGGGTGGGCTGGAATGGTGAGAGCTGAGGCTGCCTGACCACTTGGGAGGCGAGAGGTCCAGGGCCCAAGAAAACTCCAAATGGCATCACAAAGAGTTGGACACGCCTGAACAGCCTCACCTTGTTACAGAAGCGTGAAAGTCTTTGTCAGACTTGCTCTGTGTTCCAGTGATCGTACAAGTTTCAGAGCTACAGAAGGCCCGCAGCCCTCAGCCATCTGGGATATGCCCCCGCTTTTACAGTGAAGACAGAGAGACTGAGGCAGAGGGGCACGCTCCAGATCCTGTTGGAGAGGAAATGCCCAGGCCAGCATGTGCTCACAGCCATGTCTCCTGACTGGGGTTCTAGAGCCAGTTTCTTGCTGTTCCTGGTCAGGCTGCAGTTTCATGGCCAGGGCACCTGCAGTACATATATGTGCATGGGCAGCTGTGGGCACTCGACTTCAGTGGGTTTGTTGTTCCTAGGGAGTACCTTAATGCCTACCCATACCCCACACCCCAAAAGGAAAAGTAGGTGAGGCTCTTTTAAGATGCACAGCCTTGAATAAACTAATTACATATGATCTGATCTATAAAACATATTCTTGCTTATGGGTAACACATTGGTGGAGCAGCAACAAAGCCATGTCCTCAGACCTGCCAGAGACATGAGACATTAGCTTAGCAGGAGTAATGTCTGGATAGATTTGTTTTTTAACTCCTTCTACAGTGTAGACACTTGCACACTTGATAACTAGAGGCATAGACCTTATTGGTCAGGAGGTGCACTTAGTAGATTTTGCTCAGCTTTATTGAAAAACTTTTTTTTTTTTTTGCTTTTTGGAGGGCAGTTGGGGTTAAGTGACTTGCCCAAGGTCACATGGCTAGTTTTTGGTTTTTTAAGTGTCTGAGGTCAGATTTGAACTCAGGTCCTCCTGACTCCAAGGCCAGTGCTCTATTCACAGCGCCACCTAACTGCCCCTGTTGAAAAACTTTTGATGTTAAATTCCAGATGTCTGAGCCATAGAAGATTGAGTAGGAGGGGGGTCACATTGCTACTGCCTTGTTCCCACTTTCTCTTCCTTTTTTCAGATTCTTTAATGATGAATGGGTCCAATGTGGCCAACACAACGCCCAACACAAAATCCAAAGAGGACCAGGTAGTGAATGGGCGTGAGGAGAAGGAAAACAACCCCTTTGCTGAGTACATGTGGATGGAGAATGAAGAGGATTTCAATAGACAGGTAAAGGAAAGTGTGAGTACTGATTCTGCTTAGTTCTCGGAGCCTCTCCTCCCCTGCCCTGGCTCTGCAGGGCCCCTGCCCTCCCTCCCTCTTCGTTCACCTCCTGGTTTCTCTTGTCATCCCGCTCTGTGCTAGTGTGGATCATCTCCAGTTTATCCTGCGTACATCTTGTTGGCGCATAACTGTCTCTGAGCTGCCTCCCGCGTTACATTCGAGTTCCTCCACAGTCCCTGCCATCTTCTGCCTTTCTTTGTCTTGTCTGTGTTTACCGCAGTGCCTCTTACGCAGTACGCAGTGACTGTTCGCGGGCTGATCCCTGGCCTTGGAGGGGAACGTGATTTCGCAATAGGTACTTCCCAGATCTGCTTGCCTTGGAGTCGTCTGGGAACCATTTGACCAAAGATTAATCAGAAGACGTTGTTGTTCGTGGTCCTCTTTCTGGAGACTTTGGGTCAGAACTGGCTTGGGCTAGGTAGGGAGAGAGAGCCTGTTAGCCTCTGGGTGCCTCAGAGGGCCTTCTTCTGGCTGAGCTGTTCTGGAAAGACTAGGAGATCACTAATGAAATAACAGATTGATTTCTGAGGTTGGAGCCCCCCCATCCAGACTGAGCCAGAGAAGGGACCCTCTTGTGGAGGAGGAAACACAGCTGGTATTTGGATCAGCTTCTCTGACTGCAAACTGAGTGTTCTTTCTACTGTACCACAACTGGCCTCGTTTGAAGTCTGCCTTCCTAGTGGAGGGGCAGATGCTCCACACGTGGTCTGACCAGAGCAAAGCACCACAATTTAACACTTACTTCTTGTCTTAGCTCGCCCACCTCTGCTTTTTTATGCTGCTTATTTCAAGTCTTTCACTTTTTCTGTTCCACAGCCAAAATGATAACAGAATCATGATGGTATTCATCAGATATCCATATGGCACCAGACGAAGCAAGAAGTTTAGGGACTGTTCTGGTGAGGACCGAGAGTCTGAATCAACTTGGAGTTTCCCTAGACTCAGTGGACTTGAAATTCTGTTAACAGGCTGAGTAGAATAGCTTGATTCTTTCTGGCCTTCCTCTTATCCTGTTTGAATTTCAGGGGTTTCGTCACTATCTGGTGACATGAAGTGGACACTGAAGCACAGAGTGTGCTTTAGTGACAGAATTACAGAAATGATTCTGCTTAGTTCACGAGACAGGGCAGTGGATTGGACTAAATTGGATTGTCTGTGATTTCCTCCTTCGAGGCAGGAAGCTTTCTTTCGAGGCTGTCAATAGGCTGCCTTTTAGAGATTCATATCACAGAATCTGAGAATTGGTGAGGACCCCAGAGGTCATCTAGTTCAACCCGCCTCCCTTCTTGCCAGCCCATTCTGGTCTTGGCCAGCCTTCATGGAGGGCACGCCCCCATCCCTCAAATCTGGATTGGCCCTTCTCCCATGCTGCCCATAGCTCCTGGTTCTGACTGCTGGGCCAGGCTAATTCTTCCTCCTGCTGCCAGAGCTGCAGATGCCTGATGGCTGCACTCACATGCATCCTCAGTCTTCTCCAAGATCAGCACACCCAGCTCCTTACTTCCTCCTGATGGTTGTCCTTACCCTGTGGTGCCCAGAGCTGGCCCCAGGCCTCTCCATGAGGCTGACAAGGGCAGAGCACAGTAGGCCCGTGGCCTCTCTTCTTGGCAGCTCTGCCCTTTTTGCAGTAGTGTTTTTAGCCGCCCCATTGCGTGGCTGACTCATTCAGCGTAGAGCAAACTAAAACCCTAGATGTTTTTCAGAACAGCATCTGTCTCATCATGCTTCCCCCATTTCATACTTGGGAAGTTTATTCCTTTGGTACCCAAATGAAAGACCAGGTGAAGGATTAGCCTCTTAAGGAGGACTTTGTCAAGAATTTTGCCAGTGACTAAGAGAGAAGACCCCACTATGATTGTCGTAGGACAGTTTGTTTTCTTTGCATTTACAGGGATGGACAGTGGAAGTGTCCTTGAACTCTTGGGAGATAACCTCCTATTGCCATATAACTTAGAAAATTTCAGTCAGATTTTTTATGAGAAGTGGACCCCCTCATCCCCACCTTGTAAATCTCAGCTCTAATAGAATCAGCACCAGGCACTTTCCCACAGGAGAGGAACCTAATGGCATTCAAAACCTCTTCATTTGGAAATTTGTCTAGAGAGGGATTGACTTCTATCTGAGGTAAATGGTCAGTGGTGTCAGTATTGGTTGATGATGGTCTGTTGAGAACACTATGAAAGTATTCAGCCCATCTCTCTAGGATCATGTCCTTATCAGTCTTATTTCATCAAATTGTCTTCTTCCTGAGTCAAGAATTGGTCCTTTACTTTGGATGGAGTTAAATGTTCCTTCTTAGAGACGATTCTGCTGCTAAGCCCTGTAAAGTTCTGGTTTTTTATTTATCAGCTCCTGAATTTCACCATCATTTTCCTCAAACCAGTCTTGATTTTGCTAGTGCTCTGACCCAGATGGGTGGATGCAGTGCTGCACACCACATCTCTGAAAGCTGCCTACTCCTCTTTTGCTCCAGTTTTGCCAGCCTTGTGTTGCCTCAACTTTCCCTCCAAGTGAGAAGTACTTGAATCTGTTGCCATGTCTCCTGGTAGTCATTTTGCCTTGGGGCCACCATTTTTGTTGAATACAAATATTTAACCTGGAGATGACAATTCTATGATCAGTCCATCACTCTGCACCACAAACATTGCCTTTGTCATTCTCCCATTCTGTCTATCTCTTCTCCGTACAATTACATAGTTTAAATGCCGGTGTTTGCTATGAGGGTGCATCCACAAAGTTTCATTGTTTTTAGGTAAATGGAAGGCAGTGTTGGTGATGAGAAAGTCATGAAATACACAGGTCTTCAAAAGTAAGGCAGTATGGTGGAGGGAGCTGGTTTAGGGAAGAAGATGATGAGTGCCATTTTGGATATGAATCTTGAGGTATATTATAATGGGCATCTACCTAGCAGGTAGTTGGCAACGTGGAGGGAGAGTTCTGGTGAGAGATTTGGCCTTGTACTGGTAAGTATTTGGGGGTTATTTAAGTAAAGATGTTAAAAACCAGGGAGCCCCTGAGATCTTGAGAGGAGGGGAGAAGAAAATCAAGAGAGAGAAAGCCTGATTAAGCCTTGGAAGATGTGCCAGGATCTCCTAGGGATAAGGGATGGGTGTAGATCAACACAGGGAACCAGGAGAGAGCACTGCCCAGCAAGGGAAAGAGATTCCGGAGCAGGGTGTGTCTGACCAGGGCACAGGGTTCAGAAAGGTTGAGGACAATCAGGGCATAGTGTGAGCTTCCATGATAACCTTTGAGAAGGAATGAGGAGCTCAGGGAACTTCCTGGTGGGGAGTGGAGACTGAATTTTCCCTAGAACTTTGACTGTGAAGGGGAGGAGAGATTTGGGACAAGAGCCTGAGGGTTTTTCATAGTCAGAGACCAGGGCATATTTGTAGACAGCAGAGACAGGGCTGGTCACCATTGAGAATGGAAGACAAGAGATAGCCCAGGAAGGAGCGTAGCCTTTAGCTAGGCACAGATTGTTAGGAACAAACGTGATGGAAGTGGGGGGTGTTCAGTAGTGACGCTGTTAGTGAGGCCAGTCAGAGCTGGGGACCCAGCAGATTTTAAAACCTGGGCTCAAACAGGTCATTCTTTTTTTTTGGGGGGGGGGAAGGTGGCAATAGCGTAAAAGCAGATACAGGCAAAAAAGGATAAAGAAACAGAACCAGGTGGGTTCAGAAGGAAAGTCTGGGGGTGTTAAAAGCCTTAGAGAAGTTTCAGGGGAGCTCAGGGCCTTATCCAAGCATCTCCTAGAAAGGCTTCTCTTGAATCCCCAGGCCTCTCCTAGCGTCCCTTCAGCAGCAGCTGGCTCATTACCACTGGGCCATCTCTCTGAGCATCTCCCAAGGAGCTCCCAGACCCTGTCCTTCCCCCCTGGAAGAGTCACCACTTTCAGAGCGCCCTTGGAGGCACTGCTGAGCATTGCTGTTCTGAGCAGGGCAGTTTTGTGACTCTGGCATTTTCTAGAGAAGGGCCGCTGGGTGGCGCCCTAGTGCACAGAGCGCCAGGACTCAAGTCAGGAAGACTCACCTTCCTGAGTTCAGATTTGCCCGTAGACACTGCTTGTGTGATCCTGGGCAAGTCACTTAACTCTGTTTACCTTAGTTTCTTGGCAAAGGAAATGGCAAACAACTTCAGTATTTTTGCCAACCCCCCCATCCCACCCTAGTGGGGTCATAAAGAGTCACGTGCAACCGAAAAACAGCTCAACGTTTTCTAGATGACTAGTGTTAAAAAAAAAAGTATCTTACTGTTTCCAGTGACACACAGTTTTCAGCGTTCGTTTTTTGTAACATTTTGAGTTCCAGGTTTTTTCCCCTCTCTCCTCCCTCCTTCCCAAGATGGCAAGCTGAAGGAGGGCGTGCATGTGCAGTCATGTAAACGTTAGTCATGTGAAAGAAGAAGCAGAACAAAGGGGGAAAACCACGAAAAACAAAGAAAGTGAGAATCGTGTGCTTGGTGGATGGCTCATCCCAGGAATGTTGTAGAGCGGAGGCTTGTTCAGGAGGTAGCGCTGAATGGCCCCAGGGTCCCCCACTGAGGGGCAATGAGCCTGTGACTTTTCTCCAGGGGTCAGCTCATTTCCCCTTGTCCCAAATGATGTGAACCTCTGCCAAGAATGGGAAAGCCACTCACTCTTCATTCCCTTTTCAAGAGGTCACTCAGATCATTTGATTTTTTTTTTCAAAAAATGTTCCTCCCTGATTGACACATTTTACCTGTACATGGCTGTGCAGAGTGGGGGTTTTGTGCGAGGATGCACTTAGAAAGAGGTTCTTTGAGCTAAAGAGGGGGGAACTGAAGACTCTTGAGTAGTTTACTTTGGGGGTTTTCATTTGTAAGATGGTTAGATTTAATCTCCAAGGACCCTTGCAGATTGAGAGGAGAATGTGGCTTCATATGTGATAGATAGGGAAGGAGTACACCATTACACTGGGTCTAGAAGTTTGTCCTAGGGAGACAACAACACAAACTTTAAGACCCAAGTAGAGCCAGTAGAGCCCCCTTCTTTGAGTTTCATTGTCTTATGTGAAGGGGCCTCTAGACTGGAATGAGAGCAGGGGCACCTCGTTTGTCAGGTGGGGATGACGACAGCTCATGGGTTCCCTGTCAGTCTGCTCTGCAAACCATAGAGCATTCTAGAGATCTAAGCAGGCTCAGTGTACTTGCTGCAGGACAGTGCTCTAGGTCAGTAGGAACAACTGAAGTTTCTAGAGCCCTGGAAGGCTTTAGAGTGTGTCGTGAAGACCACCAGGGCCTTTTCACATCTGAGTCTCTGAGCCTGTGATCACATTGGATCCTTACAAAGAGGAGGCAATAGGTAGTGCAGTGGGAAGTGCACCTGGAGTCAGGAAGACCCGAGTTCAAATCCAGCCTCCGACAGTTCCTTGTTCCATGACCCTGGACTAGTCACTAATCTGTTTGCCTCTGTTTCCTCAGCTGAAAATGGGGATAATAGCCACTGTCTCTCAGGATTGTCATGAGCACCAAATGAAGTGATAATTGTAAAAAGCTCTTTACGCAGAACCTGGCATGTAATACGTGCTCTATAAATCTTTATTCCCCTCCCTCACAATCCTGTAAGGCGTATCTTTATTTTATAGATGAACTCAGCCTGAGTGAAGCTCAGTGGTTTGCCTAGGGCGAGCCAGCCAGTAAATGTCAGTGGCTGCTTTTGAACTTGATCCTTCCTGACTGCCAAGTCCAGTGTTTGAGCCACTGTATACTGTCCTTTCCTTGTGAAAGCCGTGAAATAAAGTCTAGTTAAGTCACCAAATGAGATGTAAGCCCCTGGAAATATTATCTGGGGATGGCAGTGTCCTGAGGGACTAGTGAAGGACATGATGAGGGCCACTGAAAACCATTATCCCCAATTCAAAGTATTTTTCACTCACTCAAATAATTCTCAAATGATACGTGTTTTTGGTGACCTTTGGTGCCTGTAATACCCTAAGTAAAGATTTCTTTTTGGAAAATACAGATCTGAGAGCTCTGAAACAGGATGAAAGGAAGAAAACATGAACCTTTTATGGCCTTAAAAAACATGTCACAGAACATGTATGTGTCCTCATGCAGCCCCTTGAGACTTTCGGCTTTTTCATTGCACACTGAGATTTGTGGCATATCCTCTTTGGCAAGTTGGGATGGTTCCCAGACCTTTTTTTATTACATCAAGTGCACCTGGGATGTGAGTAAATTAAGGAGGAAGATATGAATTTCACTTCCATATCTATTATCAGATCAGCTTCTTCTTGGATGGATCATTCAGGTTTTTTATGCAGGGACTAAGAAAACATTTAGAAGGAATCAGTGACCTGCATAGTTTGGCTCAGTGAGACCAGTCTGGTGTCTGAAAGAAGCCCAGTACGGTTTGTTCTCTTTCTTTCTGTAGTGTTTTCTTTGGAATACAGGGTGGCTGGTTGGTGTGGGAAGATGATGCAGAGGGCACTTTGCACAAATGTGGGGGGATTTTCTTACCCTAATGATACAGTGATCCTTTCCGAGGATTATCTGTGCCCCTCACAGTGACAGCTGCAGACACACATGCCTCACTGGCTCCTGTGCACAGAGATCTTAGTCCTGGGGGTGCTCAGCCTGACCTGGGCTGGGGCATGGCCGGTCACAGAGCACAAATGGCAGGACAGTGTTTTGGGGCCTGTATAAAGATGGCAGGCATCATCAGTAGTGATTTCCAACTAGAGAGGCAGACTGTGGTTGTAGCAGGTAACTGGGGTCAGGAGAAGCCGTCAGTGGCTCCGGCCCATTGGGGATCATGAAATGGAGAGTGTGACCTGAAGATATATATGAAGGCCTTGAGGTTGTCTCCCAGGGCTAGCCGTGTCACTTGCGTCAAGTCGACCAGCTCTGTGTTTGTGTTTTCTCAGGAAGAAATGAAATGATTCTAGTGTCAAGCCCATGATCCTGTGACTGTCTCCTCTCACATAGCACAGAGACCAGACATCAGTGCAGTTCAGATAAAAAGGTAATAGGGAAGTGACCAGCAAGGGGAGAAGTCCTGGTGCTAGAGTCAGGAAAACTCAGGTTCACTTCCTGCCTTGGACACTTGCCTGTCGTGTGACCATGTGACCAGTCCCTTAGCCTTTGTCTGCCCATTGTGTGTATGTGTGTCTGTGTGTCTCTGTATCTGTGTGTCTGTGTGTATCTGTGTGTGTATGTGCCTCTGTGTCTGTGTGTGTGTCTGTGTGTCTCTGTTTCTCTGTATGTGTGTCTGTCTCTGTGTGTGTGTCTGTGTGCGTGTATCTGTGTCTGTGTGTGTCTGTGTGCGTGTATGTCTGTGTGTGTCTATGCATCTCTGTGTGTGTCTGTGTCTCTGTGTGTCTGTTTCTGTGTGTGTGTCTGTCTTTGTGTGTGTGTGTCTGTCTTTGTGTGTGTGTGTCTGTGTGTATGTCTGTGTGTCTCTGTGTGTCTCTGTGTTTCTGTGTGTGTGTGTCTCTGTGTCTGTGTGTCTCTGTGTGTGTGTGTGTGTGTACCTGTGTGTCTGTGTGTCTTTGTTTCTCTGTGTGTCTGTGTCTGTCTCTGTGTGTGTCTGTGTGTCTCTGTGTGTGTCTGTGTGTGTCTGTGTGTGTCTGTATGTGTATGTGTGTTTGCCTGTGTGTCTGTGTGTGTGCCTCTGTGTGTCTGTGTTTCTGTGTGTGTGTGTATGTCTGTGTGTCTCTGTGTTTCTGTGTGTATGTCTGTGTGTCTGTGTGTGCCTGTGTGTCTCTGTGTCTGTGTGTGTGTCTGTGTGTCTGTGTGTGTTTCTGTGTGTCTATGTGTGTGTGTCTGTCTCTGTGTGTCTGTGTGTGTGTGTATGTATGTGTGTGTGTGTGTGTGTTTGTACACCTTAAAGTGCTATATAAATCACTAGCCATCCTTATCCTCATGACTCTTCAGACTTTCCCTCAGTGGGGATGTGCGCAAGAGGTAAAGCATTTTCAGCTGCCTCTCTAGTCTGGGACACTGAGAACCTGAACTGGATAGAAGGCTCATCCCTAGTCCCTGAAGGTCAGATTCACGATCTCCTCCCCCAACACTCACTGACCCAATACAAAACCCAAGTCTGTTCCCTCCCACTTTGCAGTGCTGCAGAAAATCCAAAGCCAGAAGCTTTAGTCCAGTGGTTCTCAACCTTCCTAGTGCCGCGACCCTTTAATACAGTTCCTCGTGTTGTGGTGACCCCCAACCATAAAATTATGCTACTTCATAACTGTAATTTTGCTACTGTTATGAATTGTAATGTAAATATCTCATATGCAGGATGTATTTTCATTGTTACAAATTGAATATAACCCAGAGGTTGAGAACTGCTGCTTTAGTCTGAGACAGCAGCCTGGCAGTGCTTTGTGCTACAGCAGAATTCAGCCAGAGGCTTGGAGAGCAGAGGGAAATGTGACAGGACACCTTGTATGGGGCTGGGTGGCACTCCCCTGAGCCAAAGGAGAGAGCCCAGCATCCACCTAGGGCTGATTCTTTCTCCCCAGAAGTCATTTGGTACAGGGACTGAGGCTGCTGAAATGTCAATTGCCCCGTGTGGGATACAGCTCAGAAGTCTAACCTTACCTGGGAGACCTCCATCAAAGGAGTCAGAAAGTGAACAATAGGGAATATGAGAAAAACAGATTGATCTCAGGAGGAAGAAAGTTCAGTGAAGGACCTTGTGTGTAAGCAGACAGATCAACAGGGAAAATATTAATAACGGAAGGGGATATGGCCTTCAGATCAGCCAAAAGAATCCACACATCTGTAAATAAGTTTTCTTACAGTGCTGGACAGAGAGGAAAAGGAATCAACACCTGATGAGGCCAAGGACTCTGGATTCCCAAGAGATTATGGAACCACAGTGGAATGTTCCTAAATGGTCCAAAAGAGAAATAAGAATTGTGAAAGAAAAATGTATGACCTGCAAAGCAGAAATAACTGGCAGACTAGAAAAACTTGAATCCACTGTGGTAAAAATCAGCAAAGAAACAAAAGAGAAAATAACCGATTAGGAATGCAGATACAGAGAAGAGAAGGACAATCTGGAAGATGAAGCAATAAGGTTCAAACAATCTCCATACGAGCAAAACATTTGATCTTGACAGGATGCATAGAAACAGTTTACAGATTATAGATCTCCCAGAGGAGTGCACGTCAAAAAACCTGAGCACCACAATGCAAGAAAATGCATGATTTGCCAGAATTTGGGCATTCAAAGAAACTACTCATCTGCCCTCAAGAAAAGGGGAAACAGAGCTCCTGGGGAATATTAAATTCAGATAATTAGTAGCCTCAGCAGAGTTGCAGGCTATAAAACAAACCCTCAGAAATCAAGAGCATTTATATATAAAATGATAACAGGATCTAAGAGGCAGTAATAGAAAGGGAAATCCCATTTCAAGTAACTACAAAATTCATTAACTGTCTGGAGATAAATCTACCAAAACACACAAAATGCTTGTAGATACTCAATTACAAAATGTTCCTTAAAGAAATAAAGAATAACTTTAATAACTGGATGTATATTCAGTGTTTCTGGCTAGGCCTTGCTAATGTAATAAAAATGAATACTACCTAAGTGAATTTTTAGTTTCAGTGCTATACCAATCAATATGTGTTGTAGAAATTGATAAAATAACTAAATTCATTAAAAAGATAAATTTAGAAAATCAAGGGAAATAACAAAAAGATGTAGGGATGAAATGGGAATAGGACCTCCAGACCTCAAACTGCTATAAAGAAGCCGTCATCAAAACCATCTGGAATTGTTTTAAAAATAGAGAGGCAGATCAGTGGAACAGACTGGACAAGGGAAACTTAGAAACAGTGAAACTCAATAACCCAGTGTTGAGTAAACCAGTCAGGAAGAGCTCCCCATTTGATTTTTTAAAAATTGGGAAACTAGGCTTAAAACATTATCTTATGCCACGCTCCATAATACATTCTAAATGGCTATGTGACCTTAAAGATGATGCTATTTTTAAAAATTAGAAGAGACGCAGTGTGAGGAGGAGTTATATTTTTAACCTAACAAGAGGCAGAGTCTATTAGAAAAGATATAAAAGAGCTAACTTTTGATTACATGAAGATGAAAAACTTCTACACAAACAAAATCAGCATCCCTAGGGTAAGAAGGACAGGTTGAATGAATCTAAAAAGTCTTCAGATCAGATTTCTCTGATAAGAGGTTTAATATCTAAGATGAAAACTAACTCTCTCTTGCTCTTTCTCGTGTGTCTGTGTGTGTGTGTGTATACATACAAATACATATATATGACCAAAAAGTGAGCCAAAGGATATAAACAGTTCTCAAAAAAAGAATTGTTAAATATTAACAGTATATGAAAGAATTTTCTGATTCATTAATAGAAATTAAAAAAAAAAAACCCTGAGGTTTTACATCACATCCTGCAAACTGACGAAGACAGCAAAAGATGGCAAGAGTTAATGTTGGAGGGGTTGTAGGAAGTTGGTGGAACTGTGAATCTGAATGGCTTTGGAAAGCTGTTTGGAAATATTAAATGAAATGACTAAAATGTCCATACTTCTTGACCCATTGATTCTTCTATTAGCCTTATACCCCAAGGAGGTGATTGAGAAGAAGAAAAATCTCCGTTTACACCAAAACACTTAAAGTAGCCCTTTTTGCTACAACAAAGAAGAGAAAACAAAGCACATGCACGTTAACTGTGTAATGGCTAAACAGATTGTGGTATGTGAATATAATGGAGTATACCGTGGAATATTACCTACTGCAAGAAATGAATGTGACGAATACAGAAAAGCATAGAAAGATCTATATAAATTAATGCAGAATAAAGTAAACAGAGCAAAGGAAACAGTATACACAGTGCTTACTTGTACATGGGGGAAAAACCCCCAAAGTCAAATACTGCAAATTTACACAGAACTGGTGTGTCTTGAAGGAAAAAAAAAGTTCAGATGCCCTCCCCAGCCCCACCCCCATCTCTTGCATAGGGAAGAGGTCTACAAATGTTATACATTGCACATATTTTCAGATTTTTTTGATATATTGATCAAGGATGCTGATTTTTTTATATTTATATATTTTTTAATCTTTAAAAAAACTTTATATAGAATGGTCTCTGGGTGGGGGAGAGATTTGAGGTGAAATTATGGTGATATAAAAAAGGAAACCAAAGACATCTATGAAAAACTCATTTAAAACAAAATAATGAATAATTTCAAAGGTCACAAATGTATGTCACATACTCAGCATTTAAAGGAATAATATATAGCCAGATTAAGTTTTAATTTTCTGAATTTTCGGTCTTCCCTTCATCCTAGGAAGTTATGAAGCATCTACAAGTCAGGCAGCTGGAGGTAGAACTATAGTAAGCATAGAGTCATGTTGGCTACAGACTTGATGGTTTTTACATAAGTGATCTTTGAAATAATTTTGTACAGTTTTTCTAGATGTTGCCAAATTAAAAGGGCTCCTGTTTCTTGTAAGAGAAATACTCCCTAAGGAAACAGAAATGAAGATTTGTTTTAAGCATTCGTGGATTTCTTATTTTGAAATTTTAAAATACGTTCTTTTCAGTAAAAGGCCAAGTGTTGACCATGGGTGCTTTTTTTTTAATTTTTAAAAATTTTTAAAATTTTTTAAAAATTGATTCATATGGGTGCTCTTAATAAAAAAAGGGCATTGAGTGTACCAAGTTATCAGGTCATTTCCCAGGGCAGACCAGTTGGCCCCTCTCAGCTCTTCCCCATTATGAAATGTCGAGGGCATCCCCCCAGAGCCACCATGAAGCAGCTTGGGGAAGAGGAGACAGAGCCATGAGGCCCAAAAATCAGTGGTCACCCAAGCCAGGTTGTTCACAATGGACGGGGCTCACACATCATTAGGAGCATCATTTCTATCTCACATTTGCAGAGTTTACAATTGATTGAGGTCTTTGAGGCCCTGTTTGAACATAGGATTGGATTGGCTCAGAAAACAAACTGTTTCTTTGTTCTCTGGCCCCTACCCAGCCCTCCCAGCCATTTCGTGTTTCTGTATGCCTGGCTGGCATGGCAGCATTTTAAAAATGGTTGCCCTTTTCACATTTATTTCTCTGCCCTCTGTTCAACAAGCCTCCCCCTGTAGCAAAGATTAAAAAGATAAAACAGATTCAGTAAAACCAGACGTGGCTCAACTAGTAGCTATGTGCTTCCTGTGTGTCGGGAACTGTATGAGTTGCTAGGGATACAGAAAGACACAACAGCCCCTGCCTATAAGGAGCTTACGTTCTGATGGAGGTGATAGTACGTAAACAACCAGGTACGTTCAAGAGACACACAACAGAGGGAAGGTGACTTTAGCAGAGTGTCCCATGCAGGGTGGGCGTAGCCAGGGACAGCTTTGTCCTCCTCCTCCCCTGCCTTCCCCCTTCCCCTTCTGTATCGCCAGTGTGATGCCCACAGTGGCTGCTATGAATATGCAGCCGTATTTCCTGGTTTGAATCGTAAGATATAACAGACTCTTCTTCCAAGACAAAACCAAGATATTTATTCATGTACCAGGAAGCCAGATCCAGCATGGTAATAAAGAAGTTGGTACACATTGCCAGTGCAAGGAGCACAAACATCCCAAGCCTTCCCTCTGTCAAACCTCCCCACCAACAAGCTCCCCCAGGCAAAAACCACCCCTCTTTCCACACTAGCTGCTCTGCTCTGCTTAGCCTGCTCTCTCTCCCACCATGGACTCCATGTGATCACAGAGGCATGTTGAGGGGCAGGGAAGATCTTCAGATTCCCTTCACCTTGCACCTTTCTCCCTCCCCCCGCCTCCTCGTGGTGTTTGAGTAGGTCCCTGTGACTCTTCTGTGCAGAATCTGAAGGGTGAAGGAAAGAGACGAGGAAGTAGGGCACAAAGAGCTTTCCCATACTTCAGACATTCCAGTGAAAAAGGTGCGTTTTCTCTCCCCTTCTCTGGGCCCACCTGTCATGCGGTCCTCACACTTCATCGTGCTGTGTGTCTCTGGCCACCCCCTTGCCACTCTGTGCTTCTTGTCTGGCTCTGCTCAGCCACCTCTGAATCAGTCCATAAAAGTCTTTCTTGCCTTCCTGCTAGGTGGAGGAAGAGCTTGAGGAACAGGAATTCCTGGACCGCTGCTTCCAGGAGATGTTGGATGAAGAAGACAAGGACTGGTTCATTCCCTCTCGCGACCTGCCTCAAGGCATTGGGCAGCTGCAGCAGCAGCTCCACGGACTTTCTGTCAGTGACAGTCACAGTTCAGAAGATATCTTGGTAAGGCCCCCCTGGGGAGAGGTGCTCTGTGAGAGCACCTCCAAGCTTCTGCTAGGCCCTCCGGAGCAGACTCTCCTCGGTCTTACGGACTTGAGAAAGGAGAGTGTCGTGGGGAGAGGCTGAAAGCTGAGTCTGAGTGTACTGTTGTGTAGCTTCCCACCATCCCCGAGAGCCTGTCTCCTCAGCAGGGTTCTGCGTCATGGGGCTTGAGAATGGTTCTTCAAGGCCGTTGTTCAGCCTAGAACTTAGGGGCCCAGACCCCTTCCACATTCTAGCTTGGGAATGAGCTGGATTTTAGTGTCTGGGCATTGTTACTCCTCGTGGGGCAGCATGGCTTTAGCAGCACTTTGACCAGCGGGTTTGTGAAGGGTTTGAGTATGTCTTCACTTGCTAGCAGACAGTCTTCTAAAATCAGAAATGGGGGGGGGCTGGGGAGGGGATGAGTGCTAAGTAACCAAACTGACTTCTGAATAGCTTTGTGGGCTAAGCACTCAGCTCTTGCTGTCAGATGTAGGGCCCTGGCCATGGAGCAGATTTGCTGAGGGGGCAGGTTGGCCTGCTCCTTGGGCTCCTGAGGTCTTAGTCCATAGTGTCCTTCAGGTCCCACTGAGAGTAAGAGAAAACAAGGGCTTTTCCTGGAGCTCAGGACACCTCGGTGCTTGGAGTGGGTTAAAATCTCTGACTTCTGGTACTTACCATCTTCTTCTGGCTCCTCATTTCAGAGCAAAAGTAACCTGAACCCCGATGCCAAGGAGTTTATTCCAGGAGTGAAGTACTGAATCTCCCCGAAACCTTTCAGGAGGACTTGTAGGTCCCTTTTTCCAGGGCCAAAACTGCACAAAGAGGCCCGTGGGGCTGGAGGGGGTGGGGGGTGCGCAGGGGAGGGGAAAGGAAGAGGGTCAAGCTCCACACTGTGAATCGAGTCACTAACGTGGACGGTCTTACTGACGAGCTTCTGCGTATCTCTTGTTCTGCATTGAGACACACTGGCTTGTTTTTCCTTTCTCTTTCTGCTTTTTCCTTTTTCTTTTAACACAATGGCTTTTTTTTCCTTTTTTTTTGTTTGTTTTTGCGTGAAAGGATTACGGTCTCTGTCTTTCCTTTGCCTTCTGTAGAGGATGTTTGTATGTGTTAAGCATCTTTTTCCAGGATTAGTGTTTAGGGAATGCCCTTCCCATCCTGCAGCATACTCAACAGATTCAAGGAAAAACCTGAAGAATTCCTTACCATATCCACTGAGCTGGTTGAATGGGAGGAGGGAAAAAGGAGAGTGGGAAGGAGAAGTGGGCCAGTGGGCTCCACACCCAATGCCCCAACCACCACGGTGTTGGAACTTCCTGCCAGCCCCCTCTTCTCTCTCCAAAGATCTCCATCCTAGGCCGTTCAGAAAGCACAGACTGAACAGCTGGCTCACTGCCTGTTCGGAAGCAATCAGTCATGAATTCTCTTTTCAGAATCTATCATCACAATGGCTCTGGTCCTTGGGGTCCCAGGATGGAACTCTTAAGCATCTGCTTATAGTCTCGTTGTTTGGAAAGTAAACATGGCAGTGGTGTGGGTTTGCCATCTCCTCCCGCAGTGTCCCCGACCCCTTCTCCTTCTGTCGCCTGGGCTCCCTGGGTCTTTAAGACAGCATTAGCACAGCAGTGGGCTGGAAGATGGCACCCCAGGCCTGGGGGGTTCCTTGGGGATGATCTTAACTGAAGCTGAGCTGCACAACTGTGATTTTCACAATATTTACCTCTGTTAGTATTTGGTACTGTCTCGCCTCTGCCCACTTGCTTCTCCATAAAGGCTTTATTCCCTGGCTGGGTGGGTGATGTCCAAAGACTTATCTCCAGGCTAGCTCTTACTGTTGGCTTGGGTCCCTCCTTGTGCAGTTTTGCCCCTGGGCCCTTTAAGAGTATCCTGATGCGAAGGCAGGGGCACACGTCTTCCTGTCCATGATCTGCCAGGGCAGCTCAGGCACCCTTCTGAGGCTGTTGCACATGGCATCATCCCGTGTTTCTCCTTGGGTGCTAGTCCTCCTTTACCAAAGGGGGTCTTTGTTATTACTACTCACGAGAGACTTAACCAAACACTAGCTGTCGTGGTCAAGGGAAGAAGTCGGCCAAACTTCCCTTCCCCCAAGGCCCAGCACTTGCTGTCACATTTGGGTGCCTCTGCAGTAGCTTTGGGGGCAGCCAGGAAGAACAGATGACCACTTTGGCATAGCCGGGAGCAAGCTGTCAATGAGAGGAGCCACTTTTCAAGAAGCCTTTGATTTCTTGATGAGCCAGATCAGGGGCATTTTTCAAAACTCTGGACTATTTCTCTTCCCTCCATAATTACCCTGGTGTTTTTTGCCGCTCATTTGGGGAAAACTGTCTCCCCATCTTGGCTGGGTAAGGGGCACCACTCCTTGGAGAGCAGGTCGCCCATTCAGAGATGCCAGCAAGGGCTCTCTTCACTAGAGATGAGAGCAGCCCACTTTCATCTGTGGGCCTCAGATCCTTCTGTTCACGTACCCAGATCCCAAAGGGTTGGGGAGCCTATGAAATAAGACCTGGCCCCTTTTCCCAGGCTGCTCCTCCTCTTCAGCCTTTAGGGGTAGTTGTGAAAGCATTTGCTCTACTCTTGCCCCTGTGGTGATGGGGAAGGGGGCGGTGGTTTTAAGTAACCATAGTCCAGAATCAGCCATCCAGGGGGAAGGGCTTCATGGGTGACCTGGAGATCCAGCTCTTTCCTCCATCCTGCTTCCAGGGTCTTGGCCTTTGGCCAGCACAACCCCTCTCCCATCACCTATTTGGCCTGCACCAAATTGCCCATGGACAGAAGAGCCATTGTGCCAGGCTTGCTTGGAAGCCCAGGGAGTAGCTTTGTGTTAGTGACAGGTTGTCCATTGGGATCCTCCATGCTGCCCCTCCCCAGTGATCTCACTGGTTGCCTTCTTTCACCCAGCCTCTATGTCTGTCCCAGCTTGAGTGGGGGGTGGGGGGTGAAGGGTGGGGGGAAGAGGAGGAGGAGCACTTCGAAAGTTAAAGCTTGTGTTTTAGAGGCCTCTTTAGAAGGGGTTGGACCTAAGTGACTACTCATTTCAACTTCAGTATGTCTTACTTGGAAATGGAACCTGTGTAGTTGTAGGATTGAAGCTGAAATGGACCTTAGAGTCCAGCCTCTCTGTTTCACGAGTGAGGAAAGTGAGGTGGACAGAGGCCAAGTGATTTGCCCAAGGTGACCCAGTGAAGAAATGTCTGAGGCTGGATTTGAACTTGGGTCTTCCTGGCTCCAGGTCCAGCTTCTTCTCCAATACTGGCTCTTGGTATGCACTTAACCCTGGGCCTTGGGCAAGCCTGGAAATCCTAGGTTAGGAAGAATTATATTTCAGGATCTGTTTAATGACTAACCTCACTAAGAGGTTTGTTTTTTAAATCTTCCCTTTAAAAAAGGCTATTTAAAGTGGTGGCAGTCACTCCTGCCTTTTCAGGTTTCCCCACTCCACCAGTTGGAGACTTTGCTGATGTATCCCAGTATGTTCTGACTTCAGATCCCCATGGCCATTGGGGAATGTAGGGGAAGTGGCAGGGAGGAACCAGAAACATGTGAGGGGCTTGAATCTTGCCCCCTAAGTCTCTGTAAAAATAAGGGTGTTTGGGGAGACTGGAAGAGCAGAGATCTTGATTAAGTTTGCAGTGATATCTGTATTTAGAATTTCAGGAAATGTCCAGCATCGTTGTGGTGGCAGCAGAAAGCCAAGATATGGAAGCCCCAGTCAATGCAGATGTGGGCAGAACTGCTGTGGTTTGAATGGGATTGTCGGCTGTGTGAGAGAAGTGAGAAGAGAGAGATGGAGCGGCACTTTTCTTGTGTAGAGTGCCACCGATGTTCTAGGTTAAATGGGGATGTGGCAGAGACAGGCCCTGGCTAATGGGTTTCTTAAGATGTGGAGAGAATGTGATTGAATTGCTGGGAAGGTCAGCGAGCAGGTTGAGAACAGATTCCCAACAGAGGGTAAGAGATTGAGCTGTCTGGAAGGGATGGTCAGATCTGGGGGTCTTGGTGGCCCCCTGGGTGTGACATATTAGTATTTTGGAGAGGTGGGCAGAAGGAGAAGTAAGAAAGGGTCCCTAGCTATAGACGGACTTTCTAGTTTTCAGTGGCTGCCTCCTCTCTCCTTTCCCCCCAAATCCCACCAGAATTCTGAATCCTGATAGTTGGTTCTGCCCAGGGACTTGTGGAAGCCAATCCATTGCTCCCTCTACTGTCACAGACTAGAGTTGCAGTTCCAGATCACAGTCTAGTAACAAGTCTCTTGTGTGTGTGGGGGGGAATATATATATGTGTGTGTGTGTGTGTGTCTGTATGTGTGTTTATATACATATATATTTTTCCATCCTCCTTTGCTAAGGAGTTGGACCTGGAAGAAGGAAACAGTGTCTTCCGTTTCCCATCAGCTCTTTGATTTTCTCTCCTACCCCTGCCAGTGTGACACAGGAGGCTGAGCACACTGGACTTAGAGGTTTCCCAGCTCAGCTTATCCCTGGAGTGAGAGAGAAGAAAAGCCCTTGAGGTCTGCCTGTTCCCAAGCACACTCATTTGTCCCATTGGCTGTTGCCACGCTTGTCACCTCCACTTGGAAAATAGAAGCACGTGGCAAAAGCAAAAGCTTTGGTTGTTCAAAGCTGTAAGAATATGGTGTTTACTGTAGCCAGCACTAAATGGGAGCTGTGCCCTAAGAATCCAGAACCCTTCGTATCTGCTGCTCCTAAGAGGACGCTTCATCCCAAACACAAAGCACACCTTGGCTTTCAGCTGCCATTGCTGCGCAGCTGGTTGCCTCAACAAGAGCCATAGGAACAGTCAGGAAGTGACCCAGACCTGGCTCCCTCCAAAGGAACGACCCTCAGAGCCAGTTTCATTCCGTATAGCCTTTTTCAAGAGCCGGAACTTCTGTGTTTTTTAAATAACAACTTTTTCTTCTCATTGGAAAGCTCAGATCCCATCTACCCACTGTGCAAATAGCCCCGGAGACTTCCAGATCATGTAATGATGGAATAAATTATGGAGCAGCAAGTGGATGGAACTTGAAAGTGTCGAGCTGAGCAAGCTCTCCAGACCAGCTTTCTGATGAATGTGCTGACCTCTCTCCATGGGTCATGCTGCCTTTGTTTGCTGGGGGAGGAGGAGGGAAGGGGAAGAAGGAGCTCCAGAGTCTTGGAAGGGCTGGACCTGATGCACTTGGAGCTCCAGCAGAAAGGGAGGCGTATGCCAGGGTCTAGACTGTGGTCTAGACTGCCTTTGTGAGCCGCTGCTGCTAGAATTGGCCCCCAGTCACCTCTTGTCCTTGTAGCCTACTGGGGGTGGTGGGGGTAGGGAGGCTTTCAGGTGTGGAATGTCCAGAGGTGCTTTGGGAAGCCTGTGCTACACAGCAGTTGGTTGAAGAGCTGTCTGCAGTATATTGTTGGGAGAGGGAGAACAGGAGTTTAAAATTGAATTTTTTTCATAAAAAATGTCTAGAAGGGAAAAAAGTTAACTTTTCTAAACTTTGCTCTTCAAACCAAATGGCAGCTCTTGAAAATGTCAATAAAATGAGAAGGCAGTGATTGGCTGTGGTCCTGTGTGGGTCATTCCTATGTCGGCCTCAGCTGCTGTGGGGTCTGCAGTGCAGACTAAGGACTCCCCCTACCCTCTCTCCACAGCTTTCTGGCCCAAGGCCCGTGCTTCACTGTGTGAGTATGCTCCTGTTTCAGAAGGCTGGACCCTCCTGTGAGCAGCCCTGCGCAGAGGTTAGAGTAGTTCTGGCTCCTGGCCCCAGGGAGATCGCTTCTGATGCCAGCTTGATTCAGTGCCCCCTTTCTGTACTCTGTGGTCCAGGCGTCTTGGACTTTTGGGTGTTCCTCACATATAACACTCTGTTGTGATCCCTGTGTTTTTATAAAACACGTTGTCCCCTCTCCCTCCAGCCTGAATGCCCTCCCTCCTCACCTTTACTTCTTAGAGTCCTTTGTTACCTTCTACCTGAAGCTTTCCCGGCCCATTCCCCCATTCCCCAGATTACCTTGTAGTTTGTGCACTTAGATGGGCAGACCTCCGTGAATGGGAAGTCTTTCTCCATAGGAGGGACCATTTCATTTCTGTCCATCACCAGAGCCTGGCACAGAGTACCAACAACACTTGTGATTGCTTAATAAATGAGGAAGCAGGTGAGCCTGCTCACTCCAGGTGAGGAGGGGTCAGTGGCTGCCTAGCTGGGCAACAGACCTAACACTGGTCTTTGTGCCTGGCACCTGTGAGGAAGCATCGTAGCCATGTCCTGGGAGTGAGTTGTTGTATCACATTGAAGAGCCCTAGGCTTGAAGAAGTCAGGAGTGCCGGGTTCAAATTGCGGTGCCAACACTTGCCAGACATGTGACCCAAGGAGAGTTATCTCACCTCTTTGCCTCAGTTTCCCTATCTAAAATGGGGGTGGTTAGAGTAGCTGTCATTCACATAATGGCTTTATAGAGAACAAAATGCTTTTGGGACGGTGTCTTGTTTGAACCTTAAAAACCTCCCCTCCCCTACGAGGTCAGGATCGATAGTTACCCAATAATGAATCTCCCCTGGTCACATGCCTGGTTGGAGCTGCAGAGCTCTGTCCCCTGTGGTGGTTCCATTTCTTGCTCTGCTGCTAAGTAGCTGTCTGACCCAGAGCAGACTCCTCTATACCTCTTGTGTCCTGATATGCCCAGTGAGGAGAATCCCATCAGCTCTGCTTTCCTCCACAAGGTGTGGTGAAGAAAGGGCTTTAGCAGATTTTGTTAAAGATTCCCCTCATCAAGAAATCCTGTGTCATTGGCCCAGTGGTGATCGTGTCCCTCCCATGCTCAAGAAGTTCCCGTGGCTCCCTGTGACCTCTAGGACCAGCCCATTGTTCCACCCTTGTGCTTTATACCCTTTACATCAGTTCGCGGAGGCCAGGATGGCTTCATTTTCATCTCTGTTCACAACACGTCCCTAGTTGGTAGTTCATGGTTATGGCCGCTTGCTGATGAGCTGATGCTCTGTGTGGGCCAGCCAGACTGGCCCTGAGGCACGCTGATCCATCTTCTGGCCTAGCTCTGGTGGTCCTCCATTGCTCCATGGCTAGGATGCTCCCCGCCACACACACTTAGACCTTCCAAGCTCAGGCCATTGGCCACCAGCCTGTCTGTATTTTGAGTGGACTTCTATGTGGATGTGATGTCAGCCCCAACAAAATGTAAAGTCCTTGAAGAGGGGGGGCCTAGCACAGAGCTGACACATAGTAGGCTTATCAATTGGGGGAACAGCTTTATTAAAGACTATCTGTTATAGGGCCCAAATGCCACTTTAGCACTGTCTTAACTATGAAATGTGGGGCCTTTTGACAAGGAGCCTGTAATGTTTGGGGTGGTGGGGGTGGGGGGGTAGGTGGAGGGAGGTGGTTCCGCGCCATCCCAGCATCCCATGCATTGCAGGAGGCACATAGAGGTGAACACCAAGGGTCACAGAACTAGGGTCAGAGGTGAAATTTGAATCCGGGTCTCACATGAAGGGCCTTAATAAAAATCTGGACTGCATCTTCTCCACAGCACTGCCTGCAGGGAGTGTGGTGCCGTAGGCACGCCCCTCTTAGGCTGGTGAGACATAAAGGTTCCGAGAGACATCATTTCTGGGAGTCGTTTTATTAACAATGCCAGCGTTTGAAGAAGTCAGTGGTATTCTCAAACGTCAAAGACGGCAGCGGGCTCATGGCTTCTAAATCGTTTTCTCCTTGGTCTGGTGGCTCAGGATCAAGATTGCCATCAAAGGAGACATTCAGAGAACACCTGCCTGTAAATGAGAGGTTGGCTTAGTCATAACATGGAAGGGGGAGGAAGAACACGGCTCAGAGAGATGTTGCCCCCTCCCCTGGTCAGTGGGTGGTGACTCGTGCACCCTTGGGACACTGGCAAGAGGAGAGGGCTCCAACTTCCTTTATGCCACCGGGTGACCAACCAGGACGCCATGGGCTGAGCATTGGCTCTTGCTAGAAATTTTTTCCAGTCACACGTGTAGTAAGGACACCTTACAGATAAGGAAACTGAGGCTCAAATGGCCGCCTAGCAGGGAATACAGGTGCCCAGGTGTGGTCTTTCCAGCAAATGGCAGGATCTGTTTCTAGAGCTAGGTGAAGGAAGGGACAGGTGGACCTGGCATTAAAACAGTCTAAAGACAGGAGGAAAGATGGTTTATTTTCTTTCGTACATGACTGAGACACCAGTTTTCCCTGTCCAAGTCACTTAACCCTTGCCTCAGTTTCCTCAGCAGTGAAATGGGGATAATGATGACTTGGATAAAGGCACAGATAGTATATTTCTCACATTTGCAGTGACAGGCTATAAAAAGGTTAGAACTGGGTTAAATCGAGGAAGGTGAAACTTAACAGGAATGAATGCAAAGCCTTGCACTTGGGACAAAAATCACCTTCGTCCAGTTTAAGACTGGGGAAGCACAGTTTGACAGCATTTCAGAAAAAGATCTAGGAGTTCAGTGGACAGCAGGGTGATGGGGATGACAGCGGCATCATTTGGGGAGTCCCACTGTCCTCTCCCCAATCAGACCTAATCTGGAGCAGCCACCACTTAAGGCAATTGATAAGGAGGGGAGCACCTATGGAAGAGTTCCCAAGATGGTGAAGGGCCTTGGGTCCATTCCATAGGAAGAGTGGCTGAAGGAACTGGGAGTATTTGGCTGGAGGAAAGAAGCCTTGAGAAAGATGCCTGTTTTCCAGTATCATGGGAAGGTCAGAACAGAGGTATCGTTTAGCCTTACGGAATGATCAGGAGCAGTGGGAAGATGTTGCAAAGAGGATTTAAATTTGAAATCAGGAGAAGAGGCTAAACAGTTAGAGTGGTCCCAAAGGGAGAGTGGACAGCCTCCAAAGGTGGTGGGTTCCAGCAGAAGGTAGTTAGCCACCTCTGGGGTGTTCTGTAGGAAGGATTCCTTCTGTGTATGGATTGAACTCAGCATCTTCTGAGGACCTCTCCAATTCTCCAATTGTCTGAGTTGGTTTCTGGACCCACTTCTGAGGGCTGCTGGAAGGTAACACGTATAAAATTCTAATAAATTTTAGCTATCTTTATTGATTAACAAAATAACAGCAGTTTTTCAGCATCTGATGTCTGCTGGCCTTGAGGTGGGAAGGCCAGCCCTAACTAGGAGAAGGTGTGTTGAAAGAAGATATCCACATTGTTGTTATAGTCCAGGGGAAGAATCTCCCCAATAAACTGAGCCCCCAGGCTGGCTCCTCCCAGGGCAGAGGAGTACTTGAGTTTGAGCAGGCTAAAGCTGGAGAAGGCTGTCTGGATCTTCTTTCCCTCTGCCAGGGTGGAGACAAAGGCTAGAAAGGGAGAGAGAATGAGAGTGGTCTGAGCACCGGGCACTGTCTAGAAGCTTGGGTGTGGCAGGTTTTCTTGGGCAGTGTGCAGTGGGTGACCTTGTGGATATCCCCTGCCCCACTCCCTCTCACCCCTCCCTGCCTGCTTCTCACTCAGGTCCCTGTTCACCTTCTTCCAGCAGCTCCCAGCTCTTCCATACAGAGCCCACACACACGATGGGGAGGCCCAGCGGCTTGCTGAAAAGCGTCTGAGGGGAGATGAGAGTTATTAATGCTAGCTCTTAGGAGGGAGGAGAGGGTAACCAGCTCAGGGTCTTTCAGCAGCCTGGCTTGCCCCTTCTCCTACAAGGAGCCCAGACTGAGGGGGCCTTGCAGTGGTTGGAAGGGGTGGAAGGGGGCTAGTGGGAGGTCAGAGGAATTCAGGACTTGGACATCATTCGGTCCAATACCTTCATTTTATATCTGAGGAAACAGAAGTCCAGACCAAGGAAGTGCCTTGGCCAAGCAGACAAGTCCCACAGGAGCTACCAAGGGGCAGAGCTAGGATTCTAACTTGGATCCACTGTCTCCACACCCAACGTTCTGTCTGCCACACTCTTGTCAAAATGCATTGATTCTCACGGCCATCCTGTGAGATTTGAGAGGTTTGTGTGTGTAGGGGTGTGCGTGTGTGTCTAGATCTGTGATTTATTCCAGGGAACCCCCATGTGGAAGTATCTCCTCTTGATGGAGATGGGCAGTTCCTGTGCACAGTCTGTTTTTAGGCCAAATGGGGTACATGCTCTTCTTCTTATGCAGCAGTTTATCTCCTGACTTTATATAGGCTGTTCTCCCATGCCTTCTCACCCCACGTAAGAAGACCTAGTTTCCTTCAAGGTTCAGCTCAATGCTTCTTCCTACGTAATACCCACCTTGCTCATGCCTACCCCCAACTCCTTTCCCTACTTTGTTCTTATCCCTGTGGATCCATAACACATTTATTAAGCCAAGCACCTCAAAATAATAAACTCTTGTTGAATCGGAGTGAATTAGAATCTCAATGTACTCAGGGCCACCCAGCCATTATGGGAGTCAGGACTTGAACTTGAGACTTCCTGACTCCACAGGCAGTCGTCCATCTACTACACCATGCTGCCTCTTGAAGGTATAAGCTCAGGTTAAGTGAGAGAAGGACAGAGATGTGGGCGAGTGGGGACAAGGAGCTAGAACTGAGAAATGAAAATGGAGTCCAAGTAAGCCTCATGTTCAGCACCAGGAAGGTGGGGTTTCTTTGCTGGTCTGTTGCCCTCACCACAGGGCCCAGCTTCCTCATCCCCTGCCTCCACTTACCGTGTGTATCTTGGGCAACACAGCCAGTACATGTCCGGCCAATAGTTCTCCAGCGTTGCGGAAAATATGTTGGCAGAGGGGGTCGCCCTGGTAAGCACCTAAAATGGAGATGCAAGAGAAGTGATGAATGAGGGAGCTTGGACTCAGCCTCACCCATCCGTTCATTCATTTACTTAGGCACCAATTCATAGAAATCGGGTCTTTAAAGAGCATCGCTTATGTATCCAGCCCTGTGCTAGATGCTTCATGGAAGGGAAGAGAAGGAAAAAGTGAAATCACTGCCGTGGGGAGCTGGAGAAACTTGATCCAATGAGGATGTCCGAGTAGAAGAACAGATGGTCAAATCCATGCATGAAGAAGCTTGATCTGGCAGCCACGTGAGTGTGAAGAGTGGATGTAGGAATCCCTGATAGGGGAGCCAGGCGGGCGGGAATGAGGGCTGGTCATAGGGTGGTGGCAGTGGGCATGGAGAGGAAGGGACAGACATAAAAATGGTCAGGATTTAGTGATTTATTGCATGTGCAAGTGAGAAAGAGTCAGATGGATGTTCAAGGATACGAACATGGGGGATGAAGGGAATGGTGGTGCCATAGACAAAAATGATGAGGGCACGAGGAAGAGGGGGTTTGTGGGAAAGATAATTAGTTATCCTGGTTTTAGACATATATGTGAAGGATTCTTGGGGCTGGTCTAAACCAGTAAATTTTAGCTCTTTTTGATTTTAGGGGAAGTAAAGAAGAAAGAGAAGGAAGTGAGGGAAGAAGTCAAGACTTACTCAGAGCAAAAGTTTTGGTTTTTCATTACGGCTGCCAGGTGCTCAGTGACCTGGGCCGACCGAAAGAGGATACGCGTTTTAGAGCTAGGACAAGCCTTAAAAACCATCAGTCCAGTGTACTCACCGGACAGATGAAGAAAGGGAACGAGGGATGCCGAAGAAGAGGACCAACGAAACACTTTTGTAAATGCCCAGAGAACAGAAAGCAGTTCAGAATGAAGCCCAGACAAGCAGGACCGTGATGGAAACAACATGCAGAAATCATCAGACGCTTCTTTAAAAAAGCAAACAATGAAATGGAGATTCAGGTTCGTAGGAAATCATCTTTTTGTAATCCGTGGATATGGAGATGCGCACGCGCACGTGTGTGTGTGTGTGTGTGTGTGTGTTTGTAAAAAAAAGGTCCAGAAAGTCATCTCCAGAGCAGACCACTCAGACTGATGTGACTTGGTTGGAGTGAAGTCTGATTCCTGATTCCCATCTCTGCTCGCTGCCCTTCCCCTTATGGAGGCTCTCCAGGAACCAAGTTGGACAAGACCACAAAGTTATGCTTCCCACCCCATCCCTCCTGTACCTTCTACAACTTTCCGGCAAAATCCAGCAAACTTGGATTTATCGAAGTTTCTATAGAAGTGGTCGAGGAGTCCCAGCCGGTCAGACACCTGCGAGTACAGAAAGGTGCTTAGATGGTCATCAGAAAGGAGAAAGCTTTCCCAGGCAACCGCCCGTGAACTGTGCCCCAACCGCATCAGGCAGAGTGGCAGCTGTGTGGTTTGAAGACAACCCGAGGGATGACTGGACTTCATCCTAGAAATTGTAGGAAACCTTGGAATTGTACTGTCAAAGGCTGTGGAGCTCAAAGTGACCGTAACAGAATCAGAGTCACAGAACTGCCAGAGAATGGACCTGAGGGTCATCTCGTCCAAACCTCTCATTTTACAAATGAATCAACTGACCCTTTCAGAGGAAAAAACCCGTCCCAGACCACAACATCTCCTAGAACTAGGACTAGAATCAGGTCTCCAGACCTCTAACCACTTCTGCCTTTTTCCTAACCAGTAGCCTCTTTTGTAGAAAAAGCTAATTCCCAAAACTTCATCCTGAAACCAGAAACAATCCAGAGTCTAGATCAAGGCCTTCATTTTATGCCAGAAGAAAACCAAGGCCTAGAATGAAGCTTTGAATTGCAGATGGCCAGGTTTTGAGCTCACGACCCAAACATAGGTCTTGGAAATTTCAGTCTAAGACTTTGTCCCCACCTGAACTCAAGAATTAAAGAATAATAATAATAAAAAACCCAAAGCACTAGTATCAAAAAAGAAAAAGGTGAATATACCACTAATGAAGATGAATTCAAAGCAATTATTAGTAGTTATTTTTGCCCAGTGGTATTCTAATAAATTTAACAATTTAAGTGAAATGGAAGAATACTTACAAAAAGATAAACTGCTTAGATTAACAGAAGAGGAATTAGAATATTTAAATAAACCTGTTTTAGAAAAAAAACTGAACAGGCTGTAAATGAACTTTCTAAGAAAAAAGCATCAGGACCAGATGGATTTGTAAGTGAATTCTACTAAACATTTAAAGATGAATTAATTTTACTATTAAATTATTGGGAAGGATAGGCAAAAGAGTACTACCAAACTCCTTTTATGAAACAAATATGGTGCTGATACCTGAACCAGGAAGAGCAAAAACAGAAAAAGAAAATTAGAAACCAATTTCACTAATGAATATGGCAGCAAAAATCCTATATAAAATGCTAGCTAGGAGACTATAACAATATATCATAAGGCTTATACACTGTGACCAAGTGGGATTTATACCAGGAATACAAGGATGGATTAACAAGAAAAACTATTGGCATAATTGATTAGCTTTTGACAATATACAACACTCATTCCTATTAAAAAACCCTGGAAAGCATAGTGTATAAGTGGACTATTCCTTAAAATGAGAAGCATCTACCTCAAATGGGTGGGGAACCTGCAGCCTTAAGACCACATGTGGCCTTCGAGGTCCTTTTGAATGCAGCCTTTTGACTGAATCCAAATTTTACAGAGCAAACTTGTTGACTGCAGAAGGACTAATGTCCCAGTTTCCAAAAATAAAAAAAGAAGAGGAGAGAGTCTACAAACTTTAGGCCAGTGAGCTTGACTTTGAATCCTGGGAAAATTCTAGACTTAAATTATTAAAGGGATGGTCGGTGAACACCTAGAAAGGGAAGCAGTGATTAAAAAAGTGAGCAGGGGTTTCACTGAAAGCGGGTCATGCCAGACTAACTCTTCACCTCTGTAAAATGGGGGAGCTGGATTCAGTGGCATCTAAGCCCATGGCCCCTGACCTCCTCATACCCACAGACCTGTAAGCTGGCCTTGTCTGCCCATCCTTCTAGGCTCCCAGGTTTGTAATCTCACATTATCCTAGATTCGTCACTCTTCTCGCTCATGCTGCGTGTGTGTATATGTGTTTCTTGCTACCCGGAGTCCTGCTATGACAAAATATAGACATTCTCCCCTCCCCCCAACCAAGGCAGGTATGGGGAAGGGGCTACTCTCCCTACCACTGCCTCTTCTCCTTCCCCTTGGCTGTACTGAGCCTGGGACAGATGGGACTTGGGGGAGGAGGGACCTACCTGGAAGTAGTCAAACATGGCCCTTTTGACGTAGTCTATCTTGTGTGGAGACACCTCCAGGTTGTCCATGGTGTCAAAAACTGTCTTCACTGCCCGATGTGCAATCCAGTAGGCTGTGGAGGAAATGGGTAAGCTCAGGGCTGGAAGGGAGATGGTCCCCTCTGTGGTGTGAGTGAGGAAGCTGGGACTCAGGAGTCAGCAGGTCACACAGGAAGGGAGTATGGGTGCTAGAACTAAAGTCAGAGCTGGATGTGGTGCAAAGGCCTCTGGATTTGGAACCAGAGAATATGGGCTCTGAACTCCACCCTGTCAGGCATGTTACATCCTTCTTGGGGCTCAGTTTCCTCATCTGGAAAATGAGACAGTTGGATTAGATGATCTCTGAGGTCCCCTCCACCTGGGCCCTGGGGGAAGATGTCCCATCATCTCCAGAGCAGTTGGAGTCTGGGGACTCTGCTGTACTCTGGTATCCACTCCGAGATAAGTGAGAGTCTGGGGTCTGGGAGTTTTTAGCCTGGAGGGGAGAAGCCTCAGGTGGGACATGACTGAGGTCTTCACGCATCTTATTAAAGGGCCTGGTGAAAAAGAGCACTCAGATTTGTTCTGTGAGCTCCACAAGGCAGAACAAACCTCATTGGGCTATCTGGGTGGGAGTGGGTCCTCCCCCACTGGAGGCCAAGGTGGAAGGACCACTTGTTGGGGATGCTGCGGAGGATTCCCAGAGGTAGACGGCTAGGTGGATTAGGGAGAGAGCTCTGGACTTGGAGTCAAGAAGACCAGAGTTCACATCCATGACCCTCTACTCTAGAGGCCAGAGTGAGGCCGTCGGGCAGGGAGAGATACAGCTGATGCCACTCTTACCAGAGCCTTCATCACCTAACAAGTGGCCCCAGCCACCACATCCTTCCTCAGAGCCATTTGGGTTGATCAGTCTGCAGTTGGACCCTGTCCCGGAAATGAGCACCACTCCACCTGGAGGAAGAGAGGGCATAGCTCAGCAATTTTCCAAGGCAGAAACACAGTTAAAGGCCCACTCCCTTGAGCCTAGAGGATCTGGGGCCAGAATCTTTATTCTTCAACTGAGGACAGTTTTCAGACCCCTGTTGAGGAGAGTGGAGTACATACTCCAGGAAAGCCCTTCTTTTGTTGAATCCTTTCTCCCAAGAAGTGAGGATTGTGTATGCAAGAGCAACAGAGTAATCTGAAGCCTGTACTTCCCAGCCCGTGGCCTGGCTGCCCTGGAAGGGGCCATACCACTTGGCTAGATCTCCCTTCCCTTCTCACTTCTTTATAATTTGGACATATTCTGCTCTAATGTTTAACTCTGTCACTTTGATCACCCTTCTTGGGACACTTCTCTGCTTCTAGAGCCTGGAGTCTGTGAATTCATTGTTTTTATTATTCTGATATCTGTATTTCAATATAACTATATTTTATGTATACTTTATTTTATGCATTTAAAAACATGATTCTGAGAAAGGGTTCATGACACAAGAAAAGTTCTTGAACCCCTGCTCTAGAGGGTCCCTAATTTTGGACCCCTCTTTGGACCCAATTTTTCCCCTTCAACAAAATATGCCTCCTTCCCTCCCTGCTCTGGGCTACTTGGAGTGGGACAGAAGGTGAAGTCAAGATGGTCAGCTCAGAGGACGTCTAAAGTGACGCTTGGGAACTAAGGAAGTTGGTACCAGCTGTTTCCAGGAAATGTCTCCTCCTCCAGGGAGCAGAGAATTCTGGAGGGAGTCAGTCCTCCTAGTGTCCGAAGCCAGAGGTCCTGACGGGGGCCCTGTCAGCGAGGCCGGTCTTACCCTGGCTTGTGGCCGTGGCAATGGACCCGGCTGCATCCGTAGAAATGAAGTAGCTGTCACTCAGGTCAGGATAGAGGTTTTGCAGCTTCTCGGTCAAGGGGGAAACTGCACTATTCTGTTCCCCCCCACTCAGGGTCAGGCCCTGCCGTTGTGGGAAAAGATCAGAGTTGAGGGATGATGCAGACATCTCCAGAACCCTCTCTGACCCTGCTCAACACCCTTCAGCAGATGCCCACTGTCTTCGGGGTCACATCCAGCCTCTTTATCCTACACTTCAAGGGTCCTCTACCGTCTGCTTCCAGCCTGCCTTCATCTTCATCCAAACTCCACTCCAACCAAGCCAGCTTCCCCACTGTCCTCTAACCATACCAGCCTTTGAGTCAGAAAGACCTGTGTTCATGCCCTACTTCTGGCACACATGATAAGACACAGGGAAATTATTAATTAAAAAAAATAAATCCAAAGAATAAAAAAACCCCAAATCCCCAGCACCCAACAAGGGTATGGCACACAGAAGGCTCTTAATGAATTCATACTGAATTGAAGTCAGGGAGAACTTGTTTTGAGGAGATAACAATAGGTGAGGTTTGGGACCAGTTGAGTTTGAGATGCTAGTAAAACACGGGTTTAAGATCAGGATTCAAATAGGCTCTCTAACTCTTAGCCATGTGACCTTGGGCCAATCACTTAACCTCTGGATCTCAGTTTTCTTTCATTCTTTTGTTTTGGAGGCGACTGGGGTTAAGTGGCTTGCCAAGGATCACACAGCTAGTAAGTGTCTGAGGCCACATTTGAACTCAGGTCCTCCTGACTCCAGGGTCAGTGCTTTCTCCACTCTTAGGCGCCCCAGCCTGTTTTCTCAACTGTTAAATGACAGGCTAAATGATATCCATCTTTCTTGCCCTGTTTTCTGCTCATTTGCCCCTAGTGGTGACCTGGGGGACTCTGTGGGGGTTCTCACAGGGACACCCAGGTGTTGATGCCTAGCTCTTAATTTCCTGGATCCCCACCCTAACTTCTGGCCCAGACTCACCAGGCTGCGCAGTGGTTCACTGATCCTGATCCCAGCTTTCTTCTTGGCCTCATTCACCATGTCATTGATCCTTTCTGCACATGCCTCTAGCCCAATCAGCTGGTCCCCGGAGAGAAAGGGAGTTAAATAAGGCTTTGGACCATCCCATCTGCCTCCCCTTCCCAGTCCAGTCACCCCCTTTCCCAATATGTCCTCTACAAAGCCTTCTCCCAGGCCACAGAACGATACGGTCACAGATTCACAAGTGAGCACCAACCAACCCTTTCCTTCAACCCCATCCTCAAGCCTGTCTTACCCATTGATTGGTACTTGGTCCTTCGGCTTCTGCTACAATCTTGCCTTCTTCATTCAGCAGCACGACCTTGGAGTGGGTGGCCCCCCTAGAGAAGAGCCCAGACAACCTCAACTCTGGTCCAATGGCAGAGAAACAGGCCCTGTCCTCAGGAAGCCCCTCGTCTGATAGGGAAGGTAGAATCCTAACTCCTCTTAATCAGATCCTGCCCATCTGTCAAGGCCTACCTACCCCTTCTTCCAGGGGGACTCTGTTCCCCTTTCTCCTCTGAGAAGTCCTGTCGCACTACGTGATCACTTAATCTCAAACTGCAGGGGACCAGACGTGTGGTGTTATGGATGAGGGGAAGGCCCAGTGAATAAATTCCCCCTGCAGATCTTGTTAGGGAGTTAGCTGGCATTACGTGGCCAGTGGGTGTTACAGGTAAGACCTGAACCTAGGTCCTTCTGACTCCAAAGCCTGCTCTGTTACCAGAGGCCACAGCTGCCTCTGATAACAGTAGCTGGCCTTTAAGGAGAACTGGGAAGGCTCTATTCAGGTTTTCGAGCTCTGCTAGTTAAATGCCTGTAGGCCCCTGGGCAAGCCACTCCTCCAACTCTACTTCAAGATTCCTGGTGATCAGATTCTAATCAAGGTAGTGGCTTTGACTTGGGTGAGCATGTCACAGCCTGAGGAGCCTCAGGTCTCCAGCCTCCCTGTGAAATAAGGAGCTATCACTTGCCTCCAGGGATAAGTCAGAGAGTCTAAAGGGGCCTTAAACATCATCTCTTTCCATCTCTTCATTGTACAAATGGCCCAGACAGGAGGCAACACGCCCAAAGACCACACTGTTAGCTAACTACAAAAAAGGAACTGAAACCCAATGTCTTGGCTCCCAATGCAATGTTCTTAAGATTAAGCCTCCTCTGAAGAAGCACTGTGGCCTGGCATGCTGGATTTGACGTAATGGCCACTGGTTCAAATGTAATGTGTATGACCTTGGGTCCCCCTCTCTGGGTTGGTCCAGACTACTCCCAGGGCCCTATAATCTGACCAGGTCTAGGCATACAGCTCTGACCCAATAGTACACACAGAGCTAGGTTAGACTATCCATATGTAATCCCTGTACCCATTGTATTTGGAATCAGGAGGGACCCAGGATCAAATCTGCCTCTGACAATGACTAGCTGTGTGATCTGGGACAAGTCACCTCTCCCTTCTCTAAGTCTCAGTTTCTTCATCTGGAAAATGGTCATAACAGCACTCACACCAGCTGCCTCAGAGTAGTGTTGTAAGGAAAGGTCTCAGTAAAACTCACAATACTCCACACATGTGAGCCCAAGTGTCATAGGAATGGACCCAGCCTCAGGGACAACTAGGCAGCAAAGTGGGTAGAGCACTGGGCCTGGAGTCAGAAAGGCTCATCTTCCTGAGTTCAAGTCTGGCCTCAGACACTTACTAGCTGTGTGTGATCCTGGGCAAGTCACTTAACCCTGTTTGCCTCAGTTTCCTCATCTGTAAAATGAGTTGGAGAAGTGGAAAACCGCCCCAGTGTCTCTGCTGAGAAAACCCCAAATGGGGTCATGAAGAGTCAGACATGACTGAAATGACTGGACAACACAAAAGAGGTCTCTGTGGACTCTCCTCCCTCCAGAGCCAACTGAGATAAGGAGATTATGGCCCCTACAGGAAACTGATAGAAAGTTTTTGAGGAATACTGGAGTGGAAAATCCAACTTATCTCCCCCATACTCTGTCCTGCTACACCCCCTCGTGTTCCAGCTGACCTACGTGTTATCTACCCCACTCTTCTCTTCCCTACACAGGTGACATTCTGTCTCCTATGTCCTTGCTCCAGTGCCTGGAATGCACTCACCTCCACCTCTCAGCACACTGCCTTCTACATAAGGTGTTCCTGATCCTCCCGTGGTGTCCCCCCCTTCAGTCACTCCATTTTGTACCTTTAACTCATCTGCATACATCAGTCTTCCTGAATCGTCATAAGCTGCTTCATCTCTAATTCACTACAGGGGATGTAGTAGGAATTAATTAATGCTAACTGAACTGAATAAATGCTGGTTAAATGAAAAGACTGGCTAGCAGGGAAGGGAGGCTTGGACCAGCGTGGCAGCATCAACAGGGATGAGGATGGGGCTCGGTGAGATTAAATGAAGGGGGAATTAGCAGATGCACATGACTTTCACATCTGCTTATTTGGCTCTCACCTCTCTGGATCTCCAGTCTCCAATCTCCAACTGCCTTTCAGACATCTGAAAGTCGGCCCGACCAAAACTGAGCTTATTTTCCCCTTAAACCATTCCGCTCTCTCCTTTGCTGTTACTAACGAGCACCACCAGCCTCGAGGTGCCCCTGGCTTCCTCACTATCGCTTGCACTCCCACATCCAGTCTGCTGCCTTTGCACCATCTCTCATCTTTCCTCCTCTGGCACTGCCCCCACTCTGGACCATTCCCCTTCATCACCTCGTGCCTGGATTACTGCAAGAGCCTGCAGGTGTGTCCGCCTGCCTCAAGGCTTTCCATCCACTTCCACTCAGACGGCAAAAAGATCTTGCTGAAGTGCAGTTTTGACCACATCACCCCCCTATGTAATAAACTCCAGTGGTTCCTCATTAGCTCCAGAATCCAATATAAAATCATGTTTAGCTTTCTTTAGGCTCTTCATGACTTGGCGGCCCCTCCCTCCCTTTCCAGACTGCTGACTGCAAGTAACTCCCGGCACCCCTGAATCGGGGACACTGGCCTCCTGCCTGTTGCTCCCCTAACACACGTATCTCTCCACTCCAAGCTCCTCTTACCTGGAATGCTCTCCCTCCCCATCTCTGCCTCCCTGGGCTAAAACCCCTTCACTCGCTGCTCTGCCTTCCTTCAGAGCCCACCTCCAACTTCTCCAGCCCACCTTATTTGCCCAGGTATTTCCACGAGCTCGCTCTCTCTCTCGAGGGCAGGGGAGGTCTTCTGCTCTTCCCTTCCTAAGCCTAAATCAATGCCTGGATGTTGGTGGGAGGGAGGAGAAGGGCGCTTACAAGGCTCTCGCGCCAGGTGCACAGTGACTGGGTAGTCGGAAGCTAAAGACTCAGGTTCAAATCCATCTCGGCTCAGACACTTCCTAGCCCTCTGACCCCGGGCTGGCCGCTTTAATTCCCTCCGCCTCAGTTTCTCCCTCGGTCATGCGAAGGGGCTGCACGATCGCTTCCAACTCTGAGCCTGCGATGCTTCGGGGCACGGTCCCCTGCTCCCCCTCACAGCCCCGCACCATCACAAACACTGACGGACACACCTGGACCGTCGCAGCCCGGGCGCCCGGACCATTGGAGGTCCGCCTGCGCGCCCCGCACACCTCCATCCGCCTGGGAGGCGGCAGCCCCCGGGCCCCCAGCCCCAGCACTCACCCCTCCACGCCCCCGAACAGCCCCGCCATGGGGGGCTTCCGCTGCGCCGCGCGCCGATCCCCGCCGCCGGCTCCCGCGCTACGTCCGGCTCAGGCTCAGGCCGGCCCGTCATGTGACGGCCTCATTGTCTCCCCAGCCTCTGATTTCCGCAAAGCCGGGGAGGGCGGAGCGCCGGGGTCCCGCCCCGAGGCGGAGCGAGCGGGTGACGTGGGAGCGTGCGGGGGCGTAGCTACGAGTGGGGTCGGCCGGAGGAGGCGGGGCTGCGTCGGCCGGATGGAGCCCAGCGCGGCCTGGGAGCTCCGGGGGGCTCCAGCCTGGGCGGCTGACCACTGGCCTCATGGCTTCTTGTTCTCCTACCGCCTGGACCAGCGGCCGGCTTAGGTCCTCCCAGTGTGGAAGGGTTGTGCTCTGCCGCGTGTGCGGTCGTGGGGCTGTCTGAGCTTCTCTGGAGGTGTCGGGGGAGTACGATCGTGTGTCTTTCCCAGGGTGCTAGTGATGTTGGGTTCTAGCCCTGTGCTTTTAGCTGTGAGTTAGACTGCACGTGAGTGTGTGTGCGTGCGCACACCTGTGTACCTGTGTGAGCCCGCGACAGTGCCTAGAAGGGGTGTGCTGCCTCTATTGCTCGGCCTAAGCGCCCTCCTTCCTTGGTTTGGGGGCAGACTCCCCCCTTCCCTCTCTCCGGAATTACTGGAGAAAGAGGAAGGATTGCGTGGTCTGGAGGCGCCGAGCAGCCAGGAGGGGGCCCCCCAGATCCGCGAGTGGCTTTCCTCCCGTGTACTTCTCTATCTAAGAATTGACAGCAGGCAGAGAAGGGTCCCTTATCCAGACCCTGCCACCAAATGCCCCTTAGATACACAGTCTCTCTCTCTACCTCTGTCCCATCACGCTGTCCACTCCAACATATGCATATATTAACCTGGAGCTAAGGGGGTGGCGTCCTGTGAAGATGCACATGTGCACAAAGAAACGCATCCATTCATTTCCCCACCGACAGAAAGACACCAGCACAGACTGGAGGAAAAAAATCACACATCAGTAGGATTCAAGATTGAGATGTGGAAGTGCCTTCCTTCTCCAGAAGGAGGAAAGGGGAAGGCGTTTTCCAAAGGTCGCGCAAGTAGCTGAGCTGGATTTGAAGCCTGCTTTTCTGACTAGGAAAACTCCAGGATTCTGCCATTTCTAAGAAAGAATATTTCTCTTAGTTTTCACTGTTAAAAGAAAAGGAACTGGAGGAGAGGACCCCTGAGGTGGGCCTAGCTCCTGGAAGGCCTTGTTCCAGACAGCCTCTAACCACACAAAGACATACACAGACTCACAGAGATGTGCACAGCCTGCCTCCAGCTCCCGCTGGCATGGAGGAGCCTGTTGATGCTGGTGAGAGACTGTTTCCTTCCTCCCTAAGAGGGCCTCTGCCCTAGATGTTGTCAGGAAGCAAAAAACAAGGACCGTTCTTGTCATGACAGCGACCAGCCTCCTCAGGTCTTTTCTCCATTTTGCCTCCCCAAAAGACCACCTAGAGTTCTGTTACATTGCTTTCAGCTGCTAGAGGCAGCTGGTGGGGTGGGTAGAGTATTGGGTCCAAATAGAGGCTCAGAACATGGATTTGGAATCACCCTCACTGGGTTCTGGTTCTGCCACTGTCCTTTAGCCCCTGTGTGGTCCTAGGTAAGTCACTCTGGTCTTTCAGTCTCAGTTTCCTCTGCTGTAAAATGAAGGGGCTAGACTCCATTCCAGGGCTAAGACCCCTTCCAGCTCTGAGTCTATGGCCCATCCAGTGGAAACTCAATGCATCGATAACAAAGCATTAAAAGGCACTTGGATTGGATCTCCTAGTTAAAAACAAAACAAGCAAGAACCATTTATTTACAATATTAAGCCATAGGATATCAAGGAAATGGACCTGCCTGTAATACCTGTAATCTCAAGTGAGTTGATCCCAATCCCCCGATTAGTTGAGGACTGAAAACCCAGCTGACTCTGGGATCCATCCTCTGTCTAGCCATCACTAAGAGGGTATCTTGTTTGTTAGCTTAAGACTACCCCCTCTCATCCTCGATCAAGTTCTGGAGAGGACCTCAGAGGTCATGAGGCCACCTAATAGTGCCTGACTCCGAGCCTAGAGTCAGGAAGACTCATCTTCCTGAGTTCAAACCCAGCCTCAGATACTTCCTAGCTGTGTGACCCTGGGCAAGTCACAGGACTCATCTGTAAAATGGGAATAATAATAGCATTTTACTTACTAGGCTGTTGTAGAGATCAGATGAGACAATATACGGCAAGTGTTAAACACGTAATTCTGATAAGAGGTCCTTGGGCTTCATCAGACTGCCTGCCCAAGGCGTCCAGGACACAGAAAAGGAGAAAAGCCCTTGGCGTCCTTAAGTAGATTTCCCCGCTGTTGCAGTGGGCCTGCTGCTGAGTGGGGCCTATACGGAAGTTAGAATTGGGGCTGGGGGCAGCTTTAGTAGGATCCCATCACCACTCAAGCACGAGCCCCGACAGAAAAGACAGCAGGAAAAAAGTGATTGTCACTCACAGTACCTAAAACCTTACTTTTTTATAGCTGGCTTTTAGTTAAAAGAAGGGAAGGCAGGTATTTTAACTTGAATAAGTTAGCACCAACGCTGTCCACTGTATGTGAGCAGACTTCTGGTGCTGTTTAAAGCTGCCTTCATTTATAGAATTGTTATGATGTATATGTTCTCCTGATTGTGCTTTCTTTATTCTGAATTCACTTCATGTTAGCCTGCCCAGGGGTCCTTGACTTCTTAATATTCCTCATTCCTTACAGCATAGGTTTCATTCAGCTGTTTCTCAATTATTGGTTTATAGACTAATGCTGGAAGGAACTTAAGAGGCCATGAAATCCAATCCTTTTATAGATAACGGAAACTGAGGCAGATATAGGGGAAGTGACTTGCCCAGGGTCACACAGCTAATAAGTTTTCTGATGCAGGATTTCAACTCAGGTCTTGTCTCCAAGTCTAGTGTTCTAGTCACTACTCCACCTTTTTGCTATTTCAAATAGTGCTCTGATTATTTATATATATAAATATATATATATGCATACATATACATACATATACATACACACATACATTACATAGAAACATGTTCTGATCATTTATATACATATACAGACATATGCATATATGTATATATGAACACACATATATACAATATACATATATATTTTACATATAGAGGACTTTTTACTGTCAGTAATATGCTTTGGGGCCAGAATCTAGTGGTGAAATCACTAGACCAAAGGTAATAAATATTTTTGTGGTCGCGGCTTTTATTACTAAAAATCCAAGTTTTCTAGAAGTGGTTGGACAAGTTAACCACTGTAGCAATATTGGACTAATGAGAAGGTGTTAATCGATGTTTGGATGGATTCTTTCCCAGAAAGAAAAGGAAGTGATCTGGGCCCTCTCTAAGGACTCTGGGACTTGGAGTTTTTTTTTTACTACTTTTCCTAGTTCAAGAAAAGGATGGATGGAGCTATGGGACTGAGTGGAGTTACTGCTACGCTGGGAAGTTTTTAGGAAATAAGCGCCTGGGAGTGGGAGAGAAACTTAGACCTATGGATGACAAAGGCAAAGAAAGATGGTGTCAGGCAAACCGGACCCCATCACTTTGTGGAGCACCTTTCTCCCCAGGAGACAGAGGATGGCAAGGACCAGAGTGGGTGGGGGATAAATTTAAATTACTTAAATTAACTTTTCCTTTCTACTCTCTTCACCCTCCCTTTTCTATCTGAAAGGTTTAAATCTAGAGGCCCCCTGCCCTTTTTAAAACTGTTCTTCATTGTTTCCATAGTACTTTAAATCTGACTTTCTCTAGTTTAGGGGGGCTCTTCACCTTTGATGTGTAGCAGACCCCTTGGGCAGTCTGCTGAAGCCTATGGCTCTGTGCCAGAATAATTTAAGTGTGTTTCAATTTCATGTGTGTAATTTAAATATCTAGAATTTAATTAAATGCATAAAGTAAAATGCAAAAGATCACAAAGGAAACTGATTATACTGAAATACAGACTGGACTACGAGTAAAGAATTCCCCCCCTGCTTCTAGATAAAAGATAAGATCCGTTATAATGGTTTCAGTTTATGAAATTACAGTCATGAGGTAAAAGCAAACAGCTCTGAAAGGCTTAGGGACTCTGATCAGCATAATGGCCAAGCCTTATTCCCCAGTACTAACAGAGAAACCTGCTTCCTACCACCTGATGGAGAAGTGAAGGTCTCAGAGGCAGAGGGAGACATATAGGACATGGCCAGTGTGGAAATTTGTTTTGATTAGCTCTACGTGTTTGTAACAGGGTTTTTGTTTTTGTTTCATTCTCAATGTGGTTGGGGTGGGAGGGAGAGAAGATGGACTTTTTGCTGATTGAAAAATAATATAATTTTTAAAAAATCTTGTCTGGAGGTGTATCTTTTTAATTGTGTTCAGAGATGGCACCCAAGGGAGCCTGTGACTTTGACTACTTGGGATCATTTAATTATCTGAGATCTTTCCTTCCCAGCTAGATGCCACCTGGGGGCACGGAAGAGCTGCTGTTTTATTTTATGCTTATAGTTCTATAACCATCCCAGACACAGAACCTCAAACTGCATCTGCGGTTTCTTTTTCTACCCTAAACTAATAAATTTATTGCTGCAACCGGGTGTGGCTGATGATAGAAAGTAGTGAGGGATTTGTTCCTGAGTACTTGTCAACATGCAGAGATATCCTCACAGCCCAGGGTATGCAGAAACCAGTGGAACCCAAGTAACATTTTCAGCAGGCTTTTAAAGGTTTCAGTCACAAGCCAGGATATATAAGGTTGGAATTTTAGGGAAGGCAAAGGAGAGAGAGTCCTGCCTCCAGCCAGCCCCAGAGGGCCCCATTCCACACTTTTCCCTGGAACAGCTGTTCAAACGCTTCTCCATCTTGGAGATTTTCAAGCAGAGACTGAATGGCCAAGTGGTGGATATGTTATTAATGTAAAGGAACTGGGAACGAGGGAGGAGGGAGTACCAACCAGCCAGCTTTGCTCTCCACCGAGACAGCAGCAGTTTGCACCATGGCCTTATCAACATTCCATTTGTCCACCTTTGGAAATTTGATTGGGTTAAGGTGATACCTCCGGCCTATTTTAATTTTCAACTCCAGAGACCTTTGGGGGGAAATGGGAGAGTTTTTAGAGATAATTATTAAAGAGATAGGAGAAATTCAAACCCAGGCCTACTGCCCACAAAGCCATGGGATCATGCATGCAGCCTTCTCTCTGAGGCAAATACCTGCTGATTGACAGTCTGTCCTCAGCCCAACTAAGAGCCTGTTATGCAGCCTAATTACCCCTGCTCCAGTCTCCCCAGTTAACTTTAGGATCAGGCAAGGCTGGGGGGCGATTTTGTGTGCTTGTGTTTGCTGCGAGGGCCTGTCACAAGTATCTTTGATGAGGGCTCACCCAGAGGAGGGCATCTGCAAGCCCCTTGTAGGGGCACAAGCTTGGAGGAAGGAGAGACAAGAGGCAGGGAGGGAACCCGGCTGGAGGCTGCCGTTGGAGTGTGTGTATGTGTGTGTGAGGGGTGATGTAGGAGGTGACAAAGATGCAGACGGGGCAGCAAGCTCTATGGAATGAGCAAGGCTTCCTAGCTCACTCTCTGTGGATCTGGGGCAGGGAGCTATAGCTTGGTTTCCTCACTGAGGAAAGGAGAGGGCTGAGGGAAGGGTCTCTATTCCAGCTGTTTAGGGATGGAGAATGGGGCTGTTTGGACTGGGAGAAGGGTGCTGGATTGTCCCCATCTGCGGAAGGCCTCAGTAGCAGCTTGTACAAGTGATTGGGGTGGAAGGGGTCTGCAGCTAGGGCCCCTTGGCCGCAGCCTCATTAAGCCTGGGCTGGAGTGAATGGCTGGCACCAGCCAGTCTGTCCCCAAGGTCTCCATGGGGGGGAAGGGGATGGATAAGCAAAGGGGAAGTAAGAACCGACTTCTGCCTTCCTCTAAACTTGTCCTGAAGGTTGCTGATGCTGGGCGTGCCTGGAGAGAGGCAGGGACCATACTGGTGAGTGTGTGCCTGCATGTGTGTGCTTGTGTGTTTGGGCTAGTGCCAAGGCATGAGAATGGGCCTCTCCACAAATCTGAGTATTCAGAGCTCTGTGTGTGTATGTGGGGATGTATGCAACAGTTGCTGTGGGTGTGGATGCATACCTTGCATGCGTGAGTTTTCTGTGTGTGCAGTTGTATGTGTACATACATGTGTGGGCACTCCAAGCACTGGGCAGCGTGTTTTTATTTATTCACCAAATATTTCACCAAGGGCATATGAGGGTGTGACTGGTAGTGGAGATGGCCATTGGAGGTACAGCTGCACCGTCCCTTCTCCTCTCTCCAGCAAGAGGCTAAAAGGAATATTCTGCTCCTTCGAAGCTGCTGCAGGTGGTCCCATGGCCTGAGGAGAGCAAAGAAATGGATATGGGTGCAGAGAGAAGCCGCTTTGAAGAGCTGGGACCCCACGAGACTTCCCAAGAGCGTATATTTGGGGCTGCTCAGCCTGGGCTTAGCAGGGGGCACTGAGGTTGGCTGAGTGTGTTTGATGGAGTGATGCCTGAGCGTTCCTCCGAGGTGGCTGGGGTTCGAGAACAAGCCAATGTCTTTTAAAACTGTATGTGTATGTATTCGTGTATCTATGTGGGTGTGTATGTGTGTATAATATACATATATGTATACATAATTTTCTTATGATTATTTCTTAAAGGGTAAGTGTGGCAAAATGGATAGAGGAGCAACCTCACAGTTAGGAAGATCTGTATTCAAGACCTGGCATATTCTGTCTGAGTGACCTTGGGAAATTGCCCCAGATAACTCTGCAAAGGTAGTCTCTTCCAGAGTGACCCATACTAATGAAATCAAAGGACCAGACTAGTAAAAAAAAATTTATTATCTATAGATTTCAGTAATTATTATTTAATTGAAATGCAGCATGAGTGCTGGACTTGGTATTAGAAACTCTGGGGTTCAAATCTCACTTTGAACACTTACTGGCTGTGTGACCGAAGGCAACTCACTGAGACTTTTGTCCTGAATTGCAGATGAGCTGAGAAGAGCATTAACACATCTAGGAAATCACAGGCTGTTGACCTATTATCATCAATCTAATTTACTTTGCAATTTAAAAAATCAATTATATATTCAAGCAGCAATAGCTCCGGGAAACCACAAACTTAGGGACGCCACGTAATTGATTGTGCAACTTTCTTTTCAAATCATTGCCACATCCATGGATGCAATCTTCTGGATTCTCCTTTTGCCTCTTTGCTCCGCCTTCCTGGCTTCAGCTAAACCCTGGCTTGTTCGTGTTGACACAGCTTCCATTGCATTAATGTCCCATAGCCTGGTGTTACTATGTAGACACAGCCACAAAGGCCTTTGGACGGAGGAGTATCCTTCTCTTTTTTGTTCTGTCCTCTGTTCATAGTTCCTGGAATGAGGTTATTGGTACAAAGGGCAGGTTGCTTTTATGGTTTTTGGATTGTGCTCAGAATTGTTTCCAGAATGACTATACCAGCTTATGTTGGTCCTTCAGAAGAGTGAGAGTACCTGCTTCCCCACAGCCCCACCAGCACTGGGTTTCAACATTTAGAAGCGAGGTGGCACGTTATGGTTGTTTTAGTTTATTCTTGGCAAATGTTCCTGAGCCCCTTTGGGGGCATCAAAGTTTGGGAATGACTGGTTTCATGAAGGCTTGGGTGGGTCCTACCAAGGTGGAAAGGCTTTCATTCCCTGTGATTGATGGACTGTGTATCCGTCATCTAAGAATGTGCTTAACTGATATTAATTGTCATTAACAGAACCTTGGAACTGATTTTTTTTTTACACAACCCAAGACAATGCCCTCCTAAGGCAGGCTAGACAGAACAAAAGCAATAGGAACTGCTTTGTTCTTTGTATTTTTACTATTGGTAGCACACGTAGGGGCTTAATAAGTGTGTATCTATTGATCGACTGAGGAACCTTCCAGGGTTTACCGTATTGTCAGGTTCTCATCCCTCTGTTCCTTGGAACCTACAAGACTGAAGCATCTGGTGAAGAAAGGGGCCTTCTCTGTCCAGTACCGACACCTGAGGTCCTGTTCCCCTTCCCATGCCTCAGGACAAAAAGCTCATGAAATGCTCTCCCCTCACGCTGGATAATTAGGAAGAAAGTGGGACATCTCTTGGGTTCTCGAGGTCCAGCACACTGACATGCTCATTAGGCAGTGCCAAGGTCCTGGGGCCTGGCTCAGCTGAAGAAATTCTGAGGCTCTTAACCACCAAAGCTTTCTAGATCTTCCCTAGGAGTTTGTAATCACACACACACACACACACACACACACACACACACACACACACACACACACGCGCGCGCGCGCACACACACACACGCACACACACACGCACACTCGCGCACACACACGCACACATGCACACGCGTGCACACACACTCGCACACGCACACACACATGCGCACACACAGACACACACACGCACACTCGTAATCTTCTGAAGACCATTTTAAAAATGACGCTGTTTTTAAAAGCTTACAATGACAACCACAATGCTGATGCTGATGCTGGTGTCTGCATCTGTATAACTCCTTATAGTTTACAAAGACATGCATTACCCGAGCAGAGCTTCACCGCAGGACCTAAGGCAGCTATCACAGGTACTCCCATGTAGGGCTGAAGGAGCTGGGGCTCAGAGGGGGTAGGTGATTCACCCATGGCCCCACAGCTGACAAATGTCAGAAGCAAAACCTCCAGAGTCCAAACCCACCCCTCTATCCCGCAGCAAGGCCATAAATGGGACATCAGATTATTTACAAGGTGCCTTACAGGACTTGACTTATGAGTTACTGGAAGTGTCTTATCATTGTCAGTCATTCAAATGGCAAACAAGTATTTATTTTTCTATTTAAAAAGCTAGTGACTTTAAAATGTCATGTCACTTAAATTCCATTCATATAGTTTTCCTTTGCCACTGCCAGAAGGCCATCTCACATATCAAGACTTGTTTTAAAGAAGGTGAGAAAACAATAATAAAACTGATTAGTACATTGATTCTGACAATGTATGCAATACCCCACACCTGTGTACCCCCACCTCTGCACAGGTGAGGGGGGAGGTCAAACAAGTGTTTATGTCGAAATTACTGTGTGTTTTCTGCTGGGTTTACAAAGACGAAAGTCAAGCCTGTCACATTCAGAGAGGAGGAGATCATACATGCTTATAGAAATAGGTTGCGAATGAATACAGCATGATTTTGGGAGGGAGGTCAGTAGCAGCTGTGGGTATCAGGAAAGGCTTCATGCAGAAGAGGAACAGATAGTAGAATCTGAAATGTTTGGGGCAGGGGTCAAGGGCGGGAAGCGGCCATGTTCTAGCTGGGGTAGTAAACGTGCTTTGCTGACTGTCTCTCTCTCTCTCTCTCTTGCTACTGCTCAAGGTAGGATTCTTGGAGGAAACCGTGGGGCAGCAGGGAGGGAGAAGATGTCGCCAAGTGTGAGGAAATCACCTGTTCTACTGACTTCCACGTTGCTGTTGGGCTGTCCCGACTCCCTTTTCCCCTTTCCCCATCAGTGCTAATAAATCCAGTTGTGAGGAGAGGCAGATTGGAAATCAGCTCCTTCTGTCAAAAAATGTAAGAGTCCCAAGGTACTGGTGGTCCTGGGATGTGCAGTTTGGGGACAAGACCAGGGAAGGGAGGAGTAAGTGTGAGGGCTCACTTCCCTTCTCCTTCTTGACACCAGCTACCGAGGAAGCTGGGAAATCTGGTTCCGTAGAGGTCCAAATCCCTCCACCCCAGGCAGTAGGAAGACTGGAAGAGCTTGGTATCTGTTAACAAAGTTACTTGGATCCCCAACCTTTGAGATCTTTCATTGGCATCATCGTTTAGTGAATTAAAGCTCTGGGTTTTGAGTCAGGATGACCTGGGTTCGAACCTACCACTAGCATTAGCTATGTGACCACGGGCAAATATCTGTAGAAGAGTTTATACTGCTTCACATTTCCCTCAATGACTTAAATAAAGGCATAGATAGCATACTTACTAATTTAGCTCTGGTTGATGGAGTCTTGATCCAAAAAGATTTTTGATAGTCAAGGGAATTAGAATGAATCTAATGAGATGAAATCCAGTAAGGATAAATGTGAAGTCTTTGGGTTCAAAAAATCATCTTCACAAGTACAAGATTGGGGAGGGATGGCTGGAGAACAGTTTATTTGAAAAAGATCTGAGGGTTTTAGTGGACCTTAAGTTCAATAATTTAAAAAACTAAAGAGATCTTGGGTTCAACAGTGAGCTCCCTGTAATTAGAGGCCTTCAAACAGAATGTGGAGGACTGTTTCTTGGCTATGTTTTAATGGGGAATTCCTTTCTGAGAAGGGTTGGGTTAATGGACCACTGAGAGCCCTTTCAAGATTCTAGGATTCCATCACTCTGTGAATTTATGCTTCCTCCTCATCTGTGCCATAAGGATACTAAACCATTTTCCCATGCTCTCCATTATCCAGTCAGTCACTTCTGCTAAGCAATCCTTTAAGACAGTCAGGAGGAGGCACAGCTCCACCTGCCTGGGGTCCCCTCCATGATGCAGACCCACTGCTCTGCTCTCAGCAGGCGACGTTGCTGAGCAGATGGAGAGATCTGCTCTCCAATTTGACAAAGGTAAAGCCCACGGTCCAGAAGGGGGATTTTTTCAAGGAGGCTTCCTGGAGAAGATGGAGGAGGAGGAGGAAGAGAAGGAGGAAGAAGAAGAGGAGGAGGAAGAGGAGGAGGAATTTCAGCAATTATTTGAATGATGACAGGGATCTTGTTCCAGAGGCTTGGGGACTGGGAGGCATGCTAAGTAGCATAATCCATCGAAGGATCCTTGCTTTTGGAAGTAGAAAGGGCCTCAGAGGCCAGCCCTCTCATTTCACACAGGAGGTGGCTGTGGACCAGAGTGGCCCAGGGCGAAGTCTGAACCCGAGCCTGGATCTGCTGAGTCCTCCCCACCCAATGCCTCTCATGCCCTTGTTTCTTCCTTGGGACTGCTCTTCCCTGCCCTATCTACTGCCCTGCTACCCTTCCTTCTCCTGTGTAGCACCAGGTGCCTTTGTGGTGCCTCCTGAATCATCCCATCAGAGGAAAAACAGTCGAATCGGGTCATACCTACCTAAGTGACTGCTGGGTCAGTTCTTACATTTTTAAAGAGGCTTCTGTGGAGGTGAGTGCTAAATTGAAAGACATGTGACAAGGGAGAGATTTGGGGACAGAGGGTCACAACCCATCAGCACCTCCTCTAGCTCCCCAGTCCAGCTGTCTTTCCCCTCCCTGATCTACTGGTGTGTATGTGAGTGAGTGGGGGGAAGAGAATCATCTCGAGGACTCACATGGCCCAGTCCCACGTGGCCATGCATTCATGGTTCAGTGGCCCGCTGAGGCCTGAGCAGAGCAGACAACAGAACCTTTCTCGGGACAGGCAGGGAGATAGTATCAGCCATGGCTGACCGAGCGGTGACCCGAGGCCCATCACAGAGCCAATTAGCACCCACTGTAGTAGCGGGCAGCTCCTAACGGCTTCTGGGGGAGGCGCCTTGTGCAACGGGCATGTCAGGCCGCGTTAGTGCTGGGAGGGATGAGTGGGGTGGCCTGGGCCACGGTGCTAGATGGGAGGAAGGAAAGGAGGGAGAGGGAAGAAAAGGGAGATCCTCTCGCTGGAGCTCTGCTGGACTGGATTGGGCTGCATGTGTGTGTCAGAGCATGTTTGCATGGGGATGCATGGCCCACCACTGTCCGTTGGTCAGTGCACATGTATGTACCCATCTATGTGTGATAAACATGTGTCTGTACTATGTAAACACTGCAGTTTGTGAATCTGTGGGTTTGAGGAGTTTCTGTGGGTGCTTTGGTCTGTTGCACACATGCATGCCCATGTATACAGCAGCCATGTGTGACCACATGTGTGTGCTCTCTACACATGTGTTTATGTATACAGAAGCCACATGCGAACACCTTTGAGTGCTGTATGCTTTTGTGTGCTTCTGGGTAATAGGGCCTTGCACAAGCATGCTTGCCTAGTGTTAGCATGAGCATGGCTTTGGGGAAGGTTAGCATTCCAAAACTTAGCATTCCTAGATGCTCCTTTTTGCATCTGCTCGCGTGCATTCTCGGGCCATCAAGTAAGCGTGTGTCTGTTTGTACTGCAGCAGGCCAGACCTGACCCAGGCCAGTCGTCCAGGGAGCTCAGGTCTGGGCTTGGAGAGAAATGGAACACTCCCCAAACATCCCATGGTGAGCAAAGGGAGGTTGGCTCGGCTGTAGCATGGCTGGGATATTCAACAAGGATGTGGCCTTGATCCAGGGCACAGTGTCCCTGCCTCTGGGTTGACTGGGATGGTCCCTCGTCAGAAGTCTGAGGGAAGAGCCCAGTGAAGCTTCCGTCCTTAGGAAAAGTCCTGTCAACAGCCTGATCCATTAGAACCCGGAGGCAAGAATGGTTTTAGGCAACAGCCAACAATCAGCAAGCCTCCGTTAAGGTCTTGCTATGTTCCTAGAGCAGGGATAGAGCATTGGGCCTGGAGTCAGGAAGAGCCAAGTTCAAATCCGGCCTCGGACATTAGCTGCGACCCTGGGCAAGTCACTTCACCTTGTCTACCTCAGTTTCCTTATCTGTAAAATGATCTGGAGAAGGAAATGGCAAACCAAGAAAACCCCAAATGGGGTTGTGGAGAGATGGTCGGAACTGAAAATCACAGAACAATGACAATGATAAGTTCCCGGTGCTCCCCTAAGCCCTGAGCTCTAAATATCAGCTAGCAAAATTCTCTGCCCTCGGGGAGTTTACACTGGGGGGGAGACTAAACAGAAGAGGGAACTGAAAAGGAGGGGAGGGAGTAAAGTCCAGGGGTCCTTTTAAGGAAAATCTAGCCTTGTTTTGAACAGCCTTGGGATAGTGTTCCCACCACCCTCATGTATAGTCACTTTGCATGAAGCTGGGATATCTGAGTATACCAACCGTGCAAGTGGTGTTTGTGTGTTGTTATGTAATTCCTCATGCGTGTGTCATCACAAGCTTCTCTGCCTCCACTTGGAGCCTGAGGTGATCCTATGTGGGTATTTAGTTGGAATGCGCTTGGGGGATTCCAGGGAGGTGGGAACCTTTGCTGGGGCCTGGGCGCTGAGGCAGAGACGACATTGCATTGGAAATGTGTGTCTTGGCGTGACAAGTAAAGGCCTGTGAGCCAAATAATGATGGTTAACTGGTTTGCAAGGTTAGGGGATTGGAAGACTCTTTAAACTGCTTAGCTGTATGTGTGGACATGGGAACGTGTGTGCTCCATGTGGTGAGGCAGGTAGGATGCATGTCCCTGGATGGCCATACATGTGTCTACGTAGCCCAGATACCAACAGTGGGAGACCTGCTGGATCGTGAGGCTGAAGCCTGGAGTTTGAACTCTGCAATCATCATTTACCAGCAGCAGATGGCTGGCGGGTCGCTTCCCCATGGGGTGGGTCACTTCCCCTTCAGGGGCCTCAGTAAGATGAGGGGGTTGAGCAAGATGACATCCAAGTGCCCTTCCAGCTCTGGGTTGCTTTACAAGTGGGTTTGATTGGTTTTCCTTCAGTAAATGTTCTTTTTCTGCACACAGAGCCACACCTTCCTCGTGATCCTACCCTACCCCAAAGGCCAGCGAGGGTGGCTCAGTCTCACATACAGACAGCTTCATACTCCCTCCAACACACATGAGAGTATAGCCTCAGCATACAGGAATCTCCTTTGCTGTGTATTGTCCCAAAAAGGGATTCAAATATTCCAACAAGAAAGGTATTGGGGGTTGAGTGGGTGCATTGAGGAGGATGGATACCTTCCTAGCTGCCATGCATATGGGTAAGACAACTGGGGCCTAAAATTATGGAAGGTGAGAACAGACTAAGATTTTGGCTTTTTCCTATCATCCCATAATGTGGAGGGGGACAGAGGCCCCCCAAGTGGTGGAAGCTGCACCTCTGGAGGATGAAGAGTAGGACCCAGCCTCAGTTTTCACATCTGAGCAGGGGTTCTCTGGCTGGCCAAGAGAAGAGAAAGTCCTGCAGGGTAGATCCCTCCTGGCTCATTGAGGAAGATGCAGGCACCAAGTAATCTAAGTGGCTGCTTTGGGCCTGGTGCTTTGCTGAGCACTGGAGATACTGAGAAAAGCAAAGATACCATAATCCCTGCCCCCCAGGAGCTCACAGTCTGACAGGCCTGGCATTTTATCCACTGCTCTCCAGCAGGTGGGGTGTGTGTGTGTGTGTGTGCATGTATGAGTATGTGCGTGCATGTGTGAGAGTGTGTGTGCGCGCATGTATGAGAGTATGTGTACGTATGTTGTGTGTGCGCGTGCGCGCGCACGTGTGAAAGTGTGTGTGCATGTGTGTGTGCGCACGCGCATGTGCAAGTGTATGTGCATATGTATGTGTGCATGTGAGAGTGTGTGTGCATGTGTGAGAGTGTGTGTGCACATTGTGAGAGTGTGTGTGTGCACATGTATGAGTGTGTGTGCGCGTGCATGTGTGAGTGTGTATGCATGTGTGAGTGTGTATGTGTGTGCATGTGTGAGAGTGTGTGCGCATGTATAAGTGTGTGTGCATGTGTGAGAGTGTATGTGTGTGTGTGTGCATGTGTGAGTATGTGTGCGCGTGCATGTATGAGAGTGTGCGTGTGCGCGTGCCACACACATAGGACTTGGCCAATCCCTTCCTTTTTCCTGAGAAGGGCTTCTTCCAAATAGACCTTCCCCAAACTGCTCCTCAAACCCTGTCGTTAAAGGGGTCCTGGGTAGGAGAGACTGAGAGAGTGAGGAGCAGATCCCAGGGAGCCTGACTCTTAGGTTTTCTCTTGTTTTTTGATTGACCGGGAAATTGAAAACCAAAGCCAGGTGAGCGCTTGCTTTGCGCAGCTGGCAATGAGGGTGAAGACAAGATGGTCTGACCTCCTCCTCACCCCCACCTCCAGCCCCCCAGCTCTGACGAGCGGAGACAGACTGGTTGGATGTCGTTGGTCAAAGATTTGGAACTGGAAGAGATCTTTGAGACCATAGAGCCCAAACACCTCATTTTTTATGAAGGAGGAGGCTGAATCCAAGGAAAGTTTAGTGACTTACCCAAGGACACACAGCAAATGTATGTCTGAGGCAGGATTTGAACTCAGTCCTTCATGATTCTCATTTTGTGAGACTGGGTATGGATGGGGAATGGAGTAGAGGAGGGCAGGGCACTTTGAGGGGGGATAATGAGGCTGATGAGCCTGGCGACCCAGAAAGGAGAAGAATTGATAGATTATCAGGAAGATGAGCTGCAGCCCAGCTTCTTCATGATGGTGCATGGAAATATCTGTATCTGGGGGTGGCTAGGTGGTGCAGTGAATAGAGCACCAGCCCTGGAGTCAGGAGGACCTGAGTTCAAATCCGACCTCAAACACTTCACACAAAAAACTAGCTGTGCGACCTTGGGCAAGTCACTTAACCCCAATTGCCCTAAAAAAAAAGGCAAAAAAAAAAATAGAAATATCTATATCTGTCCAACTGATTAGGAGATGGGTAGGGAGCGACGGGACATTAGAAGGAAAACCCTGAAGCTCATGGATTTTTCCAGCTCCAGTCACACCCAGGAGAGAAAGAGCCTGGGTGATGGGTGTCTTCTAATCAGGAGATGGGCAGAGGCGCTTGTGTGCTCACCTCTGTGTCTGTTCTCGTCCTTCTCTCTGACGTGGTCCCTGTGGTAGCAGGCATATCAAAATGGGAACATGGCCTCATGTAAAACCATGTGTATGTGTGTGTGCGTGTGTGTGTATGTGTGTGTGTGTTTGTATGAGCTTAGTTTTGTAGCAGCTTCACTTGAGGGAGGTGGAGGTAGCGAGTTCCCCATCACTGGGAATCGTCTGGAGGGGGTGGATGTATGTCAGAGAAGGGATTCCTGTCCAGGTAGGGGTTGGACTAATTGGCCTCTGAGAGTCTGAGCACTGGCATTTCCTGGCAGGGACCTCAAAAGCCAGTGAGTGCAGATAAGGACACTGAGGTCCAGAGCCTTGCCCAGGGTCACACAGTGGGGGACGTGTCCAAGGTGGGAATTGGAGCCCGGTTTTTCTGACTCCACACACCGATCTATTCACTACCCTACAAATTAGTGTGTGTTCTTAAGACCTGTTTGGGTATCTTGTGTATCCGTGTGTGTGTGTGTGTGTGTGTGTGTGTGTGTGTGTGTGTGTGTTTGAGAGACCATACAGCTCTCTATGTCAGTAGGTCCTTACAGCCTGTACCACCCAGACAGACCCTGGGCTGACTTTGTAGAGGGAGAAGCTGGTCAGGAGGTGGATGGAAATGTGCTCTCTGCCTGAAAGGGCTTGCGCCTGACCCCCATTTATTCCTTCCTGCATCTTCCTTCTTTCCAGAGACCTCCACACCAGCTCCACACCTTGAGCCAACCTTGGCTTCCCCCCCTGGGGAGGGAGGGTTCATCCCATCCCATCCCATCCTCTCCTCCTCCTCACTGGGGCAAGACCAGAATCCAAGTGCTCTAGCACTAGCTGATCCCCACCCCACCTGCTTCCAGGTTTAGAGGAAAGAGTTAGGGAGGATGTGCTGAAGAATGAGAAGGGAAGGGTAGAAGGGCCTCCCCCATCAGACTGGGCCTTTCAGGTCTGTGCTTTGGCCCTCAGGGTTCATAAAGTGAAGGGCACAGGCGCAAAGGTAGGCCAGGCTGGCTGGCTTCTAACAGAAAATGGAATTCCTGATTCCCAGCTACTGCCCAACCCTTTAACCCTGGGCACAGACTGGCCTCTACTTTAGAGGCCATAAAGTCCAACCCTCTCACTTTACAGATGGCAAAGAGAGGCAGAGGATGGTGAAGTCACTGGTGCAAGGGAGGGTCAGAGACGAGGAGAACTCGGGTCTTTGTATTTCAGAACCAGAGCCCTTTCTAATGCTTTCAGAAGGGGGTGAATGGAGAGCAAAGGTTCTTTGCAAGTTATAAAATTCTCCTCCTGTGTGTGTGGCTCAGAGCACCCCATCCCCGGTGGTAGAGACCTACCTCATAGATCACACAGGACCAGAGTGCCATTTTTTGGCCTGGTATGATGGGTGCCAAGAGCCGTGGACCTAGAGCAAGAAATCCTGGGTTTGAGTCCCAGCACTGATACGCAAGGGCCACAGATTTAGAGGCAGTTAGCTAGAGCAGAAGACAGAGTGCTAGACCTGGAGTCAGGAAGACCAGAGTTTAAATCTGGCCTCAGACACTCACTAACTGTGTGACCCTGGGCAAGTCACTTAACCTCTGTCTGCCTCAGTTTCCTCATCTGTAAAATGAGTGGCTTAGATATTGTGGCCTCTAAGGTCCCATCTTGTCCTAAGTTTGTGATTTTGAAACTGGAAGGGTCCTTCATGGTGATTTTATAGAGGAGGCCCCTGGTATGTAGCAGGCATTTCATAAATACCAGGTGATTAAAAGTGATTATATTATGATTAGAAGTTATTGAAATTGGTTAAAATTAGGTTTTATTATAGGAGGAATGGTAAGAGTCTTGTATTTGGGGTCAGAAGTAGTTGGCTAGAATCTAGGGTCTTCTGCTCCCTGACTCAGTGACCTTGGGTAAGTCCCTCTTCCATTGTGAACAGCTCCTTTTTTCACCTGTAAGATGAGCAGCTTGGTCACAGCCATGTCTACCCAGCAGGTCACTATGTCTGCATGTGAGCCTGGGAGCTCACCTCCCCAGCTGGCTCTTCTCTCCCTCCATCCTCCCCTCCTTTCCCAGACTCATACCCACCCTCAATCCACCCTGTGGTCCTCTCTAGGGAGACTGGAGGGCATTGCTCTAGGCTGGGAGAGGAATCTTAGGGGAGCAGAGACTTGGGGTTGGAATTAGCCACTGGGGTGAACATGCGGTCACTGCTTCCTCAGCAATAGTGACTTTGATTCAGAGTGAAGATACGGGAGCTGGTATCTGTCACAGCAAAAAGAAAGGAAAGGGAGCAGAGAGTCACAGGAGCCCTGGACCCTGTGCTCCCTTCCCCCTAGGGGCTCCCTCCAAGCTGCCTAGCTGGCCTTCTCCCAGGCCTTGCTGGGGGTGGGACTGATTGCTCACCCCTTGGACTATGGGCCAAATGCCAAGGCGGGAGCATGGGATTTTTATTGTGACTTTGGGAGAGTGTAGTTTTGCAACTTGTCGGACAGAGATGGTGGATTTCAAGGATGAGAGAGGCAGAAGAGGCAGGAATGAATTAAATAAGAGTTTCTTACAGGAGTGGAGGGGGGAGGGGGCTGGCACTTTCCAAGGAGCACCATTTACTAGCTTTTGGGTGAAGAAAGAGGTGGTTGAATATTGAAGAACCTGACTCCTCAGCCAGAGGACCCTGAAGTCAAAGAGGGGACTGAGAGCTGAGGGAGATGCTTGGAGGCTCAGGCTGCGTTTGAGCATCGGGAATGGGCACTGAGGGTCGTGGATGGTCAGTGAGGACCAGGGATGTGACCGAGGTCCAGGGATTGGTTCTGAGTGTGGGAGATGGGAAGACTGAGGGTCAGGGATGGGGGCTCCTGAATTCATCCCACCCTCAGTCCCAAATGCCTTTGCTCTCTGCCTCATGGGCTTAGAATTGGCTTCCTGAGAAGACAGGTTTGACCTTTCCCTCTCTAGGCTGGTATCTCTCACCCCCCTCTCCTTTCCTTCAGCATCTGGCTTCTCCACGCCCAGCAAGAAATTGTGTGGGATAGAGTCGCCTCCGTGCTGAGATTTAAACTGAAGTGACAGATGGTCTAAAAGGCTCTTTCTCTTTTTGTGTCCCTCCTCATAATACAATGTTTCTTGTCTGCTCGGGGCAGTTAGCACAGAGAGGATCACAAGGGTAGTCACTGCCCCAAGGGAGACCTGGGCATCAGGGGGTAGACAGCCCCTGCTCTCAGGGGACTGGAGGTCTTATGGGGAGAGCCTAGTCCCAGGAGTTCCCCTGCCCTCAGGGGGCTTCCGAGCCCTAATGCAGTCCTGGCTTTGAGGACCCCTGGGTCCTTGGGGTTGATATTCCCTGTCCTCAGGGGGCTTCAGGGTTGCTAGTGAGGCAAAAGTCCTGTTCTCGGTTACACATACACAGGTGAGGGCGCACACACACACATACACACACACACACACACACACACACAAAACTGAGAGGCAACCAGGTGGTGCAGTGGAGTGTTCCCATTCCCATGACTCCTGATGTCATGAGGCTTTTAGTTTTTTATGGAGATGAGAGACATTTAATGATGTTGACTGTCCATCAGAGAGGTACAAATAAAGCACTGTAGGAGGTGGGAGGACACAAGTCTTCTCTGGCTGGTACAGTCAAGGGCGAGCTGCCTGTTAGCAGTCTGACAGCTTACTCTTACCATTCCTCCTATAATAAAACCTACTTTTAACCAATTTCAATAACTTCTAATCATAACGTAATCACTTTTAATCACCTGGTATTTATGAAATGCCTGCTACATACCAGGGGCCTCCTCTATAAAATCACCATGAAGGACCCTTCCAGTTTCAAAATCACAAACTTAGGACAAGATGGGACCTTAGAGGCCACAATATCTAAGCCACTCATTTTACAGATGAGGAAACTGAGGCAGACAGAGGTTAAAGGGTCTGACTTTAACAGCCACAAGGGGAGGTGGGGGAGGTGGAGGGTGCTCCAGGTATGGGAAACAGCCTGAGCAGTGGCAGGGAGATCGGAAAGTCCAGAGCAAGCAAAGGCACTTCTTGAGTTTAATTCATCACGTGAATCAATCCCTCCATAAGCAAACATTTATTAAGTGCCTACTGTGAGTGGGGTCTTGGGCTCTGTGCTGGGATGGAAGTTTGTTACACACAATCACACACACAACACTGGCAGATGTGGGGGATGGGAGGCCAAGGGGGTGAGATTTGGAAGATGAGACTCTTGACAATCTTTTAGTATCATATTTTAGCCAAATTTTGATTTAATCCAACAAACTGCTCTGATTAAAAATGCCTTTCCCTGGGTCTGCAACTTCAAAGACCAGAGGTGAGTTTTCCCTTATCTTGGGACTTACTCCACATGAGAGCAAAACAGACATCCAGAGACCATAAAATGTAAATAGACCCTGCTCTGGTCATTGTCAATTTGCATTTACAACCAAGGAACTCTGTATAGATGAAAACTAACGGAAGTCATAAAGTTTTGGTCATCCTGAACTGGGATGGTTCTGAAATGTATGAAGAGTCTTACGATTTCTCTGTTCATCAGTCAGGACTTTAGTCCTGCACTCCTTGAGCAAGTAATGCCAGCCTTAAGGGAGTAATGAGGAATAAATAATGCAATTTTCATATTACCGTCTGTTTGTCTCTTTAACCAAGCCTTTTCTAGTGGTCGACACTCTCCATACACTTTTTTGGCTTAGTGTGTGAGCCCCTGTAAGTAATGGGGAGGCGCAGGGCCGGTCTGCTTCTTTCTTCCCCACTGATCCTGTCCTAGATCCGCAGCCCAGTGCAGAGCTGACAGGCTTGTGAATTAGCTTGGAGCTTTTTTCACAGTTTAAGGGACAGCAGCAGAGAGGCAGGAAAAGCCCCTCACACCTCCTGATGGATTTCTCCAGGGTGTGTGTGTATGTGTATGTGAGTGTCTGTGTGTGTCCGTGTCTGTGTGTTCCTGTGTATGTGTGCATATGTGTGTGTGCCCCCCTGTGCGGGCATGTGTGTGGCCACCCATCTCCGTGGGTAGCTTGGCACTGCTCTTGCCTCAGTCTCCCCATCTCTGGCTTGCTCTGGCTGGACTGGCTGACAAATCCTTGCACGACATTCCGGGTCCCCACTGTATGAACATGAGCTGACGCTTTCGTGATGTCCTATAATTGTAAAGAACTTTGTGCTTTCCTCAGCTCCTAGTTCTCTGCACTCAGTTGGTGCTTAATAAACGTTTACTGAACTAGTGAATTAATAAGAAGCTTTCCTGCCTCCAGCAGAGCCAAGGCTGCTTACTTATGGCTGCCACATGGGGACAGCAAATTCCCCTCCTCACAATTCACTTCATCCCTCCCTCTGGTCCTCACTGGCTTGCAATGCCCCTTTATCTGTCAGTCTGATGGCCTTCGGCCTCATCTCCTCTGCTACAGAGGAGATAGCCAGGCATTCTCAACCTTGGTGCCAGGAAATGAAAAAAGGTCAATATTGTGGCAGCTGTATTTAAATGGAATTGATTTTCTTTGGAATCCTGTGTATTTCATGCATTTAACACATTCTTCTGAGAAGGGGCCACAGGCTTCCCTAGCTGCCCAAAGAATCCAGGATATGAGAAAGACAGAAACTGGAGTTAGAGGCAGCTAGTTATTCTCCTTGGGCAGCTAGGTGGGGCAATGGATAGAGCACTGGCCCTAGAATCAGGAAGACCTGAGTTCAAATTTGGCCTTAGACATTTACTAACTGTGTGACCCTTGTGTGGGATGAATTACGGTCTCTCATTTGCTAAAGTATATAGAGCCTTTGGCCTCAGGGCCATAAGGAAAATAAATAAATAAGAGAGCTGGCTCTAAGCTGTGATTAGTGAGACTTGCTGTTTGAGTTAAGGGCATTTGGGACCATAACTAAATTTTGTTTGGAGTTTGAATTTGGGTGTGGTTGCCTGCCTAAGTCAGTGCCTGCATCAAGTGCCACAAGCTACTCAGAGGGAGTGTGATCCTATACTTTAACAAGTGGAAGTCTACATCTGGTAAAGGCCGAAGGGGCAATCGTAGCCTCAGCTAGGATGGGACCCCTTCTGGCTCAGCTTACCCATCAAAATCCTTTGAGAAGGAATGTTTCCCACCTATTCCTGAGTCTAGCTGTGAGGTGGTCTCGATACTGCATGGATGGATATCTGTGACCTTACCTGAATTTAAACAGAGCCAGGGATGTTTTATCCTGTCATATTTGGAATGTCATATGTCCCTGCTTATCCCTTCTATAGCAAGTTTCTATGTTTAGTAGTCAGTAGAAGATTTGAACCATCTTGTTTTGAGGTTAACAAATGTAAGGGAAAGCTGAATAAACTGAATAATGGTTTTGAGGGATTTGGAAAGACAGATAAGAAGGTTTGGGGACAAATGAGGGTTTATCTAAGCCCCTCCTGTCTCTAGATAATTGATATCAGTTTCAGAAAGGTTTAAGTATGTTGAGAGTGTGTGAGGAAGTATTTTTAGAAAGCAGGAAAGATTTGTAACTTGATTCTAAAATTTTGAGGAAAGCAACAGGATCAATTGATTCTTCTAAGAACTATATATGTGTATAAGATTGGCTTCTAAAGATTTCTCTATCATGGAAACTCAGACCTTGAGCATGTTTGGTAATAAGATCAAAAGTTTAGATTTTTGATGCAGTGTTGTAACTGTAATGTTTTGTTTGTGCCTAGCCTCGCATGGCTAGAAAACTGAACTTCTTGTGACTCTGTGTAAACCTACCTTTGCATGGCTAGGAAATTGAACCATTTCTATGTGCTTTTGGTGTTAAATCCTGTTTCTGCGAGCCCCTGGCAGGCCTGACTACTCCAGCTTGTAAACATCCCTGCTTCTGAGCCAAGGGACCTGGAAAAGACGACATCAGATGCAGATGGCATCTCCAGCTTCTCCAAGAATCCAGGCCTGCACAGGAACTGCTACAGCCCTGACTTATTACTTTTTATTTTCATTGTGTTGCTTTGATACCCCTTACTGTTAGAAAGCATGTTTTTGAAAAAGTCTTGTATGACAATTTTTGAAGGTTTACAAAGTTTTCAATTGATTATTGCTAAATTGATGTAATGAGTTGTAAAGCAGAACAGTGTTTGCTGTTCCGATATGGATTTGTGGTTATTCCATGAACTAAGCAGAGGTTAACATTTGTAACTGAGTGTATATGTAAAAGATTCAATTTCTGAAGTATCTCTTTCTTCCAAAGTGAATATAATTAGAGGATAG
>CM053585.1:19371038-19386094 GCA_028646515.1 Pseudochirops corinnae
CCCCCCCCCCCCCCCCCCCCCCCGATCTTTTTCAGTGGTTGGACTGCCCGCTTCTTGGGAGATTCTAATAAAGAGAACTTTCTGTATTTTCACCTCGAGCTGTCTCTGAGTGATTTAGGGATCTCTTTATCCCACACAGCCTGGACAAGTCATGTAACCCTGTTTGCCTCAGTTCCCTCATCTTCAAAATAAAGTGGAGAAGGAAATGGCAAACCACTCCAGGATCTCTGCTAAATAGGGTTGCAAAGAGTTGGATGTGGCTGAAAAATGACCAAGCCAAGAAGTTACTCCCCTCCAATATTAAGCCCCTGTGAGAGGTTTTCTTTCCTCCCTGGTGCTGCACAGGACAGAGGGCTAAAACTGTTAATTAATTCTGGAAAGATTGAGCATTTCAGGGCCGTTCCCTGGACAGCCCTCTAGAACATGCTTGGAGATCTCAGGGTGAGGGAAGTTCCAGGACTGGGTAGGAGACTTGGGTTCTCATCCGACCAGAGTTCCACCACTAACGCAGGCAAGTCAAGCCAATGAGAACTTATTAAGTGCCTCCTAGTTACTAGGCATTGTGCTAAGTGCTGGGGATACAAAGAAAGGGAAGAGACAGTCTCTGCCTTCAAGGACCAGTCTGATGGGCAAGTTGAGACTTCAGGAGAATTTTTGGCCATTTCCTTCATCTGTCAAGTGGGGATCCAGAACCATTTGGTATTTCCTGTTCTGCATCCCCAAGTAATCCTGCCTCATCTGATGGAGAACCCACTGGCCCAGGAATTGGTCTGGTGCGCTTCTGAATGGCTCCCATTTTGAAGTTCTCTCTTAGATGAAGCAGCAATCGGCCACGTCTGCCCTCTCCTCATCCTGCCTTGGGGGCTGAGCAGAAGTGCATGTTACAGGGTACTGAAGTCAGCCATGGTGCCAGTCACTCAGCAGGCACTGATTAAGTGCTCACTGTATTCCCAGCACGGTGCTAAGTATTGGGGCTGTATCCACCTTCCCTGATCTCAGGGACGGTTGGGGTTTGTTCTTTGTCTTTGAAGAAGACCAGTGGCATCTCCAGGGATGTCTTGACTTGTTCATGAATCGGATTGAGGCAGCGCTGCATAGTAATCAACCTCAGATTCTCCCAGCTGTTGAAGTCTAGTGACAGGACAGAAGTCCATGTGACCTTCGGTGGCCCAGGATGCAGTGAATGACCTCTGTATCTTCCACATCTGACCAAGCACTAAGTGCCCCACCACCCACTTCAGCTGCCTTCATGGCTGTTGGAACCAATCGTTTTCATCCTCCCTTTCCCGCTGGGGAAGTCTTCACCTGCTTGGAGTAGACATCCCCCTACCTCACCAAAGGGTTTGGGCCTGTGGGTTACCCTGAACCTGGTTTAGTCCCTCTCTGGACCTGGTTCCCTGGGGTATGGCTGATGAGCCATTCTTGAACCACAGGTGAGAGTTGGGCGCCAGGTAGGCACCCAAAGTGGCTTAGCCGCTCTTCCGTCCCCCTGAGCACCCCATGCTTTGTAATGGGCTGACCCAGAGGCCTGCCCCCACCCCCTTTGTGTCTCTTCACCTAACACAGTCTCCTGGCACAGACTCGAGGCTCTTCGCTGCCCGGTTGCTCTCCTCTGGTCACTCTCCACTTTGCTAAACTGTGGTGCCTCGAACCCAACACAGTCCGGTTGTGACCTGACTGAGCATCGTCAGGTTCCGGGGGCTGCAGAGGGGGTCCGGACGGGTCTGGAGGAGCTCCGGAGGGGATGGGGGGGGTCCGGAGGGGCTCCGGGGTCACAGACGCCGAGTCGGAGGGCCCTCGGAGGCCTCCTGGAGAGGAAGGTCAGTGACTCGTCCCACAGCACAAGGGACCAGCATGCGGGGTCTAACCCAGGACCGCGCACCGCAGCGTGCTGGGTGCCGCTTGGTCTCCCCGAGCACAGGTGCGTGGGAGCGGCTCGAGATTGAACTAACCCCATCATTTTACAGACTGCACAGGTAGGAAGGAGGCAGAGTCGGGCTTGCTACCGAGGTGTCATTCTCCGAAGCCCCGCCCCCGCCTCAGTTTCCCCTTCTGTCGGAGCAGGTGGCCCCGAGCCACTGCAGCCTTTGGCGGGGGCTGCTCCTGGGCGGCCGCTGCGGCTGCAGTTCGGCCTCCCGCCTGCAGGCGGCGCTGTGGGTCCCGCGCCGGCGCGCTCCGGCGCGCGGCTCCTCTCGGCGACGGCGACGGCGGCGACGGCGACGGCAACGGCGACGGCGGCAGCGGCAGAGGCGGCGGCAGCAGCGGCTCCGTGTCCCCTGGCCCGAGGAGGGAGGCCGGGGCGGAGGCCGGAGAGGCGGCGGGCGAGCCATGTGGTTCATGTACGTGCTGAGCTGGCTGTCGCTGCTCATCCAGGTGGCCTTCGTCACCCTGGCCATCGGTGAGCGCCCCCGCCCTGCCGAGGCCCTGGGAGGGACCCCCTGGGGAGAGACCCCCAGTGCAGAGAGGGACCCTTGTAGAGAAACAACCCCCACGGGGGGTGTGGGGACCCCTAGTGCACTTCGGAGACCCCCTGGAGAGAGATCTCCAGACTGGGAGACCCCCCCGGTGCACTGCGGGGGATATCTATAGCAAGGGACCCCTGACATTCTGTGGGGCTCCTCAGTGCACTGCAGGACCCCCATAGTGAGACCCCCCCCCCCCCGACAGGTGGTGTGAGGCCCCCTGGCGAGACTCCCCCATGAGTAATGTGGAGACTCTCGGACCCAGAGACCTCCGGTGCACTGAGGGGGAACGCCGTAGTGAGGAACTCTTAATGTACTGTGGGGACCCCCTCAGTGCACTGCAGGAATCTTTATGGTAAGACCACCCCAGACTGCTGGTGTGGGCACCCTTCTAGGGAGAGCCCCAGGCTGGGAGACACCGAGACCCCCAGTGCCCTGCGGGGGACCCCTTAGAAAGAGACCCCCCCATTGTTCTGGAGATCCTCGAGACTCCCAGTATGCTTCAGGGGCGGGAGACTTTGGGGGACCCCCCAGTGTGCTGCAGGGGGTGGGGAACCCCCATAGTGAGAGACCCCCCGAAGACTCCAGACTCCTTTGTTCTGCGAGGACTCCCCAGACCAAGAGACCTCCAGTGTATTGCGAAGACCCCTATAGCAAGAGGCCTTCCCCTTCCCCTTAGGGTGCCGGGAACCTTCCGTCCCCCCTTCTGTGGCCACCTTCAGCCCCCGGATGCCGAGAGCCCCTTCCTCCCAGCGCTCCGGTACCTAGCCCCGCCCCTAGAATAGGGAGGGATCCTCCCCCTAGGGCACCACGGGATGCCCTTCGGGGATGCCGCCGGTCCTGCTCCGGAGACCCTCCCCCCTCCTCTTCTCCTCCCCTCCTCCTCCTCCCTCTCTCCCTCTTTCTCCCTACTCCCTCTCTCCTCCTCCCTCTCTCCTTCCCCCCCAGCTGGGATCCTGTTCCTTCCCCTCTCCCTTCCCCCTTTCCCCTTCCCCCTCTCCATCCTCGCCTCCAGCTGGGATCCTGTCCCTTCCCCCTCCCCTCTTCCCTCCTCTCCCTCTCCCCTCTCGCTTTCCCCCTCTCTTCCCCCCCCCCCCAGCCGGGATCCTGACCCTTCGCCTCCTCCCAGGTGGGACCCTTTCCAGACCCCCTCACATACCAAGGTTGGCCCCCTGCGCCACTAGCCCCGTTCCCTGGCAGAGGGGGTCCCCCCAGCCCTCTCCTCCACGACACCACCGACCCCTCCCCACTTATACTGCCCCGCTTCGCACATCACGCAGGGAGATCGTTCTGCCCCCATATGCTAGAGGAGCTCTAGAGGGAGCCTCCCCAATAGGCCCAGCCCGCCTCCCCTCAGCATTACATCGGGCTCTCTGCTGCCTGTGTTAGGACCCTGCCTCACACCGGGTTCCGTGGGACCCCGTCCCCTGTCCAGAGGATCCTCGTCCCCTAATTACAGGCTTCCTTCTCTTTTGGTGCCAGGGCAGGGCGCCTCCCCTTCCTCCCCGCCCTCCCATGTCCCGTGTACGTAGCCCTGGGACCTCTCTCCCCGTCCCCCGTCCCTCGGAGAGGGTCCCCTCGGGTGTGTGGGGACGCTGCGCAACTCCACCTTGTCAGAAGAGAAGCGAAGGGTGTGTAAGGGTGGGAAAGAGCTTAGGAGAGGAGCGGGGACGTTCTGTCTGGGGGCGGGGCTCGGGAAAGCAGGGGTTAGGGTCTGAGGCAGCAGGGGGGAGCCCAGCAGGGGGAGCCCTCTATAGATGGGCCCCGGAAGTCTTCAGGAATTGATGGGAGGACCCCTGAAAACTCCCCAGAGTTTTCAGTTGCCTCCCGTTGCTGACTGGGACGGTGTGCATGGGGGGCCTTCCAGGGCATGTACTTGGGTGGAAGGAGAAGCCCCAGCTGGGCAGCGTTAGTGCTGGGGCCAGGCATAAGGAGTCTCCAGGGTCCAGAGACGTGAGGATGCTTGCCGGTGGTCTTCCAGCTCTGTTCTAGGTGTAGGGACCTCCGATGTACCCTTTTGCTGGTGGGGCTTCCCCAGCACGGGAGTGCCTTGTATATCATGAGAGCGAGTTCTGGGAGAGGGGGAAGGTCCCAGTGCCTGCAGGTCTGCAGAGGTGCTCAGTGGACCTGCTGGGTCACATCGGTGAACTTAAAGTGGTCCGAAGGACCCAGAATGTGTCTTCCATGCAGCCGTAGTCCTGGGGCCTGGGTGAGTGCCCTCCCCACCCTCCACCCAGGCTGGTGTGAGAACCGATTGCAGTGGGGGTCAGACCACCAGCTGGGGAGATGACTTGTCTGCTTGGGAGGAAGCTCCTGGTGAGGAGGTGGGCACCCCCCTCCTCCCTGCAGTGGATGGTCTCCGGGAATTTCCCGGGGCCCTCCCTCCAAGAGATATCCCGGTCTGTGGAGGTGCTGGACCCAAGGCCTGCTCATTGGCTTTGCCTCAGGCCCGTGATTCCAGTGTGGGAAACTTCCTTCACTGGTGCAGATCTACAGCTTCTTGTGGTGATACAAGGCCAGGGGCTGTGGGGATGGAAAAGGAATCTGCAGGGGGGCTTGGTTGAGGCTTGAGTTTGACTTCATTACTTTCCCACCCCCACCCTCCATCCTCAATTCTTTGTTAAGTGTTTTCACATGAGCAATGGCTTATGGTCAGGAGCCGTGAGTGATTAAAAAAGGATGCCCATACAGCTTGGTTGAGAGCACTGAAAGTTCAGGTGCCTGTTCAGTGGTCATGTAACCAGTTCCTGTTGGGCAGGATTTGAACTCAGGTCTCCCGAGTTCCAAGGCTGGCTATCTCTTACCCAGAGGAGTAAATGGCCCTTGTTATTATGGTTTAGTCTCATTCCAGCACCTTCTTACGCTGTGCCTTTTATTTTCTGAAAAGTCCTTGGAATGTGCTTCATCGTACAGAGTGCGCCAACCTCCCCAGCTCCCTCCATGTTTTGAGCAGGTATTTTATAGACGTGGACCTATGACCAGAAAGAAAGACAAGCCTGTCAGCTATCAGTATTGAGGGATCCATTGATGAAGGAGTCAGTGCTTTCAGGAGAGTGGGAGGCAGGCCCCCAGCACTGTGGGGAAATCCTGGCATCAGACTGATGGGATGACAGGGAGGACTTTCATCCAGGCCTGAGGGCCAGCATGAATGGGTCGGACTTTGCATTGTTGGAGAGAGGATTGGCATTGACAGGTCATAGACCTGTTGGGTTGTTAGGAATTGGGTGGAGTGAGAGGAGCTTTCTGAAAGGTGGGCCTGTTTCCTTCCAAGGATTTAGGGACTGGTAGGGATGAGAGTCAGAGGGAGGAGGTGAGGATACTTTAGGTTCCACCAGAGGAGGGGGCTCTCCTAAGGACTGGATCACAGACCCTGGAAAGTGGTTGGGTTGGGAAGGAGGTGGGGAAGGCAGTCACATGGTATGATGCCGAGTTGTGCTGTCTGCTGGTTGACCTTGGACAAGTCTTTCTGGTTCTTGGCAGCTTCATCTTGAGGGGAGGTGTTGAGTTGGGGGCATTGACCATCACTAGTCTCCCTTCAGTCCTCTCCACTGTCAGGAAGGTCCAAGAGCCTGGTAGGAGCCATTGCCCTGAGACGGGTGGGCATTGATGAAATTCTCCAGACAAGGACCACCTTCAGGGAGCAGGTTGTGTAGGGTGAAGGGCCCTCTGGGGTGGGTGCTTGGGGGAGCCAAGAGAGGCTGGAGTCCGGTGACCATCACTCAGTATGGGCACAGGTCAAGGGCTTGTACATCTCCCTGTCCTGGGATCCTGTGAAAGGAATGGGCACACACGGGGGTCTGGGCCAGCCAGCCTATCGGTCTCTCCTGCCTCTTCTTCCCAGCGGCTGGACTCTACTACTTGGCTGAGCTGATAGAAGAGTACACGGTGGCCACCAGTCGCATCATCAAATACATGATCTGGGTAAGGGGCCTGCTCCCCCTCCTCCATCTCTGCCTGCTCCCAGGGTCATCACTAGGAAGAAATCATTCTCCTGGGCCTCATAGCTGAAGGCCACCCTGCCTGTCCAGGTGATACCTTGCTGGTCTGACAAAGTAGCCGGAGCACACAAGTGTAGGGAAAGGAGGAATGCTCTGTGGACTGTCTGTGAATTTGAGGGGCTCACTCCCTGCCCGTGGGCTTTAGCTTCCTCATATGGCACATGGTCCTAAGGCCCCTTCCAGGATTGGCTGGGGGTGGGGAGTGGACGGGACCTCCTGGTGTCCCCTGGCCCTTCTTACCAGTGCCCCAAGAACTGCCAGATTCTAGAGCTGACTCGGAGGTGCGCTGTAGGGTGGGACCCAGAGACAGGAGCCCTGCCTGGGATGCACATCCTTCATCTCTCTGGGCCTCAGTCTCCTCATCTGTAAAATGAAGGCTTGGACTCCATAGCCACTGAGCTCCCTTCCAACCCTAGAGCTGTGGTCCTGTGATCTTAGATGGTTTAGTTCAGCTTCCCCCCAAATCACACCAGATTCCCCCTGAACTTTAGTAGGATGGGGGTTGTCCATCTGCAGACCTAGACTGGGAAGTGTGTGAGTCCCAACCCCCTGAGCTGCAAGAGGAGCAGGGCAGGGCAAGGAGGAAGGCCCAGGACGGGGTAGGGCAGAGGGGGTTCTAGAGGAGAGGCGAATCCTGAGCCACCTTCTGTGCTTGTCTCAGTTCTCCACAGCCGTGCTGGTCGGCCTCTACGTCTTTGAGCGTTTCCCCAGCTTCCTGATTGGCACGGGCCTCTTCACCAACCTCGTCTATTTTGGCCTCCTTCAGACTTTCCCTTTCATCATGCTGACCTCGCCCAACTTCATCCTTTCTTGTGGTGAGTACCGGGTGGGCTGTGGCCTAATGGCAAAGGCCCAGGGGGTGCCCCTCTCCTGGTCAGCCTGCCCCTTCTGTGGGCAGCGCCCTGGTGGGGCAGTAGAGCCAGAGAAAGGCCTCCACGTCCGGGAATTCTTAGGCTAATTGGGGCAAGCCCAGCCCTGGTGGAGGGTCAGGCTGAGGGGAAGGGGCGACACTCACTGGAGAGGCTGGAGGAGAGATGGTGTAAACACAGATTGGAGCGGAGGAGGGAGGGCTTCCTGAAAGAGGTCAGCAGGAGGCCTCAGGGCAGGCCCAAGACCCAGGGCAGCCAGAGGTGAGGCCCTTCCTCCCTGGAAGGCTTTGTGTGTGCACACACTGGTGCGTGTGTGTGTGTATGTGCATGTGTGTGAGTGAATGTGTGTGCGCACACTCGTGCGTGTGCGTGTATGTGTGCATGTGGGTGTGTGTGTGCATGTGTGTGAGTGAGTGCACGTGTGCGTGTGCATGTGTATGCATGTGTGTGAGTGAATGTGTGTGTGCATGCATGCACAAGTGTGTGTCCGTCCACTGCTGCTGCTCCCCGTACTGCTGTCAGGGTCTTATCCTTGCAGAACTGGGGCCAGGGTGTGGTCCAGGCCAAGCCCCAGGCCAAGGATGAGGAGCATTGATAGCAGTCACCCCTTCCTACTTTAACTCTTTTTAAAAAATTATCTATTTTTTCTTTCATTATCAGTTCTGAGTTGTCTCCCCCATTGAGTGATCATTTTATTCAGTCTTGCTGTTACTGCATAGAGGGACCTGGGAAGACCAGTAGAGCTGGGTCCTCTGGTCACTGGGACTGACCCTGGCCCTGTTGTTGTCTAGCTTTTTAATTTTGGCCAAATCACTGCCCCTCAGGGTCTCAGTTTCTCTATTACTGAAAATGGGTAGAAGAATACCAGCCTGAAAGGGCTCTGTAAAGGTCTGATGAGGACGATGGATGTGCAGATGTAAAGCCCTGTGCACGTTGTCATGATTATCACTTAGGCAGTTGCCTCTCAAGAACTGAAGAGGGGCATCCTCCAGAAGGCAGAGGGGAGCCCCAGGATCATAAGGGAACTGAATGTTAGAAAAGGAAAGTAGGCTGGAAATAGGGCAAGAGAGGGGCAGCCAGAGGACTCGCCTGCTGCTCTAGGTGAGAAGGACGTGAGGAAGGCCGGGTCACATCAGGGGCCAGACGTTTGTTTAGGAGGTCACAGACAGGTGCCCAGGATGGGCAGCTGCAGTACTGGGAGGGTGCTCCTTAGCTGATGAGATCCCAGGGCTGTTGGAACATTGAATCTTGAAGGTGAATTATTATTGCTGGCCCCAGCCTCTAATGGGGCTTGAATGGGATTTCTATCTGTAGGAAGTTCCTTTCTCTTCTTCCTGTGGAAGGGCCATGATGGCCAGCCCTTTCTGCCCTAGGGTGGATGTTAGAGGAAGGAGCTGGTCAGTAGCCCATAGACACAGTTCAAAGCCCCCTGGTTCACCAGGGTGTTGGAGGCTGCTGTCCTTGGGGAGTTTATTGAGAGTCTCTTTTAGAGCAGCACTCCTGAAATGACCATGGGGGAATTCAGCTGCTCCCCTCTCCCCTTGGAAAGGGTCCATGACTTCCCTCAAAACTGTAGAACCTTCCATGGTGCACCAGGGGCTTCCCTCTTTGAATCTCTTAGGAATCGGTTGTGATTTTCTTTTTTTGTAATTTAAATTTATTTATTTACTTTTAGTTTACAACATTCAGTTCCATGATCCCTTGAGTTTCGGATTTCCCCTCCCTCCCCTCCCTTCCCCCATGGCAGCATGCATTCAAATATGGGATCTCCAAATACCTTCACATTAAACATTAGTCAAGTTGTAAAGAAGGATTATAACCAATGGGGTAAACAGTGAGAAAGAAGAAACAAAACAACAAAACAAGAGAGAGCACATAATTTGCTTTAATCTGCATTCAGACTCTGTAGTTTTTTCTCTGGATGTAGATGTCTCTTTCCATCATGAATCCTTTGGAGCTGTTTTCTAACCTTGCATCGCTAAGAGGAACCCAGTCTATCAAAGTCAGTTATCACAGATACGATGTGTCTGTTGTTGTGTACAGTGTTCCCTCACTCGACATCAGTTTATATAAGTCTCTCCAGGTTATTCTGAAGTCCATCTGCTCCCCATTTCTCATAGCACAGTAGTATTCCATTGCATTCATGTACCACAACTTGTTCAGCCATTCCCCAATTGATGGGCATCCCCTTGATTTCCAGTTCTTTGCCACCACAAAAAGAACTGCTATAAATATTTTTGTACATATGGACCTCTTCCCACTTCTCTGATCTCTTTGGGATACAGCCCTAGAAGTGGTATTGCGGGGTCAAAGGGTCTGCACATTTTTGTATCAGTTGTGATTTTCTCTATCAGTCAGGAAATTTGACCTTTGACTCATAGGTAGGGCTATGGAGCCTTCTTTGCCAAGAGACAGATGAAAGAGGGACCCTGCAGGCTCCCCCTCCTGGCTTGGCTTGACCATTCCTGTTCCTAGGAAGGGCATCTTCAGGCAAGGAAGTTAATGAGGCTTGATTTGGGTGGAACCTATTGGGTGAGTTCAGGGATAATCTGTTCCTGTTTCTGTTTTGGCTGTATGTGGGTGATTTGGGCCCTTAGGACACTGGAAAAGTTGAGTAGAGCAGGGCTTCTCGCTCCAGGGGTGAGGTTGGGAGGGCCATCCAAGAGGAGTGTTCCCAGGAGGCTGATGGTGACTTGTGCTGCAGCAGCCATTCCTCTTTTTGTCCCTTTCAGCCTCTGTTTCAGTGGGAATGGATCCCTTTTTGGAAGAAAGTGGTCCTCCATATTTGAAATTCAGATTCAGATTTCAAATGGAAATTTTGTTGAGGGCTGAGAGGTTTTGGGCCTGCAATTTATATTGACTTGTCTAGTCTATGAATGCATTCTCTTACAAAGACCCTTCATGACTCCTCTTGTGCCTCCCTCTTTCCTCAGCGAGTTCAGCATCTGGCCTACAATCTTCATTTCCTCTCCAGCTCCTGTGTGTGTGTGATCCCCCAGCCTCTCCTTCCATCCCAAGACCACCTCCATCACTCCACCTCAGCCACACCCATGCTGGACTGCTCACCATCACCCACCTTAATCAAAATCGGGCAGTCTTGTACCTGACCGTAACCTCCTCTTGTTCCATCCCTCCCTGTCCTCAGCCCCTCCTCACCATCTTCAAGCCCTTTGCCCATTAGCATTTAGGCCATTGTCTCTGCTCTGACTTCACTTTTCTTTCTTCCCTATTTTAACCCAGTAGTTAACAAAATCAGATCTGTGCTGAGCTTTCCTCTCCAACTCCTCACCCCCTGAGCCTGTTGCTTCTCATGCCTCACCAAATTCCAGACCTGAATTCTTCACCCCACCATCTGTTGCTGAATGGGAATGAGAAGCATCTCTTGTTAACTCCTGTACTGACATAAAGCCATGAAACCTGGGTAGCTTGGAAAGGCACATTATCTACCTCTACCTGGCTCCTTCCTGCATTCTGCCAGAACCCATGACCTCTTCCTCACAGAAGCTTGTCCACACTTCCTGTTCTCTCCTGAAGTCCCTGAACTTTCCCCTCCTCCCCTTCTGCCACTTATTTTACTGAGGAAATGGAGGCTGTGTGCTGGTAGCCCCCTCTTCTCCCATTCTCAGTATCTCCTGACTGCATGATACTATCCATTCTCTTTGGGAAGGCCAGCCTGGCTGGTCCTCCAGTTGTCTCCATCCTCTCTCCCATTGGCCTTCAGCCCCTCCCTGCTGCCTGGAAACACCCTCCCTGGGGCTGGCTCTGTCCCTACCCACTTCAGCTCCTGCTTCTCCCTCCCTCTCTTCTGGACCCCCTGAGGCTCTCCACTCTCTCCAAGGCTTCCCAGTAGCTCTTCATCTCTGGGCCATGGGGTCCATTCTTGAGCTCTACACCTCTACACTGCCTCTCCTGTTGTTTTGTGACACTCTTCTCTCCCGGTACCTGTCGAACCACTTCCCAGGCTTTTCTGCTTTATCTTACATGCCATGCCCCCTGACTGGAGGTCTTCCCATCCACACACACTTGGGGACTGTGTGTGTGTGTGTGTCCCCGTTCTCTTTTGAACTTCAGACTTACATCACATTTGGACATTTCAAACTGCATGTCCTGTAGACATCTCAAACACATCTAAAACAGACCCCACAATCCCCTGTCCCCCCAAACCCAACAAAACCACTCCCCTTTTCCAAACTCTCCTGTTCCTGGCATAGGTGCCACCCTTCTTCTCCCACCTTTCCTGGTTCCTATACTTGTCTTCTCCCTTAGGATGAAAGCTTCTGGAGGGTAGGGCTGGTTTTGTTCTTCATATTTGTATCCAGAGCATGTGCCTGATAAATGCTTGTCTATGTCAGCTCAGTTTCCTTCTCTGTGAACCGAGGGTAACCATACCTGCACCATCATCATGGGATTGTGAGCTGGGAGGGACAAGCTCTCAGATACCTAGTTCTGGCTTCTTCATAGATAAAGAGAACATGAGGCACCGTTGGTTATGCAGAATCCTCCCCTCTGAATTCACCTCTCTGGGCCTCGGTTTCTCCGTCTCTGAAACAAGGGCGCTGGACTAGATGGCCTCTGAGGCCCCTTCCACCTTCAGGCTGGTGACCCTGAGGAGGAACTCTGAGAACTTAGCCTAACATTCAGGTGTCCCCTGCCCCTTTGGCTGGTACTTCTGCTCTCCTAATTCAGCAAATCCTGCTTTACCTGCCCTGGGTAAGCCAGGCAGAGCTTGCCTTCACTGTGAGGATGAGCTCTAGAGATGTGAGCCGTCCCCCTGGGGAGTGGGAGCGGGGCAGGGCTGGGGCAGCCACTAAAGGGAAGTGGCTCTTCAGGGACCTTTCTTCTGTAGAACTGATCTCTCCTTTCCCCCTCTGCTCCCTCTTCTCTTGGCAGTGTTGGTGGTGGTCAATCACTACTTAGCGTTCCAGTATTTTGCAGAGGAGTATTACCCCTTCTCAGAGGTAAGAGGCACTGTAGAACGTTTGGGGGTGTAGGAGGGGGGTACACAGACATTTATTAGGCACCTACAGTGTTCCAGGCACTCTGCCAAGTGCTTTACAGCTTTATTTGATCCCTATAACAACCCTGCAAGTTAAGAGCTATTATTCCCAATTTACAGATGAGGAAAATGAGGTAGATAGAAGTTAAGAGTGACCTCTCCAGGATGACAAAAGTTGTAAGAGTTTGAGGTGGGATTTGAACTCAGGTCTTCCTGACTCCGGGCCCTGCACCACCCAGGTACCTGAGTGAAGAGAACACAGTGCTTGGCATTCCTTGAATCTTGTGAGTTGTCTTAGGTCTTCTCTTGGGGAACTCTGACCCCTTTGGCATATGCCTGTGAGCAGGGCTCTCTGGGCCTGGCTTCCTGGGGTCCCTGAGGATTGGTCTGGAGAGGTCTTATACTCTTCCTGAGTGTTCTCTCAGCCTTGGTGGGTCTGAAACCCCTCCCTGAAATGCCCCTGCTCCTGCCCCACACCAGGAATCTCCTTCCATCATGTCTCCAAATCCTTCCTTTCTGTACTTCTGTTTCTGGCCTGTGTTTGTTCTTTGGGAGAAAAATCAACCATGGCTACTTTTTTATTTAAAAAAATTATTTTCTGTTCCAAATTCTCTTCCCCACCCACTGAGAAGGCAAATCTGACCCATGGTTCCTTCTTGATGGTGAAAACTGGCTCCCAGGGTTGGGGCCCCATGGCTCTGGGCTCCAGGAGGGGACGATCATGGGGACAGCGCTCACAGCCACAGCTAGCGTGTTTGCCCCAAACATCTCTCTCCTCCGTGCCTGGTTAGGACCCTAGTGATCTCGACCCCTTCAGACCAGACAGGACTTGGCTTTTGCTTGGGTTGGTTTGTCCTGGTTTCTTAGAGCGGAACCGTTCTTGTCACACAGCCCTGTCCGATGCCAGTTTGGGCTGCCTTTCATAGCACTCGGGATGGTGCCGATATGGTGTGGGCTTAAAGCCTTCTGTTGTGGAGGTTTTTAAGTCACTTGATGCTTCCCTAGAAGCCGCCCAGCAGCCTTATAGCACTGGTCCTCTTTGTATTCTAAGTGGGGAGTTTTTATCCTTTCTTTCACGTTTGCAAGCTGAATCACCTTCCTTACCCTGCCCCGGATCAGTCATTCCTGGAAACCTACGGATGGAGGGTTTTTAATGCAGCAAACCCTCCCAGCAGCCCACATTATAAAGCACCTTCTGTGAAATGTGGTTTGTCCGGGACTGACAGACGAGAGGCTGAGTACTTCAGCTTTGACCTGTCGTCCTAACGCGGACTATTGTTTTTGACTTGAGTTGTGTCGAAGCTTCAATATCTTCCTTTATTTTTTAAAGAGGACCAGGAGAAAAGAACTAGAATACTTTGGGGCTTTGAGGGAAAATCACTAATTTCATATAAGTCTAAAAATCCATTATAAATGACTTAGAGAAAGAGATTTTTAAAAACTGTATTGAAGACTTATTTTTTGCAGCACCCCTATTTTCTGATGTGTCCCACCTCTCCCCCTTCTATCATGTCATCCTTTACAGCAAAGAATAGAGGAAAAAACCAGGTCAGCAGAACCAGTGTCCAGCACTGTGTGCGGGGTTGCGTGCAGTGTTCCCTACCAATACAAAGAAGGTGGGGAAGTGCATTTTCAAATCTCTTCTTTGGGTCCAGGCTTGGCCACCCAAAGCAACCAGCTGGCACAGTGGTCTTAAGTGTCCATCTGGCCTCAGACACTTCCTAGCTGTGTGGCCCTGGGCAAACCACCTGACTCTTCTCAGCCTCTGTTTCCCATCTGTGAAATGGGCATCATAAATAGCATCTACCTCCTGGGGTGGTTGGTATCATTAGAGATAATTTATGCATATCCCTGCTTGGTGTGGTAATGAGGAGGAGGAGGAGAGACAGCACATCCTCTGCGCCAGGCACTGGGCTCCCCATTAGACTGTATGCAGCTTGATTCATTGTTCTTGTTGCTTCTATGTTGGCCACCTTTGTGTAGGTTGTTCTCCTGGTTCTGCTGGCTTGACTTTGCCCTTATGTGCATCTCTTTATGTCTGTGGCTTCTTACAGCAGAAGCCTATTTCATTGCATTCACTTTCCCAGGTGATGGGCATCTTCTTTGTTTGCAGGTCTTTGGTAGCCCAGAAAGCACTGCTACAACTATTTGGGCATAGGGAGAGCCTTTCTGCTTTTTGGTGACCTCCTTGGGCCATAGCCAGCATTGGCTGTTCATTTTGGCCACTTTCTTAACAGAGTTCCCAGCTGTTCTCCAGGATGGTTGGACCAGAGAACATAAGTAGTAATACTGATTCCAAGGCACCACACTCATGCCACACGCATTCCTGTAAATAGCACATGAGTAGATGAGCTCTCAGAGGCCCACTCCTCCAGGGTTATTCAGGCTTCTGGGCTCCAAAGTACTGAGGAGGGAGGGACAGGCCTGCAGACACCAAGAGGGAATGAGCACCAATGAAGAACAGGCAGAAGACCCCTGCCTCCTGCTCCAGTCAGCCTGGAAGAGACAGGTCAGAGGACTTGCATGGCCAGCTTTGGCCTTTTCCCCTTGTAATGCCATGCACCAGCAGATTCCCAAAAGAATGCTATTGTGAACAGCTTTTAAGGTTCAGATTACACAATATAGTGAACACTCTGTTTATTCCATTACAAATCAAGGCAAACATTCACAAGATATCACAATATAATATTCACAACATTACATCTTATCACAGAAAATGGCCACACAGTTT
>CM053585.1:19386594-19404094 GCA_028646515.1 Pseudochirops corinnae
CAAAGTCTTATCCTGGTCATGTTTCTTCAGTCCTCCAGCACTTCAGCTGGCCCTAGGACCCAGAAGGAATATCGGCCTTCCAGGCAAGCCCTCTCAGCCTTCCAGGCAGCCTTCACCAGATTCTGGTCTCAGGAAAACTCCATCTCAGTTGTCAGTCAGTTCTCAGCTTCCAGATGCTGGGAGAGAAACTCTCTCTCTCTCTCTCTCTCTCTCTCTCTCTCTCTCTCTCTCTTTCTCTCTCTCAGCCGGCTTCAGTCTCCACAATTCTTCCTTCACCAGGAGCTGCATTCCAATTCTGTCTCTGTTTCTGGAATTCTTGCTTATATACACACACTGGCCTCCTGTCTCAGCCAATCCCCTTCTTCCACATCAACAGGGAAATTCATGCCTTCTCAACAGTGGGACAGAGTTTGCACCTTCCACACTTAGCCCCAAGGTACTAAGTGCTAATTATCTGCTAAACTGATTACTATTACACCCTTGCTCATGGCTGGGCAGCTCATGGGTTAGTACCTTCCTCCAGGCCTCCCTGTTGTAGGCTGCTCTTCTGCTCTTCCCTGCTTCCCTTTGGCTATCCACAGCGTCCTGTGGATTTTTTCCAGCTGCATTGAGTGTCCCTGGTATCTCAGTGCTCCTTCCACATGGGCACTCTCTCCTTTGTTTCTTGTTGACAGGTCCTGGCTTATTTCACATTCTGCCTCTGGTTAATCCCATTTGCATTCTTTGTGTCCCTGTCTGCTGGGGAGAATGTCCTGCCCTCCACCGTCCAGCCTGGAGGTGAGAGGGGCTGAGAAGGGGAAAAGGAAACAGAGAGAGAAAGAGAGAGAGAGAGAGAGAGAGAGAGAGAGAGAGAGAGAGAGAATGTGCGTGCGTGTGTATGTGCATCTGCGTATGTGCTCATGCGTGTGCGTGTATATATGTGTGTGTGTATATGCGTGCATGCATGCGCATGTACATGTGTACCGCCTGCCTGGGTGGGAGTGAGTAGACAACTTCTGGTGTGGCTAGAGGAGACAGAATGCCTGCCCTTGGGGAGCCCCTTGTCGAATGAGAGGGTGGGGAATGTTTCTACCCTTGGGAGCCCCAGTTCTGATGGGAGAGCCATAGCTTCTGCCCTCTGGGATTCTCTGGTCTAGCCCCCGGTTTACTGGCAGAGTAGACCTTTTCTACTTATTGTAGTCCTTATTCTGGTCTCATGGGGAAAGAGACCCCAGGCTAAGGATGAGATACTAGCATGGGACCCAGGCCTGGAAATATTCTCCTAATCCTGGTTTGTACCTCCACAGATGATGTCGTCTCCAACTACTTCACCAAAGGCAAACGAGGCAAACGGTCTGGAATCCTGGTTGTCTTCTCCTTCATCAAAGAGGCTATCTTGCCCAGCCGTCAGAAGATTTACTGACCTCTTGGGGAGGGGGCCCAGGGGTGAGGAGGAGGGAGCCGGGGCAGTGAGCCTGGAATTAGATCTTCCGTCGTTGTCATGGACATCTGTGGGGGGACTCTATTCCCACCCTGGCCCTCTCCCCCGTATCCCCACACCCCTGAAGAGTCTTGGTTAGGACGTGATAAAGCTGAAGGCCATGTGATGTGACCTGAAGATTGCTTCCGGAGGAGTCCAGAGCAAGGTGTCTAGGGAGGGCTGCCCATCTTTGGACTTTGGGCAGCCTTCAGGCCAGGAGGCCGAAAACTGCCCCTCGCTTCCTTCCTCCCAAGACCTGTAATGGGGATTTTGGGCCATGTCCCCTCTGTAGTCCACCAATCTCAAAGTACTGGGCTCTGCTGTGGGAAAGGCAGAAAGAGATGGGCTCCTCTCCAAAGAGGACCCTGAGGGTGGAGCCGTGACTTGTTGCATTTCCAAAGGAAATAGCTTTTTGGTGTTGAATCGAACTGTGATTTCTGTCAAAGTACAAATACCCATTTGAATAAAGATTCTAGGTGGCATTTTTTCCTTAATGCCCTGAAAATTCCTCTTCCTTTCTTTGCTCTCAGCTTGTTTTCTGACAAGCTCCTGGCCCAGGCCATTTTACTCCCAGGGTAGTTCTGCTCATTGCCCTCTCAGAAGCCATCCACCCCAGCCCTCCAGATATCAACCGACAGCAGCAGGAACAGAAATGTAGGAGTCTGAGCCTGCTTCTGGGCCTCTTGGGACAGTTTGAGGGTGGTGGGGGGAATGGAGATTTGGACTGAAATCCAGGTTAGAAACATTCTGCAGCCTTCTCTTTTGGAAGAGTCTTCATCAGGGGAGTGGGTTTTGGTTCATTCAGTCTCCCTCATCACAAAGGCTTGGAGAGATGTGCCAGAACTTCTCATGGGGGAGAGGTAGCATTTTGAGCGGAGACACTTGCTGCATTGAGGAAAAAATGACTTGGCTACTGACCCAATGCTGTGATATCTGGGTGACTGTGCCCCCTCTAGGTGAGGGAGAAGCCTTGGGACCTGGCTTGGCTCTGCCAGTCGGTTTGAGCCAGGCAGGATGAATGTCCCCCCACCACCCCCAGAGCATTTGCTGACATTGTGGTTGAATTGATGGTACACCTGAAGACAGTGGAGGGCCAGGTTGGGGAATCCCTTGATGTGCTTTTGCCCATCACATTGCCTGAAATTCCCTAAGAACAGTATTATTTAAATACCAATCTTTGGGCCTTTTCTGAAATGCCTATCCTTGGGGAGACATGCCATATTAAGTTCCTAGTGTATCAGTGTGAATGTTGGCCAGCTGCTGTTTTTGTGTGTGCCAGCAGAGGCCTCAGAGGGACTATGGGAAGGGAAGGCTGTAATAGATGTGCCCAGGGCCAGTACTGAATCTACAGATGAATCTCCTGGGACCTAAGAGGCCATCTAGCCCAGGCAGTACCTGAGCAGCAATTCCAGCTGGACCAAGAATGGAGGGGTTAACTCCATGCCCTAGAGTTCCCATACCACTTGTAGTAGAGACCTTGCAAGGCTTAATTATTTAGTCAACGTGGACTCTGGTCCAGGATAGACTTGGCGTTCTTCAGTTTAGAGGTGACAGCTTGGGCTGGAGTTGAATCTTAGGTTATCAGTGGAGACCTTAGAGACTGTCTTCCTCAAACCCCTTGTAGAGAGGAAGAAACAGCACCCAGGGAATGGAACTTGCCCAGGTCACACTTGTCAGTGCTGAGCCGTACTCAGTACTAGACTCCACAACTGACATGGCAGACAGACTACAGATCTTCAGAGTTCCAGAAGGAAGGCCGTGATGGAAGCACCAGGAAGACGGCTTTTCATCCAGGGGAGGTTCTTGGAGAGGAATCCTTTGTCCTCAAGAGCAAATGCTTTCAGATTCTTGAGGGGTGGGGACAGGACATTGAACCCAGACTCTGGGCAACAGCTGACTCAGGCACCTTCTCGAATTAAGCTGCTCCAGTCCCAACAGTTGTTTCTGCTGCTACTATTGGGAAAGATGCTGCTGGACAAGGCCATTCTGAGGGGATTCTACCATGCCATCTGGGTGGCTTTAAGGAGCTCATCTCCATCCCAGACTGACAGGAAAGATTTCAACCTGATCAGTTCTGGGGGTCCCCAAAGAGCTGGACTGGGGAATGGGATGTCATGATGGACTTTGATGCTTTCTTCACAGAGGTGGAGGCAATTGGGTAAGTCCTTTGCTGTGAGTGGGAGAGGGTGATTTCTCCAGCTCCTGGTAGACAAGTTTCTCTCTCTAGCCTAGTCCCCAATCCATGCCCCCAGGTGTGTGTGGAGGTTGGGGAAATGGGAAGTGGGGATAGGAGGTGAGAATCCAGGGTCTTTACAGCCTATCCTCTTAGTCAAAGGCAAAGGCCCAGAATCCGGCCCCCAGTTCCTGAGTGGTCTGGACCTAAGTGTGAGATTTTCCACATCTCCGTCACTACAACACCTTCCATACCCCTAGACTCTGAATAGAAGCTCAGTCACTTGGGAGAAGGGAAAATCAATAAAATTACTTTATGAGGGGAAGGTCCTTAAGGGAATAGAAGAGAAGGGCCCAGCACTGTCTGAGAGCAATTGTAGAGGTAGAGGAGGAGGGAGATGAGCTGGGGGAGGTGGGAGAGAGGGGAGGAAGGCCCTGGTGCTTTCTCACCAAGGAGATGAAGGCTGGGTCGAAGGTGTTCCGGAGGCTCATGGCCATAGAGTCTGTCCAGAAGGACTGATCCCCGGCGTAGCGCCTCCGGGGCAGGTCCTGGACGGCTAAGCGCCTCAGCCCCTCCGGCACCTTTAGGCGCTGGTGCTGCCGGCTCGGGCACAGCTCTCTGAGCAGAACCTTGAAGGGCAGTCGGGGCACTGGGAAGATCCACTGGCCGTCGGCGGTTCGGATATGCACCCCGCCCTCGCCGTCCGGGGAGAACTTGAGGAAGTCGCATAAGTCGGGCTCCTGCACCCGGTCCGGGTGCACGCCCAGGCGCACGCTCTGCGGGAAGGCGATCTGGGTGACGGGCTGTGCCTCGGGCTTGGTGCTCGAATTCCATTTGACAGTCCAGTAGGAGGGCGAGGACGGCCGGGCCGGGGGAGGGGTTAGGGAGATGTCAGCCAAGTACACGTCCAGGAGGGAAAGCGGCTGCTCCTGCGGTCTGGCGCCCGGGGAGGTGGAGGCCCTACGCTCCGGGTCGTGCCGTAGCTTTGACTCCGAGAGTGCCACTTCGGGGGGCGGGTGCAAGAATGGATAAGTCTGGCGGAGGCTAAACCTGGAGTAGTATGGGAGGCTTCCCGCCAAGCTGGGGGACAGATAGAGGCCCGACGCGGGACGGGACGAGCTGGACGCTGCGCCAAACGACTTGAGCAGGCTTTGGGAGCGGACGGTCGAAGGCGGCGAGGAGCTACAAGGGAAATGGGAGCTGGAGCGAGGAGAGCCGGGGCTGGGCTGGGACGCGGGGCTGGGCTGGGACGCGGGGCTGGACGGGGACTGGTGACTCGGAATGAGGGGGCTTAGAGAGGGAAGGGTGGTTAAGGGGGTGCGAGGGTTCGAAGGCTTGGTTCTTTTCAAGGAGCGGAATCTTCGACAGGCTGGGGGAGTCAAAGTGGGGCGCCGCTTGGGGGGCGGGTGAGGCCTCCGCTGGGGCTGCGGCTTCGTAATCTGGGAGCTCTTCTTCGTAACGTGGGAGCCCTCCTTCCTAACCGGAGGAGGCGCCTTCTTAACTCGAAGAGGCTCTTTCGTAACCCGGGCGGGTTCCTTCGCGACGAGAGCGGGTTCCTTCGTAACCCGGGCGGGCTCTGGGATCTTAACCTTTGGCAATTTGGGCAGAGGTTTAGTTTGGAGCCATTTGGTGAAGGCGACTTGGTTCTGGACCCCCTTCTCTTTCTGGAACGACAAAGAGGGGACGTATGATTGGTTGGGCCAGAGGTTAGCCTCCCCCCGGCCCCCAGCTCCCACCTCCCCACACGTGAGAGTCAACTTTCAGCAGCACCCATTGCACAGAATTGGAGCTCCCTCCCCTTAGCCAGGCACTCGCAGTTAGAAAGGATTTCGTTGGCCATGGAGTCCAAGCCATATGTACCTTCAAAGAAACTCTCTCTACAACCTACTGGCAAGTGGTTGTCCATTCTCTTCCTGAAGACTTCCAAGGGGAGGGACCTCACCAGCTCTATAGCAGCGCAATCCACCTTGGCATACATACATAGCTCTAATTGTTACATTTGTCGCTCCGTCAAACCTAAACTTGTTTCTCTTTGTCTTCCTCCAGTGTTCCAGGTTCTGGCCTGTGGAGCCAAGCAAGTCTAACCCTTCCGCTATGACACTCCTTCAGACTCTTGAAAATGACTGTCATGTTCCACCCCTGCCTCTTCGCCCTCCCCTCCCCCCAGCCTTTTCTTCTCCATGCTGGCCACCTCCATTTCCTCCAAGTGTTCCTTAGACATGGCTTCCAAACTCTTCACCATTCTACTTTCACTCCTATAATTTTAGTCCAGTTAATCAAAGTCCTTAAACTGTGGCAACCTAATTGACTAATATTCCAGATGAGATCTGAGCAGGGCAGAAAACAGTGGGACTATCACCCCTCTCTTCCTAGAAGCTCTGCCTCTTAATGCAGCCCACAATTCCATCTGATTTTTTTGGGCGCTCTCCCTGCGGGTCCCCCTCCGCCCCCACGTCATACTGACTCACATTAAGCACAAGCTCAGAAATCCACTAAAACCCCCAGATCTTTTTCAGCTAAACTGCTTTCTAACCATGCTTTCCTTGCCTTGTACTTGTGAAAAGGATTTTTTTTTTTGTACCCAAGGATAAGACTTTGTTTATCTCTACTGAGTTTCACCTTACTGTTTTCAGCTCAATGTTCTAGCCTTTTAGGACCGTCTAGATCTGGATTCCATCATCCAGTGTACTGACTATCCCTCCCAACTTTGCACATCTGCACATTTGATAAGCATCCCATATGTGCCTTTAACCAAGACACTGATGATAATGGTAAACCAAGGACAGATCCCTGGGGTACTGCACTGTAGATCTACAACTACATTGACATCAAACTTTTGATGACTACAGAGAGTAAACTATCCAACTGATTCTGAGGCCTTCTGATTGTATGATAGTCTAGCTCAAAACTCTCCATCTTTTCTACAGGAGTAGTAGGAGATATTTGATCAGAAGCTTGTTTAAAATCCAGGTAAACTTTCATCTACATTCCTCTGATCAGCCACTTTAGGAAACCTGTCAAAAAAGGGAAATTAGGTTAGTGTGATTCAGTCTGCTCTTGATGAAGCCCTGCTGGCTCTTGGTATCACTGCTCCCCTTTCTAGATGGCAGCCTACCATCTCTTTAATGATCTGTTCTAGGATTTTTCCCAAGAATTGAAATCAAGCACACTAGCCTAGAGTTTGCCAACACTTTTCTCTTCCCTTTTTTGAAAATCGAGGCCTCCACCCTTCTCAACTTTGTGGCACCTCTCCTGTTTTCCATGATGTTTCACATATTACTGGCAGGGGCACTCAGCAATCACATCTGTCAATTCTTTCAGGACCCGAGGATGTGCTTCAGCTGGGCCTGGTGACTTGAATCAGCAAAGGCAACTAGGAGCTCTCCTATTCTCTCCCTACTTATCTCAGGCATCAAGTCCCTGTTAGCCATTGGCCTTTCCAGTCCCAAGGTCTTTCTCCTTGGCAGAGAAAACAGAAGCAAAATAAGGATTAAAGAGTTGTGCCTTCTTTCTCTTGCCAGCTAATGACCCATACATCCCAGACAAAGGTCTTATCTTTCATTTGGTTTTCACTTTTCTCCCAATATAACTTTAAGATCCTCTAACCCATCTGTCATCTTGAGTTTCCTGACATTCCGTTCTGAGTTTTGACAGGACTGTGCAATTGTAGGACAACGAAAATTGTCCCCATTCAAGGCCCTTCACAATGCAGCATTTTTCCCTTTCCTGATCTCTGCACCTACATTTTGACCTTGCCTTCCAATGCACTTATCATGGAATAATATTGTCCATTACAATGATTAAAGTCTTCATCTTACCCCCTCACTGCAAAAAGACAGAATGAGAACCTCTGTCCTCTGACTCTAAACCTCAGACTCATTTCACAACCAGGATCCTCTCTGTAAAGTCCAGCCAAAGTACCCTTCTTCTTCTGAAATAGTTTGCCACACCCCTTTTCCTACCCTGGTCTCCCCGGAGGAAGCTTTTATTTCCCACTTGGGGCAAGGCTGTCTTCCACCAGGTGTGTGAAGACACCTGTGCCAGCCCTTCCTCCCTAGCACCTAGGGGCCAGGCTCAGGATGGAGCCATCTGATCCTTGTTTACTGACACCTGACAATGAGTAGCCATCTAGAGGAATATTAGGGCAGAAACTTGCTGTTGTATGCCTTTCTAAATGCAGTGTCTGGCACATTTTTTGGTTTTAGCAGTAGTGGCACGGAGTGTTCAGAGCTGTGATTTCATTGATAAAGGAAGAAGAAATTCCCTCTGTTTACATAAATCAGCAGCAACTCTACAATTTCTAGTTCCAAGAGTGGCCTGGCTCCTAAGAGCTTAAATTACCCAGGGTCACTCAGCCTGGAGACCAGGCTCACCTGGCCCTTCATCCAATGCAACAAATTGTCTCTCATAGGCTAGGGGGTGCAGTGGATAGATGGCAAGGCTTGGAGTCAGGAAGATTCATCTTGCTGAGTTCAAATCTGGCCTCAGACTCTTACTGTGTGACTTTGGGCAAGTCACTTCACCCTGTTTGCCTCAGTTTCCTCATATGTAAAAGGAGCTGGAGAAGGAAATGGCACACCACTCCAATATCTCTGCCAAGAAAACTCCAAATGGCGTGAGGTAAATATGAATGAAGAACGGCACTCTCAGACCCTTCTAATCCAATTTCAACCCATCTTTCTCAAACTTCACAAATATTGCTCACTGTGTAAATAGAATCATCGTTCTAGAGCTGTAAGGGACCTCAGAGGCCAACTAAGTTACACTTCACCTCTTCCTTCTTTAACAAGTGAGGAAACGGAGGCCTGGGCTGCTGAGCGATGTGCCCAAGGCCAGACGGGGAATCATCAGGAGCACTCTTGGCTCCTTAGAACCATTCCTTCAGGACAGGGACTGCCTCTGTCCTTGGTACCTCAGACAGCGCCTGGCGCAGAGCCAAGCGATAGCTGTTAAATGAGGGATGGAACCCTGGAGAAGAGGTGCTTGTTCTTTTCATGGATTCTCCTTTATCAGTCATGACCATGATCACCCAGCTTCTCGAAGACTTCCAGAATGGGGAGCTACCTGACTTGTCCTCAAATCATCAAGGTTAGCTGGACTGGTGCTAAGGAATGGAACTATGATCCTGAATCTGCCTGAAGCTTCCGTGGAAATAAAGTGTAAAAAGTGCAGCCAAGTGTATATGTAGTGTCAGAGACAAGAGAAGAAAGGAATGGAATCTGGCCATGGGCATCAAGAATGGACAGAAGTTAGGCCTGTCGGTAGGCTTGGGCACCAAGCCAACCAAGGGACCCAAGATGTCAAGGGCTGAAGTTGGGTTTCCGCGACCAAGGAAGGACAGAAACTCAAAGGTCCGGATCTGAAGGCAAAGGAATTCAAGAAGGCCCAAGACCCAGGCTGAGACCTCTGAGACCTCCCCTTTCCCCCCAACCCTTCCACAATTCCCCTCCCTCTCCCCAAAGAAGCTGGGCATGACGCATTTGATGGTCCTTTCCTGCCATCTTCCTGCCTTTTGCTACCTTCTTTTTGAGGTGGTATTTATTCTGCATGACCAGCAATCGCTTTTTAAGCTGGCTCAGTTGACTCATCTCTTCAGCCAAATCCTTCTTGTCCTGTTTCCACATGGCATCCTTCAAGAACCTGGGTTTAGGGTGGGCAGAAGTGGGGAGGCAGGGGGTCAGTGCTGTTTGTACCCTCTTTGGGGCTAAGCCTTCAAATCAATGCCCTCCTGCCTTCCAAGATTCGTAACCAGTTGTGCTCACCCCAGACAACAGTTTAACCCCCCTCCCCGCCCTCTCTCCCTAGTCCCATTCATTCATATTTCATCTTTTTGTTTAATTTTCCCAAGGTCATTTTATAGTAGACTCTTAACATGGTTAAGGGAAGGTCAGGGTTGTATGGATGGATTTTTCTATATCCTTGGCTCAGGAGAAGGACAGAAAGATACTGAAGGAAGGTAAGGAGAGCTGAATGGGCTAGGGAATGGGGTGGGGTAGCACAGTCCTGCTTGGAGGCAGAAGAGGGGAAGAGGTGACCTCCAAAGGCCTCTCCCAGAGAAGGGAAGGCTCGGACTTGGGAGAGAAGAAAGTGTCAAGTTGACTGTTTGTCTCCAGTGAGCCTCTCCTCTCCTTCTTGGACCCTTTTCAACCCTCGACCGGGTGCCCTCAGTTTCAGAATGTAGTCATAGGGACCATAGCTGAAAGGAACCTCGGAGGCCATGGGTTAGGATTAGGTTTGTTCCTTTGTGTTGTTTAGTCATTCCAGTCATGTCCAACTCTTTGTGACCCCATTTGGAATTTTCCTGACAAAGATATTGGAGGGGTTTGCCATTTCCTTTCTCGGCTCATTTTACAGATGAGGAAACTGAGTCAGACAGGGTGAAGTGTGAGCACTCTATCCACTACCCCATTCCTCCCTTTGTGGAGGTGAGTGGCTTGTCCAACATCTCACAGGAAGTATAGCCTGAGCCAGCCTCAAACCCAAGCTTCTTTCCATTCCCACCACACTGCCAGAAACTGGAACTTCAAGGCCCGGAATCCAAGGCCTGCCTGCACCTGGTGCCTCTCTACCTTCCAGCCTCACCTCAGGCTACTCCCCTCTACATGGCACTCCAGAAGCCAAATAAGACTTAGAGCTGGTTGTATGTGTATCTCCGGTTGGTTCCTGACCCCAGGGTCCTCCCACTTGAAATTCCTTCCCATCCTCAAGCCCAGCTCAGATGGTACTTCCTGTCTCAAGATGTCCTTGCTCCCTCTTTCCTCTGGTCCTCAGTTTGCTTCCCAGTCCTTACCATGTTTTTTTGGATCTCATCCTCCCCCTTCCTGTTGCCACCCAGACTAGGAGCCTCATTGTATGTGATCTTTGTATCTCCCCCAAACCTAGAACTGGATACCATATATAGTAGGCACTTAACATGTTCATTAAATGAATGAGAGATAGGCAAGGTGGCATTGCAGCGGATTGAACGTTGGACTTGGACTGAGGAAAGCCTGGCTCTCATACTACCCATATAACTCTGAGTAGGTCATCTGTTATCTCTGGGATTCCATTGCCTTCTCTATAGAATGAGGGGATTAGTCTCACTGGCCTCCAAGGACCCTTTCCAGTTCCAGTTCCAGGACCCTATGAATATTTTCTTCTTCTCAGAGATTACAGGAGTCAGAAGACCTTGGTTCACATCTGAATCTGACTACCTATTAATTAGCTATGGCAGGTAATTCCTCTGACCCATCTGTACCATGGGGCTAATCAGGAAACGGGAGCCCTGGCTTTTGGCATCAGAGTGTCTGTACATCTGCCCCAATGAGCTTAGTGGGAGTTTCAGGAACTGAGATCAGGGAGTTGACCAATTCCACTCATCCTTCACATTCTCCACTGTGGGGGCTCTTCTAACTCAAGCTAGGGTTGGGAGAGAGGGGCCATGGGAAGACGACCACTGCCTCCCCCATCCATCCCAGTCTCTGCACTCTAAGCCCTCTGCTGCCTTTTTGGGGTCTGGGGTTCTTACCGGGCACAGTCTCGGTGGTTCCATGCCTTGCATAAGTCAATGCTCTTCCATTTCTGGTTGTCAAGGGCATTTACATCGGCCCCAGCTTTCACCAGGACCTTTATGCTGTCCAGCATGCCCTCTGCGGATGCCAGGTGCAGGGGAGTAATGCCATTTCGATTCCGGCTAGAAGAAGCATTCCAGGGGTGGGGGTACTTGATGTGTGACCCTGGGCAAGTCACATCACCTCTACTGGCCTCAATTCCCTGGTCTGTCAAATGTGCATAATCTAGCCATTGCCATGCCTACCTCTCACCAGGCTATTTGAGGCTTAACTAGACATTAGATACCGTAAAAGTGAAGAAGAGAACAAACATATAAGAAGGTCATCATCACTAGCTCATCATAGGGGTCTTTACTCTAGGGTCTCCCCCTCACCCCCACCCTTCACTCCAACTTTATTGTCACCAACCTCTAACTACAATTTAGCATTTCCTACAATCATTTAAAGATATGATTCAGAGAAGGGGACCACAGATTTCACCACATTGCCTAAAGGGTCCATCACCCCCAATTTAGTCTAAAACGCTTATTTTACATGTGGAGAAATCAAGGCCCACAAAAGGGAGGGTACTCTCCCAAGGTCACAGCAGAAAACTGGTGGTAGAAGTAGGTCTTCCAAATCTCTTCTGGCTATAGAACTAAGTGATTCCATAATTAACACTTACTAGTGTGACCCTAGACAAGTAATTTCTTCTCTAAGCCTTGGTTTCCTCACCTGTGAAATGGGGATAAGAATGCTTGCAGGGCTCCCTTCATTGGGTGAATGTGAGGAAAGTACTTTTGCGAAGTTATAGAAATGGGGATTATCATGATGTATTTTGGGGTGAAGACAGACTCGTGATTTCATCTGCATGAGGGAATTCCCTGTGTGGAAACATCCTTCACCAGGCAGATCTGCAACTTTCCATCCCTCTTAGTCATAGAGAGTTGCCAGGATCACACAGTCAGTCTGGTCCAAGGTGGGACTGACTTGAAGATTAATCCTCTATTACTTAGCCATGCTGCCTCTGAGGGTGCTGGAGGGGCCTTGGCACTCACACATTGACGGAAGCTCCCTTCTCAAGAAGGTACTGAATACACTTAAGGGACACGGCTGGATTGTCCTTCTTAACGGCCAAGTGAAGGGGAGTCCAGCCCTTGGTCGTGGTCATCTCCACGGGAAACTTGTACTGATCCACCAGCGCCATCATGCACTCCAGGTTGCCACGTTCTGCTGCCAAGTGAAGGGCTGTGAAGCCCTGGTGGAGGCGAAGGAGAGAGGGCCAAGAAGAAGGGAGGAAGAAAGGTATGGTTAGCTCCATCTCTCCCTTCTCCCCTCCCTCCCTCCATCCTGGAGCATAGCCATCCCCTCCCGTCCAGTCGACCTGCCTCACCCCCTCCCTAGCTCCTTTAGAACCAAGGTTCCCACTCTGCCTCCTCCTCCTCAGCCTCTTTGGTTTTCCACCTCAGTCACTGCCCCAGCCCAATCTCCAGGGACCAGTATTCTCTCGGAGATAGGAGCCCAGAGGCCTCCTTTCGCTAGCCTTGACCTTGGGCATGATGTGTTCAGGACAACCCCTGGTTCAATGAACCAGGGAGGGTCTCCCTGAGTGAAGGCTCTGCGTCTTTCTGCCCATGGCAGCCTGGGATCCTCGATGGACCCAGGGCGACACCTCTTCCCGCCCCTTCTCGGAGTGCCCGTGGGCCGCACCCTGCGGTCAGAGCGGATTTCTTTTTGGTTCTTCATGCAGTTATGCAGCCAGTCCAGGTTGCCCACGGAGGCTGCCAGCAGCTCCTGGTCTTCAAAAACCGCCCTCTTTCGGGAAGGGACCTTGCCGACCCGGTAGCTGGGGGTGGATGAAAAGAAGGGTTGTAGCCGGGGAACGCATGAAGTCCGGAAGCCCTTGGCTTGAGGAAAGAGCTTGAAGAAAGGCACTGGAGCTCTGGAAGGATGAAGCAAGCCAACGGGAATCAGGAAGGGATGGATAGATGAGATGTAAGGAGTACTCTGGCCGAGAAGTAAAGGTGAGAGAGGGTGGGGCTTGTGGGGGGCCCTTAGGGACGTGGCCCACAGGCGAAGGGGCGGGGTGCGGACGGGGCCATCCAGGAGCTGGGCGGTGTAGCTGGGTGGAGGGGTGGGGCTAGGAGACCGGTAAGGAAGAACCGGAATCACAGGGGGCAGGGGCTGAACCTGGAGGAAAAGATGCCCTGCCAGAGGGGCCAAAGGGCGTGGCTCGGAGGCCGCGTTAGAAATGGGTTGGAGAAAGACGTGGCAGGGATGGGCCTCAAACTGGGTGGGCGTCTGCTTCATCCCACCCGCCCCGCTGTCAGCCGGCCCGCAGAGTCTAGCTCCGGAGGATGCTATCTCATGGGATCCTCTCCACAGCCCGGAAGGGAGGCGCTAGTCTCAGCCCCATTTTACAGGTGGGGAAACAGAGACTTGAGATATCCAGTTTCCCTCTTCCACATGGAGGTACCAGCCGCTTCCCCTCCCTCTGAGCACGCCCCGCCCCTTTCCTTTCTAGCACCGCCCCTATCCTCACAGTTCTGCTCCCTCCCCGTTCTTTATCTTTGACCAAGCCTCTCCTTCATTAACTCCCCTCTGCCCCGCCCCGCCCCGCCTTGGACACACCCTCGTCTTCTGATAGGACCCTCTTTATTCTCTTGACCACGCCCACCTAGTGGCCCCGCCCCTCATCTCTTCTTAACCCCGCCTCCTCCATAGCTCTGGCCTCTTCGTCTCACCTTCAGTCCTCCACTTCACAACAATACAATCCGATATGCCTGTTATCAAGTGAAGTCTCAAACACCCCTCATCCCGTCCCGGCCCCTCTTCTTCCATCCCTCCTGGCCCCACTCTGGTCTCTTTTCTCATCTGTCTCTATCCTGTCCCCCTTCCCCTCCGACTCCCCTGACCCCGCACCTCTCTAGCGCTCCATCTCCCTCCCAGCCAAAGCGCCTCCCCCTGCTCTGCCTCGGTTTCCGCCTCACCACACCCTTTTCTCTCTCTTCTCCTTAAGCATTCACCAACTCTCTCCTCTGCCGGCTGCCAGAGTCGCTGCAGCTACGGGCGGGCTAGACTCTTCAGATATTGGCACCCACTGCCCAGCTCCCATCTTGCAGTGACCCAGAGTGAGTTCCCATTCCTATCCCACCTGCATGCACTCTCCTCCCTCTGCCACTACCTGCAGGCGCCGGCCTCTTACCCACCGGTTGTAAGCTTGTCGATGACCCCACGGGTCGTCCCAGTCCACTAGGGGCCATGTCGGTAAGAAGGGTTGTATGCCTTTCTTTCCCAAATTCAAGTCATGGATCACATACGAGGGCTCCTGGACCACGCGAGCCCATTCTGGCCCTTTGCCAGAGCACAGAGAGCAGGAGGACATCCAGATGGATTGCCAGGGGAGCGTCAAATGGGAGGGCGATTTCTCAGACCATTGTGAGGCCCTTAATGAGGGATCGAACCTCGGCCAACTGCTGGAGTACCGGGGGGCACTCCAATCCGAAAGCCTGCTTTCGGAGGACCATTTTAGGGAGACTTCGGACACATCTGCGATTTCCTTTGAGGAAGCGGAGGAGCCTTGGCTTTCGGAGTCCTGCGCTAGGTTCAACCTACTCATGGTTTCTGGCGCGGCTCAGGCAGTCCTGTCGGGTGGTAGGGCAGGGGGCACGACTGGTAGTTAATAACGTGCCTCCTGTCCAATCCCAGATCCTCGGAGCGCGAGCTGCAAGAGCCTCGAGGCCTCCGTCGGATTCTTTCAGCTGCACCTTGCTCCTCTCGCCTCGAGCCGGGAAGAGGGGGTGGGAAGACGCAGGGGAGAAGGTGGAGGCGAGGAGGAAGGCGGAATCCCCAACTCGAAGCCCAGAAGCATCTCATTAGGGGACATAGCAGTGGAGCGGGAAGGAAATGGCTTAGCGAGTTAGCGAGCAAGTCTGTATCAAGCCCCGTATACACAAAGAAAGGCAAAACCCCGCCATCCGGGCCTTCAGGGCGCTCACAGTCTAATGGAGACGGCCGCTTGCGATTACGCAGGAAATGAGAGAGAATCTCCAAGGGGAGACACGGTTAACCTCTGACGAGGGAGAGAGCATAAGGCTAGTTTGACTAGGTCACACACACTGCCCCACAGTGTGTTTGCAGTGTGTGGTGTGGACAGACCACAGACTGGAATCAAAAGGTCTGGGTTGGAATTGCAGGATTGCCTTGCCGTTGGTTGAATTCTCTTCCCTCTCAGGGCCTCCTTTACACTTCTGTGTAAAAAGAGGTGACTGGACCTTTCCCCAGCATCCACCAAGTCTCTTCAAGCTCGATCCCCACCAGGACCTTCCCTGTCTTGTCTTGCTGTGACCCTTCTTGGAAACCCGGGCTGGGTAGAAGACCTGAAATTCCCAGACCCATCCCCTCCTCTTACTAGATCTCTGTATTTTGAAAAAATTTCAGTGTCTTTGGAGATTATGAGTAATTTGTATAGTGACACATTTAAAAAAAGATTGTTCTTTAAATATTATATCTGGACAATTGTGGGCAATAGTTGAATCTATTAATGAGGGTTCAGTTCAAGAATAGTTTAGTTTTTGACTTCTCAAGGATATTTCGGGGTTGATATTTCTAGTACGGGATTTGTCATTCATTAATTTATGAAAGATACCTATATTCAGGGTATATAGAATATTTGTATTATGCTAATTATGATAAAATATTGTCTGAAAAATGATACTTTGAATTTATTCTGGGGAATCTTCTCAGGTTGGATATGAACTGAAAAAATAAAATCGTGGCTAGATTTAATGGCAAATCACCTGTCTCCTTCCTATTCTCTCCATCTCGGTACTTTCTAGTGGAGAGCTGAGAGCTCCCACCTCCCCTGGACTCCAAGGCAAGTGGCAAATTTTCTGAATGAAAACTGGCTCCACTTTGCCTCTCTAAATTCCTCCTACTCCCCTACATCAGAGGGGTGTAAATTCTGTCCCCATAGGCTCCCTGCACCAGTATGAATGAGGCCTTTCACTTTTCAGTCTTTCCCTGGCTGAATTAGTTTGGGAAATCCTCACCTGGATTTTCATCAGCATGGGTCATGTCTGTCCAGCAGAGGGCAGTCACTCCACAAGTGCTTTCGGCCAGACTGACCCTTTTCAATGTAAAACCAGACCCTTGGAATTTCATCAGTGAGAGGCAGCTTCCAAGTGGAGGGCTGGGTAAGGCTGAAAGGCAGAATCTCACAACTGGGAGATCTCTCTGGCCATGCCTGAGCAGGAAGCCCTAGGATATCATCTCTGATAAGCAACTCTTGCTTAATGACTCCCATTGAGGGTGAACCTGCTAAACCTCCTACTTACCTCCCCAAGGAAACTTTGAGTCAGCTCAAATTGTTAGGAGTTTTTCCTTTTGTCAAATTCAAATCTGCCTCTTTACAGCTTTCCATCTGTTCAGTTTTTGACACCTAAATTGACATCCGGGAAAACCATAACTTTACTAAATCCACAAAGAGTATTTGAACTAGAATAAGAATTGTATACATTTGTTGTTAGGAGGGATGTTAGCAATCATCCAGTCAGATTTCCCACTCCATTCAAGAAGCCTCCTTGATCACAGTCAGTTAATAAATATCAAGTGCCTAATATGTGCCAGGTGTCTGGCTAATGGCTGAGATACAAAGAAAAGTAAAATTCAATACTTGTTCATAGACTAATGGGGGAACAACATGTAAATAACTATGATCAAGCTCTATATGGGAATACATTGGGGACAACTGACAGAGGGAAGGCATTAACATTAAGGAGAATCAGGAAAGCCTTCCTGTAAAAGGTGGGGTTTCACCTGAGACTTGAAGGAAGCTAGGGAAAGCAGGAAGTGGAAAAAAGGAGTGTGATGGCAAGCAAAGTAGTACTTTGCTCCTTGTTTCAGCTAATTAAGTACCTTTGAACCTCACCTTTGATTGTGTCAAGTTTTTATTGGAAACAGCATACCCTGTGTTGCTCTTAATAGGCCAAAGGGAATTTGAAGACCTTCCCTGTCTTTAATAGGCCTAACATCTTCACATGGAGCCCACAGTGGGAGGAGTTTGCTGAAAAAGTGGAACAGAAAGGGCAGAACAGGAAGTGTGGAACAGGCAGGAGCAGAGCAGATAAAAGCTTGAGCAAACTAGGACCAAGCAGAACTGAGAGAATGTTTGTGATGTCAGCACTCTGTCTCTTGGTGTTGATGTTACTTGTTCAAAAAGAAGCACTCTGTCTGTTAAATTGTGTCACTTTGTCAGACAGTAGCACTCTGTTGGTTTGTGTTAATTTCTCAGACAGAAAGTGAATTGAGATGATAGTGCGGTAATGTGTGTAAATCCTG
>CM053585.1:19409094-19437936 GCA_028646515.1 Pseudochirops corinnae
ACTTTCAGGATCTCAAAGCACTCTAAACCTGGTGCTCCATCTTTTGCTTCTGGGCATCTCCTGAAAATAAGCCCAACTGCCAGGAGGAGCAGAAACCAGACTCCACCAGCCTAAGTGTACCCATCTCTTCCAGGGATGGGGATAAAGCCTGCACCTGGGAAGTCATTGCTAGAGAGAATTTGCAGCCTTAGACAACAGCCCATGCCACTGAACGGTCACAGTTGAATCACGTAGTCAGTACCTGCCAGAGGCAAGACTAACAGACTAAGATACATTTATTAGGATGAAACAAATTTAGTTATTAAGAATAAACTTCATGTGGTTAAAAAAAAAAAGGCCGAGAGGAGACAGGCTCATCCACTTTGTAGGCGATCCAAGAGCAGGCAGGGCAGTTCACACACTGAGGGGCAGTCAGGATTCTTCAGGACCTGGATAGCTTAGAAGCTTGGGCCAGAAGACTTGCCATCTGCAAATCTAAGCTGGATGCCTTCATCCAAATCATTGGTAAAACTGTCAAACAGTACAGGGCCAAGGATGAACCCCTGGGGCACTGCCCTAGAAACCACCTTCCAAGGTGACTTTTTGTGTCTGGCCATTCAGCCTAACTGTACGTATGGAGCTTGTTTGCATTGCTCTAACTGTTCCAGCCCCAGAGGTTAGAACGGAAAAGGGCCTTGGAGTGTCTAAGTGAAACCTGGAAGGGATTTGAGAACCCAAAGGGTCAGAAGTGGAAGCATCCATAGATCATAGAATGTCGGGTCCACAAGGGGCCTTAGAGATCATAGCTCCAGAGAGCTTGCAAAGGCCTCAGAGGCCGTCTCGCCCAACCCTCTTTTTTAATGAATTTATTTATTTTTAGTTTTCAACATTCACTTCTATAAGTTTTAAATTGTCTCCCCCTCCCCAACACAGCCTGCAATCTGATTATAGGCTTTCCTATTGAACATATTTTCACAACAAATGGGAGAAACCATGAGAAAGAAAACAAAAAAGAAATTCGTCTGCTTTGCCCTGCACTCAGACTCCATAGCTCTTTCTCTGGATGTGGACGGCGTTTTCCATCATGAGTCCTTTGGAATTGTCTCAGATCCTTTGCATCGCTGAGAAGGGCTAAGTCTATCCGAGTCAGCTGTCACACACTGTGGCTGTTACCAGCCCTCTCTTTTTGCTGAGAAAACCAAGGCCCAGGAGAGATGGAGATTTGCCCAAAGTGGCATAAGTAGTCAGGATCCGAGGTAGGATTTGAACCCCAGTTCTGTGACCTGTGAGTCACCTTTTCACCCGAGTCTTCCACAGAGTCCAAACTCTCACCTTCCCGGGTGAGAGAACGGGTCTGTGGGCTGGCTCGGAACACACCCAACGCCGTACATAGAAGTTAGTGGTAGAGTCAGGGCCAGCACTTAGGTCTTCTTGTTCTCCATTCTGGACTTTTCCATTGCAATTTCTGGCTTTTTTAAAAATTACATTTTTTAAAATTAGATTTTTATTAATATATTTTGTTTTTATATCACCTACATGTCCCAATGCAGCCCCTCCCTCTCCCAGAGAGTAATCTCTTATAGCAAAGAAGAAAGACATTAGTTGGACAAGACGAACATGTCCCCAAAGTTTGCCATCCTATGGATGGTGGTCTATATTCACCGGCCTCTGCAAAGAGGAGGGGAATGGGCCTTCTCATTTCTCTCTTTTTGTCGAGGTCAAGATTGGTCATTATACTTTGGCAGCTGAGTGTTTGGTTGTTGTGGCTGCTTCCATTTATGAGTTAAAAAAACTCCACGAGCATTTTTTGTTCCTATATATGTAAGCCTTCTTTCTACCAAGACCTCTCCTTCTGAGTGAAGGAGAATCTAGAATAGAGGAGAATGTAAGCTTCTTGTCTTTGTATGCTCAACATACAGGACAGGGCCCAGTACATAGAAGGTGCTCAGGAAAGACCTATGAAACTGAATTGAATTGAGAGTAGATGCCCAGTGACCACTTGTCAGGTAGCCCTGCTTAGATGGCCGCTGAGATCCTTTCCAACCTTTACATTCTGTGACTTGTCTATATTTGTGTATACACATTGCTTTCCATGGTGGAATGTAAGCTCCTTGATTCCTTCCTGTTGCTACAGAACAATTCTTTGTCTCCAATTCTGTCAACTCTGGTTATGTCCAAAGTAAAGAGGATGAAGAAGGTAGCAGGGATGGGGAGGAACAACTGGACTAGAGATGTGGTGGGGGTACAAGATGGCCTGGGACAAATGGAGAAGGGAGGAGACAGATGAAGGGAGAACTGAAAGGAAGATGGAAGGTTAGAACGAGAAGGAGATGGGAGACTGAATTATGGAGCCCAAGATCTTCAAACATGAAGAGACCTTGGGCCAGGCTTCTTTCCCTTTTGTCTTTCTATCCCTGACATTTAGCAGAGTACCAAGAAGGCATTTAATAAAGGCTTGTTGGATTGATTGACTTCAGGGGGTCTCCAAGCTGGTAACTGGACCACTCCTTGTTATATATGTTAGGGCAGGGCTTCCTTTTATGCATGGATTGGATAAGAAGGCTACCGATATTTTCTAACACTCATATTCTGTAATACTAGAATTCTGTGACAGCAGCAGTCGGCACTCACCAATGAGGACTGACAATAATATCAACAATAATACCGCACCTTTAAGTTTGCAGTATCTCACAGTTATTGTTTCCATTTCCAGAGAGTTTTATGGTTCATAAGCTGTTTTCCTCACAATTGACAGTTCAATGTCCTTGACCTTGGCTGAGCTCACCCTTGAATGGAGGAGGGCAGGGGATTGGGCCAATTTAAATCTGGGTCTTTGTTTTTGGGAAGTAGAAAATGACTCAATCCAGCATCTCAGTTTTTCAGCATCAACTTTAATGACAGAGCCTGGATAGAACTCAGGATGAAGAAGGTTGGTGTCCCTCTGCAACCTCTCTCCCAGGCCTTTGAGAGAATTATTCCCCTCCCTATTGTTCCTGAATCCAAAGACTTAGCAGATGCCTTATCTTTTCTAGGAAGTGGGTAGTTCAGGTTGGGGTGTGTTTGGGGTAGGGGGAAGTTTGACTTTGAGGCTTCCTAAGGGAGGGGCAGCTGTAACCTGAGCACAGTGCACTTAATCCTGTGGTCTATCCTAGTGCTGCTAGCTTTGAGGTACATGTCCTTTCCTCATCACTCTTAACCACACCCATCATCCCTCAGCAAGTTGTCAGGAACTTCCTGATTCCCTGCTCTTCCTGCCATATCCTCCCTGGGACACTCTGGTCAAGTGAGGAGGTTAGGGAGTATGGTTTTCTTATAGGTCTTCTGGCTGGCCCCAAAGGACGGATGCCTTTGACAGAGCTGGAGTCCTCAAGCTGACCTGGGCTTGGGGAATGGAGGCCTGATCTGCCTGAACTGGCTCTGCTGGGCCTTCCTTTGTCTCCCTGCTGAAGCATTGGTCAGTCACAAGTTGACTTTTTAACTCAGGCAAAAGGGTCATTTTACCTACTCCAGGAAGGCCTCTTGGATTAACCCCAGCCTTGTTTCTCTGAACAATTCTGTTCCCAGATCTCCAGTCTTCACATTGGCCCTGGCTCTTGGCACTGTGAGCTTCAGCCCTGTGGACACCTTTGCTCCCTACCCCTGTGCCGTCCTGGGGCCCCGCTGAAGTGGAGTCAACCAGGTGGCGCCTTCTCTGCAGGATGGCCACTAGCTGGCCATCAGCGACCTTCCGGCTGCTCTTCTTTCTCCGGCTACCCCTGTGCAGGGGACGGTGCTTGGAAGCCTGGGGATGGAGAGGCCCTTAAGAGATCCCTCCCTTACCCTCCATTCATGACAGAAGGGAGGGGAGCAAGGAAAGACAGCAGCCACCAGAGTCTTTAGACCCCACCTGGACCCAGGAGGTGCAGGCAGTAACAAGCCCATCTCCTGTATCCTTAATCATTCTGTAAGTGAGCCCTTCAGAGAATTAGGGAAGCCCAGAAGGGCAAGGAACCTCAGAGGGCATCTGGTCTAACCTGGCTACACCCAGCAGGGATCCACACTGACACATCCCTAATAAGTGGTCATGTAGCCTCTGCTCGAAGACCTCCAGTGATGGTGAGCTCACTGTGTCCGTAGTAGATAGTGCTGATCTTTATAGTTTTCTTTGTATGAAGCTAAATTCTGCCTCTCCACCCTCTCCATTCACTGCTCTAGTTATGCACTCAGAGACTGCATCCTTGAAGACAGCTATCATATCCCCTCTACTCCTCTGTGCCCCAAGCCTTCTCCAGACTAAACATCCCCATTGCCTTCAGTGTATCTTCCCATGGGAGGGTTGTCTGCTCCTTTATCATCCTGGTCACAGTCCTCTGGTCCAGCTTGTCAAGGCCCTAACCCCAAAGTGATGTCCAGAACCAGACCCAGCACTCCTAAGATTCCTAGCTTCTTGGGCAGTCAGCTGAACTAGAATGGGGGTGGTATCAGAGGAGGTTGGTGGAGATAGCCTCCATGGCCTGGCTTGAACTGCCCAGCAGGGCTGGCCCTACTGAGATGCCACATGACTAGAAGGAATTCCCCCAAACAGCTCTCCCGCTGTCCCATTACTGTGTCTGAAATCCCACCATAACCACTTTACTCCTCCATCCCCTTTGGGTTCTGCAGGCTCTCCCCAAGGTTTGGTTTGCTGTTTAGTCTCTTACAATGTGGTTCAAGTGAGTTTTATGGGCCTTTGGCTCCTTGACAAGAGGAGCCTGGTTAGAACTGTGTGTCATTCACTGCTTCAGTTCCACAGTGGCTCATACCAAGTAGAATCGGATCTCCCCTCCTCCCTCCACCCACTTTGATGCCTCTCACCAGCATGGCCTGCAGCTCAGTGATCACAGCACTCCTACGCTTGCTTTGGTCCTGGGAATAAAAAGAGGAGGACAGAGACTAGAGAATCTGCAGACCATTCAGCTGACCATGACAAACTCTATTAGCCAACTTTCGATTTTGGGGCTCTCTGCACCTTGCCATGACTATCCCATCTCTATAGAAGAGCTGCCCTCCTCCCAGCCACCCAGGACTGGCCCCTCAGAGTCTTCTTTGCCTTGTCTCTTTCCCTTATTGCCACTTCCATGGGGTCCCAGTGATTTCTCCCAATATCTCTGGAAATTCCTTTCTTGGTTCAGGCCCCCATCAGCTCTTGCCTAGACCATTAGCCTCCTCCTGGGTGGTCTCCCTGCTTCCATTCTTTCCCTTCCCCAATCTGCCCTCCTCATAGTTGGGCAAATCATCATCTTGAGGCTCTCGAGAAGGCATCCCTGCCCAACAATTTTGCCTCATTTCTCAGCCTGTCATTCAGAACCTTCCACCATTATTTCCATCTGCATTTTCAGCACCCCATCAACCCTACCAGCCCTGGAAAGGTCATGTCAATCAGACACCCTATGGCCCCATTCACCATCCCTGTGACTTCAAAGCCCAAAGCCCCCTTCCTGACTGCCCCTCTCTTATAAATGCTGTCTTTCCTTACTGGAATGTAAGCTCTTTGAGGGCAAGGCCTGTCTTTTTGGATCTACATTCACAATGCCTGGGATACAGTAAGTTTCTTTTCATCCATCCATTCATTCATTTTATCTTTATTTCAGTTATTTCAAACCCCTCTCCCCCAGCTGAACCTTCCCTTGGCACTAAAGAAACAAACAGGCAAAAACATCCCTATGCAGTCGCTGTATCTGTACCTGGATAGTTCTGCACCTCTTTGCCTTGAAAGGGCAGATAGATTTCCTTATGGCTTCTCTTCTCTGACTTTGGAATTGCTCAGAGCTGGGTGACTTTATTCCGCACCACTTCCCTTGTTTTCTCACTCTGTGGTCCACACAAACTGGGTGACTAGTGGCTTCCTGAGCTTGACAGTTTTCTCTCCCACCTCCCTGCATTTGCACACATCTGTCCCCCTGCTTAGAGTGCCCTCCCTCCTCATTTCTTCTCAGAATCCTCATCTTCCCACAAGGCTGAGCAAAGGGGCCCCTTCTCCATGAAGCCTTTCTGAATTACTCCAGTTGGGGGCATTCTCTGTCTTCAGGTTATCTTTCTTTTCAATAGAATGCAGGCTTCTCCAGGGGAGGAACTGTCTTGGTTTCGTCTTCCTATCCCCAATACTTTGCACAGTGCCTGGCACATTGAGTACTTAATAAATGCTTGCCCAATTTGCTAGTGAATTGAATAAATATTAAAAAAAATCCAAAAAGTACCTACTATGAGTAGTGGTTTGGAAGATACAAAGAGCAATAAGAAACAATTCCTGCCCTCCTAGCACTTCCATTCTAAAGTTAGAGTTACATAAGAGCCTCATTAGGTCCAGTTAAAGCCTTATCTCCAGGACACTATTCTGACTGTTCTAGGTCACACTGGTCTCTTCCTTATAGGACTGTGGTTTGAAGGCAGCTTAGATAATAATAATACTGAATATTTATACAGCACCTACTATGTGCTGGGCACTGAGCTAAGCACTTTATAACTGCTGACATTTATACAGCACCTACTATGTGCCTGGCACCATGTGCTAAGAACTTTTCAGATAGGATCTCATTTGAGCCTCACAACAATTCTGTGAGGTAGGTACTGTTAGTATCCCCATTTTGCCTATGAGGAAACTAAGGCAAACATTGGTTAAGTGCCTTGTTGCCCCGGCTCACCCAGCTAGTTGGTGTTCAAGGTTGTAAGTCTTCCTGACCCCAGGCCCAGCAGCACTGTGTCCTCTGTGCTGCCTCTTGGATGGCATCAGATCCGACCTCTTCACTTTACTGATGAGGAAACTGGGGCCCGAGAGGCTGTAACTTGTCTGCATTGAGCAGGCTTAATCCTATGTTTCCATCATCAGGAGCTACCACCTCCTCTTCCATTAAGTCCCCCCCTGTTAATGCTGGAACCTGCTCCTTTGGAAGGTGGGTGATGAGGGAGGGAGGAAGGGAGGAAGGAGAATGGGTTTCTCAGGGAGTAGTACCTGACTGGGGTCCTTCTCTCTGGCGGCCGGTCTCAGCACAACTCCTTGACGAATCCTGTCCATCATTTCTTGCACTGCCTTTGCCTTCTTGTCTTCCAGGGAGGCGGCTGCTAGGGCTGGGGGGCAGTGGATATTGGGGAGGGGGCAGAGATCCCACCTCCTAGGCTACCTGGTCCTTCTTTCCCCTTCCCATCTTTTCCCCAGCATCTTCCTTGTCTCTCACTGGGTTTTTAAATTTTCCAATTACATATTCAACACTCAGTTTTACAAGTATCTCTCACTGTTGACCCCCAGTTCTCCCACCCAACCCTCCCCCCCCCCAACCTGGCCTCCCACAGCCCTCACTGACCTGGTCGTGGATTCAGGCCTCGCCTGAGCCGGATGGCTTGAAGAGGGCTAGAGATGGGGAGGAGGAGAGATCTCAGGAGCCATATCTCTTCCTTCCTTCTGCCCACATTTGACATTCTCTTCTCTGTCTTACCCCACTCCCCAAGTCTTTCTTCTCTCCCTTCAATCTCAGCACCTGCCTCTCATCACCTTCCTGGTCATTTCAGGGAAGCAGGGTGGGCTGAATGAGGAGGATGGCATACTTACTCTGCTGCAGGAGCAGAGGGTGGAGGCAGTGGGGGTGGCGGTGGTGGGGGTGGGGGAGCTGGAGGCAGAGCCTCTGGTTCCTGGCTTGGGGTTTCAGCCTTCTTCACCCTCTCTTCCAGGGCACAGACTGTAGATGGCAGTGCGGAAAGGCAGGAAGATGAACACAAAGTCTCTGGGGACCTGTAATTGCAGCCACTCCCAGAGACCCTAGTTGAGTGTCTTAGACCAGCACGATGCTGTGCACAGATCCCTGGATTTTGAGTCTAAGTTTAAATCCTGACTCTGCCTCTGTGTGACAATGAACAAGTCACCTGACCTCTTCAAGCATCAGTTTCCTTTTCTGTAAAATGAACAAGTTAAATAACAACTCTTCCATCCCCAAATCTATGCTCAAATGACTGATGGCCTCTTTAACTCAAAGTCAGAAGTTTCTTTGACTTTTGAGGTAATAAACAGGATAAATTAATCCACTGATAGCAAGTAAATAATTATTGAGGTCTTCAACTTGCTTCTTTCAGACTTAGACAAATCTAATAGAAAATGAGAACTGGAAATAAGAAAAAAGTTAAGGCTCTGAACATAGTAGTAAAAAAATAGATATAAATTAGTGTTAGGGAAGACCTTAGGGATCATTTAGTCCAATGAACTCATTTTGTTTGTTTGCTTGTTTGTTTTGAAGGGGAAAGGCAAGGCAATCATGGTTAAATGACTTGCCCAAGGTCACACAACTAGTAAGTGTGCCAAGTGTCTAAGGCTGGATTTGAACTCAGGTCCTCAACTCCAGGGCTGGTGCTCTATTCACTGCGTCACCTCGCTGCCCCAGTGAACTCATTTTGCAGATGAGGAAACTGGGCCAGAGAGGGATTTTTCTCAAGCTTAATAATAATAAGAGCTAATGTTTATACCATCCTTACTACCTTCCAGGAGCTGCATTCAGGGTTTTATACATATTATCTTGTTTGATCCTCGTGACAACCCTGCTTGGTAGGTGCTATTATTAGCCTCATTTTTTTACAGATGAGGAAACTGAGGCAAACAGGTTAGGTGACTTGCCCAGGGTCACAGAGCTAGTAAAGTGTATGAGGCCAGATTTGTCCTGTACTCTGTTGATGGCATCACCTCACTGCCTCACTGCAGAGCTAAGATTTGAACTCAAGTCCTCCCACTCTAAATGCTGTTACCTCCCCACTAGATTCCAGCTTTCCTTTGAAGTCCTGGGAATCCAGGCTCAGAGATGGAGGTCTTCACAGCTCCAGGTCACTTCCTCCAGGAAGCCTTCCGGGAGGAACATGACTCCTTCTTCAACTTTCTGTCACCATGAGCAACACTTCTTTCCCCTCCCTGCCTTCTTGTGTCGCTGTCCCTTCTGTCAGACAGGGGGCTCCCAACAGGCAAGGGCAGTGGATGCGTGTGCATGTGTGTGTGAGTGCGTGCGCGTGTGTGTGTGCGCGCGTGTGTGTGCGTGTGTGTGCGTGTGCGCACGTGTGTGTGCGCGTGTGTGTGCGTGTGTGTGCATGCGTGTGTATGTGTGTGTGCGCATGTGTGTGCATGTGCGTGTGTGTGCGTGTGTGTGCGTGTGTGTATGCGTGTGTGTGCGTGGGAGTGTGTGTGTGCACGTGTGTGCGCGTGTATATGTGTGTGTGTGCGTGTGTGTGCGTGTATATGTGTGTGCGTGTGTGTGCACGCACGTGTGTGTGCGCGTGTGTGTGTGCATGCGTTTGTGTGCGCGCGTGCGTGCGTGTGTGTGTGTGTGTGTGTGTGTGTGTGTGTGTTGATCAGAACTGAGAACGGGATTTCAGGAAGGGGTAATTCACAGTGATTGTCTAAGGAGAACATACCCAAGGCCTCCAGCTGGGAGTTCTTCTCTTCTACCTCCTTCAATTGTGTCTTGAGGCATTCCACCTCCTCTTGGGACACTTCCCAGGATACTACCTGGTGATCAGCAGGACAAAAATAAGTAGTTTTTCCTTCTCTAGACTTACTTTCTACTCTGTTCTGTGCTTCCTTAGACTGTAGGGAGTCAGGGAAGGGGATGATGTGGCCTCTACCCTTGGAGAGGTCACAGCCTTGTTGGGAAGATCAGAATCAAGTGTATGTGATATTTATGGTACACGAGCAAGCAGGGAGAGGATTGGCCTTGAATTATAGGCTCATAGAATGAGAGCTGGAAGGGGCCTCCTCCAAACCCCTTAATTCTACAGATGAGGAAATTGAGATCTACAGACATAAAATGACTTGGCCAAGATGGCGCTGGGGAAGCTAGGGGGCACCATAGTGCACAGAGCACTGGGCCTAGAATTTGGAAGACTTCCTGAGTTCAAATCCAACCTCAGACACTAGCTGTGTGGCCCTGGGTAAGTCACTTAACCCTGTTTGCTTCAGTTTTCCCATCTGTAAAATGAGCTGGAGAAGGAAATGGCAAACCACTCCAGGATCTTTGCCAAGAAAACCCCAGATGAGGTCATGGAGAGTCAGACAAGACTGAAAACAGCCAGACAATGGTCACCCAATTAGTAAGTGGCAAAGGTGGGATTTGCACCCAGGTTGACTTTCTACTGTTCCCACAGCTGACGGCTGTCCCTTCCAGCAAGGCAATCATGGGTCTTAGGCAGACAAGCCAACACAAATCCCCAGAGCTAGAGTGTTATCTGGGCGGTGAATCTGTGGTAGTCAGATGGGGGAGACATGTCCGGTGGAAGGAAGGAAGGTGACGCTGTGGCAGTCTGGGGGAAGACGGCCGTCTCTGCCCGGGTTAATCCCACCTCCCTTCTCTTCAAGAACTCTGCGTAATTTACTGCAGTCAATCAATCGACAGGCATTTATTAGGCCTTACTGTATGCCAGACATTGAGACAAACACTGGTGGACCCAAAGGAAAAAGCCAAAGCCCTCCCTGCCCTCAGAGAGCTTACATCCTTATGGAGGAGGCACATTCCAGGTGTTTATGGAGCGTATGGAAGGGGGTGAACTCAGAGGGGAAGACCAGCATTTCCCCCCAGGACACTGCCTCTAACCTCCATGCCTCTGTATAGGCTGTTCCCTATGCCTGGAGTGCCGTCCACCTTCCCCTCTGCCCCTTGGGACTCTTAACTCCAAGCACCACCTTCCACTGGAGGAATCACCTCCTGATCCCCCTCCACCGATCCTCCCCCGAGGGAAGGCTTAGTATCTATCTGGTCTTTAAGCACACAAAATGGGATGAGATCTGTGAAGTGCTATGTGGACGCTCTCTGCTGGATCCCTCCTGGAGGCTCTTCTTCCCTAGTGCAGCCCCTGCTCCCAGGCAAGTGGCTTAAACCTGTTTGCCTCAACTTCCTCATCTGTGAAACGGGGCTACTACCAGCCCCCAGGGTTGTCGTGAGGGGATCTAACTGAAAAGTGCACACAGTGAGAACTATATAAATGCCTGTTGTTGCTGTTGTGGTTCTGTGTGTACATACAGACCATGAGCTGCTTGGGGGCAAGGACTCCTGAAGCACTCTTATCTCTGTGTCTCTAGTGCTCAGCCTGGCACAGAGGGTACAGTAGGCACTTAATAAATGCTTGCAGAATTGAATTGAAGGCTCATAGGACCATAGACTCAGCTAGCTGGAACACCTTCATTTTACAGGGGAGGAAACAGGCACAGAGGAGTAGTTTTCCCAGGGTCACACAGCTAGTCAGTGTCTGAGGTGAGATTTGAACTGAGTCCAAGTCCTGCGCTCTATCCACTGGTCCAGAGTACCTTCTAGCTCCAAACCCCACATGCCCATACATCCATGGGCCACCTGGAGTTATTGGCCATGGGCTCTGTCTCTACTTGGTCTGACCTCCTGTGTCTCTGGACTTCCCTGGCCCCCCACCTTCGGGCCCAGACCACCCTGGGCATCCTGAAGCCCGTCCTTCTGGGCCAGCCCCTCGCCCATTTCACCTGCTCCCTGTGCTGACACTTTGCCTCCTCCAGGGCTCTGCTCAGTGCGGCCACCTCCTGCAGGGCTGCGGACAGTTGGCTGCTGGGGGCATGGTTCTGCAGGAGGATGGCGCTCTGTCGGTGGGCTTCCTTCTTCTCTACCAGCATCTGGAATGGAGTGGGATGGGGAAGGAAAGGGGGACTGTGAAAGGTGTACACAGGGGCTGGTCCCTTGAGCCAGGGTGCAGCCAAAGAGTTCAGAGGATCACTGAAGATGATCCAGTCCAATCCCCTTCCACTTCTCAAACTCTGGCTCTGTATCTACATTTATGGGTATGCATCTCCAGGAGAGAATGTAAGCTTCTCGAGGGCAGGGCTCATTTTCCTTCTGTATGTCCATGTCCTAGTGGGGGCTTTGGCATGTAGTAGGTGCTTTATAAATCCTTGCTTGCTGGATACTAAAATTCTCTGCTCACGGGGGCTATTCGGCATAAAGTCACACACATCAGCTGTGGGAAAGGGCCAAGATGGTACCTTGTGGGCAAAGATCTCAGCTTGTTGGCGCAGATCCTGTTCTAGGTTAAGCTGCTCCAAGGCTTCTCCACACTCCTGCAGTATGAGGTGGGACACTGGGAGGGAAGGGAAAGAAGAGGGGCATGAGGGAGGACAGCATAGGGAAAAGACTGTCTGGCAGGGTCTGGGGAAAGGCTGGGAGGCTATAAAAGAGAAATATTGGACCCTGCATTGTGACCTCCACATCTAACCCACTCCAAGGCTAGAGTGGGAGAAGCTGACTTGGGATAGATGGGTACATGCCTCCCCCACCACAATACTCCTCACTCACCCCGCTTCATTTTTGCCAGGGCTCTTTGAGACTGCCCCATGGACATCTGCAAGGAGCTTCGCTCCAGCCGCTCCTTCTGAATCTGTGGGGACAAGGTTGGGGACAGGAATCCCTAAGATCTGGGCAGACAGAGAAACACAGGCCTATACACAGACAGTCATGGCCCAAAACGCAAAGGGCTGAGAACAGAAAGACACACGCAGATAGATGAAGAAGACACAGACATACCAGCATAGAGGATTCCAAAGGCCCAGACAATTGTGGACAGCCATGGACAGAGACACACACAGGCTCAGAGGTGGACAGTCACAAGCACACAGAGGGATGGACGCAGGCATGAAGACACAGACACAGAGTAGGGAGGAAAACAGGCAGATGTGGACAGAAGCACCAAGGGACAGGGACAGATACCCCCTCCTTCAGGGGCTCAGAGACAGAGAAGCAAGAAATGACACAGTCCAGGGGCGCTAGGAACCTGAAATTCAAGGGTACAGGGCGGGTCTGCCTTGAAAGAATTCAACCATTCAAGCCTTCTTTCAGTCATAGGGAAGCTTTATTGTAGCACCTATTGGGCACATGACATTCTAAGAGTCTGCAGAATTTAATGGGGGTTAGAGTGGCCCTTTTATACAGAGAGACTGGATAGGATCAAGGAGGGGCAAGTAGCATGGGGGGGGCTGGGTCGGAGGGCCACATTGAAAGGACAGTTAAAGGGGTTACTGAGTATCTAGGCAGAAATGTGTAGGAAAGTTCAGGGAATGGCCTTTCCCTTTTTTAGGGTTCAGGTTCAATGGCCTGAAGGATACAGACAGAAGGAAAAGATACTTAGACCTGCAGAGGGCTGTGGATGCACGGACGCATACACTGATAGGGCCAGATGTGGGGGGCTGCCCCACGCTGTGTGGTCAGGCTGAGGGCAGGGCGGGCTGAGCCACAGGTGCCTCTGTTTTCCCCAGAGGATGCCTGTGTGGGCTTGGTGCTCCCAGGCTCTCTAGTTCTCCTTAGATCATGGGGTGTTCAATTTAGAGTCAGGAGGGACCCCAGAGGCCATCTGGTCAAGGATACAGAGACCCAGGGGTGCCTGAGGTTACACAGCATGATTGCTTTGTGGCTTTAGGCTGGGGACCCCATTTCTGTGGATCTCTTTTATTTGCCTTCCCCAGTATTCTTCTGGAACATTGTCTCTGCCCTGCCCCCACCCCAAGCTCATCTCCTCAGTCCTTCCCCACTCTCCCCCCAAAATCTTTCTATTTCCTCCAATAGGGAGAGGGAGGTAGAGGGGTCCAACCTCATGGATGCCAAGCTAGCAAAGAGGGCCACTCTCAGAGGGTTGGTTGGGCATGGCAGGCACTTCAGCCTTCATTTCCCCTGGTCCACACTCAGCCACACCCTGTTCTGCTGGGTCTTGTGAGGAGGGGGATCACAAGTCAGAGGGGAGCCTAGAGGTCCTCTGGTTCAACAGTTCTCTCCTCCCCCTCTTCCCCCTCCTCCCCTCCTTCTTCTCCCCCTCTTCCCCCTCCCCATTCTCCCTCTCCCCCTTCTCCACTTCCTCCTCTTCCTCCTTCTTCTTCCTCTTCCTCCCCCTCTTCCTCCTCCTCTTCCTTCTCTCTCTCCCTCCCTCTCTCTCTGTCTCTCTCTCTCTCTCCCCCCAACTCTGTCTCTCTCTGTCTCTCTCCCTCTCTCTCTGTCTCTCTGTCTCTCCCTCCCTCTCTCTCTGTCTCTCTCTCTCCCCCTATCTCTGTCTCTTTCTGGCTCTATCTCTGTCTCTATCTTTCTCCCTCTCTCCCTCTCTCTCCCTTCCCCCCCCATCACTGTCTCTCTCTGTCTCTGTCTCTGTCTCTCCCTCTCCCTCTTTTTTTTCCTCTCTCTCTCCCCTCCCCAAAGGTGGTCAAGGGTAGAAACATCCATCTCCCCCCGATTTTGCTGCTTCCAGGACTGCCTGGAGCCCCCATTCTGAGAGGGGGCCAGAGGGAAAGGGAAAGAGGAAGGGGGTGGAGATAGAGGGGGTAAAAAGGACACCCAGACCCAGAAGAGGGAAAGGAGGGGCCAGGTCAGAGAGAGGGAAGGGAGGAAAGGGGAGGAGGGAGCCCAAAAGAAGAGGGTCTGGGCAGGCCCCTGGCATTCCTACCTGCTCCTCCTGCTTCTTCAGCTGCCCCCTGAGCTCTTGCACCTGAAGGGCTAGCTCCTTCTTCTCTTGGAGGAGTTCGGCTACCTGAGCCCCGAGATCTTGAGAGAAACAGAGGCAGCTCAGCTTGGGGAAAGTCCTCAGACTTCGAGGGGGGCTGGTGACATTGGTAGTCATTCCTAGGCTTGAGGAATGGGCAGTACTCACTGACTGAGACTGGACAGCTCCTCCAGTACCTGCTGGGCTCCCTTGGGACCATGAGATCCCTGGCCCAGTATGCTTTTCTCCCACTGGGTCGGGGGCTAGTCCTGCCTGGGGCTCCTCAGCAACCAGGGGCAGAAGAGGGAGTCCAGGTTAGCCTAACTTCTCTAAGCTTACCTCCTATTATGAGTGAGGAAACCACAGCAGGGGCGGGGGGCGGGCTCCCGCCCTCTGCTCACTGGCTCAGCCCTTGCTTTCCACCCTGAGCTTGAGCTAGGACGGCCTTTTTTCTTACCTCTGATGTGTCTCTGTTCTGGACTTAGGCTGGGCTCTAAGGGGGCACCCTGCTCCTGGGGCACCATGTGCAGAGGCTCAGGGCCCAGGCAGGGGAGGAGGACGACGCTCAGCCGCTTCAGCTCCTTATTCTCCTGGCTCACCTGGAGTGGAGGAGAGAACAAGGGTGCAGGGAGAGGTGCATACTCATTGACTGGGGAGACACATCCCCTACCCCCAGGGAGCCCTTTGGTCTGGTGGGGGGTAGGGAGGCAGCTCCTGTCTGTCCTCAGGGGGTTCCTGGTCCCATAGGGAAGATAACCTTTTACCTCAAAAAGCCCCTCTGGGCTTGGGGGTCAGGCTTTTGGTTGAGAGACCTGAGTTAGGCCTCAACTACCTTAGTTTGGACAAGACTTTCACTTTTCCCATCAGTCTCAGTTTCCCCACCTGTTAAATAGAAATTTAAGTCCCAATCTTATTTCACCTGGGCAAGGTATGGGTCACAGGGGGCTGGTTGAGCTAAGGAAGCAGAGGTTCACTCACTCATGCTGTCTCCCCCTCCCCAGACTAGACAGGGGTGAGCCTATCAAGCACAGAAAATCATTCCCCCTAATTCAGAGCTTTCCAGTTTTCTAGGCAATTTTAACAAATTTTTTTCCTCAGTGGATCCTTACAAACTTCTGTGAGGTAGATAGTGTAAGTGCTGTTACCCCATTTTAGAGATAAGGAAACTGAGTCTGAGAAACGTGAGGTGACTTCTTCGGAGTCATGCAGGTGGCCTGTCAAGATTTGAACCCTGGTCTTCTGACCAGATGGTGGCACTAGATTAAAAATGCAGGTGAGGTCAGGAGGCAGAGAGGCTGTTCCTCGGAGACTTGGACTCAGACGGTTTCCAAACTCCCCTCAGATACTCAGCCTCTGTGCAGTGGAGATAAAAAGGGCTCCCGCTTCCCGAGGTTGTTCCCAAGATCGAATGAGATCATTGGCCAGTAAGCACTTATTAAGCACCCACTGTATGCCAGGTACCACGCTAAAAGAGGCTGAGAGGGTCCCTCAAGGGGCTCACGCTCTGATGAGGAACCCACGTACAGATGTGCAGATAACCAGACGTGTACAAGGAAAAAAACATCCACACATGTACACACGTGTGAATGCACATGTGCACGTGTACATTTACTCTTTTCTCTCTCCCCAGTCTTCTCCCAGCTCCCTGTCAAATGATCTTTTTTCTTTCACTCTTTTTTTAGTCTCATCTCCCTCCTTCCCTCTCTCTGTCTCTGTATCTCTCTCATAAATAGAAGCAGAGTCTGTGTGAACGTCATCTGAGAGACCAGACGAGTGAGTTGAGATCACTTCTGATTTTTTGGGGGGAGAGGGGCAATTGGGGTTAAGTGACTTGCCCAAGGTCACATGGCTAGTAAGTGTTAAGTGTCTGAGGCTGGATTTGAACTCAGGTCCTCCTGACTCCAGGGCCGGTGCCCTATTCACTGTGCCACCTAGCCACCTCCTATGAGATCACTTCTGGAGGGTTGGCTGCCAATTGGTTATTATTTTTTTTTAACCCCCCAAAGTCATGAGGCCCCCTGCAGAGAAGTGGAGATCCGTGGCGATGGAGGGAAGGGCCGCACTGACAGGAGCAGGTTATACCACATGGCATTCTCACGACAACCCTGGGAGACAGGCTTCCATTTGACAGATGAGGAGCCTGAGGCTGAGAGGGTTGCCTTGCTCAGCTTCATGCAGGCAGGAAGAGTCTGAGGTGGGATTTGAACCCAGGTTCTCTGACTCGAAGCCCAACACCATCACCACCACCTGTCATGGATGAGATCACCGGGACTTGAAGTAAATAATGTTTTGGAGGAAAGAAGATGGTGAGACTTGGAATGAACCTTTCCTGAGACAAGTGGCCACATGAGGCAGGGCGGCTGGGGAGGTGGAGAAGGGGGAGAGGCCGTTCTGTGGGGGCAGCAGGAGGAGCCTCACTCACCTGAGCAGCGTAGACCTCTGCCCGCTCCCTGCATGACCTCTCCACCTCGCATTCAGCCTCCAGGACAGACAGCTCAGTCAGCAGGGCCTGGGAGGCTGGGGAAGGGGCAGCGACAGACTGCTCTAGCCTCTGCTTGGGGTCCTTTCTCACTGAGCTAGAACAAGGCCTCCAAGGGCCTGGCCTCTCTGGGTTTCCCTCCAAGGGGTAGAATTCCATAACCTGGCCCACTGACCACTCAGGTTCCTTCTCCCCAGCTTAGGTTGGTGATCCTGGTCTGGGGCTCTGCTCTCAGTAGCCCTGGGCTTCCCCCAGCTTGGGCCCTGATCATGACCTGGGACTGACTCCTTGTGTATAACTCCTCTGCCCTCCCAACATCCACCATTGCCTTTGTCCCAGCCTCTGACTTGGCATCCAGAGGTGTGGTTTTGTGCCCAGGATCTACTTTCTAAGCTTCAGTCCAGACTCGAAGATGGACAGAGGTAGAGAGGATGGCCAGGAGAGCTGGCCATGGTGCCCCTGACCAGGGCACATGTTTTGTGGCCTTTCTGGCAGCCAAAGGTCTCTAAGAGGGTGTTTACTCTCCAAAATGCAGCCATCTCTTGTGATGGGCTTGGGAGCTGAGCCCCTAGTAGTGGGGACGGGCTGCCCCCAGAGCCCAATACTCTCAGGAGTCCCCTCTACCAATGACACATATCTGTGAAATGCTTGGTGGACCACAAGGGCCAGAAGGATCACAATTGGCCTCTGAACTCTAATGACTCTGCTAGTCTAGTGGGCAACCTCTATCAGTCCTGATCACTCTCTCCTGTAAGCTCCTGGTCTTGGTCTGCCTTCCTGTTTCTCTCTAGGGAGGGCAGAGGACTGGGAGAGGGGGAGATGGTTGGAGATGGACTCACCCTCTTCTAATTCCATCAGTTGCTTCTGGCCCTGCTCCCAGGCTCCTTGCTGAAATGGGACAAAGGGAGAATTGGCATTGGCACGGCCCCCCCTGGGTTCCTGGGCCTCTTTGGTCAGTCTCTTAGAGAGGGCCATAGCCCTGCTCTCAAGAGGTTCATGATCCCTTCAGATGACCCCCATCTGGCATGGTTTCCAATCCCCTCACCATCTTGGTGGCTCTTTTTTTGTATATGAGAACTACCTTCAGATTGTGTGACCTTGGACAAGTCACTGAAACTCTCACTGCCTCAGTTTCCCCAGCCATAAAATGAAGAGGCTGGACTAGACCATCTCTAAGTTCTCTTCTAGCTTGACATTGAGGATTTTTTTGGTTGCTAGGGTCATTTCTCCTAAAAGTCACGCTCTCCTTTCTGAAGGTATAGACACAGCTTTCAGGGCAGGTATTTAGACCATTGAGGCCTGTCTCCACAGGAGAAGACTGTGGGTTCTGGGTCACTTGGTTTGGGGAGGGGTGAGGTGAGATTGTGGTATCAGTTTAGTGGGGGTCTCTGTACCTCTTCCAGCTCTTCTTCCTCATCCTCAGATGTGCTGGCTTCTTCAGAGAGGGAAGACGCATAGCTGCTCTTTCTGATGTCACCAGTGTCTTCAAGGATAGCTGGAAGATACAGGTTCCCTAGGGACCTAACTCAGGCCCTCCCCCATGGCAACCCTCTTCCTGGGCCTGTCTCTGGGGACTCTCTTCTCTATCTGTACCCTGTTACACCCACCCCACCGGATGTAAGCAATTGCCTCTTCCAGGCTCTCAGAGAAAGTCTGTCTTGATCTTGGGGGCTCTCTGCCCTCAGCCAGTGACATCCATCTGGTCCCTTCTCTGCCACACAACTGGGCTCAAAGGCCTTCCTTGGGTGAAGATTTCCTTGAGAAGTTTCTTCTTGCTCTAGTCACTTGTGACCCTATAAAGTACTGGAGTGTAGAGTGGATGAAGTGGGTGAAGAGCTCAATGGATTTGAAGGCCAGTCCCAGCTTTGGCATCACTAAATGTGTGCCCTAGAATGGGGCATTTCCACCTCTTTATAACTTCTTTATCTGTGAAATGGGTATAAAAATGTGGCCCTTATCTACAGGTCAACTTTAAATGGTTGTATAAATGTGAGTCAAGATTATAGTACAATTTGGATGCAGGACTGGATGGGACAGAGTCTGATGGGAGGCACAGACCTTACCCTCAAATAGCTCCTAATCTGATGGGGAAGCCTTCGGTCTGATGGAGGAGAAACAGGTCCTGCCCTCAATCAATCAGTCAAGATTTCATAAGGTGCCTCCTACGTGCCAGGCATTGTGTAAGCACTGGGGATACAAAGAGACAAAAGACAATCCCTGACCTCAAGGAGCTTACAATCTAATGGGGGAAACAGACAAATGTGTATAAACAAGTTATATACAGGATAAATAGGAAATAATTAATAGAGAGAAGGCCCTGGAATTACGGGGGGGTTGGAAAAAACCTTCCTGAAAAGATGGAATTTTAGTTGGGATTTAAAGGAAGTCAGGGAGATCAGAAAAGGAGCGAGAGCATTCCAGGCAAGGAGAGCAGCCAGGGAAAATGCCTGGAGCCGAGAGACAGAGAGTCTTGTCTGTCAAACAGCCAGGAGCCCATTGTCACTGGAACAAAGAATACTTGTTGGGGAGTAATAAGACTGGGAAGGTAGGAGGGGGCTAGAATATGAAGGGCTTTGAATGCTAAAAGGAGGATTTTCTATTTGTTCCTGAAGGTAACAGGGAGCCACTGGCATTTATTGGGCAGGAGTGACATGATTGGACCTACATTTTAGGAAAAACACTTTAGTGACTGAATGGAAGATGAACTGGACTGGGGAGAGGCTGGAGGCAGGCAGACCCCCAGCAGCGACTGTAAATTACCAAGGTGATGAGGTGCGAAGGGCCTGCACCACAGTGGAGATAGTGTCAGAGGAGAGAAGGGGGTTTATGTAAGGGATGTTGCAAAGGTGTAATTGCCAGGTCTTGGCATAGGTTGGATAGGGCAGGTGAGAGAGAGGGAGAAGTTTAGGATGAGCCCTTGGCTGTGGGCCTGAATGACTGGAAGGAGGGCAGTGCTCCTGACAGTAATGGGAGGTTAGGAGGGTCAGGGGAGGATTTGGGGGAACAGAGATGAGTCAGACACATTGAATTTACAGTATCTACAAGACATACAGTTCAAGATGTCTGAAAGACAGATGGGAAGGTGAGATTAGAGGTCCACAGCTAGGCAGGAGAGAGATTTGAGAATTGTCAGCATAGAGAAGATAATTACATCTGTGAGAGCTGATGAGATCACCAAATAAAGTAGACTGGAGGGAGAAGAAAAGAGGGCCCATGCCAAAACCCTGGCAGGACATCTATGGGTTAGAGGGCATGATTCAGATGAAGAGGGAGCAAAGGAGGCATAGAAGGAATGGTCAGATGGGTAGGAGAAGAATCAAGAGAGAGGGGCGTCCTGAAAACTTTGAGGGTGATCAATGGTGTCTGAGGGGTCAAGGAGAATGAAGATTGAGAAAAGGGCATTGGATTTGGCAAGTGAGGTCATTAGTGACTTTGGAGAGAGCAGTTTTGGTAGCATGATGAAGGTGGAATCGATTGGGAGAAAGTGGAAGCCCTTACTGAAGAGGGTTCTTTCAAGAAGTTTAACTACCAAGGGCAGAAGAGATGAAGGAGAGTAGTTGGAGGGTATGGAAGGATCAGATGATGGGTTTTCAGAATGGGTGAGGCATGGACATGTTTATAGGAAATTGACACTGAGTAAGTAGATAGGGAGAGACTGAAAATAAGTCAGAAAGTAGGGATGACAGAGGGGGCAATCTGCTGGCTGAGATGGGATAGGATGGGATCTCTAGTGTAGGATTTGATAAGGAATAAGGCTGTATCTTCATATGAGATAAAGGTGAAGGAGGAGGTAGTGGCAGAAGGCATGAGTGATAGGAGATAAAGTCAAGGAGTCTCTGGTCTGATGATGGGGACCCAAGTCCTGTCTGATGCAGACATTGTTGGGAAAGACACAGAAACAAGGACAGAATGAGTGGCAACTGAACAAATCTATGGACACCAGGGTTGGGGTACATTGGTGAGAAGTGTTCCCCAAGCTGAGTATGACCTCCCTGAGGTCAGGACCTCGGTCTGTCCTCTTTTTTCTCCTATGGTACCAAACCCAACTTGATACCGGTGGAACAATAGATCCACAGTAAATACCCATTGCCTTAAACAGACATAAGCGTGTCTAATCAGAGAAGCCTTAACTGAGAAGGTGAGTTTTAGGACAGAAAGGAGGGATTTTTGGGGGGAGGGAGTGGGAGGGAGAGGGACAGGTTCAGGTTTGCCTCTTGGAGAGAAAATCTTCCCACCTGCCTCCATACAAGAATTCTTCCCTTTACCACGGTTCTTTGAATAGGCACCTACCCCAAAGGCTCTTTTTCCTCCTTAGTAAGTCTACCATCCTAGCTGGGAATATACTTTGTGATCCCTCCCTTCCTCCTTCCCCAATCACAACCAGATTGTAGATTGCAGATTAACTCAATGCCCAGCTGGAATGGCTTCTCCTAGGGCTGGGGCAGGAGGGCTCTAACTGTCTTGGTCCCTGTGTGAAAGGGAAGTCAGCACTGGGGGTAACTCACAGCAGATGTTGCAAACAGGCTAAGACCTTGGGGAAAAGGGGGTTGGGAAGGAAAGAGGAAGTGTCTTCATGATCTTTTCGATTAGATGCAGTTATTTAAATCAATGGGTATTTCCTGAGGATGGAGTCCATAAAACCAGAGATAGAGGGGTGGACAGACAGAAGCCAGGGTAGGCACAAAGGACAGTTTTTTTTTAGTCTGAGCATAGGAATTTATTGGTGTAGGGACTCCCTTGTGAGGAAACTCCCTCCACCAGTGCATCAGTGACTGCTCTGTAAGTTAGGTCTTTAGAGGTTTGTCTCGAGCCCCCACCAAGGGGCTGAATAACTTACCCAGTCAGTATGTGGCAGAAACAGGACCTGAGTCCCTCATCTTCCTGACTCCAAGGCTAGCTCTCTGACTACTGATGATCTCCTGCCTCTCAGGAATGAGTGCAAGTCATAGGACCAAATGATATTGTGTGTCAGAGACTGTGTGGGTTTGAGCCCCCCATGTGTCAGTGGCTTGGTCCACAATGTGTCCTCTCAGTCTAAGTATTTGTGCGTCTGTCTCTGGTGTGCTGGGCTTTGGTGTTGTCCCATTATGTGTTTATATCATTGTGTCTTTCTCCGCTGTGTGTGTCTGTTGTTGCCCATCTGTGTGCATGCGTGTGTATGTGTGTCTTTCTCTTTGTAACTATTTCTTTTTGATGAAAGCTGAAAAGCTGAAATTCTTCTCTGCACCCCTCCTGCCTCCTCTAGGGGCTCTTCATCTACCCTCCTTGTGCCTGCTGACTTGGTGGGAAGGGGGGGGGGGGCGCAGTCTCTTACCTGCCAGGGCTTTAAGACCCTCCTCCTGCTCCTCACCATATCCTTCCATGCTTTGTTGGTCTGAAGCCTGGAGAAAACAGAAGTGTGCTCTGGGTTGGTTTTTCCCTGGCTCTGTCCCCGCCCTCTTCCCTGCTTGCCACCCCACGGTGGGACTACCAGCCAGAAAATCTGTTTGGCATTCCTCCTACTGGAGCTCTGGTTATCCTTATAACCCTGTTCTAGAACTGCCTTCCCATATCTGATCTGTATCTAGGCTAGGGGATGAAGAGATAAGGTCGTATGGCTTGGGGCCTGTGTGTATGTGCATGATTGTGTGTTGGGGGTGGAAGGAGGAACAAAAACTCAATGAGCAGAGGTGGACCTTGTCCTACTTCCAATCCACTAGTCTCAACTTTCTTCTTCAAATCTACCCTGGACAGATTAATCATTCCTATTCTTTATAGGACAAAGTCCATGATACAGTCCAGCACCCCTAAAGATGATGGATCCTGGTGCTACCACTTGATACTCATGTGACCTTGGGCTCCTCCCTTCCTCTCCTTCTTCACCTGTTAAATGAGAGGGGTGAAGGAGATGGTCTCTGAGCTCCCTGAGCATTCAATCTCTGACCTTTTCAGCCAGTCTTTCTATCTGTGAAAGAAGAAGGCTGGATCTGAGGGTCTCAATACTCCTTCGACCTCTAATTCTTATGTCCTTAGTCCTTATTTTTCTCTTTATACAAACTGTCCCCCCTAGGCAGGCATTGTCACTAGCTCCCAAACAGCCTTTCTTAATTTCTGTGTCTTTTCCCATCTTCTCCTATCTTCTCTGCTCCCTCTAAAACCTGCCCTAACCCAAACCCCCACACTTAAAGGTCCAACTCAGCTCCATCCTCCCCTAGGCAGACTGCCCTACTTTCTCCAGACTCATTTCTCTCTCTTCCATGCAATCTTACCACAAGATGATTATCTTCTGTTTCCTGGATATGACTCTTGTTATCCACAATGAAATTGGAAGCCGCCAGAGGGTGGGACTATCTTTTCTAGTTCTTCCCACAGTTTCTCAGTCAGGGATGGTTACACTTATTTTGATTTGAAATGGACCAATAAACTAGGCCAGGTGATTCACTGAATCCTCAAATATTAAAGTTACAAGCAATCTTCTAGGCCACCCTTCCCCATCCACCTCACCATTTGGGGGATGTGAAGCACTCCATCCGGGAGCTGTTCCCCAAGCTGCATTAATATTCAAGGTTTGGGCTCCAGATGGTGGCTACTGCCTGAGGCTCTATGGGCAGGTTTGTAGATCACCTACAACCTGAATTCACAAGCACCAATTGGTGCTTTCTTAGGAGTAATCAGCCAGCAGGCATAATTAGCTCTTATCAAAGTAATTTGCTCAAATGGCATAGTAAAAATAGTTATTATAAAACATCCCCCCTCACCCCAATTTGGGCCATATTCTTCCAGAAACACACAGCATCCAAGGGAAGGGGAGATTCAAATCTGAAGCACAATGGTAGTGAGCATACATGCAGTCATACGTATTTATCATATGTTTGGAATCAACTCAAAACTCTCGATAGATACTGTAGGGTCCAAAAGTCTTCTCTTTTCATGGAGTCTTCACACAGGTCCCTTTGCATATAGGCTTTCTGCTAGGAGGGCACTGTTTAACTTGGTTCCCAGACTCTTTTCTCTACTGCGGGGGTGGGGGGGTGGGGGTGGGGGGGTGGGGGTGGGGGTGGGGGTGGGGTTACAACACTTGAAACTGTTCCCTTCTTAGAATGACTGGCTCTTTATCCAGGCCTATCTGGAGAGTGTATCTGTTAGATATTAGTAGATACAATGCCTCCTACTGGTCTCTCTCCTCTCTACACCCTCCTCCCAAAAGCCATGTAGCTTTGATGGAAGGAAGTTTCTTTCTCCCCCTCCTGCAGAGTTTTCTTCCATAGGCTGCTCATTCCATCTCTTCCATTTCAGGAACTATTGAAATCGGTCTAGGGCTTAGTTATTTAACGTTCCTACAGACCTGGCTATTTGGTTTGTTCAGTAAATGAGCTCTTGATTCAATCAGAGAATTATTTGCCCCTCAAAAATGGATCAGGACTTAGGGGCTTCTTAACAGTTAGCTTAATACCTATTAATTCATTGTGATTACATTTTGGGACTTCCATTACTGTTTCATGCAGGTAGGTGGTAGAATCTTCCATCTTAAGAATGTCTTATGGGCTTATCCTGGACTAATCTAGCCTACCCAGGTGTCTGGGATGGAGGGTCTGGAATGGAATGACAAATTCATCTTAACCAGGTGAGATTCCCTTCTGCCTTCCAGAGAAGGTGGTCCCACCAGGTCTCCAGTTTAAGCCTCTTCGGTGTCATGATGTAGGAAGTCCTTCCTGGTATCTCACCTCCATTCCATCTGTAGCCATGTAATGATAATAATGGTATAATAATAGTAATGGAAACTTACATGGCCTTTTTGAAAATTAAAGAAATATTCTTATTGATTCCCTTTTTTCTGACATTGTTGTTACTTCCTCATGATTCTCCTCTACAGCACCACCTCTCACAATGAAGCCTAGCTAAGCCCAGGGAGTCATTGCAATGCATTCTTCATTACACACCCATAGTTGGTGGCCAGAGACGGGCTTTCACCAACAGTTCACAGAATCACAATTAGTCATTGCACCAATCCTTGTTCTTATGTCTCTCATTTAGTCAGTCAAGCAACAAGCATTTATAAATTAACACCTGCCTTGTGTCAGACGCTATGCTAAGATGTTTTTTCTTTGTTTTGAAAGAGAACCAATGACATCCTAGAGTGATGTCTTGACTCAAGAGTGAATTGGATTTAAGAGAGGCAGAGTTGTGCAAAGCTATCAGCCTTGCTCTCTCTTCCAGAATCATTGAAGTCCAGTGGCAAGACAAAAGTCAGGACAACTGGTGATGGCCAGGATGCAGAGGATGACCTTGGGGTCTTCTATGTCTGACCAAGCTCCAAGTGCTCCACAGCATCTGCTTCAGCCGCCTTCATGGCCTTGGAATAAATTGTTCTCTTCTGCCCATTCCATTGAGATACAAAGACAAGTAAGCCAATCCTTGCCCTACAGAGAAGATTACTCAGAACTTTACTGGGGGCACCTAAGTGACACAGTGGATAGAGTACTGGGCCTGAAGTCAGTAGGACTCATCTTCCTGAGTTCAAATCTAGCCTCAGACACTAGCTGTGTGACCCTGGGTAAGTCACTGAACCCTGTTGGCCTCAGTTCCCTCATCTGTAAAATGAGCTGAAGAAGGAAATGGCAGACCACTCCAGTATCTCTGCCAAGAAAACCCCATTTGGGTCCCAAAGAGTAGTGACAAAAATGATTATTAAACAACTGTTAATATTGGGGATTTATCACTCTCTGAAACCTTATTCTCTAGTGTGCCACGGCAGTGTCTGAAGAATGTTGTTCATAAATGAGATTCAATTGGCTTTCTCCTCAATCTTGTTCAGGTGGGGAAGGTGGGGAAGCCACCTTCTACTTGTGTTCTACTCAGGTTCAGTGGAGGAGGGTAAATTCTTTGATTAGATTGCCCAAGGCTGGGGTGATTTAGAAGGAAATGACAGATCAAAGTCACATCCCCCAACCCTTCACTGGAATGGGTCCAATTCTCATTATAATATTCATTCTTCCTCATTACTTGCTAACTAATCAGAGTCAATAGCCCTTCTCAGGAACACTTACTCTTCCAAGGGAGTACAAGCATCGACTGGATTCCATGAGGCATCTTGGTCATTTAAGAGTGTCATTGACCCCTTTTGTTAATTATTGCTAGCATGATTAAAAATGATTAATTATCCAGAAATTATGTCTCTTAAACTTTTTAAATGTCACAGTAGAACGCGACTGGAATGACGGAACATCAACAAAAATGTGCCAGGCACTGTGCTAAGCACTGAGGATACAATAAAGACTGAAAAGACTTGTCCCTGCTCTCAAGCTTATGATCTAATGGGAGAGACAACCTACAAATACAGTCAAATCAGAAGGTGAAAAGGGCCAGGAAACTATTAAATGCCCTGTACTCCATACCACACTGCTTCACATGAGTAAGTGAATGCAGAATAATATGGAGGAAAAAATACTGAATTTGCAGTCAGAGGGAAAAGATCACCAAGTCTGGATTCAAGTGATCTGGATTCAAATCCCAACCCTGCTATTTACTGACTGTGTGACCTTGGACAAGTCACTGAACCTCTGATTCTCAATTTCCTCACTTGTAAAATGAAGGGGTCAGATGGTCTCAAAGGGCCCTTCCTGTTCACACTCTTAGGATCCTCCACTGGGTACATGGTCCAACACCACCTTGGCAGTGAGGATTCCAGAGAAAGAGCAGAAGGTCTCAAGCTTCTTTTCTTGCCCATCCCCCTGATCCTTATAATGAAAGGACTCCTGCTCTCCTCCCCCATTCTCTCACATCCTCTTTCTCCCTGATTAGGGGAAAAGGAAGGGGAATCAAGGATTTTGTCAGCAGCCCTGGTTCTCCCACTGAAAGCACTTTGAGGTTTTTGGGGCAGGGTTGGCTAAATTGTGTAAGCCTGGGCTGGAGGGACTGGGCAATAGGCCAGTATGAGGTTTGACACCCTTTTTTGGCTCTGTGCCCTGCCATGCTGTGGCATGCCTGGTGGGTTTTTTTTTTCCCTTTCTGGGCAAAGGTCCTATGACCTCATGGTACAAACCTTGTGCACACACAGAGACCCCATGCCACATGACCTTTCTGCCTACCCCTATAACTTGAGATAGCCTGTTTCTTACCAATTTGCCTAGAACTCAGGGAGGGGAAACTCCATATTTAACCCATCTCTGGGAGACCTTAAGAAACACGATGTAGTCCCCCTTCCTTGGCATCTCTCCACCCCAGGTTAATTGCCATATAGGAGGATAGATGAGGTGACTCTTGGGGCCCCCTTTTTCTCATGCCCTGACTCTCCAAGAAGCTTGTCTGGGTGAAATGTAATGGTGTATCAGGATTTCCTCCTCTGCCAGCCCCACTGAACTCATAACAGTCACTCCTTCCCCCACCTCCTCTATAGTTCAAGCAGAACAAACCAAAAAGTGGAAGTGGAAGTGGAAGTGAAAGACAGTGAGAAGTATCAGTCACCAAGGACAGAAATCAGGCCCCTCCATCCCTGCCCAGAACCCCAAGGGCTCCTGGTCTCAGAGAGCTCAGTGTATTCTCCTGGGGGTGGGGGGAGGGGGGCTCCAGTAGAACAACTGAGGCTGCCTTGGTTGCGGGCCTTCAGGGTAGGTTTGGGGCCTCCTCAGGAGTGTTCTACAACACAGTCTCAGCAGCTCACACTGATCTCTCCCCTCTGATTGCTTCTTGGAACTGAAAGCCTGTCCTTCACGGTTATTCTTTTTTGTTATATGTATGAGTGCCAATAGACCAAACTCTGAGGGCAGGCTTCTTGTCTCTCTTGGTGGTACAGTGGATAGAGTGCTGGGCCTCAAAATCAGGAAGACCTGAATTCAAATCCAACTTCAGATACTAGCTAGCTGTGTGACCCTGGGCAAGTCACTTAAGCTCTGTTTGCCTCAGTTTCCTCACTTATTGTGAGGATCAAATGAAATAATATTTGTAAGGTATAGCACAGTTCTTGGCACTAGTACTAGGCATTAGTACTGCCCACTTGTACCAAGTGCTTAATAAATGCTTGGTCACTTCCCTTTCCTTCCCTAGGCAAATGATCAAGATCAGAACATGGGCTTAGGACAGGCCGATGGATGGGTCTTTCAAAATCACTTTTTAAGCACCTTCGGTGTGCCAGGGACTGTTCTGTGCTGTCATTCATCCTTTATTTTTGAAGAGGACTAGTGGTCTTTCCTGATGATGTCTTGCCTTGCCTTGCCTGTGAATTGGATTTAAGTGAGGCAGAATTGTACAAAGTCCTCAGTTTCACTCTCATCAAAGTCCAGTGGCCCGATAAAAGTCAGGACCATCTTCCCATGACAACTCCCTTTTATGATGGATTATGTTGTATAAGTCATGGCCATACATAACTCCTTTTACTTCCCCCCCAAATAAGCAAGAGGGGGAAGGGAAAGACTAAGCTAGGATCAAGATTTCCCTGGGGAAAGATAGTCCCTTGGGGCCCAAGGACTAGATGAAAATGGTCAGTAGGGGAACTCTACCTGTCTGCCCAGGCTCTGCATTCTCTGTTCTCTTCTTTCCATTTCTCTTTTCCTGAAGGAAACATAGGAGTAGGGTAGTGTATGGGATGAGTGAAAACTTCTCAATTTGGTGTGGTTAACTTTTCAAATTGCTTCTGTCAATCACTTTTATATTCCTTTGTCTGTTTTCCCACCTTGGTGGGACCCTCTCCTTATCTTTCCTTGCTGTCCCAGTTGGGGAGGTATTTGGTGAAGTATGCCTCTCCACCAGTGAGAGGGGAAACAGTCGGGGAGGGGTCTTGACTAAGTTAGGTTATAAATTCCAGTACTATCTTTTGTAACTGGCCTCTTCTCCATGATGAGTCATGGGGAAGACTGCCCTCTTCTCCCGGGGAAGAGAATAAAGTCCTGTTCTTATCCTAAGATATCTCTGTGTTTATTTCTTTTCACTAAATTAAGGATGAAGGATATTTT
>CM053585.1:19438436-19490347 GCA_028646515.1 Pseudochirops corinnae
TTTAAAAAAAAATTAATTTATTTATTTTCTTGTTTACATCATTCATTTCCATGAGATTTTGAGCTACAAATTTTCTCCCCATCTCTTCCCTACCCAACACCTCAAAACAGCCATCCCACTGTATAACCCCTCCCCCAATCTGCTCTCTCCTATGTCCTTCCCCTCGCCCCTCTGACTTTCCGGTAAGGCAGAATGAATCTCCCTGTCACAATGCCTGTGTATCTTAATTCCCAGTTGGATGTAGTTAATAATAATAATAATAATTGTATATAGATATACATATATATTTTTAACATTTGAATATAGAACTTTAAATTCTAGATTCTTTCCCTTCCTCCCTCATCACCCACCCCCACTAGAAGGACAAGTAATTAAATTCAGGCTGTACATGTGTAATTATGCAGAACATCTCCACAGTTGGCATATTGTGAGAGACCGATTATATGTCCCTCCTTCCTATCCCGCCCCCCCTGATCTATTCTCTACCCTGACCCTGTCTCTGTCCCTTTACAGAAGTGCGTACTTCCATCAACCCTCCCCCCCCACCTTCCCCTCTGTCATCCCACCTCTCATCCCTATCCCCCCTATTCTCCTGTGTGGCAAGATACCCAGTTTAGAGTTTATGTTGTTGCTTCCCTAAGCCAAGTTCAATGAGAGTAAGGTTGACCCATTCCCTTTTGTCTTCCTCTTCTTTCCCTCCATTGTAACAGTTATCCTTTGCCTCTTCTATGAGATGATTAGCCTCATTCTGTCTCTCCCTCTCTCCTCTCATTCTAATCCTTTCCCAGCTCAGAATTTCACCTTTTAGACTATTGTCCCTTCCTAGAATTAGAACTCTTTATACAATGGTAAAGGAAATCAACTTTGGAAAACTTCAGGTCTCTGAGCAACACGGTGATCAATCATGATGTCAGATGAGATTACAAAGCATGCCTTTTGTCTCTCGGTGGAGCAGAGATGGCCTCTAGGAGCAAAATAAGACGTATATTTCCACTTATGACCAACATGGTGCAAATTTGTTTAGCTTGTCATATAAATACTTATTTGTTACAAGGAAGGATAGGACTTTTAATGAGGGTGGAGAGTGCAAATTTGGGGGTAGTGATACTGATTTTAAAAAAGAAGAAAGTACGAATGAAGGATTTAAAAATAAACAGAAGAGAGAAGAAAGTTTAGAAGGGGAAATAGACAAGCAGGACAGTGTTGTAACTCCTTTGTTAAATAAATATATATAAAATCAAGCTGTGTATAATAACAATAAATTTATGATAACAGCTAGAATTTATAGGGAGCATTAAGGTTTGCAAAGTGCTTTATAAATATCACCTCATTTTATTCTCACAGCAACCTGGGGGTCAGTGTTATTGTTATAGATTCGTTCTTAAGAGATAGATGATTTCACATGCAGTTGTTTTTTCTGGCCTTCTTTGAATATGACAATATTCGTGTTTGTTGATGATTTTCTAGTTGATTGTAAGATTTTGTCTTATAAAAGAGTATTATGATTTATTAAGGACAGCCAATGATGCATTTCTTCTATTTAGATTTACGTATCTTTGTGCCTTTTCCAGTTATGACTGCCATTGAAAGTAAGTATTGAAAAAAAAAAATTTAGAACCAGACATAATGTTATATATAAACCAATATTTTCAAAAATAATGAATCATATTCAATTATAATTCTCTCATAAAAATATTAAGTGATTTTTAGAGAGCTCCAAAGGTTGTTTTTTGTACTGTTAAATAAAACATTGTTTGTTTAATTCTTTGAAAATTTTTTATTTTTTGTCTCTGTTTTAGAATGTAGATGATATAGTAGTATAGGAGTACTGGCATATGATTTATAAATAAAAAAATGCATATACACATACTGAGGGTGAATGCTCAATTTTTTTTAACCAATAAAGGTGTCAGAACCAAAAAGTTTGGAGGGCACTGGTCTACAGGGAAGAGTATCTGATGGAAGACCTGCATCTGAGATTTCTCATGCTCCCTATGTAACCTGGACAACTCATTCAAATTCTGAGTTTCAGTTTTTCCATTTACAAAATGAAGGTATCGAACTAGCAGATTTCAAACAATAAGAGCTCACATTTATCATATGCTGTAAGGTTTTGCCAAGCCCGATATGTGTGGAACCTCATCTGAACCTCATGAGAACTGTGGGAGTTAATACCTCTGTTTTACAGTCAGGGAAACTGAGTCAGACAGAAGCCTAAGTTACTTGCCCAGGGTCACACAACTGGAAAGTGTCTGAGGCAGAATTTGAGCTCTGGTCTTCCTGACTCCAGGTCCGGAGTTCTGTCCATTGGACTAAGTAGTTGCCTATGAAATCCTTTATTTAAAAAACCAGCTCAGACATCCTCAGAGCCCTCAGGCTGCCACTTCTTGTCCAATCAGGAGGGAAGGGAAGGAGTCTGATTAATTCACTCACACTTAGGTGTTGAGGATTGACTGCGTGTCCTCTCCTAGGGGGATTATTGATGTGGCACATGATAGTTTTGAGGACACTATATTCCAGAACTCTATCTGGTGCTTTCTGGGGGAGTTTTGCCTTGGTTTGGGGAAATTTGTGGACCTGGGTTTGTATCTAGTACCTAGGGACGGGATAAGTGACCATGAATTCCATCCAGAGTCTCTGGCCTTCCATTCCTAATGTCTGTTATCTGAAATAAAAATATCTATACTAGTTACCTCATAGAGTTGTTACATGGACCTTATAAATCTCAGCTTACTAGATAAGTGAATTATTGTGATTGGTGTAGGGCAATTGGTTCCTGGGGTAGGGGAGGGGGTTGTAGGACAAAAATCAACCTTTTTAGTTCTTCTCCACTCAGGCCCAGTGATTTCTGTGGATCAAGATAGGAATAATTGAAATGTTGAAGAGCTGAAAGCAATTCTTTCCTTCTGAGCCAAAGAAGTGTTGTGATTGAAAGAACCAGAGAGGCATCACGGAAAAGTCATTTCAAAAGTGACTTAAGAAGCCTGAGGACTTAGCTATCTAGTTGGGGTCTGTATCACAAAAAAGGCTAAAATAATTCTTAGGACCATAAACTAAAAAAGAGATGGGAGATTGTTTCCTGTGGGAAAGAAGGTGCATTGTGCCTGAAGACCAACAGATGGTAGCAGAGAGCAAAAGCGATGCTCTTGGAGGTTGCCAGGAGAGAGGAGCTGAGTGAGGTTTGGTGATGGCACCATACCACATGTGGGGCTCTGCCACATCTGGGAGAGTGAGTTCTTCTGGCTTACGAGTCTTCCCTGGCTATACTGATTCTCTGACCCTGTGCCCCGTCACATGTGTTCCCTGGCCAAGTATCTCTCCTACATATGTACACCTGAATTTTGTTGTTCTACTTTGTCATTTCCTTCTCCAGCTCATTTTACAGATGAGGAAAGTGAGGCAAGCAGGATTAAATGACTTGCCCAGAGTGACACAGATAGTGTCTGAGGTTGGATTTTAACTGAGGGCCTCCTGACTCCAGGTCGGGCACTCTATCCATGGTACTATTTAATTGTTCTCTATGTATGCATACCCCATGCTTATTCCCTAATTGAATGATTCTCTATGCATGTCACCTTCTCCACTGGTCAGGTTGGCCCCTTGAGGGGAGTGTATCCCTTGCATGTGAAATTTTTTTTTGTCCCTTAGTCTGTGCTGCTGTTTAATTGAATGTCTTTTGCTTTTAACTTAATGTGACTTCTGGTTGGTGGAAAAAAATAACAACCCACATATGGGGGCTCATGAGCTATGGTTTTATAGTATATGCTGAGGCACAGAGTCCTTCTAGTCTGGGGTCATTTTCTGAGAGCCCAAATGTGAGGGGGACAAGGCTTCATGCTATATCAGTTAACATCATAGAATCCTAGAACCTCAGAATCAGAAGGGACCCTCAGAAATCTTCTACTCCAATCCCTACATGAACAAAGATCCCTTCCACAACAGCCTCTGCATGAGTGGGTAGCCATTCAGACTGCTTAAAGCCCTCTAGGGAGGGGAACCCTCAATCTTGATCCCAGCCCAGTCCATTCTGGACAGTGCTAATTGTTAGGAAGCTCTTCTTGATATCAAGTCTAATCTATTTCTTTGTAAATTCCACCTGTCCTCCTGAACTCTGCCCTTTAGAGCTAAGGGGACCAAGGTTAGCTTTTCTTCTATGTGACAGCTCTGAATGCAGGTAGTGGCGCCCTTCCTGTCCCCAGCCTTCAGGCAACATTTCTCTGACAAGGGATTCTAAAGAATGTCCCCAGGAATTCACAACCCAACTTCTGGGTCTCCCCTGGGGGCTTTCAAATACCCAGAGGGGCAAGAGGTGAAGAAGAATCATCCGTGACATTTATACAGTGCCTTAAGTTTTGCAAAAATACTGTGTGTGTATGTATATAAACACACATACAAATGCAGATACATAAAGAAAACATAAAGCACTGCACAAATTCATCTATTCTTATTATTCACATCTTACCCTTAGGGGAATTTGAAAGGACTCCAGGTATGTGTGTGTGTATATGTGTGTGTATATGTGTATACTCAGACCCTCTAGCTTAAATGTTATTTTGTAGGAACATAAATTTGTGCTTAAGTACTTATTTTTAAAAAGTCATTCTCCCATATGTACTTAAAAATTACATATACTATTTTGCATAGTTGAGTATCGGCGGTTCCAGTGGTATGAACTGGACATTCCAAGGTAAGATAAATGCCCAGCACACTAAAAGAAATGCATTCTGCAAGAGGTAGAGGGTTACAGGGAGATCTATTACCAGCTATTACCTCTTCACATATCTTCCCACATCTCCCATGGTTACCATCAAATACCATTTTACCAATCACATGGAGCCTCAATTTGTCTTCTGCATTTCAAAAATATCATTGAGGTTACCTAAAATGCTACGTGTGTCCAGAGGATCATAAGAAGAAATATGCATCCTTTCATTGCATGTTTGCAACGAGCAAGTCCCGTATATCTCCTGACTCTTCCAGGCATGAGGATCATTTATCAGTTTAGTTAGCTTACTTGATAGAATTAGAGGCCCCCCCTTTACCCAGCCTAGATAATGGGCATTCTTAACTTTTTTTGTGTCTTACAGCTCTTTGGTGTCTAGTGAAGTGTGGATATCCCTTCTCAGAGTCATGTTTTGATGAGCATAAAATAAAATGAATAAGATTACAAAGAAAAGTGATTATATTGAAACATTTATCAAAATATTAAAAAAAAACATTTGTGGACCCCCTGAAACCTACCAACAGGCCCCTTGCGGTTTGTGGACAATAGGTTCAGAACTCTTGCTCTAGACAGTAGTTCTCAACCTGTGGGTCGTGACCCCTTTGGGGGGTCAAACGACTCTTTCACAGGGGTCACCTAAGGCCACCAGAAAACACATATTTCCGATGGCCTTAGGAACCGAGACACCACTCCTCTATCCGTCTCCAGGCAGGTCTGCCCACATGCAGATATGCCCAGATATACCCACATATGAGGATTAAAGGGTCATGGCATTAGGATGTTCTGCTCTACAATGTTCTTGTAAACACCAACTCTTTTCCCTGACAGTGTGATCGGGGTCACCTCAATCTATCCTTTGGACTTTCGTCTCCATCATCAGACTTGCTATGTCCAAGGTGACGGTTAATTGGCAAGTGTTCTTCCCTTCAGAAAGAAAAGTAGATACTACTTGGTAACAGTAATAGCAGCTACCATGTAGGGGGAGATTGAAGGCTTCCTAGGTATTTTATGTACGTTCTATCATTTGTTTTTCACAAGCTGGGAGGGAGGTATTACAATTATTTGGACTTTACAGATTAAGAAATTGAGGCTCCATGGGCTCACAGCTAGGAAGTGTCAGGAGATCCTTGTTTGCTTCACCTTTCTCACTACTTGGGTCAAGAATTTGCTCTGTTCAGCCTCACATACCATAACAACGTGTGATGTAATGGGGAGGGTGAGACTTGGGGTCAGGAAGACCTTGGTTTGAATCCTGCCTGCTATAGGACGTTGTCCAAGTCATTTCCTCTTTGGCCAGAGCATTTCCCTCTGTTTTGGAGCCTGTTTCCTAATCTGTAAAGTACAGATAATATCTGTTCTATCTACCTCATGGGACTGTTAAACAGGTTCCAAAAATGTGAGGTGCTTAGAGAGCCTTAACTCACTATATTGATTTTAGTTCTATCTATCAGCTTGTTAACAAAGGTGCAGCTTCCTCGAAGTGGAATTTGTAACATTTTCGTGGCTTCCACCGTCACCAATTAGATCACAGTCCCTCTTCTCCATCCTTGATTTCCAATAATCCCAAACATGGAGCATAAACGATGTTGGGAACAATTGGGGGAAAATACTACCAAGTTTCCAGTCATATTTAATTGACCTTTAAGGTGTAGTTGGCCCAGTTTGGGTCCCCTAGAACTTCTGGTCTGACCCAAGAACAACTCTGGGAATTTGGTGACTCTAGAGGGAATAATGGATGCATTTTGCTCTGATTCTGCTGGGGCGGCCCACCATGTCCATCTGAGATCTGAGAATTGGAATTGGAAGAGACCTCAAGAGGCCATCTTGCCCAATGTCCTCACTTTACAGACCCAGAAACTGAGGCCTGGGGAGTGACTTTTCCTGAAGTCACACAGGCAGTAGACATGAAGGCACAAGAGCTTCTGACTCTGGAGCTCATTCTCTTCCCCCTGTACCACACTGTCTTCCAGCAGGACCCAATAGAAACATCAAAATACAGTAAGCTGAAACATTTTTGGTCATACAAGGCACAGCAGAATTGGTATGAGTATAGGTCCTATTTCCCAAGAATGGCTAAGGATCAGGGCAAACCTCTTTGCTTGCTTATATGAAGTATGATGTAGACCCCAATCTTGGAGACTCCCAGGGTCAAGCCCAGTCCGATTCCCTTTTCTTCCCCTACCTCTTTCTTAGACTGATTGGTAGCCTCCATACATTTCAGAATTTTTCACCAATCCTTAGAATCACAGGATTCTAATAAGACTTCTAAAACTTTTTATCACATTCAATTGGGTAGAATCCTCCACTATCCTTATCCAAAGAGAGTCATATATGATAGGTTGTGTTATGACCTCCCCTCAATGGTCCTGAAGCACTTTCAGCAGCCATGTTCTCTTTTAGAGTCAGTAAGAACAAGTTAGGCATCTTGAAACTTCAGTATGAACAATAAAGTAAGTCATCACCTCAGTCCCTCATCAGCACTGTTCAAGGAAGTGACAGCAGAAGTCCTCTAAGTATTAATGAAGAATGAGATGGTATTGGCATGGCCACTGTCAGAAAGCCCAAGATTATACAGCATAAAATCCAAGGAAATTATGGAACCTCTCCAGGGGACTAAAAGAGAGTTCAATTAGTTTGGAGACAGTTAAGGTCATAATCCCTGTGTCATTAATGAGGACATTAAAGCTAATGAGAACTCCCCATGGGATCCACTCACTCTATGTTACCCTCTCCCTAAATGATAATATCTCTAGGAATCAGCATTTCCACAAGAGATCCAGCCTCTGCTGAGCCCCTACTTAGGTCAGATTGAGGTTCTCCACCAACCATTAGTAAGTGCTGTGGTAGTATCAGGAGCTGTCCTAACTGGTGAAGAAAGCAGGGTGGACATTTGTTGATTACTTTATATATCAATGTCAATTATAAAATCAGGTATGAGGAGACAAGCATTGGGTGAATAGAAGGTCCCAATGGGCCAACATCTTGTTTACAAAATTAAAAGTAACTGTAGTTAGCTGCTCCCTACTGTATTAGTCTGGGGGTTCAGGAGCTTGTTGGAGGCAGGTGAGGTAATCAGATTCTTTTGTCTGTTTCTCCCACTACTTAACAGAAACAAGAAGAGGGGATTTCCGTTTTACAGATTAGAAAATTGAGGTTCCAGGAGCTAAGGCTTTCTAAATGGATGTTTTTGTGGTAAGCCAGTGGCCACACTAGAGAGACAGAGATAACTCATGCACAAAATGTATCTCAGCAGAGTTTATTAAAGGTTACTGAAGTAACAGATGATCTAGAAACATGGTAAATGAAGCTAAGAACAGGCTGTTGTTTCTTTGTGCTTCCTTGAATGAGGATTCCTTAACCAGTCTGCAGAGTTCCCAAGGCCTATCCACCTGGAGATGCCCAGCACATTGGAGGAGAACAGGGAATCCGCCTCCCAGGCCTTCCCTTACTGACAGCCTGCAGTAATCCAGCAATCTCCACCAAGGGGTCAATTTCTACTGTGGCTCAGAGGACTAGAAGCCCAATGTTGACTTGTGAATTAAAGGGCAGTGAGAATAAAGAGATTTTTGGAAGACTGAACAGAAGCAAGGTATTAAAGTCATCCAATGCAAGTGGTTCCTAATTCTATTATTCAAATGCTTTATTTCAAAATACGGAAGTTTGTTCATTTAATAACTTTGCAAGTTTCCTCTACCTACTTTAGCAGCACCACATTAGTCAGAAAGCAGGGGGAAAGAAAGACTCTTGAGCAAGGAAGGCACTGACTATTTCAGGAGAATGAATAAAGGCACTTTTAACTTTTATAAAGGTTTATATTTATTTATATAAAATTTAAAAATACATAAACTTTACTATATAAAATATAAAAATATTTATAAATATATGCATGGTATGCAAAGATATGTAAACTCTCAGATGCATGAATATATTTATACACACTTGTTTATCTACCTAATAGAGATGTTCCCATTTTACTTTTGAAAAGCAAGCAAGGTTGTGTTTTGGCCCCCCTCCCCCCATCTGCTAGGCAAGAGTTTTCAATGGAAATAAGCACCTCAGGGAAGATGAGAACAGACACAGGGGTTTAGAACTCACTCCCTTCTCAATAAATCTGTATTTGTATATAAGGAGGGCTACTTGAGCAAGCCAGCTGCATAGCTCTCTATTAACTGATTCACAATGATACCTCAAATTTCTCTTTGGAGTTGGTAACTAGTATAAGTAAAACCTGGAGGAAAGACATCTCTTTTGTGTCATCATAGAGAACCATGGCTTCTTCAAAGTATGACAGGGTACTGGAAAGGTAGCAGCCGGTCTCATGTTAATATATAGCTATTTCTCATACTGGAAAGATTTCCCCACAAATGGAGGGTGAGTAATAATGGAGAGATGGAAAGAGTCCTTGACAGGTGATACACTCAAAGGAGAAAGAAGCAGTTGCAATGAGAACAAAAACCAAGAGAGCTTTTGTTTCCCTGCTCTGCAAAAATGATTAATCCCTTCATTTTTATCCTCTGTTTTCCCAAGCTATTTCCTGAGTTTTGAGGCAGGGAATGATAGGTTTTGCTTAGTAAAAGGAAGTAAACATTTTCACATTCAAGCACCCGTGCCTGTGAAATGGGCTAATCAGATAATCAGACATTATCACATGAAGCACAAAAGGCACCTCAATGTGTCCATGTGCCTCAGTTTACCCACATATCTCTGAAAGTTTTGGCCTTCCAGGAATAAAAGCAATTTCTGTTCCAATGGCTGACAGACCATGAAAGGCAGCATTGTCTTGCCCCATATAAAATTATTGGTGTAAATGGCCACTGATCATTGGGGAATTAAAGAAGGGGAAAAACTTACCACCTATATGCCTTAACTTCCCCAGAAGTTAAGTGGGTTCAGGTTCTTCAATTAGCTAAAAGTAAGGTGTTTTCCCTCCCCCTAGGTTAGTTGTCTCCTTTGTACAGGGCCTGAAGCAGTTTCTAAGCACACCCTTTACTTTTTTGATGATACAGATCTCAAGGTCTTTCCTTGGCAATGTAACATCCTTAGAAATTCCATGATTAAAGAAGTTAACAAGCATTTATTAAGCTATTAGGATGTGCCAGACACTGGGCTAAGGGCTGGGAGTACAGATACAAGCAAAGAGAATGCTGGCTCTGGCCCTCAAGGAACTAGAGTTCTAATGGGTGTTGACAAGACATAGAAGGAAGCTGAAAAGCTGGGGGTGGGCTGGGAGGGATTGGAGAATGTAACCAGAAGGACAGGTTTCTAGCAGTCATTTGAGATTTCTCTGGAAGAGTTTGAGGCTCTGCCTTCCATTCACCCTGGCCCCTTCACTGGCCCACAATAATCTTATTTCCAACTTGTTTGAATTCCCTGAAATCAAAGTAAGTCAGCCTTTTAATCTGGAGATGGCCCACTGTCCTTTCTGGGAAGGCTGAGGCTGATGCTAGAACCCTTTTCATTTGATCAGGGGCTTCTTCAATCACCCTTCTTTTGGCCAGTCAGTTAATATGCACCTTCTGTTAAGCCAGGCATCTTGCTAAGTGCTGGGGATGCAAAAGACAAAGAGAGGGGTACGTGCTTGAGATGCTCCTGTAATCACTGGATAGGGAATCTGGAGGAGTATGATATATACAAGTAACCATTCAGTTTCCCTCATAAGGACCTATAGCATCCAGCTTCTCTATGATTTTACATGAATAGAATAGAAAACATAACACCGAAACCATTAGCTATTGTCATATAGCTACATATCAGGATATATACACAAGAACATAATATAATATAGGAGCCAGTTGCTGCTAGATATTAAGATGAAGAAGAAAAATATTCCGTCATTCCAAACAATGATTTACTTGTCTTTCTGGCAAGACCTTAGGGATAGTTTGTACCTCATCAAATCTTTGTTATTCTATTCAACACTGTAGCAACAGAGGATATTTCCTGTAATGAGATCAGGGAAGAGAAGAAGGAATTGGGATTGTTGGTTGGGGAACGGCAGTGGTCTGGGACGTGTTGATGGGAAAACATTCCCCAACTCCCTCTCTCAGGTGGTACTTTCATCTATCACAGATCTCTCCCTCACAACCCCCACACTTGGCAGAACCTTGACTATCACTCCTAGGAATGTGCTTTGGAATCCACTTCCCCAAATACTCTTGTGCTTTCTTCTCTGTCCTTTCCCAGCAATAGTTATCTTCACCTAACCATAATTTGGCGTTAGATGCACAAGTGCCGGAAACAGGACCATAAACCCTGTTGGAAGAGAAAAGTTCTTATCATGTCACAACCTCCAGGGTTGGAGTAAGTATGGAAAGATGGAAAGAAAACCTCAGGGTGCAAGGTCAGAGGAAGGCAATTAAAATGTTGCAAGTGTGAGGTAGATCTAGATAGAAGATGCGATTTATGTAACTGGCACCTTCTTCGCACAGGTTTGTAAAGATTAGTCCCGAATCTATAATGGCCAGTGACTGTGCATGAATATCTTCCCTTCAATCTTCTTTGCTTTTTTCACTTAACAAGCCTTTATTTTCTCTCCCTTCAACCCATCTCTGTCAGGAGGCGAGCGGCAGGCTTCACCTCCAGCCCTACGGGATCAGCGCTGGCCACCGCACTGGTCAAAGTTCCGGAGTCTTTCCAAGCCCTCCCGGTGCTGTCGCTGCCGCACAGCTTGGCTCTGCATCAGTTCACACAGGTCTTCCAGCGCTTCTCCTAGCACGTGTGCCATCACAGGGGCCACCTTTCTTCCTTCGTGCCCCAGTGTTGGGGCACCGCCTTGAGCCTTGACCCGAGCTCTTGGCTCTTCACAAAGAAAGCCACGCGCTTTCCACTCCCGCTCTGCTCTCCTCCGGTGGTGGCACGTGGTTCTTGGGTACTCGTGGAGGAGGGGCTGAGGGGTCACTGACGCAGCTCGTGTGACGCTGGGTGGGGGGGCCCTCTTCACTCCCTTCTTCTATCTGTGCACGCGTCTATCTTTGGCCTTCAATTCTGCCTCTTCCTGTATTTCTGTCTCCTTGATTGTTGCCTCCGCGCCTGCTTCTCCACCTTTGGTCTCTGCCTCCACCGTTTACCTCTCCTTTTCCACTAATGGGCTTCTGGCCTGTTTCTTCTATCTCGGCGGGTTTATGTGTTTTTTTGTCCCTGCGCCCCTCCCCCTCCCCATCACGTGATCACGAGGGCCGTCTCCGGGGTTTCGTCAAGTGGCTTTCTTTAAAATGTCGTTGTGCGCATGCTTCAAACATGGCGCCCCGGTACCACTTCCGGGCCCTCCCAGATCCTCCCAGACCGAGATCTCTCCGTCGTCTTCTGGTATCTCTTGCCTCTTCGGCCGCACTCCCCGCTCCTGCCGCCCCACCTGGGCCGGGGTGGAATCACCGTCATCTCCTGAAGCCTCGTTACGAAGCGGGCGACCCGCCCTGACGTCATCACGCGGCGTGGCCACGCAAGCCAAGGGGCGGGGCTTTCTCCCTCCGTGCCCCAAGGCTTCCTGGGAAATGACGTCTCGGAGCCACATCCCCTCGTGACTCCCTGGGAAGTGGGGCGTGGCCTGGGAGCTGGCGGGGGAACGTGCCCCACGTGATTACCGAATCCTACCCCAAGTAGGAGAGCGGAGGGAGTAGTGTGCTGGGCCTGCAATCAGGGGGACCTGGGTTCAGATTCCGCCCCTACCTCTGATTGTGTGACTCTGGACGATTCATTTAACCTTTCTGAGGCTTGGTTGAAACTAATAATAATGATATTAATACCTAGCGGTTATGTAGCGCTTTAAGATCTGCAAAATGTTTTATAAAGCGACCCAGGTTATTGTCCCTGTTGTAGAGATGAACAAGCTGAAGCAGGCGGAAGTAAGTGACTTGCCCAGGGTCACACTGCTGGTAACCGTCTTGGGCTGGATTTGAACTCACATCTAAAAGGGGTCGGGTTGCTAGATAGATAGTAAATAGAGCCCTGGGCTTGGAATCAGGAAGGCTCATCTTCATGAGTTCAAATCCAGCCTCAGATGCTTACTAGCTGTGTGATCCTGGACAAGTTACTTAGCCCTGTTTGCCTTAGTTTCCTTGAAACTAATTCCAAGGAGAAAAAAGGCTTTGGAAGTAGCAAACATGTAGGAGAAATCAGCCCTTTAATGCATCTGGGATTTTCAGCTTATCTCCTTAAGATGCTGGGGAATTTTTCTCTTGGGTGAGATTGGGTCCTTTCTCTCTCTTGACTGAATGAGATTTCAGCTTTCTCCTTTGTAAAGAGCTCTCACTCTTATGCACTTTCTGCTATATTTTAATCTGCCGAGTTTATCTGATTTCTGTTTGCTATCTGCTTGGACAAATGAGTCTACTTATCTACATCACTATTTGTGATGGTCTTTTGTGTATTTGATGGGAAGGAGTCAAGTGGGTAGGAAGGAATAAGCTTGACATGCCTTCTTTCTATAAGAAATAGTATCTAGGAAAGGGGCTTGAACCTAAAAATCAGCAATTTTTAAGGGATTGAGGGAGTATAGTTATAATTATAGTCTGCTATCTCTCTCTGAGAAGAACTGAGCCGCCAGCCCTGTGGTTCCTTATCCTACTCCTCTCCAGGCAGAAATGATAATATCTCTTGGAGAGGAGTAGGAAAGATATGTATCTATGTCTCTCCTTGAGTCTGATCTATTGCTGTTTAGACTTCCCAGTAGGCAGAACACACCACAGTACACAAATACTTAAAATGTAAGACAGTAACCCATCACTTCTATTATACTTTCCTAGGAGTTAAAGATTCCCAGGACACTTGGGAAACTACTGAATAGATATTTTACCTTCACCTGCCATCTGTCTTGTCTGAGCGGTGACTCAAGGTCCATATCTTTTGGCTAGATGGCCATGCCTGGAGTCATTCCTCAGGAAATGGTCATCTCTGCCAAGTGGAGTATAGTTGCAGGAAGTATGTCCTAAGGGCAGCCAGCCTCTGATTCAAGGGGTCCAGATGCTGGACTTCACAGAGTAGGAGCCAGGGTTAGAACCGGCTATCTCAGGACCGATGTTCAATGCATCGCTTGTTCTTAGGGAAAGAAATGTAAACAGTTCCTGACTCACCTTAAGTGCTTAAATGCATCTTGACTTGAATCTTGGTCTTGAGGTCCAGTTTTGGGATCCCTGGGCCAAAACATACATGAATTTGCTGCCATGTTTGTGGAGCTGCTACAGTTGCTCTTGGGGGTGAGAGGGAAAGAAATTGCCTCCTTACTCTTCACTGTAAATCCAAGGGAGAGCTGATTGGCCATGTCGCAGCAACAAGGCTGCACTGAAATAAGGAAGATCTCCTCAATCTTTTATTTGTCCTATTTAGAGGGTGGCTTTTCCTTGCATGGCCATCATTCATTCTTGACAGCACTGTCCTCCCCCAGCCATCCTAGGGACCAAGGTGAACTTTGATGAGGCTAGGCAAGAAGCCAAGGTGAGGAGGGAGCGTGTTCCGTCCTGCGCATTCAGAGGCATCTAGCTAAGACTGTCTGGTATAGGCAAGTTGGAATATAGAGGCTGTGACAGGGAGTTCTCTGTGATAATCCCGGGAGGGGAGTCACTGGAACTTCTTGAACAGGAGAGTGACCTGTGCATTGGGAAGATCAGTGTGGTGGCTGTGAGGAGAGACTTGAGGCAGGAGTACAGGAGAGAGGTGAAGAAGGCCTGAACTGGAGTCATGGTGGAGGTGAGGTGAGGTGAGGGAGATAGGGAGGTGAAGTCCATCAGACATGGAGATGAGGGAGGAGTGAAGGAGAGGGAAGAGCTGAGCTGGGTGAACCTTGGTGACTGGAGGGATGATTGTGACCTCAACAGAAATGGAGAACTTAGGAAGAGTATTTTGGAGGAAAGAAAATGAGTTCTGTTTTAGGCACGTGGTGTTTGAGATGTCCCTGGTGTGAACCTGTTAGAAATGTACAATGGACAGTTAGTGAAGTGAGACTGAAGCTCAGGAGACAGACCAGGGCTGGATATATAGACCTTGGCATCATCTGCATCAAGATGGTAATTGAACATGTGGGAGCGGATGTGCTCACTAGCAGAGAGTGTAGAAAGAGAAGAAAAGACAGCCTAGGCTGGAACCTTGAGGGATCCCCAGAGGTGGTGAGCATGACAGGGGTGATGATTCAGGAAATTGCAGAGGAGTGGGTAAGTGGAGAGCTAAGAGAGATCAGGTCGGGAAAACTTAGGAGGAGAGGGTATGTCAGATACTGCAGAGAGGTTGGGAAGGATGAGCACTGAGGAAAGCCCACTAGATCTGGTGATGAAAAGATCACTGGTAATTCTGGAGAGACCAGTTCCAGTTGAAGATGAGGTCAAGAGCCATATGGTAGAGGGTTTAGAACAGAGTGAGATAAGAAGTGGAGGGAAAAAGTATAGGCAGCTTTTTTCTAGGACTTTGATGGAGAAAGCTAGGGGAGATACAGGAAAATAGCTTGAGGGAATGGCAGACTGGAGTGAATGGATTTTTTTTTTGCTTTTTTTTTTTGGAGGGTAGTTGGGATTAAGTGACTTGCCCAAGGTCACGTGGTTAGTAAGTGTTAAGTATCTGAGGCTGGATTTGAACTCAGGTCCTCCTGACTCCAGGGCTGGTGCTCTATTCACCTAGTAACCCCCATGGATGTTTTTTGTTTGCTTGCTTTAAAAAAAAATACTTTTTGGATTTTTTTTTTTAATAGAGATAGGGTGACTTGGTCATGTTTGTGGTGAACCCAGATAGAACCATCAGATAGGGAGAGCCTGAAAATTAGAATTGGGGATGATTGTGGGAGATGATGGCTAGAAGAGACAGGAAGGGATGGAATAGTTTCTCTGTCTGCTGGCTGTTTCCCCTCGACCTACAAACATGCTCATAACTCTCTTACCCTTTAAAAACCCTCACTTAGTCTGTACATCCTCATTAGCTACCATCAGATCCTTTTTCCCTTTCAGGGCTGAGCTCCTTGAGTTCTACATTTACATCTACAAAGCCATCTACAATTAGTGCCTCCACATCCTTTCCAGTGCCGTTGGGCTCAAAATCTGTATGGGTGTGGATGTTGATCGTCATTGCCATAGTTAGCCCCACCTCAGAAGAACTTGGGAAGCTGTTATTAAAAATGTGTTTCATGGGGTGTGCCGTATTTCATATGAAGTGATAATATGATCACAGGATTTTCAGCTGGAAGGGGTCTTAGAGGCAATGGAGTTCAATCCTGTCCTGTTCCTGGGAGAAAACTGAGGCCCCAGAGAAGGGGTGTGCCTTACTCAAAGGCCCCCTTACTAGTCATTTATTAAATAAGTGCCTCTCACCCATGGATTGGGCCGTCCTGCCAATTCCCTACTCTCCTGTGGAGTTTCCTTCTCTGGCTAAGCAGCAACAAAGATCTTTATATTCCCAGTACAGTCAGGGCCAATGGCGCCTGCTCTCATAACCATCCTCTGCTTAGTTCAATCTCATCTGCTTCTGAGCTGACTGAACAGTCGAACTAGGAAAGAAATTTTGAAATGGAATGGTATCTCTTGGGTAGTTAAACTGCCAGGTCCAATCTGGGACTCCCATGAAGCCTCTCTTCCTAGTTAACACATTATGATGCAGACCACAAGGATTCAGATTAATAGGGCCAGGGACTGAAGTTGTGATTTCATTAGTATAGGGAATTTCCAGGTGAGGAATCTCTTCTTTCCAAGGCAGTTGGCAGATTCTAGGCCTAGGGAGGAAAACCTTCTCACACAACATTAATGTCTCGTGGTAGTTGTGAAACTTATTACGCAGAAAGATGTAAAGCTAATTTGCTACTTCATATGGCATTGAAGAGTGCGTGGGGGGAGTAAGACACTTTGGAGTCTAACCACCAATTTACAATTTGTGATGTGAAAAGAGGAATATAATGTTCTACAACCATAATTGTCTAGTTTTTCTCCAAAGGTTCTACAATAATTGCAAACCTATAACTGATAATAGTGTTTGTGAGGGGCATTGTTTTCAATCATTCTTCAGAATAAACTGTTGTAGAGTTTGCTAAACAGTATTTGTCAGGATAAGGAAAGGTGGGCTGGGCTATGAGTGTGTGAGGGGCATATTAGTTCTTTATGGAGAGAAATATACAAATTCATAAATTTCATTTAGCATACTATCGTATAATATGCCAATGTGAAGCTTTAAAAAGCCCAAAGCCAAATACCTAATGATGATGGTTTTTGTTTCTTGGATTAAGATTCTTTTTCTCATGGCTGATCCAACCAAGAGAGGTCAGGGTATCCTGCCAGATCAGCAAACACAAGATACAAACAGAAATTTCTGACAGCATATACTTGTTCTGCATGACAAAGAGCAAGTGAAGAAGTCATACTTTTCTCCTTAGGAGAGAAACAGGGTGGCAGATTAAAAGGTTCAGTTCTTGTTTCAAAAGCACTGGGAGGTTTTTCTCTCCTGAAAATCTGCCTGTCAAGTAGCACCCTCAGTGGGTATGGAAATGTGGTCCCCACTCACTGCTCATTGTCCCATCCCATCCGATCTTATCCCACTAGGGGGATTTCTGCCACATTGTCCTATGTTCTTGTGCCATCAGATGCCCTGCATCACAGGCTGATTGAGGGTTTAAGTTCTCTCTCTCTCTCTCTCTCTCTCTCCCCCCTCCCTTTTCCCTCACCACCTCTCCCCCAACCCTTCTCTTTCTCTGTCTTGGTCTCTCCCTAAACAAATTGGACAAATGCTTATTGATTGCCTTTTATATCATATAATCATAGATAACTTGAACTTTGGACTAATTTCCTTTGCAGTCTGACCCAGCATCCCTTTAACCGAGAATTCTGACAATGTTGGGCTCTCCATAATGGAGTTGGGGAGTGGGGAGAATGGTTGCCCTCCATGACATCATCCAGGGTTGAAATGGTCTTCAGAACTCCTGTCCTTTGCTCGATGACATAAGAATTCATCCTCTGAGGATCTGTCTAAGCCCCTCCTGATTCTATCTCCTTCTGCAGCCTGGGAACTCTCTTTCAGGGGTCTGCTCTTTGTTGGATCAGAGAACCTTAGGTTTAGACCTGGAAGAAATCTGAGAGGTTATCTCATCTGTCCCTGGTGAATTTGGTGTCTGAGGACCTGGGTGTGGTGACAGCATTGGATGGAAGGGTCCCCAAAGCCCCTTTGAAGTCTGATAGGATCCCTCATTTTCCAGGTGAGGAAACAACAGCCCAAGTGCTTAAGTGATTTGCCTAAGGCTACACAGCTTGCAAGTAGGGGAGTTGGGATTTGAACCAGGTCCTTCGACTCCTCTCTGGGTGCTCTTCTGTGTTGCTGGGCCTTTTCTTACTCCTTCATCAAACTGCATCCTGTTGAGGTGGTAGGTACTTTTCCATGTGACCTGCAGAGCTCAATGTCACAGTCTAGGAAGTTCTCCATTTGACATTCTCTGTCCATACACCTGCTCCTGCCCAGGGGGTGTGGCGAACCTGGCCCTAAGCTCAGACAGATCCCAGTGTGCCTCCTTCCTTGGAGCTCATGGTGCTCTGCTCTCCAGAGGCCTCAAAGTAGTTACCCCAGTTGGACTCAAGTGCCATGGCTGAGTACTTTCTGATATTTCTTTCCTAAAAAAGAACATTGGGAAGTTTTAGTGGAATGAAAATTCAGTGTGAATTAGCAAGGTGATATGGAAACTAAAAAACCCAATTGTGATAGCACTTATATTTAACTGTGTTTCCACCGGTTCATAACAGCCTCAACCCATCCTCCTCTGGTAGGGATTAGTTTCCCTTAAAAGGAGACAAAGCTGTCCCTGTGATCAAGTTGCCCCCTCCCCCCCAGTTTAGTTTCTTGGTCACTAACTGGCACAGAAAGCCCCCAACATGATAGTTGGGGTATCTTGGACCTAGAACATGTGACTCGTCATGCCCTTTACTGTATCCTGCCCTGATAACCAATGAGTTCCACTTGGAGAGGAGAAGCTAAGTGCCATTGTATTCTTGTTGAATATCCTTGTTGTGTTATGGCAAAGTGAACCTCCTTTTGTTAACTATTCAATGACTTTGAGTGCCCCATGTTGTCCAAACATTGAACCTGAGCTAAGAGAGTACTGGCATTAGAACCTTCTCTGGCAAGCCAAAAGTGAATCTAGGAGCTGGAAAATGTGAAGTTCATTAAAATCTAAATTAGTTTCTTGGCAGATCAGCCCCTTTGCTAAGTTGGGCAGATGGGAAAGAGACTAATGGGGAAAGACTGAGCTTAGGAGAGAATTATTAGATAGGGAGAGACTGAAGATGGATGACAGAAAGAGCTAAGTCATAGAAGGGGCCAGGAAGGAATGAGATGGAAGAATGGAAAATCATAAGGGAAGAAATTGAAGCCATCAACAGTCATATAAAAAAAAATACTCCAAATCACTTAATAATAAGAGAACTACAAATCAAAACAACGCTGATATTCCTTTACCTACCCTTTAGATTGGGAAAAGTGACAAAATAAAAAATGGCAGTTGTTGGAGGGGAGAAGGGTGGACAAGTGCTCTAATGGATTATTGGTTGAACTGTGAATTGGCACAACCATTTTGGAAAGTAGTTTGAGGCTATACCTCAAAGGTCAGTTGGATTGTATATTCTTTAATAGATCAGTACTACCACGAGCTATATACCCTTGAAGAGATACAGAAAACTAGAAAAGGACCCATAGGTAAAAACATATTCATAGCAACACTTTTTTTGTGAAATGAAAGGAGGGGAAGGGATGAGCAAATCATAATATGAATGTAATGGAAGTGACAAAAGAGAGATTTCTAGAAGCTTGGAAGGAATTGTATGAACTGATGCGGAGTGAAGTGAGCAGAACCTAGAGAACAGTTTAAACAATGGCTACAACTATGGGCAGATATAGACTCCAGGCTTGGAGTCAGGAAGACTCATCTTCCTGAGTTCAAATCTGGCCTCAGATGCTAACTAGCCGTGTGACCCAGGGCAAGCTTAACCCTGTTTGCCTTAGTTTCCTCATATGCAAAATGACCTGGAGAAGGAAATGGCAAAACACTCCATTATCTTTGCCAGGAAAACCCCAAATAGAATCACAGAGAGTTGGACACGACTGAAAACAATCAGCAGCAGCAATAGTAACAGTAACAACAGTGTAGCCTTAAGACTTGGGCAGTGACCACCAGAAGACTGAAGATCTTCCCTCCTGCAGAAGAGTTATGGAGTAGAGCTGCAGAATGAGACAGATGGCATTTCCAGAGACTGTCGATATGTAGATTTTTGTGTGTGTCATTCTACTTTGTTACAAGGTAAAGGCTTTTCTGTCTTGGGAGTGGGGAGAAGAGTTGGGAGGAACCGTGGGGGTATTGGTGGTGAGGGGTACATTGATACCAAGAGGAAAGGAAGAAACGAAAGAAAAGAGAGTCCAATGAGTCATTAAAAATAAACTGAGGAAAGCAGAAGGAAATTCCTACAGGGATACAGACAATCCGGACAGTGGTAAAACTGCCACAGAAGATTTGGATTACGCCCCATCCCCAAGCCCCACTAAACTGTACAGAGCAGAAAAAGCCAAACTGTGCATAAAAGAAGTTCACTTTCATTTAAAGTCTCCCTCTTTATTTTTTGAAGATAAATTTGCCCTTCGGCAGATGTTTGCTTCTGGGTCTCGATGTCTTTGGAGTGAGCAGCTGCTGGAATGGGCGTGATGAAGATCAAGAGAGGATTGCATAGCAGGAGGGTGGTGCCCATAGCATGACTTCCTGCTATCTTCTGGCAGCAGTGGGAGGCTGTAGATTGGAAGGTGGATAGTGGGGGGAACCCAGAGTTGGAGACTGGTAGAGTCGTAACTTCCAAATGACAGGGGGGAGTCATGTTAAGGTGGGAGGGCAGTGCTTTGTTGAAAGAAAGGGATGGACCAGGAAAACAAGAAGGCCTTAGAATAGGCTTAGAAGGCAGGACTTGTTTAGGAGAGATGGAAGGACAGGAGACTGATCTCAGAGGAGTTTCAGAATCCTGAGTTTTGGAGCCGTTTCAGATGATGCTAAAACATAAGGTGCCTCTATTTCTAAGACCTAGGCTGACTCTCTCTGGGCCTCAGTTTCCTTCTCTATAAATTTAGGGGGTTGGATTTATAGCTGTGGAGTTCTATGGTTCCATGATGTTGAGACTGTGGGACGGTGTCATTGCCCTCAAGGCTCAGCCCTTCCTTCTCCAGAAGCTGCTGGGGCCCCAGTCCCTCCCTTTCTCCCATTCCATCCAAATCTCAGATCCACTTTCAGATTTTCTCACTTCCCCAAGGTGGCAAACCCCATGGGAAAGTCCCTAGCACAGTGATCTTTCATATCCTGGGGCTTAGTCACCCACTCAACCTGGGAGCTGTCCTGAGCAACAACCTGGCAGATATTGGGTTATTGAAGCAGGGTGTGTGTGTGTGTGTGTGTGTGTGTGTGTGTGTGTGTGTGTGTGTGTGTGAGATAGAGAGAGAGACAGAGACAGAGAGAGAGACAGAGAGACAGGTAGAGAGAGAGAAAGAGAAATAAAACCTCCCATGTGAATCCAGAATTTTGAGACCACTCTCAGGGCACTGCTTTGGGGACTGTGGTCCAGAGACTTGAAGTAACTCAACAACAAAGTGTGTGGGTCTATGGGACTCAGCTAGTAAGGGCATATAATAAGGCCCAGTCACCAGCCAGAGAAACTGAGGCATGAACAGGAGATGGGACTGCCCCTGATTTGTGGTTGAGCCTTTTTCTATGAACAGTGCTTAGGTACTGTGAAGAGAACCCTGGATTTGGAACTGAGAACCCGAATTCAAATCTCAACCTCGTTTATAAGTGGTGTGACCTTGGCCAAGTCCCGTCACTTTCTGTCTCTGGGATTCAAGATCTTTACTTTTTAAAAAATGACCAACTTGACTAATATCAACAGAATTGAATGTTTCCATGTAAATAGAACAGAACAAGAGGCTTGTAGGTCAAACATAGATCTTCTTTATATATGGCTTGGTTTTTTTTTAAAAGATGATATTAAATTTGACATGGAGTACCAACACCGTCCTGCTTGCAGTGTGAGAGCAGCACCTTCTGCCCTCCTCCTTCCGTTTAAAAATATTTCATTAATATTCTTTCCTTTTTCTTTTCAGCACCTTCCCTAGTCAGGAAGACCCTCATTGGGGCTTCCTGTGCTATTGGCCTCCTAGGCCTGGCCCAAATAAGAGGGGAAGGTGTAAGACAGGCTTTGGTCCCTGGTCACTGAGGGGAGTTTGGGGGGCTCCGGGCCCAAACTACCTTTTGGGAACCTTGTCAGGCTTGGGATCCTGACTTGGAGGGACCGGATGGACCCCAAGGAGTGTGTCATGAGGCTAGCTTTTCCCTATCTTGCTCCCAGAGTTTTAGGACATTTGGTACATGTCTTCTGTTCCTTAGTGAACTGCCCTTCTTCCTCCCCTGTGATGTCCTGACCAGAGGAGAAGGCAGCTGCCGTCCTTAGTGCCCTTAAGGATGGTGGGAGATACCTTTCCTTTTGACTCTGTCTCAGTCCTATTATATGACATGAACTCAAGACCTTTCACCATCCTGGTTGACTTCCTATAGACATTCTCCATCTTATCAATATACTTCCTAAACTGTGGGGCCCAAATAGGATACAATATTCCATCATCTACAACTGCCACCCAGGTGCAGACCCTCACAACAGGACTATTGCAGTATTGCACGAGGGTCAGCCTGCCTCACGCCTCTCCCCACTCCAGTCTGTCTTCACTCAGCTGCTAAAGTGTAGCTCTGTCCATGGCACCCCCTTACTTTGTAAGCCCCAGTGGCTCCCCATTGCCTCTCACTTTTGTCATTCAAAGCTCTTCATAACCTGGTCCTCCTACCTTTCTAGTCTTCTTAGATCAAGGGCCATTCCATTCTGCCAGTTACAGGGGGCTCTGATCTGCCCTCTGAATTCTGAGTTTATCAGCGGGGCAGTCCTGCACCTTATATATTTCCTGAAGACAGCAATAGTAAACATGTCCTTACCCATTCCACCCTTGGTGCCAAATCCCACATCGCTGAGTGTTCTACATACATTCATCATGTTAGTAATCTCACTGAGAGAAGTAGAAGCCATACTTTAATCCAGTCCAGTCCCTGGCCTGGGAATTCTTCACCTGTTTTGTCCTGGATGCCTTGGCCAGTCAGTCTGGTGAAGCCTGTGCACCCCTTCTCAGACTCATGCTTTTAAACTCATGGAATAAAATGCTTAGGATTACCAAGGAAACAACCCAGAAGTTAGACAAAATGTGTAGCTATGGAAACAAAAGTGACTTGCCCATTGATCATTGAGTTAGGGAGCGTCAGTAGCAGGATTCATACTCAGCCTTTCCTGTTTTCATGTCAATGTTCCCCTGCACCTTTCCCATGACTTGGAGGCTGAACAGAGTTATATTAAACAATAAGATGGAGCAATGGACAGAGTGTTTGTTTTAGAGTCAAGGAGGCCTGGGTTCTGACATTCGACCAGCTCTGTGACCACAGGCAAGGCACTTAACTTTCAAACCTATGTTTCCTCATCTGCAAAGCTGAGACAATAAGATTTTCAGTATTTAAACTTGGAAGATGGTTGTGAGACTCTAAAAAGGATTTAATGCTTTGTAAGCCTTAGAGGACCATATAAATGTCAGTGGTTGTGATGAGACACTCATTACGAGCTTTTTCCCCCAAAGGCTCAGCCTTTTTAATTGATATCGTTCTACTGGCTTCATTGACTGTCTATTAGACCAGCCCCTGCCCATCCCATTCTTGCTTTCTGATAGTTCCATACTTGCAGCATAGGCCAAACATGTTGGGAACAACTGGGAAGAATGCCATCAAATCTCCAGCTACATTTATTGACCTTTAAGGTACTCCACCCAGTTTTGAGTTTCCTGGCTGTTCCATGCTTGGTCCAAGAACAGCTCCAGGGGATTAGTCCCCAGAATGTGGCATTTTGCTGATGTATAAGTTTGGACTGAAGGGGAGGCCCACCGTAGGAAGACCAATAGGACCCAGCAGACACATAAATGTTAAAAAACTGAATGTAGGGAATGTTCTCCTAGATACTAAGGCACAAGTGAATTGATATGAACATAAGTGCCAGAATCTCTAGTTTCCAAATAATGGCTAAGGAACAGGGCGTATAATAAAGCTTCTTTCCTTATTGATCTGAGGTATATTGCTGCAGAGACTTCTAGGGTCAATCAGAGTTCTCTTCCTCTTTCTTCTCCTACCCCTACCTGGTACAGGTGGGTGGTCTCCATGCATTTCGATGTTTCCTACTAATCGTTACTGAGCTGCAGACCATAGACACTTCCCATCCCATTCAATTTAGAAAAATTCTCTTCCTTACTGTGACCTTCTTGGGGGAGGAAACAAAAAGGACAAAGTAAAAAAGTGCCCAGCAGAAAGCCAAAGAAAACTCACCAGGAAGCAAAGAAAAGACGGACAGCTCTGAGTGCGAGTGTTATTTATCCCACAGGCTTTCTTGAAATGAAAATTTATTGTTACGTATTTTGAATCCTCTCGCGTTCTGCTAGGCACAGGACGTGCTTTTATTTATAACTTTGCATTTAAGATCCAATATTTAAGCTCATGATGCATTTTTGTTTCTTTTCTCAATTCTCTATTTGTGTTCTGGTGTTTGAGTCTAAAATAAAATTTTGGAAAAGGGAAAAGAAAAATCATCTGCCATCATCATCTGAAAATGGTCATGTGAGTTGTGCCGTGAGCCCCCTCCCTCACAAAGCACAATTGGAGAGGCCAGCTTGTAGGGTAACAGCGGCAAAAATGGGTCTTTTCCTTTCTCCTCAAGTATGGGAAAAGGTCTCATCTCTGGTGTAAGTTGTGTCTCATCAGCTTTCCCTGCTTCCAAAATTGATACCTTATTGGGTTCGGATGTCAAATAGGACTCCAGGGGATGTGAGAAAAAAGAGATTATCAGAACAGTCAGAAACAAAGGTATCAAAAACAGGGTCTTGAAATCATCTGGTACAAATGGTTTCTAATTTTTCCTAAAATAATTTCCTATGAAAGAAATACAGAAGTTTGCTTCTAAAGTATCTGTATAAAATTTCTCCATCTACTTTGGCGATTCTACAAGCGAACTTGGTCAGAAATGAGGTTCTTTTCCCTTTCCCAACTTAAAAGAGAGAAATAGTGGTAGGAAGGGGAAGGCAGAAAACTTGAGGAAGGCATTGGAGACATCAGCAAAGAACTTTTACATTACAGGAAGTTGTTGCACTATACGTGTGTAGATCATAGAAAGGCATTTTGGGATAGTGAATAAGAGAGCCAGCCCTGGAGGGAGGAAGCTTCCCATCCTGCCTGCTGAGTGTCCCTGAGTCAGCACACTTCTTAGTATTTTAGACATCTCTTTAAGATTTTAAGTTACAAAGAAGGATGCTGACCTACTCATTTGGGAGTTCCCTATTTCAAAGAAATCACAGGTGTAGTCTCTTTCTCTATGAATATCTATGTATTTCCATATAAAAACATACATATATACGAACATGTGCATCCTTTTAATGAGAAGTCAAACTCTGAGGTCCCTGTTTGAATTTTGAAAAACAAGTAAAGACATGATGTTATTAATTGTAGGTAGGTTTGTTGGTTTTTCTTCTTTGCTAAGCAGGCATCTTCAAGAAAACCATTTCCTCAGGAGGGAAAAGGAGAGCCGGGAGGGATATGGACTTTAGCAAAGGGGTTTTTAAAATACTTGCTCTCACTAATAATTCTGTACGTGTAATAGGGGAGGCTGCTTGGAAAGCGAGGGCACATAGGTGCATTTTAAATTGTAATGATACCTTACATGTCTGCTTGGAGCAGTAAGTGACGGGAGCAGAGGTGTGCTGGTAAATGTTTAACAACCAGCTTTCCCCTTCCCTGATGTGTCACTGTATCCTTTGAAGTTTAATCTGCGTTATTTGTGTGTTATCACTTTCTTCAGAATAGATAGTCAGCACAACGCCAAGCTCTGTGTTTGTAGTGTTTGCTGATTGATGAGGGGTAAATGCTCACGTGGAAATTTTAATAATCTGCTTTTGAGAACTTCTCCAGCACACCCCTGGTAGCAGTCATGTGGGAGGAGAGGGGGATGACAATCTCCCTTCCCAGAGATTGAAGGGCAGAGATGGGAAGAAGTAGAGGCTTCTTTAATGGGACAGGGTACTGGAAGTTTGGCATCAGTAGGGTTAAAATTATTTGTTGGGGGCTCAGACTTGAGGTGTTTGGAATGGGAACTTGGAGACCCTGGGGGGTTTCTGATGGCACAGACTTTGGAAAACCCAATCTGTTCCATATTGTGATGCAGTGACTGCATACAGCAGGTGCTCAGTAACTTCTTCGGTGGAAAAAAAAGTGAGTGTCCTTGCCTGGAGGGACGCCTCTAGCACTTAATGACTCCCTTTATTTTCTTCTAACCACTTCCCCTCCCCACCCCCACTCCCAACCCTTGACTTGCATTTTCATATTCCCCAAATTAGGGAAAGGGGTGGCCAGGGGGATCTGGAATGGGGAGAGAATTGGGATTTGTAAATGGTCCAAGGTTCAGATGCAAATGAGCTCTAGGAGAACCCTGGCCAACACTTTGGGGTGTGTATTCGTTTCCATGTTATTTCTCCCATTAGATTGTAAGCTCCTTGAGGCCAGGGCCTGTTTTTTCCCCTCTTTTTGTATCCCCAGCACTAAGCACAATGCCTGGTACGTAGGAGGCGATTACTATATGTTGACGGATTGTTTTGCCAAGCCACGAACACCTGTGTTACTCTTCTCAAGCAGCAGGATTTTTAATATAAGATAGAAGCTGAGGTTTGCAGGGTGGGGGGCTCATCTCTGATTTCTTTCTTCTCCATTTCCCCCACCCTGCTGGTAGCCAAGAAATGATGGAGAGACTTGGCCTCTGGGGAAGGGTCTAGGGTGGGGCTCGAGCTTTCCTCATTTGTTGGAAGGAGGGGAGGTGAAGTGATGGAGGGGAGGGGGAACAGAAGTCTGGGAGCAGAGCTACCCTAAAAGCATTTGGCTGGGGGGGATGCAGATAGAGTTTAGATTGGCTGGTGGTAGCCATCAGTGCCTGGGGAGTGACCAGAGTGTATCAGAGGCCCCAGAACTAGGGCTAGGGCGAGATCAGTGGACAGAGTGGGGCATGGGCACAAGATGTGGTCCCACCCATCTGGGGGCAGCCTTAGAGCAAGGAGTCAGACGCTTCAGGGGTGTCAGTGGGGCCTGGGCTCGGGGGCAGGGCCTGGTGCAAGCTCTCTCGAGGGTAGAACTCTTCTATGACGCTCTGGGGGATCCGTTTGAGCATCTCTTTGGGGAAGATGCGTAGCAGCTGCCAGCCAAGGTCCAGGGACTCAAACACACTGCGGTTTTCATAGGGGCCTAGGAAAGAGGAGGAGAAACCGAGAAAGCATCAGACAGATGTGCCCACTCCTCTTGCTCAGTCCTTCCACAGGACCTATCCTCCCCCCAATGCCTCCTACCCTGGTTGATGAAATTCTTCTCAAACTTCTGTAGAAACTCAAGGTACAGCAGATCCTCTGAGGTCAAGGCCTCCTCCCCAACCACCGCCTTCATGGCCTGGACGTCCTTCCCAATGGCGTAGCAAGCGTACTGTAGGGAGGAAACAGATGGATGGGGCTTGGGACCTGGGCCCTGGCCTCTGGAGGGAGACTAACACAGGATGACCTGAGGCCTGAAAACAGGCTGTTCTCCTTCCCCTTTCCCAACCTCCCCCAATAACTTCATCGTGGATTTCATAGAATTTCAGAATTTGGACTCCCCTTAAAAGTCAGCTAATCACAGGTTGGGAGCTGGAAGGAACCTTAGAGCATGTGGCATGCAGTCAGGAAAACCTGAGTTCCAATCCTGCCTCAGACACTTATGAGCTTGTGTGACCCTGAGCCAGTCACAGTCTTTCTGGGTCTCATCTCTTAAATGGGGGATTGGATTCTGTGACATCTGAGGATCCTTCCAGCTCTAAACTGATGATCCTGGCTTATCTAGACCAACTCCCCTGAATTTCCAGATGGAAAGGTTGAGGTCCAGAGAATAAGGGCAGCTCACAGTCAAGAAGCATTCAGTATTTAAGTCGTGCTAAGCCCTGGGGGCATGAAGAAAGGCCAAGAAGTACTCTACCTCCAACAAAGACTTTACCAGGGCTAGGTAATTTAAGTGAATCATCCCCAGTTTACAGATGATGTAATTGAAGTTCCAAGAGGTCAGTTAGTCAGTCAATAAGCATTTATTGTCATGCCCTGGCTTACTTAGTGATCAAGTATCAGAACAGGACTCGAACCCAAGTCACCTGACTTTGCATTCTGGGAATCTTTCCATTACATTGTACAGTCTTTCCCTTCCATTCTATTCCATAGATGGAGGTCTCACAGCTAGTTAGTGGCTGCTCATTTACCTCACCAGAGAGAATATCATGAACTCTGCAGAGGTGGAGGTGAGTTGGGCCAACCTTCCACGTGCCCTAAGCCATACATGTGTCTATGTATGTGTTCTCCCTGGAGGTATCCTAGATGAGGCGCTGGGCCCTGATGTGCACTCAGGTGTGTGCCCTCTCTAGCTACTTCCAGGTCACAGGTGCTCAAGCAAATACTTCCATGCACATGTGCGTGCCCATGTGCCTTCCTCCGCTGATAATGTGATAACCTGCATGAAGGGACACCATGTGGACATTGTGCAGAGTATATTTTCTTGACATTTAATTCACTCCGCTTGTTTAAATGTCTTTGCTTTGAAGTAATGTGGCATCTGGTTGGCTGGTAAAAGGAAAATACATCGGTGGGCTCATGAGCTAGACAAAGATAATGAAACTGGGATGTGGGGTAGCTTTTTTTTTATGGATGCCTACATGGGGCAGCAAGTGCTATAAGGGTCATGGAATCATAGATTTGGAAAGAATCTCAGAAAAGGCCGAATATGAAAAATTCAGAGAAATTTGAGAAGACTTCTAAGAACTGATGCAGAACAAAGCAAGCAGAACCAGGGGGAAAGGATGACTATGATAAAATAGAAGAAAATGACCCTGCAGGACTTCAGGACTCAGATCACTTTAGTGACCTGTGATGACAGAAGCTAAGCCTCTCACTTCTTGGTAGAGTGGTGGTAGATTCTAGGTGTGGGATACATGACTCCTACATCTGCAGATGTGGTCAATTTATTGGTTTGTTGAACTTAACCAAACTTAAGCATTAGAAGAGAGAGTTCTGTTTGGGGCTACTTATTGGGAAGATAGTGATGTTTAAAAAAAAAAAAGAGCACCAATCAGACACCTTTTTAAAACAGGAAGGATAGAGATCCATCTCTGTAGCTGTTCTCATTTTGCCTGGGGTGAGTGGGCATTGACCTAAAGGGGAAGTAACTTGTCTATGATCACCCAGGTACTAAGAAGTAAAGCTGATATTCAAACCTAGTTCCTTAAAAAAGAAATAATGTCCAATGAGAGCTGTAGAGTATGGAGTAGGAGGTGGAGAGCTGGCCTCGGAGACAGGAGGACCTGACATACTGGCTGTGGGCTCCAGGCAATGCTCTAGACTGGGGGCTGCAGAGAAGGTGTTGATGGGCATGAGGAGGGGGAGTTTGTTCACATGGGAGTTCCTTAGACCAGTGAAATCACAGGTCCGGTCCTTGTCCTCTTCATATGAAAAGGGGCACGTAAGTAACACAGAACATGGCTCTACTTCCTCTGAAAACCTCACTGTGCCCTTGGTGGTAGTGGAGTCACCCTGGGGCTTCAAAATCTATGCCATCAAAACCCAAATCTCAGCAGATTCCATTCAACAGAAAAGGCTTCTCATCCAGTCTGTGAGTCTGTCACCCCATTCCCAGCCTTGTTAAATACCATGGGCAGCTTACCACCCAAGGGTACCATTTGTTAAATTGTGGAGAGTCCATGATTGGCTCAGTGGAGGGAATGCCCAACCTGATGAAATATCAAGTCTTTCTAACACTGGGGTGGAGCATGGGCTCTGAGTTATGGCTTGAGGAAGGGGACTGGGCTGCGCTGAATTATCCAAACTCTTTGTTGTTCAGTTGTGTTTGACTCTTTGTGACCCTATTTGAGCTTTTCATGGCAAAGCTACTGGAGTGGTTTGCCATCTCCTTCTGCAGCTCATTTTACAGGTGAGGAAACTGAGGCCAACAGAGTGAAGTGACTTGTCCAGGGTCACACAGCTAGTAAGGGTCTGAGGTCAGGTTTGAACTCAGGAAGATGAGTCTTCCTGACCTTAGGCCCCATACTGGCATTCTATCTACTATCCACCTAGCTGCCCCAGAGCTGACACTCTGACCCAGTGCCATTTATGAATGTTGTGGACCACCTCTGAGAAGACTGAAGGGGTTGGATGTGCTGCTTCATTGTTTCTCAGCCATGGACCCCTGTGGCAGCCTTCTCTTTTAAGAATAATGTTTTAAAATGCACAAAATACAGAGGATTATGAAAGAAACCAATTATGTTGAAATGTGATGTGCCAAAATACTGACTAAAGTTCAGAGAGCCCAGGGTAAGAATACATGAGTGAGGGGAGCAGTCTTGCCCTCCTTAGTCCCAGGCTTCCAATACTTATGAATCTGTGATAAATTGCTGTGTGGGTAGTCTCTCCACTGAGCTAGATTGCAGCTCTTCTCTAGCTTAGATGGTCTGAAAGCAGCAGCTTGGCCAAAAATGTCATTCCCCTGTTGGCTAATGTAGTGGTTAAAAAATTTTAACCAGCATTTATTAAGTGCCCACTGTGTGCTAAGAGTTTTATCAATATTATCTCATTTGATCCTCACAACTCTTCTGTGAAGTAGGTGCTGTTACTATCCCCACCCTACAGATGAGGAAATTGAGGCACACAGAGCATAAGTGACTTGTCCAGGGCCACACAGCTAGTAAGTGTCTGAGGCAGGATTGGAACTCACGTCTTCCTGACTCTGAGTCTTGGACTCTCCACTCCACTACCTTGCTGCCCCTGATGAGTCTCTCTGAAGTTAGTTGGGCTGATGCTTGGACACAAGGCCTTTCTCCAGGGCAATATTAGAAGCTTGCCCAGCTCATGTTGTGCTGATGCACCTTTTAAGAACCCGGAGTTGCCACCACAGCCATAGCCATGGCGAGATCTCAGAGGAAGAAGACACAGCTGAAGGATCGTCACCACATCCCACACAAAGGGACGACTGTGGAGAGGGGCCTCCAGCCATGGACTGATGAGGGAGCTGAGCTCTGCGTAATCAGCCGCTGCTTCTGGTCCCCCCAGTGCCCTCTGCTCACCAGCTGGTTTGAGACGTCCCCGTGGTCCTTCCTTGTCATGCCCTCGCCAATGGCTGACTTCATCAGACGGGAGAGGGAAGGAAGCACGTTGATGGGAGGGTAGATCTGAGGGAGGAGAAAGGGAGAACAGGAGTTAGGGGAGGACAGAAAGGGAAGTGGGGAAATGCGCAGTGGCCACCCCCCTTGGTCCTCTCCAGGTGTGGGGATGCTGCCCGCTGGTGCCTCCTCCACCCACTCTGGAGAGGTCCTGGGTGTGCAGAGGGGAGCGCCTCCAGCCTGAGCCTGGTTTTAGTTTAGCGCGGCACTCAGCACAGTATTTAACAAATGCTTATTGCCTGGCTAATAGCTCCATGAGTGCCTTCTCCCCGCTGGTCAGAAGCCAACTGCACACATTGTGAGTGGGCTATTTTTTTGGCCTCAGGATTCCCTTTTTCTAATCAGGATGAGATAGGGAAGGTGAGGGAAAAGAGAGGGGAAACCTGCCCTTATTCCTAAATTCTAGGCCATTGGAACACACTGATGTTTGGGGAACTGGGAGGAGGCCATTTTCAGGAGTGGAGGGAGTGCTGACTTTGAAGTCAGAGGCCTTGGCTTTGAATCCCAACTCGGCCATTTACTAACTGTGACTACTCAATCTCTCTTGGCCTCAGTTTCCCCACAAAAGGAGGGAGTGTCAAATCCTCCCCATGTTTGTGTCCATTCTCTTAACAGACTGTGGAAATGAGGCATCTGCTTGTAGGTCTCCTTCTGAGTGGTTCAAAGACCGTAGGTCTGGGCTGGGAGAGGAAGTGGCATTGAGCAGGAAGAACGTGAAGGGGTGGGAAGCTGGTAGCACCTGTCTGTTGTGCAGCTGTCTGTCCACATAGATCTGTCCCTCCGTAATGAAGCCAGTCAGGTCAGGGATGGGGTGGGTGATATCTGGAATAGAGAGTTTGGACTTGAGTGGCACTGGGAACCACCTTCTCCCCATCAGACCAAGAAACCATGTCTTTTCCGATGAATATCAGAGAATCATAGATTTGTTAGAGTTGGAAGGGACTTTAGGAGACACCTACTCCAACCCTCTTCATTTTACAAATGGGGAAACCAGGGCACAGAGTGGTTAAGGGACTTGTCAATGGTCAGGCATTCTGACTCTGGGGAGAAGTGGAAGATAGGACTGAAGCAAGGGGAGAGGTGGCAAGGGATGTTGTTGGAGGTGGAGAGGAAGCTGGCAGGGGAGGCCTCACCATCATTGGGCATTGTGAGAATGGGGATCTGCGTGATGGAACCTGCCCGGCCTGCCACTCGGCCTGCTCGCTCATAGATGGTGGCCAGATCCGTGTACATGTACCCAGGGAAGCCACGTCGGCCAGGGACCTCCTCTCTGGCAGCTGAGACCTGGATGTGCCCGCCATGGGCATCAGGGAGAGAGACAGAGATTCAGAGAGAGTCACCCTGAGACAAGGCAGACAGAAACAGCAGTAGAGAGGCAGGAAGAGAGATAGACTAAGGCAGAAAAGCAGAAAGAGAACCTGGGATAGAAGGATTCGTCAAAGGAGTTGAGGTCCACCAGCTCTCTCTTCTCCCAGAGTTCCTGGCTCCAAGGAGGGACTGAAATGGTGCCTTTCTACTGCCTCCCCGCCTGACCCCCCTCCACATCCTCTTCCCCACCCCCTGCCCCAGCCCCCAGCCTCACCTCTCTCAGGGCCTCTGCGTAGGAGCTCATGTCTGTTAGTATGACTAACACATGCTTCTCACACTGATAGGCAAGGAACTCAGCTGTGGTCAGGGCTAGGCGAGGCGTGATGATCCGTTCAATCCTGGGGGTATGAGGAGTGGAGAAGAGAGTTAATGTCCTCAGGTTCCACCTGGGCTTGTGGGCATGGGCGGTGAGGTCACCTCCTGGGTTCCAGCTCACTTGAGGTCAGTGGAACAGAATAAGCACCTGTGCTCCATCCACAGGACACGCGGACACAGCCATAGCTGACCCTCTAAGGAGGTTGCCAGGGGCAGTGGGGGGCAGGGGGACAGCATTGCAGAGGAATGCTCTTCTGCGTGGATGGACTTTCTTTTGGATGTGTTTCCATGGTCAGAGGACACACCTTCCACCCGAGCTAACTGGCCCCTGCTGTGGCTTATTGTCTTCAAGAGCTGCCTGAGCCACTGAGAGGCTGGATGACGTGCCTGAGGTCTCTAGCAGAAGTGGGACTTGAACCCAGGGAAATGGATAGAGTGCTGGACTTGGAGTTGGGCGGACCTGAGTTCAAATCCTGCTTACCAGCTTGTGACCCTGGGCAAGTCACTTAACCTCGGCTTTAGCTTCCTCACCCATAAAACAGGGGTATGATAGCACCCACCTCCCAGGGTTGCTATGAGGACTGACGGAGTGATTTAATGTATGTGAAGCCTCTTACAAACCTCAACGTACTATACACGTGTCAGCCCTTTCTGCTCTTTGTTCTGGGCTGGCTCTGTCCGTTCTGCCACGATTATGCTAGGTTATGCCAGAGCAGCCCAGGCAACAAAGAGAGGCAGACGTAGGAAGAGGGGGGGGGGCGGGCGGGAGACTGGAGCTTGATGATGGAGTGTCTTGTGGGGGCTAGGAGGTCAGTGTGAGGGTTCGAACATGCCCCTTCCCCCATCCCCACCAGGGAGTCTGGGAAATGGGAAGCTGGCTGACGTGGAGTGTCCTCCTCACAAGGAAACACGCCTTCCACCTCCAGATGGAGCTGAGGAGCTCATAGGACAGACAAGCAGAGCTTCTCCTCTCTCTCTCTCTTCTTTTTTCCCCTTCTTTTGGACACTGCTAATCCAGGAATTCCTTTTGCGTGACTACATATTAGCAATGGCCTTTGGTTTTCTTGCCTTCTCGATGGGTGGAGGAGAGAATTTGGAACTGGAAATAAAAATGAATGTGTAGGGAGCTTGCTCCAGCAGCATCCAGAGCCTTGGGAGTAAAAATGACTGGAATTTCCAACGTACTTTATGCATATTACTCCCTTTCAATCTCACAGTAGTCTCATGAGGCAGGGCTCTTTTACTGCCCCCACTTCACAGATGAGAAAACTGAGGCTTAGACAGTCTTAGTGACTTACTCATAGTCACACAAGTAGTTGAAGAGAAGAGGGACATGAATGTGGGTGTGTCCTATATTCTCCACTTAAAAGGTAGATAAGATGTGTTTGTTGTTTCCCGAATAGAGGGGCACAAACCAGCACTGTTGAGGCCAGAGAATTCTCTGCCTGACTCCAGGAGGGGAGGCTCAGTAGCTGGAGACACTGGCCATTGGCCTTTATCCTCTTGTGGGGCACTTGAAAGGCACCACCAGTCTCTGGAAACTCCTTCACTTCCTAGGATTTCCCTCAAACCTCAGGACTGGAAAGCAGGTCTTGCTGCTGCCTCCACACCCATTGCACTAGCCACAGTACCACACCGCCTCTCCCCAGTAGATGATGGAGAGTGGGGATGACGGGGATCAGCAGGGCTAGAACATCCAGAGGACAAGGGGACATGTATTCAGAGGTGGAAAGCAGGGTCTTGTCTGGCTGTGAAGGGAGGGGAGAAGGGAGGCACGCATTCATGTGGCACCTACTGCATGCCAGCACTGTGAAGGGCTTTACATGTAGGATCTCCTTTGACTCTCATACTGACTGGGAAGCAGTCATCTAGAGGTTAAGTGACTTGTCCAGGATCACACAGTAAATATCTGGGAATGGATTTGAACTGGTCTTCCTGATTCAAGGGCCAGCTTAATAAATGTTTATTGCTTGGTTGACAGGAAATTGTGATCAGAGAAGGAAATTTCCAGTTTCTGGATAATAATAACAACCCACATTTGTACAGTGTTTTCAGGTTTGCAAAATGCTTTCCATATATTGTCTCAACTACTCCTCAACCTTGTTATTATTGTATTATAGTGATATTGTAATATTATTAACGGGATCTCATAGATCAGGAGGGTGAGGCAGAGATAGGCTGTGACTTGCCCAGGGTCACAACAGCCATCACACCATCTGGGAGCTGCTTCAGGTGTTGGTAGCATTGCTGAGTCACTGGCACTCCTGAGATCCGGGCACGAGTCTAGCTTTGCTTCTGACTCGATGGATGATTCGGGGCCTTGTTTTTCTCCTTTGTAAAATGGGATGCTTGAGCTTGATGGCCTCTGACGTTCCTGCCAGCTCTCCATCTGGGATCCCATGATCCCTGAAAGTAGTGCATTGTCACGAAAGGAGAACCAGCCTCAGGCAGAGACACCCAGGTCCAAGGTCGACCTCCGACCCATGCAGACTGCGTCACCCTGGGCAAGACTCGTTCTGTCCCAGTGGTCTAGGCAGCTCTGAGACAGCGAGCTTCTCTGCAGTAGTAGAGGGGCTTTCCTCACCTGGGAGTTCTCTTTGTTGATGCTTAAGTTCTAAGTACAGTCCTCACTAGCCAGGCTCTCTAAGGTTCGTTTCAGTATGGAGACGCTATTGTTCCGTGGTGCGTGTGATGCTCTGGGACACCAGTGGTCATAGCCCAAGTCTTGTGTTTAGAAGCAACCTCTTCCCACCAGCCTCCCTCAGAAGGAAAGTGCTAACCCCTTCAGGAGATGCCTCCCGGCACTTTCAGCTTGATTTTGTATTGTTAGTCTTATTTCTGTCAAGGGATTGTTAGCTCCTGGAGGGTAGGGACCTGGGCTTCTCTAAATTTTGTATTCCTTTGTTGTGCCGAGAGCATAGCAGACACTCAGTGAGTGAGTTTTGAGAGACAGACAGACAAACAGACAGACAGACACACAGAGAGACTATGACACACACGCATATAGAGACAGAGACAGAGACAGAGAGTACAAATAGAGGCAGAGAAAAGAAAGCGAGGCACAGAGAGCGCATCAGAATGTGGGAAGTCCAAGTTCCATCTCAGGAGACTTCACAGAGTCAGAGCCTTTTAATAGGTGTGGGCAGGGTAGGAGAAAGGGTTCCAAGGAGCTAGGGGGCTCACGTGGGGTCGTTGGCCAGGTTCAGGAACAGGCAGACATTGCCCATGGTGCCATTCTGCTCAAAGTCAGACTTGAAGAATCGAGCTGTCTCCATGTTTACCTGGTCATTGAGTGGGGGAAGGTCACAGGTGAGGTGGGGACAAGAAAGAGAGCTCCATCCCTCCCCACTGGATGATGGGAGGGAAAGAAAGAGAAAATCTAACGATTTTCTGAAGGACAGAGCCTGGATATGCATTTTCCTCTGGCTTCCCCAGAGGGTAGCTGAGCCAGCCTTGAAGCAGGCATGGGGTTTGGCAGGTGAGAAGGGCAGCTGAGGAAGTGGGGTGTGTGAAGGGGGCGGGGCAATGCCTGTCCAGCTCTTCCCTGTGGTCCTTAGCCAAGCTTAGGTGCTTACACTGAGAGCAGGAGCTATAATGTCACCCAGGGCACCTGGCCCACCCTTGTTGACTAGGTGCTAAGCTCAGTGGTTTCTGTGCTGCTGGAGGACCTTCTGCTAGTGCTGCCAGCCCACTTTAAAGTCAAGAGCCTCTAATCCACCATCCTGGAAGCCCCATTGCTACGCCTTAGTTACAGTTCTGCTGAGAGCCAAGGCTGAGTTCCCTCAGGTCAGGCTGGCTGACTCCTCCCTACAATTATCTCCTCTCCCTTAGCTCCCACTTTCCTGGGCCATACTGGAAGCCATTCCCTGCTAACTTCTGATTTCCAAGACCTTCTTTCTTCCTCCTTTTCTCTCTTTCCTTCTGAGCTGTCTGGAGCCACCCATCACAGAGCCTCCCCTCCTCCCCATCTGGCCCCATGAAAGTCTCAGACCCACTTTCTGATTTGCTCACCCCCATGGCTGCAAACACAATGGCAAAGTTATCCTCATGATAATCTATGACATCCTTGGATTTTTTCACCAGCCCCGCCTGGCGGCAAATCTGTGCAGCAATCTATTAGGGATCAAAAAGAGGGGGGAGGGAGAGAGACAGAGAGACAGAGAGAGGGGGAGGGAGAGAAAGAGAAGGGAGAGACAGGGGAGGAGGGAAGGAGAGAGAGAGAGACGTACAGACAAGAGGCAGATAGATGAGAGAGAGGGAGGGAGAGGAGGGAAGGAGGGGGAGAGGGAAAGAGGGAGACAAATGAGAGAGACAGAGATAGAGAGGGAGGGGAAGAGAAGGGAGAGATAGAGGGGGGAGGGAAGGAAAGAGAGAGAAAGAGAGACGGGGGGAGGGAGAAAGAAGAAGGAAGAGAGGAGACAGACAGACAAGAGAGATGCAGAAAGAGACAGAGATAGAGACAGAGTGACAGAAACAGAGAGGAACAAGGGAAAGAGGGAGAGGGAGAAAGAAAGAGACAGAGAAAGACAGGGAGCATTAGCATCAGAATGTGAGGAGTTGGTGTTCCATCCTAGGAGACTACAGACAGCTCAGAGCCCTTTTAATAGGCTGTATCATGTCTCCTCACTTTTGGTGGGAAGACTGAAGCTCAAAGTGAAGCCAAGAGTTATTAACCACACAACAGTAAAACGTGTGTGTGTGTGTGCGCATGTGCATATGTGTGTGTATGTGCTGGTATTTGGGGAATAAGAATGACTAAATGACCAGATGGAGAAACTGAGGCATGCTCAGAGGATGGAATGGATCCTACCTCGGGGAAAGTTGATATTTTCCTCTCCAAGGCACCCAGCTGCTGGTGGGGGAAGGGAGCTTGATATGATAGGATATGGTGTATGCTATTATGTGATGTAATCTAATTAATATGTGTGAAACATGCCAGAATGCTAGCTCTTAGTACATGGCGCTTTAAAGTTTACAGCATGTTTTTGTGCATTTTCTCGGTTGATCTTCGTAGTAACCCAGGTAGGTCGATACCATAGGTATTATTGTACCCATTTCACATGTATGGAAACAGAATGAAAGAGAATAGGTGAACTGGGTAGCATCACGCAGGTAATAGGAGTGAGAGGCAGGATTCAAACCCAGGCCTTTTAGACTCCCAACCAGCTTATTTTTCACTACGCAGCACTGATAATTGATAAAGCTAAGGACCTGGAGTGGAACCCAGAAAGCATCCAGGGCTCCTGTGCATCCTAGAGGAAGGTGGAGGCCAGGACACCAGGCTTAGCCGGGGTCAGACAGGCTGTGGAGCCTGGCACCAGCCCTTGGGTTCCCCCAGGAGTATGAGGCATGCCCAAATGGACCCCAGCCCAGCTCTTCTCACCTCATTGTGGGGGAGTCCAGCTGCAGAGAAGATGGGGATCTTCTGGCCACGGGCAATGCTGTTCATGATGTCAATGGGTGAGATGCCTGTCTGGATCATCTCCTCGGGGTAGATGCGGTTATGGGGGTTGATTGGCTGACCTGGGGCCAGAAGGTGGGGGGGCACAGGGAGGGGGTGAGATAGGTTTTGGGTGGGACTTGCTATATCCAATGAGCCTCTGATTTCCCTCCAACTATAGTCCCCAGACCCACAAGTGAGGAAAGAGCCCTAGGAGAAGGAAGGGCAGGGAGGCCAGCCTGATAATGGTGAAATAATCCCTAGAGGACACTCCGATGTTTGAGGATGCAGGAGTTTGACACACAGCAGTGGGGCTGGTTTAGTGATAGACGTGTCATCAAGTCCTGCACTGACCTTCTGCCTCGCACTGGGCTGGCGTCCTTGACTCAGTGGACAATCCTGGAGAGGTCACTTCCTCTTTCTCAGCCTTGAGTCTCCTCATTTGTAAAATGATGTAACGGACGCCGGTTTGGCTCTGACATTCTGTCTTTTTAGACCTCTCTCAGCCCTGACGTGTCCTCAGATGTCTCCTCAGTCTGACATTTTATGTTCTAAGGTCCCTCCTGGCTCTGATCTTTTGTTCTGAGGTCCTTCCCGGACCTGACCTTCTCAGGTCCTTTCTAAGGTCTCTTTCAGTATTGACATTTCATATTCTAAGGACCTTCTGTGTCTAGGATTCAATATTTTGTTGTGGACAGTCTTAGAGAAGAGTGAAAGAACGCGTCCCCTTCCATTTTTTGCCGAGGTGGGCAGGGGGGGAGACCTGTGGTGGGACTGGAACAACAGATTCTGTATGAATGACCACACTTATCTGCCTTGCTAATGATTTCTCCTGCACTCCTTTAAGTCTAGATCAGGGGTGGAGAACCTGTGGCCTCAATGCCACATGTGACCCTCTAGGTCCTTAAGTGTGGCCTTTTGATTGAATCCAAACTTTACAGAACAAATTCTTTTAATAAAAGGATTTGTTCTGTGAAACTTAAATTCAGTCTAAAGGCTGCACCCAAAGACCTAGAAGGTCACATGTGGCCTCGAGGCAAGTTGGTCCCTGGTCTAGACAATCAACAGAGCAGTAAATCATGCCCTGACTGAGAGAGAGCATTTGCTGAGTTACAAAGTGTAAAAGCTCACACCTAGAATTGGAGAACTGACTTTGGCAAGCTGGCATGAGCTAGCTCCAGCACATTCCAATGCTACCAGACATGGCTAAACAGATGTTTTCTTTCTTCCTTTTCTATTTTTTGTTACAGGGGACAGATTGTTGGGTGGAGGGATATATTTGGACATGAAGAAGATCTGAAGGGCAGTCCCTAGGGATGGGGAAAGGGGTCCTGAAGTCCACTCACAGCTACTGGTCACTCACCATTGATGTCCAGAAAATCTTCAGCCATAACCTCTGGCCCTTGGTCAATGGGTTTGCCAGAACCATTGAAAACTCGACCTAAGTGGAAGGAAGTAGGAAGAAGTCAGGGAATAAGAGAAATGTTTGGAACTCAGAAAAAATTAGAAATAAGTTAATTAGTTAACTGATAATTACTTAATTCAAAACAGTTAATTACTTAATTGTCTGTTTCCCTGCCTTGACACCCTCTAGCTATCCAGGGATTTTTCCAATAGTTTTCTCTCCCAATCCCTGTCCCATGTTCCCTGGGGCTTTCTGAGCACAGTATTCTCACCTTTGCCATCTAACCAAGGAAACTAGTTCTAATAGAGGGGAATTCCAGGGCATGGAAGAGGAAAAGGCAGGGCCATGGGAGGGTGGTAGAGAAGTACTCTGGGAACACACAAGACCTTCGGGTGCCCTTCCCAAGAAGCATCTTGGGATAGTGGGAAGAGCATGGGACTCAGATTTAGAAGACTTTGATTCTAAGCCGAGTTCCACTAAAGATTAGCTGGATGACCTTGGACAAATCACTTTCTCTATGAGCATCTGTTTCCTCATCTCTTAAATAGGAAAAAAGTATGCTCTTGGTGCGTCCAGCTCTGATGTTCTGTATTCTAAGGTCCTTCCTCAATTTGACGTTCTAAACTGGAAGGTACCTTAAAGGTCATCGAGTCCTTCATTTTACATATGAGGAAACCGAGGGCCAGAAAAATTAGGTGAATTTCCCAAGGTGACACAGGTCACTAGTGGCAAGTGTGGGATCTGAACCCATGTCCTTCCTCAGCCTCAAGTTCTCACTTTCCACCCACCAAACTATGATGTCTCTGCAGCATCTTGTGAGGCAGCTGACAACTTTGCCTGTGCCTGGAGTTGTCCATTCCTAAGCCTGTCCCTTACCTAGCATGTCTTCAGATACAGGAGTGCGGAGGATGTCACCAGTAAACTCACAGGTTGTTTTCTGAGCATCAATCCCCGAGGTCCCTTCAAATACCTGAGGGGACAAGGAGGTGAGGAGTGTGGTGGTGGTGGTGGTGGTGACGGTGATAACTGACAGCTAAACAGGCCGTCCTCAAAGTCTCTGTGTGGTTTTAAGCTGTAAAAGCTTAAATATTAAATATAGCTTTAACAGCTTAAAACTGTGCCATAGTGCTTTGGGAAACCCTGTGTAACTGTCATTTATAATCATCACCATCATAATAATAAACATTACATTTCATATATTTCATATTGTTGTATGTATGTATTATCAGAGCTTCAACCTTTCCTAATTGCTTCTGATACATTTCCCCATTTGATCTTCAAACAACCCAGTGAGATGCTTGTTCTCCCATTTTGTAGATGAGGGATCTGAGTCTGGGAGAGATTAAGTCATTTGGCCAAGTTAAATAACGAAGAAGTGTCTAGGTTGGGCCTTGAATCGGACCATTCCAGAGGCAGAATTCAAACCCAGATATCTTCTGACTCTGGGGCTAGCATTCTTTCTGGCTTCACCTTTGGTCAATATGTCAAGGTTCTGTGATTTTACTGAGGTGGGGGCTCCTTTCACTGATGAAGATCCCAAACTACTCTATATCTGTCACTTAGTAGGAAGATCCCAAGAGTTGCTGTGGGGCCAGAGAGGTTAAGGCACTTGCTTGTGGTCACCCAGTGGCTAAATGTGAAGATCCAGGATCCAATTCAGTCATCTAATTCCATAAATATTCATTAATTCATTCCACTGTACATACTGGGGGCTAAAAAGACAAAAACGAAGCTCCCTCCTCAAGGAGCTTTGCAACCTGACTCCAGCCTACCTTTCCAGACATTCCTCATATTCATGAAATCTGTGGTCCAGCCTAACCAGTCTTCTTAATCTTCTTCACACGTGACATTCCATCCCTATCTCTGGACCTTTGTCCAGGCTGTGACACCAACCTGGAATATTCTCCATTCTCACCTCTGCCTCCTTGAATCCTTAGTTTGTTTCAGAGCTCAGCTCAAATGTCACCTTTTCTGCTCCTCCAGCTACTAGTCCCTCCATAGTTGCCTTTTATTAATCTTGCATGTACTTTGTATGTATGTTTAAGGGTTTGTGTTGTCCCTCCTTATAGAATGCTGTGTGGTGAGACAAAGGGAGAATACGTGGTTCTGCCCTTGGGAAACTCCCAGTCTGGTTGGTGAGACAACATTCACACCAACAGAACCACTTGAGAGCCAGCTCAGACCAATCTAGACAAGGGCTGGACCTCAGAGTAGACACTAGGTGCTACTGTTGGTGGAATCAGGGAAGTCTTCCTAGAGGCAGTGGGATCTGAGCTGGGCCTTGAAGAGAGGAGGGAGGAGGGTGTTCTTTGGGGAGGGACCAGAATGAGGAGCAGAGATGCAGGGCCCTACCCCTCTATCCTTACCAACATGGAGTCTGCCTTCTTACCTGAACGATGGCCTTGGTGCCAGCCACCTCCAGGACCTGCCCGCTTCTCTGAGTGCCATTTGGGAGGGTGAAGTTGACGATCTCAGCATATTGGGCAAACTAGAGAGAATGCAGAGCACCCAGGAAAAAGAGGTGAGAGCAAGGAGGGCAGAGGAGAGCATTGGTCAGCCACCCACTCCTTCCCATGTGAGGGAAGAGGAGTCCAGAGATAGGGTTTTGACACTGACTTACTGTGTGACCTTGCTCAAGTAATTCACCTCTCTGAGCTGTGGTTTCCTCACTCACAAAATATCATTGAGGCAGATGCCTCAATGGTGCCCAAGGGTGTGCAGGAGCCAGCTTGTTAACTTTGCTACAAATCAGGGATCGAATTACTGTTTTGTTGACTGTTGAGACGTAAGAAAATGCAATAATGATGATGATAAGGACACAGATTCAGCTGAGAAGTGTATTGTTCACACATTTTCTCCCCTAGAGAGCTGGTTGCTAAACTTTTACCAGCACATTGATGAAGGTGCCTTGGAAGTCATTTAGTTTCCTTCATTATACAATTTTTTTTGGGGGGGTATGGGTTGTGATTGGCTGTGTCATTGGAGAGAACATCCAAACTGATGAGATCACAGATTTGTCTTGAGCCGCCAAATGTTACCGTTATCCTCCTCCATAGAATTTAATTCTCCTTCCCCTACAATCACATCTGCTCTTCATAATCTGGGGTCAGGACTCTTTCCTTTTAAAATTAAATTTTATTTTTTTAGCAGAGAAAATTAACTTTCTTCTTCTTCTGTCATCCCTTCCTAATTGAGAAAGAAAGAAAAATAAAACCCTGATTACATAAATGTGTGGTTGAAATTCCTTCATTTTATAGAGGAAGAAATATGACCAAAGAGATGTGACTTGCCAAGGTCACACAGCAAGGAAGACAGCTGGGGCTGGAGGCGGGCTCATCTGCCTTGGATCTTCCTGCTCCATGGAGCACTTGTGTCCCCCAAAGGGTTCCGTGGTGGGGAGAAGCAGAGCCAAGAAAGGTTTATATCCCTGCTGAGATCTTCATCTTCTTCACACATGACATTCTGTTTCCTGTCTCTGGACCTTTGCCCAGGCTGTGACACTGCCCTGCTGAGACTCTGAGGGATGTCTAGGAAATTTAGGACCCGTCGGCTCTGTGAAGATGGGGTGTGTGTGTGTGTGTATGAGAAAGAGTCATTGATCCCCTCCTTCCCCCGCAAACCCTGGGGCTGGACTGAATGAAGCCAGAGGCTGTTGCTTGTTCTAAATCATCCCTCCCCCTGCTCCCAGTAGTCTTGTTCTTGGCCACAAGAGGGTAGACAAGACCAAGGTCAGGCGGACAAGGCAGAAACCCTGAAGCCAAAGGAGTTTTCTACTTGACTCTTACTCTGCCCCTACCCCTGCCCTCATTCCCGTCTCTGCTCCTCTCACTATCTGTCCATCTTTCTGTCCTTGTACTTGCCCCTGTCTCTGCCCTGTCTCCTTTACTTGTTGTCATCCTCTCTGCCTGTCCCGGTCTCCCTCCCTGCTTCCATACCCGACACCTTCTCTTCCCCAGACCCAGATTTCAGACTGGGAAGGTCATCGAGCCCAACCCCTTCATCTTTACAAAGGAGGGAACCCACGCATAGACAGATTAAGTGACCTGCCCAGTGCCACGCGGCCAATGTATGTCTGAGGTACAGCAGAGTCTTCCTGACTTCAGGCCGCTGTTTGTCTCTGCTGCCCTGTGTCCCAGCTCCTTCCTTGCTTCTCTCTTGCTTCTCTCTCTCCCTCCCTCCCTCCCTCTCTCTCTCTGTCTCTTTCCCTCCCTCCCTCCCTCCTTTTCTCTCTTTCTCCATTTCCTTTCCTTCTTTGTTCCTGTTTCTGTCCTGTTCCTCTGTCTATTCCTGGCTTCTCTGTCCCTGTCTCTCTCTCAGTTCCTGTCCCTGTTTCTCTCCTTACCCCCATTTCTCTCCCTGCCTCTGTCTCTGTTCATCCATGTCCTTACATCCTTGTCCTCTGCCCTATCCCTTGTCCTTACCCCCTCTCGATCCCCATCCCTGTCCCTTTCCTTTTTCCTGTCTCCTTCCCTGCTCCTGTCTGTCTTTCTTATCCTTTCTCTGTCTATTCCTGTCTTCTTCCCTTTCCCCATCTCTCTCTCAGCTCCTGTCCTTCTTTCTCTCCCTGCTCCTGTCTCTGTCACTGTCTCTAACTCTGCCCCCACTCTTGTCCCTTTCACTATAAAAACTGGTGCTTCTTCCACCACCCTTCACTGATAAATGGAGTGAAATGGAGGCTCTGAGCTTGGGCTGGGGCTAGGAGGACAGCGCCATTTTGGGCATGCTTCCCCAGGATGTTTTCTCTCTACTGGGGAACGGATGCTCTATAGGGACCAAGCTCTTTGTACAACGTAGGGGTTGTCAGGAGATGGCGCTGTGGGGACAAACATGAAGAACCCGCAGTTTGGAAGTGAGAGGGCAATGGATTCTGGAACGTGGGTGGGGAAAGGCCCCTATGCCAGCATCTTAGCACTGTGTTTACCTGCCCCACACCCAATCCCAGCTGATCTAGGATTAGCTTGCTGTTTCCTATCAAGCTGTAGTTTCATAGAAGATTAGACCTGGGAGGTGTCTTCAGTTTTACATATGAGGAAACTGAGGCCAGAGAAAAGAAACTTTCCCAAGGCCATACAGTAAGTTAGTAGTGGAGCCAGACAGGACTGGAACTTGCCCCTCAGTTTAGGAGTCTTTCTGCCATGCCAGTGTCTTTGCTCTGATTGCACCAATGCCTTCTTCACCTCCACCTCATTTGAAACCCCTCCTCTTCCCCCACCCCCACTTCCTACTCAAAACTTTATTAGATTTCCCCCAACTCCTTATGCCTTCCCTCAATTATCTTGTACTTATTCTGTATATAAATGTATGTGAAAATGTTGTCTCCTCTGATTGAATGTAAACTGCCTGAGCACAGATGCTGCTTTTTCTGTCTTTGTACATCTAGTGCCTAGTACAGAGCCTAGTATATAGGCCTTCACTAAATGCTTACTGATTGATTGATTGGTACATTCCAAGGAGGTAACCAAATGAGGATGGTACCTGCCTTCAAGAAGCTTATGTTCTATTGTATTGGGTATGGGGTAGAAGGAGGGTAATGGAACTGGGTTAACTTTGGTTAGATATGACTATTTCCTATGAGCTTGGTGGTGAGACTTATTTGCTTCCCAAGTCAATGGTTCCTGAAATCTAGTGGCATTGTACCCTTGAATTACATATCTATGTGGACTATTATACTCATTATAATAACTCTTGGAATATATGATGCTGGGCCTTGTCCATCCACCATTTCACTTCATCCCTCACAGGGCCCTAGGAGACTGTCAGCATTGATACAACTTTTATAGGGGAGAAAATGGAGGTCTGTAGAGGGTAAATAGAGGGTACCTCAGGGTTACCCATGGAGTCAGTGTCAGAACAGGGAGTAGGAATCCTGATCTTTCCCCCTACCCCTCAGCCCAAGGCTCTTTCTACTGTACCATAAAAAAATGTATTCACCATGATAGATTTATTTGTCGTGTTACCTTGGCATCGAATGAAGGTTAAGGGAGATATTTTGTGTTTGTCAGGGACTGGGGAGGAAAAATGTCTTTCTTTAGAATGTGGCTTTATGGGTTTGGGGGCTAGGGAGGCAGAGTTTAGTAGGAGCAGTAGCAGATGTTGGGTGTAAGATAAAGAATGGGGAGACAGAATTTGGGGAAGTGCATTGTGGGTCAGAAATGAATAAGAGGGAAGCAGCTTCAGGGAAGGGGTTCAGATTCTTCCATGGCCACTCCCCCATCTTCCTACCTTTACATTATCCAGAACAACCAAAGGCCCGTTGACGCTGCACACAGTCCTGTAGGCTGAGGAAGAAGACAGAAGATAGATGAATTGGCCTCAAAAGCCATATAAATTGATCAGTCGATAAGCATTTATAAAGTGCTTGCTGTGCAGCAGGCAGTGTGCTAGCAGTTGGGGATAGAAAGACAAAAATGAAATGTCTCTGGTCTCACGGCACTTTTATTTTGTTAAGGGAAACCCAATTATGATCCATGTAAGTGATATTCCTGACTCCAGACCCAGTGCTCTATCCATTGCATCGATAGTGTGACCTTCAAAAAGGTTCAAAGAGATGATGAAGGCTGAGAAAAGGCCATGAGATTTGGTGATCTCTAAGAGAGCCGTTTCTGGAGCATCAGGGTTGGATTGCTGTGGGTTGCGGTCAGAGTGGGTAGTGAGGGAGAGGAAGCCTAAGGTATAGACAAATTTTTCAAGATTAGCCACAAAGACTAGTTAAGTCAGAGGACGACCATTATTCAGGGTGGAATGGCTAATGGAAGGCTTTTTAAGGAACAGAGAGGCTTAAGTATATTTGTGTTCGGATGGGAGGAAGCCAGTGGAGATGCACAAGAGAAGGGATGACAGACAGAGAGAGGTTCTAGGGAAGGCTGGAGAGAATGAAAGCCCAAGTGGAGGGGAAGCTCAGGTTCAAATAGGAATTTTATATCCGTTGGCCAAGGACTCGTACCTGCTGACCTCCATCGCCTCCCTCTGAAATCTCAGACTCTCACCTCTTTTCCCTTCTCTTCCCCCAACCCCCACTTTCTCTGCCTCTTCTTTCATGCAATCTTGGGTCTAGAATTGGAAGGGAACTTTGTGATTATCAGTCTACTACCCATTTTACAGATGAGGAAACTGAGGATCAGAGAACTGAATTGACCTGCCAAGATCACACAGGTATTAAGTAACACTATAGGATTTGGACACCAGTCTTCTGATGCCACGTCTAGACATTCCTTCTAGCACACCATGCTGTCTCTCTCTCTTTCCTTCTCTACCCTTTTCGTGTCTCTTCTTCTTCCCTCCTCTCCTCTTTCCTCTCTCCTTCCCTCTCTCTTCTTGTCTTCTCTCTTCCTTTCTTTCTCTTCCTTTCTCCCTTCACCTCCCTTCTCTCCGCTCCTCTCTTCTCTACTCTTCTCTCCTTTCCTTTCCTCTCTTCTCTTTCCTCTCTTCTTCCTTCTTTTTTCTCAGTCACCTCCCTTTCCCTTCCTTCTCCTCCCCACTCCTCTCTCTCCCACTTTCCCTTTCTCTTCCCTCTTTCCCCTCCTTCCTCCACTTTCCTCCAGCCCCTTCCCGCCCTCAGTTCTTCCTTCCCTGCCCATCCTACTCCTGACAGCTCGGGTGCATCCAGGCCATTAGCTGTGACAGGGGCAGCCACCATTGCTGTAAGGGTCATGCCCCTGACCAGGGCCCCTCCTCACCCTGAACACCTGCGGGAGGCTGGGGGAAGGGGGACAAGGCCTCCCATAGCTCTCATTGGCTGGGCCCTTCACAGATCACCACTTTCAGAATTAGAGAGGGCTTTTTAATCCCCAGGGGTTGCTTCCTCTCTTGCCCTCCCTTGCCCCCTCCAGCCTCAGCAGCTATAACCAACTCCTCCTCCCTCTCAGCACTGTGGGAATGACTCAGGCTTCCAGCCCTGCTCAGCCTCTGACACTGGACTTGGGCATTTCATTCATAATCGTTCGACTGTTGTCTCTGTATACCCAGCACCTGCCATGGAGCCTGGCACGTTGTAGTCCCTTAGCAAGTGCTAACTGAATCAAACTGACTAATAATGAGATTTTAAAAGTGGATGGGAAGTCAGTGTGGTATAATGGACAGAGAATTGTCCTCCAGGCTGGAGAAACCTCAGTTCAAATCTTCCCTTTGATATATACTGGCTGTGTGACCAAGGGCAAATCATTTAACTCCTCTGTGCTGCCAGAGGACTTTCTAGTGTCATATGTGACTGTCGGCAAGTTACAGAGCAGTGGCAGTGGGTGGGAATCTCCACACTTGGAGGTACTTATGTCAATCACAGCACAGGTTAGGACCTAATAATAATAGAGGACACTTACAACCTCAAAACATTTTGCATAAATTATTTCTTTGGAGTCTTACGAAACTCTGGGATGTAGAGAGAGGAAGTATTCTTTTATCCATTTTATGGATGAGGATAGCTGGATGATATAGATAATAGATAGGTAGATAGATGATAGGCTAACAAATAGAGATGGGTAGATAGGCAGATAGATGGATAGATAGATGGATAGACAGATGGTGGATAGATAGATATATGGATGAATGGCTGGATAGATAATGTACATAATGGATGTTTCCTCATATGTAAAATGAACTGGAGAAGGAAATGGCAAACCACTTCAGTATTTTTGGCCAAGAAAACCACAAATGGGATCATGAAGAGTTGGCCCCACTGAAACAACTGAACAGCCTCAACAGCTGATGCAAAGGTAGCTGGATTATGGATTGTTAAGTAGAGATAGGTAGATAGATAGATAAGCAGATAGCACTATGTATTAAGTCCCTATTATGGGCCAAGTGCTAGGGCAAGCAAGGTGATCTCTGACTTCAAGGGGAATACATTCTAGTGGGAGAAGATGACTCCTAAAAAGGAAAGAAGAGCTGGAAAGGAGTGTGGAGGAGCGTGTTGTGGGGAGTGATGTGGAGGCATGGTTCCTGGAAAGAGAAGGTAAAAGCTCACTTCAACAGAGCCCACCTCCTGGGGCAGCCCAAGATTCCAATATGGGGTGTGTGTGTGGGGGGAGAGAAGTAGAGGTAGAATTATATGGAGAAGTGAGGAAACTGAGGTTTAGAAAGGTGAAGTGATTGATATATGATCTCACAGGTATAGGATAGAAAGCCCACTTTTTGGCCAAGAAGACTGAGGTTCAAGTCTGTCTCTGATACGTATAGGCTGTGTGACCCTAGACAAGTCACTTTACTTCTCAGTGCCCCAGACAGCTCTTTAAGACTAGGAATTTCAGAGAAAGCACAGGCTTCCTTGGTAGAGGGAACTTCCTCTTCCCAGAATTCCCTATGCCAATGAAGTCATTGCTTCAATCATCCCAATCCTCCATCATGGAGGAAGCCTGGTGCTCAGTACTTTGCATTCATTCCCCTTGGCTCAGAGAGGTGGCCCATCCAAGCGAAAGTCTGGACTTCAAGCACTTTTGCCCCAGGAGGAAGAGTGCTCTTGTGGTCTCTAGCTAGACTGACCCATAGAGTACTTGCTGCTGGAGGCCTGAGTACTAAAAAAGAAACAGCAAAAAGAAGAGGGAGGCATTGGACAGTTACTACAGAGAAGAGGAATGGGCCTTGTTCTGCCCGGCCGCAGTAGGAGCCAGGAGTGGAAGCTGCAAAGAGATGTATTTAGACTTTATGTCAGAGGAAAACTACCCACAGTTGGAGCTGTCCAGAGGTGCAGTGGGATGTCTCGAAAGGTAATGAGTTCCCTGTCAATGGAAGTATTCAAGCACAGACTTGCTGACTACTTGCTTGTCAGACAGGTTATACAAGGGATTCTTTTTTAGGCATGGGTCACACTGGGGGGATCTCAGAGTTCACTTATACTACCAAGATTTTACAGTTATGTGTGATTCCTGAGTCAGGAGACCTAGATTCTAGATTCTGGACCCAAGTTGGATGTATGACCTTAGGCAGGTCCAGTGCCTTCTCAGGGTTCCAGTTTCCTCACCAGTAAAATGAGAGGTTGGACTGCCCTAGTGTTTCTCAAACTGTCTTGCCTGTCTGAGGGGTTATGCTTTGCTAGGTGTAATGGCTCCGTTGAGTGAGTACGTTAAGTGGATGCAGACAAAACATTCATTAGCATCAGTGGCAAGATCCTGCCTCCTTGTTGATCTGGAATTGTGCTGCTGTTCTCTAAGAACCTCCTCACCATCACCCTTGAATCCCACATGACCCTGTCTGCCACACCGGGTGGGTGGGTTCAGTGGCCTCCTCCACTAGGCACGTTAATTGTCAGTGAGCTATGACTGCCTGGTTGGAGAAGGAGCTCCCAGATCTTGGCTCTTCTGAACACTGACCTGTATGGCCTTAGCAAGTCTCTTCCCCTCCCCCTGGAAATGGAGGGGGTGAGTGGGATGACCTCTGAGATTCTCTCCAGATCCAGATCTTACGACTTAAAAAGATTTCTTTCACAAGGACAGTAATTGGCCAAGGTGTCTTAAGGACTTCACCCCATGTTCACCTTGTTGCAGCTGGGTGTAACAGTGGATAGAGTGTTGCTGTGTTTGGAGTCAGGAAGTTCTGAATACGAATCCTGCCTGTGTGAGTTTGGATGAGCCACTTCACCTCGGCCTCAGTTTCTCCATCTGTGAAATGGGGATAATCATCATAACACCTGTTCCACAGTTGTTGTAAGATTCAAATGAGAAAATATGTGAAAAAAGTTTTGTAAATCTTAAAGTGCCATATAAATGTTAGCTGTTATTAAAATATGTCCCAATGAGAAGAGATGTGGGGCCTTTGAATGCCCAAATGGGAACAGAATCTGGTCCTAGATAATTCAAAAGCAATGGATAGTAAGAAAAAAAAAAATGCCTTTTTTACCTGTCATGTGATTTGTGTATGTGAATGTGAAACCCTTCAGCACGAGGCCTAGATTTGACGTAGTTATGTAGGTTTCTCCCTCTAGAAAAACTAGATTACAGATTAGATTCTATGCCAAGACCAAGGAGCAGTGATGTTTGGGTTATCTGCTTTTCCTGGATCTGACTTTTCTATGCAGCAGGTAACTATGGTCACTCTTCAGGCCTCCAGCAGCTCAACTTGGTAGTTGGAGATAAGGTTGAATGAGCCAAAGCTTGGGGACTTACACTTGTGTATGAGCCACTAAGCAATATTGTGTCCCTAGCCTGAGCCCTAAGCCTGGACAGAGGGTGACCCTTAACCACAAGCACAGACTGAACATCAACTCTGACCTCTGTCTCTGGTCACAAACTGCCTGCTGCCCCTGGTCATAGAAAGACCTCTAATTCTGTTTATAGCTCTACCATTAGTCCTGGCCATAAACTCATCCCTGTTGTGGCTATAGCCTGATCATTGACCTTGGCCACACTGACCCCACATTACCACTACAGACTGACCCTTAACATTGGCCTTAGGGCCTAACTCTGGGCCCATACTGACCCCAGACCTTGGTCACCATAAGAACCCTAAGCCTGACCTGCGTGAAAGAATATGGAGAGCTCAATAACTCAGTGCTACTAATCTATATTCTTAGGAAATATCCATGAGGAAATGCAAAAAGGCCATTATTTATCATGCTCCAATCTGAATAAAAAATGTATATTCTCAAAGAAGACAAAAGACAGGAAGAGCCAATGTTAGAAGGGTTGTGGAAAAACAGGCACAGTAATGCTGTTTTCATGGATCTGTCGGAGTGAGGGCATTCATTTTGGAAAGCAGTTTGGAATGATAAGAATAAAAGGGCTAAAGTGTCCGTACCCTTTGGCCCAGAGATTTTGCAGGGTCATGCCCCAAGGAAGTCATAGATAAAAAAGAAAAGCCCCTTATAAATCGTGGCAGCTAAAAGAACTAGAAACAAAGCAAATGCCCATCGTTTGGGAAATGACCAAACCAAATTGAGGTACATGAGTGAAATAGATTATTGGCCTGTTGTCAGAAATGATGAATGTGATCAGTACAGAGAAACATGGGAAGGTCGACATGAACTGATACAGAGTGAAGGCAGCAGCACCAAGAAAACAAGAAAGACACCATGACTGCAACAATGTAGATGGAAAGAATGGCCACCAAACAATCAACAATGAGTTACAAAATTACAAAGAAGATGTATCTCTCTGCTATTTCACAGAAGTGGGAGATCCACAGGTATGAAAAATCACATGTGGTAAAAAAATGTTTTTGGTATTAATCAGTTCTGCTGATTTTTACTGTTCTTCCTCTTCAATTTTTCTTTTTTTTTCCTTAAAGTAAGGGATAGTCTCTGGGAAAGAGATGGAGAATCATGCAGGGGAGGATTTTAGGATGTAAAAACAAATATTGACAAGATTTAATGATTTTTTTTTGCCAATGTTATCAACCACGCGGAATTAGGAATAGGAAGAGGAAGGG
>CM053585.1:19490447-19501563 GCA_028646515.1 Pseudochirops corinnae
AGAGATTGAGATGTCAGCATCTACTGAGCGGAGAAGACAGAGCAAAGCAAAAGAGGTTCATTCAGAGCTGGCCAGAGAAAGGCAAGGGCCAGCCCATCGGAAAACTCCAACGCCATCATTAAGCTGCTGGGCGAGAAGAAAGCCTTGAACTCCGAGGTGGAAAGACGCAGAGTGGGTGGGCCGGGGCAGAGTAGGGAGCGGAGGGAGAGAAATCGCCAATTCTTGTCCCAGAAGAAAAGTCTTTCAACTTCACCCCCGCCTGGCCTGCCCCCCCCCCCACCCCATTTCACAGCTCCTGTCACATGAAATCCCCATTAAGCCTGACAATCAGCCGCTATTACCTCCCACGGGAGGGGGGGGAGGAGGAGAAAAGAAGGGATTGGGCAGAGGACAAAGACAAAAAAAACAGCCGTCAGTGCCCCCCCCCCCCCCCCCGCCCTGGGGGAGGGGCTTCCTTCAGTGGGCGATCTCGGCCAGGGAAGCTTAGGGGCTCACTGCAAAGAGTATACCCTTCGCAAAAATATTCCTTAGCTTTGTGTTTGAGACTCAGAGTCCCAGAATTATGGTCCGCCTCCCCCCATCTGCCTCTATCGTAGATCTTAGGACCTCAGAACCATCAGGCCCAACCAACTTCCTTTACAGAGGAAAATAAACTTGAGGAGTATGAATGCTTCAAGGTCACAAGACAGTAAATGGCAGAAACAGGATCTGACACTGGATCTTCTGGGAAAGAGCCGGTACTCTTTCCTTTATATCAGCTTCAAGCCCCCTTTGGACTGAGAAATCAGTCAGAGGTCCCGTCACCCTTAGAGCAACAAACAGTGAGTGGTGCAGTGAAGAGAGTTTGTGGCCCTGAGTCAGAAAGACTCCAGTTCAAATGCAGCCTCAGACACTTAGTAGCTATGTGATCCTGGGCAAGTCAGTTTATCCTGTTTTCCTCAGTTTCCTTATCTGTAAAAAGAGCTGGAGAAGGCAATTGCAAACCTCTCCAGTGTCTTTGCCAAGAAAACCCCAAAAGGGGTCACAAAGAGTCAGACGTGACTAGAAATGACTAAATGTGCCAAACTCTGTGGTAAGCTAAAAGACAATCCTTACCCTCAAGGAGCTTACATTCTAACAGAGGAAGACAACGCACAAAAGGGGACTGAAAAAGGGAATGAGCCTGCAAGGGGATATGGTGTCCAAGTTAGGAGAATCAGAATCAGGGTGGAGCTGAATGAACAGTGGTGGTCCTAGGCCCTTCCTCAAAGTGGAGACTGTAGGAAGACTTGCCAGTGGGAGAAGGGGCTAGCTTGGAGAGATGGTCCAGGGTTCCATTTTCTAAGCAGCTGGGTGACACAGTGGTTTGAGCACTGGACCTGGAGTCAGGATGACCTGAGCTTGAATGAGACTTCGTACACTGTGTGACCTTGGGCAAGTCACTTAACTTCTGTTTGCCTTAACTGTCTCCTCAGCTGTCAAGTAGGGATAATAATAGAGACTCTTTCCCAAGGATCAAATGAAATAGTATTTGTAAAGTGCTTAGTGAGGCACCTGGTACTTAATAAATACTTGTTTTCCTTCCTTTAGAACAGAGCCAAACCCTTGAGCCTGGCATTCAAGGCTTCTGGGTCTCCTCTCCCTTCTTGTGGATACCTCACTCCAATAGAATTTCCTCCATGAATTGTCTCTCTTGCTTCTGAACCTTCACAGCCTTCAAGGCCCAAGATTCTTCTGGGAAGCTTTTGCTGATTTCTCACACTCTGGATATCGACCCTAGATCACATAAACAATCTAGCATTTGAATTATATTTCAACCCTGAGCATCCTAGAGATTCAAACTGGAAGGGGTCTTAGATGTCATTTAGTCTAACCTACCTGCGTCAGTGAGAAAAGTGAGGCCTACAGAAAGCAAGAAGTGGCCTTGCTAGGATTTGAACCCAGGTCCCCTGATGCCTGTCTCCCACAAAGCTTTTTGGGGATCAGGGTGCTTTAGGCCACAAGCCAGTCTGAGATAGGATCTGTGGCTTCCTCATCAGACTGGGAGCTTGTGGGCACTTTGTCTCCTCCAGACTCAGCAGACAGAATATGGAAGGATTCTGAATGAACCATCTGCGCTGGCCAGTCAGCAAGCCTTTGAGAGACAAGGATGGTTTCTTCAGTTTTCCCATAGCTTGGAGAGGATGGGGGAGTAAGGCAGAGGGGGTGGGCAGCTGAGGCTCTGAGCAGTGCCCCTTGGCCACAGAGCCAGTGGGGACCACAGGAGGCAGGTTCAGGTCCCCAATTGGCCATTAGAATCATTCCTTGTTCCTTCAGTGAATTTTAAGAGCATGGACTCTGCTTGCCTACTTTTGTGGGTAAGGTGAGGAGAGAGGCAGGGTACTGGCTCAGATGACCTCTGTGGGGTCTTTAGCAGGACTTCTCAGATCTTTTTAGACGCTCCCTCAAGGAGCCCCTGAGCTCCTCCAGCCTCCACTCCCCCTCTTCTCTTGTGTAACCTGCTCATTGTACTATCTGACAGTTTTTACGGAGCTGTCAGTCCCAGGCAAGTCCCCTCTCCTAACCCCCAACCCCTACCCCCCTCCAACCCCCTGCTGGCTCCCCTGTCAAAGGCCCAGCGGGGGATCCCCCACCAGCCCACTAATTAGGGCCTGGGGACCAGCAGACCAAGCACACCTGCAGCATCATGTGAGGGGATGGCAGAGAAAGGCTGGGGTTGCCCATGCGTGAGGCTGTGGGGTGGGAGGGGGGCACAGGAGACATCACTGTGGTGTGGGCCCTGTTACCTCTTGGCCAGATTCTGGATGGTGGATTGCAGTGGGAAGAAGGGTTAGGGAGGGTGACAATAGGAAAGAGGGAGGAGGAGGGACAGGGGTGACAGCACAGAGATTGGGGAAGGAGAGGAGGAGGGATGGGGTGACAGCATAGAGACTGGGGGGCAGGAAAGGATTGGGAATGATACACTTACAAAATATCAGAGCTTGAAGGACCTCGGGGGCCACCGAGTCCGACCTCCTCATTTTGCAGAGGAGGGAACTGAGTCACAGGGAGGGAGGGAGGATGGGAGAAAGGGAGATGAGCCTCAGCCTGGCACCCAGATCCATTCTCTCTCAATGCTCCAGACCTGTCTTCCCAGCCTCATCCACAGCTAATGAATATGTATGTTGTCTACAGACTAGCTTTGGCTCAGATGTTCCCTGAGCCTGGAGTATTGCCACCACAGCCCCATCCCTGCACTTTTCATATGTAGCCATCCTTCAGGTGATGCAACATACCATTGAACCAGGATCCCTGAGTTCTGTCACCAGCTCTGCCCCAGTCTTTCCAAGGGACCAAAAAACTCTGCCTCTAATTTTCCTCTTCAACATCTTCCATTATCCCTTCCCTCTGGCACAGAACCCTAGGATTGTGGGTCTAGAGCTAGGAAGGACCTCAGAGGCCATCTAGCCCAACCCCCTCCTTTTACAGAGGATGAAACTGAGGGAGGTTAAGAGACTGTTTCCAAGCACACAGGCAATAACAGAGCAGAGATTTGAATCCAGGTTCTCTGATTCTCACTTCAGTCCCTTTTCCACTGTACCATGCAGCTTTAGAGCTGGAAAGAACCTGAGACATCATATAGTCCACTTCACCCCTCTGCCCCCCTTATGAAGCTTCTCTGGTTGAACTACTTGGGCTCTCCCGGTGACTGGGTGCTGATTCCCCCAAAGGCATCCTAGGCCACCTGGCTCCCTCCTACATTTTCAGGCTTATTTCCTCTTACCCTTTCTATGTACCTTACCTTCCAGCCAAACTGATCTGCATGCGGTTTACAATATTCCATCTCCTGCCTCCAAGGCTTTGCCCAGGCTGGCCCCATTCTTAAAATGCTCTCCCTCCTCACTTCCAGCTCCATTCAAAACTCATTCCAAACATTACCAGTTACAAGAGACTTCCTGATTCTCCCAAGTATTACACTTTCTACCCCACCCCCAGATAATGTCCAGTGATTTGTACGAACTTATCTATGTACATAGTTATTTCCCCTAGTAGAATGTAAACTCCTTGAGGGCAGGGATTCTTTTCATCTTTGTATCTCTTGCACCCAACATCTTGTCTAACACATGGCAGGTGTGAAGCGAACACCCATTGAGTTGAATCAGGTAGAATTGGATGGTTTTGATAATTGCTAGGAAGTTCTATTGGACTGAAATCTGACTCCCTCTAATTTCAGCCAGTTTATTACTTCTCCATTCTTGTGATGTAGAAAGGGAGGTCTCTGAGGGAAGAGAGAGGTTCTGTACTTTGGGCATTATGTACTTACTATCTGTCCCCTCACTGTCCACCCCAGCCACCATCCTCCTCTCCCCTCAGTCAGAACCTTGAATTCTGCCCCTGTGACAGCAGGTTCTGATGGGGGGCTTTTTTCTTATCTTGCCCAGAACCAGACTTCTTTGCAATAGGCACAATCCTCTCCTTTCCAGCACCCCTTTAAATGCTGACTCTCCAATTAGAATATAAACTCATTGAAGGCAAGGGCTATTTTATTTGCTTGTATATTTTATCAATGTCTGGCATGTAGTAAATGCTTAATAATGCTTCACTGACCTATCTTTATTATCTCTCTGTCTACTCACCTCTCTCTTTCTCTCTCCCTCTCCATCTATTTATCCATCTATCTATCTATCAATCTATCTATCTATATCCATCTATCTATATATCTATATAATCTATCTATCTACTTACCTATTGTTCTGCTTGATAGGTTGCCCCTAAAAAGTGGCAGAGGGATTGCTTAACCAGATGATGTTTAAGAAGGAAAGTGAAGTTGATTACTCTGGACCAGGCTATTGTTCAAGAAGTTTCCTGATTGACTGACAATAAGTCTTGCATTTGACACCTGTTGGAAATGAACTTCACCCATAGCAATGGCTAGACCAGTCCTAAATCAGAGAGGTACACTACTGAGGGAGAGATAGAAGGCAGCATGTGCTATTCAGGTCCAACCATGCTTCCACCTTGACTATTACCTCTTTTTAGACCCTGCTAGAGACAGCTGGAACCCAAACTCCAAAAGCTCCAGAGATTGCTTACTCTCCTGACTATGGTCCTATTTCCAGCTTGCCTCCCACAGCCATCACGGAGGAGAACAACTCTTGGGGAGAAGGAACCCAATATCCCTACACGACCACCATCATTAAGCAGAGACCAACTGCCACCAATAGGTAGAAATAGCAATGCCTTCAAGAACACTACTCCCACCAAGGACACTAACCCTTCCACCAGAAATACCAACCCTCCCCCCAGAAACACCAACCTTCCCACCAGGAACATCAACACTCCCACCAGGAACACCAACCCTCCCACCAACCTGGTTTTTAGATCCATCATTTGGGGGGAATGACCGTTGTGGGGTTTCAGCCTGGTAGCTTCTGTTATGGGTGCTGTAACTGTAGCTACTGAATGCCCAGAAAAGACAATTCTTACCACTGAAGTCCTTTTTCATCATCAAATGGTTCAACATCAGTAATGGGTATGGTTTTGTCAATGGAAATTCCATTAAAGAAGAGGCATGACCATCTGCATTGCTGCTGTACCCTAAGGACCATGGGAATTCTCCATCTGATTTAAAGCTGGAGTCTCCTGTATGTTGTCTTTCCCTATTAGAACGGGAGCCCCATGAGGGCAGAGACTCTTGCCTTTTCTATTTGTATCCCCAGTTACTTGGCACAGTGTTTTGTACATAGTAAGTGCTTTTTCTTTCATGCATTTATTCATGACTTCAGAGGGAAGCTGGAAGACACCTTGAGATCATTTTAGCCCAATTCGCTTATTTTTTAGATGAGGAAACTGAGGCCCAAGAAGAGAAGGGTTCTGATAATTAATGGCCTTAGAAGGAATCCTGGTTGGATGGTAGAAGTACAGTAGAAGAGTTTAGGAAGTTTGGGAGATGTCCAGTATGTGTTAGGGGAAGATCGTTTCATATGGAGAGATGAGATTTTCTTCAATGGGGAAGATAAAATTCTTGGACCTACAGCAAAGGGTCCCCAATATGAGTTCAAAGGAACTGATTCCCAAGAAAACTCAAGCCCTTGGCAAATTCTTTATAGTAATATACGCTTACTTACAAATGTTATGTCTGGTTTTATAATATATACATAAGTACCCATTATTGATAGATGGATCTCTCTCTCTCTCTCTCTCTCTCTCTCTCTCTCTCTCTGTCTGTCTCTCTGTCTCTGTCTCTGTCTCTCTCTCTCTTTTTCTGTCCGTCTATCTATCCATCCATCCATCTTTCTATGTTTACATGTGTTGTCTCCCCTCATGGAATGTATGCCCCTGGAAGGGAGTTTATCTTAGTGTCCTTAACACCTGCCACAGTGCCTGGTACAAGTAGGTATTTAATGAATGCTTGGGGATGGATTGGTTGGTGGTTCTCTCATCTAGGACTAAGCAGAACAAGTTTAGCTCCACTTTCTAATGAAAGCACATTAAATATTTTAAAATCTCATCATTGCTCTCCCCCTCATCCTGCCACTGCCTGTTTTTAGGCAAAGCATCTCCTGTTCCTTCAGCAGATCCCCTGTGACATAGTCTCTTGACCTCCTGGGTTCCTGATTGCTGTCCTTTGAATGTGCCCTTGCACTGGTTGTCTGGAGTTTGGAGCACATCCCATCTCTGGCCTCTCTAAGAGCTGATATGCACAGGATCTGACCCTCTTAGCCTATACCCTAAAAGAGACTAAAGAAACCTCAGGGTTTTAGCCTGGCTTTCCATGGGCCATCGGTGCCCCCACTGCTTCCTTCCAGCTTCAGCCCCTGCCCTTTGTGAAAGGTGTTTCTCCTAATGAGCCTTTCTGCCTAATTGGCTTCTCCTCCCTCCTCCCTCCTGTGAAGGCCCTGCCCTGCCCTTCACACTAGGCAGAGCCAGGGGTCAGAGGTGAAGAGCAAGGGTCCAGAGAGAGGAAAGGAAAGGGATTAGGGCAAGACAGCAGGGGTAAGGGAAGGCAAGATGGGAGTAGGGAATCTGGAGGCTGTTCTTGTGGAAGGAGCTGACCCCTGGGTTCCTTAGAGGCTGGGGACTGCACCAGCGGGAGCCCTCTATCCTCCTATTCCTTTTTTTTTTTTTTTAATCCTCCTATTCCTTACTACCCCACTGTACTCTTACTCTTGTATACTAAATGCCTTCAAAAAACATACCACACAGCCTGCAGGGCTAAGTATAAGATGGGCAAGGTGTGACCATACTTCTATCTAAAGACCTAGGGATACTAGTCCATAGCAAACTCAATCTGAATCTAATGTGATAAATGAGAAAGGCTGATGGGATCTCAGGCTGCACTGAGAGAAAAATGATGTTTAGGATGAAGGAAATGTGCCTCATTCCACTTGATTCATCCCGATCAGATTGTGGCTGGAGCATGGTGTTCAATTCTGGGCACATTTCATCACATTGTATGAACATCATTTGAAGAAACTGGGGATGTTTAGCCTGGAGAAGAGGAGACCTAGGGGAACACAAGAGCGGGGTTTGAGTATCTGAAGGACGGTCACATGGGAGAGGGATCAGATTGTTCTGCCTGGTCCTAGAGGGCAGAAGGATGAGCAAAGGGGGAAAAACCCAATAGGAAGCAAGCTTCTTGAGGGCAGGGCTTTTTTCTTTTCTTCCAGTTCTGTTTTTGTGACCCTAGCACCAGGACAGTTAATCAATGCTGAATAAGTGAATGACTAGATGTAGTTCCAGAGGAGATCTAGTGCTGATGTGAGAAAAAAGCTGATAGTTGGAGCTGCCTCAGAGTAGATTGGTCTCCCAGGAATAGATTCTGTCTCCTTCAAGACTCTTCATGGGATGACCACTTGTCAGATTGTAGAGGGGGAGTGTTGAACAGGACTGGGCTGTTGGTTTTGTGGTATGCAATGATGTTAAAAGAGGGGCAGCATGGTCTAGTGGATTAGTTTGACCCCAGCTCTGAACTTTCCGGGTTGTACTACCATGGGGAATTCATGAAATTTCTCTGTGCCTCAGTTTCCTCTTGGAAAGTGGCGATAATAATTCTCATAATGCCTATAGCCTTATTTTGTGGTTGAGGACTAAATAGATTTAGAGCTTGAAGTTGAGACCCAGAGAGGGGTAGAGTTGTATGGGTGGTGAGTATTAGAAGTGAGCTTCAAATGCAGGATCTCTGATTCCAAATTGAGGGCTTCATTCCATTACAAGGTGCTTAGAGGGTTAGAGTTAAATGGGGAACAAGGGTCAGGTTACCAAAATCAAGACACCCCTCTCAATAATCACAACACAAAATATCATAGGACCTGAGATCTCAAGCTGGAAATGCCTTTGAAGGTCACGTTGTCCAACCCACCATGAGGACACTGGGGGCTAGGGAACTTTAGTGTCCTGCACTTGTGACTTTGTGCCCTAGGCAGAGCTAGGATTGGAATCCAAGAGTCTGGCTTCAGATTTGAAATGTGCCATGCAGCAGAGATTTTCCATGATAAAAGTTTAATAAAATACCAACCATACCAGTAAAAAAAAAAAAAAAAAAGGACATTTGACAGCTGTATCTAATCAAGGTTACGGCCCTGCAGCTAGCTGTGTTGGGGTCCTGCAGCTAGCAGTACTTCTCAGTACTCTAGTGCAAAGCAGCTCTCTTCTGGGGTATTAGTTACTACTTGGTTATTCCAAGATCTCATTACCAGAAAGGAGGCAGGAGCACAGCTGCAGCATTTGTGGTGGACAAAGATGGCTATTACTGAATGAGACTGACAATGATAAAGAGGAACAGCTAGATGGCACTGCAGTGGATAGAGGGCCAGGCCTGGAGTCAGGAATACCTGAGTTCAAGTCAGACTTCAAACATTTACTAGCTGTGTGACCCTGGACAAGTCACTTAACTTCATTTCCCCATTTGTAAAATGAGCTGGAGAAGGAAATGGCAAACCACTCCAGTATCTTTACCAAGAAAACCCCAAATGGGGTCATGACGAGTTGGACATGACTGAAAAGACTGAACAAAGTGTGGTATAGTGAAAAGATTGCTTCTGGAGTCAGGAGACCTGGGTTCAAATCACATCTCAGGCACACACTAGCTGGGTGAACATGGGCATGCTATTTTCTTCTCTGAGGTTTTGTTCTGTCAAGTCAACAAACATTTATTAGACACCCATTTTGTGCCAGACAGTGGGTTAAGCACTAGGGATGCAAAAAGGCACCCTCACTCCCCCCTCCCCAAAACAAAACAAAACAAAAAGGAATTCACAGTCTAATGGGAGAGGGGAGAAGGGAAAGTCCTGAGGTCAAGTCCTTTCTCTGACACCTACTAGATGGAGGTGACATTGAGCAAATCATTTAATGTTGAGGGCAGCTGAGTGACAGAAAACTTGCTGAGCTGCCTTGCATGGGTAATGAGTCACCTATACCAATGAAACCACAGGTCCAGACCAAAAAAGAAGGGGGTTAAGAATTTTGCTTCCTATCTCATAGAGCTGTCATGAAGAAAACATTCTTCAAACAGTAACTGTTATGTAAATATAAGTTGTTCGTAAACTGTGTGGTATACTTTAATACCACTTCCCAATGGGACATAGCCATGCTCACCCCATTATTAGTCACATCAGGCACCACCAGACCCTAGGAATGTTATCACTGCATCAGATACAGGATGAGGAAGTAGAATGTCCCTTGGCTTCTCTCAGGGTAGAAAAACACATGACCTTGACTCAGTATCAGGACAGACCCTTCCCTGACTGTTGACAGTAAACTGTGTCTGGAGGGTGGCTGTGATCAGAAAGAAGCTGGTTGGGTTGGGCCTGAGCAAGGCTGTGGGTGAACCTTGGGGCCAAGTGGTTGAGGAGGTGGATGTGAAGAGGTTGTCACCTTTCCTCATTCACTCTATCTGGTGGTGGGGATCCATGGAGCAGCAGGTCCTGGACATTGGACCCAATGATGGCCAGACCTTCTGGTCACTTAGCTCCACCCAGCATCTTCCTCTCCCTATCCCAACACTAGTGTCTATGGTTTCGGCTCAGTCCTTATATCTCTGTATATGTTCTTTCTCAAGTCTATCAGATGTCCAGGCTTCCTGGAGGCAGAATCTTCTCAGGACCCTCAGCCTCTTAGAGGATGGGGCTCTCTCCTTCTGGATCATCCTCAGGACAGGGACTACGTCTCCCCCATTGGATTAGGGGATCTTCATCTACTCTTTTAGCTCTCTTCTCACCATTTGCTGCCCCTCTGGTCTCATGACTCTCCTCAGCCCCCATCCCTGCTTCTTATTGCCTAGGAAATAACAGTATAAACTCTCAATCCTAGCATGTCAGGCCATTCAACTCTAACTGCAACCTACCTTTTGTCACATGACTTCCCCATACCTATTGTATTTCTGGTCGAACTGTACTTTTCTTGGTCTCCATTTCTTGCCCTACTTTCTCCTGGTGCCTCTGTGCTCTTGCTCACATCCTTCCTTGGAACAGATTGTCCCACCTTCATCTACACCTAGGATTCCAGGGTCCCAGATTAGAGCTGGTGGGGACCTTAGGGGCCATCTAGTCTAATCCTCTCATTTCAAGATGAGGAGAATGACTTCTAGAGAGGTGAGGGAATTTACCCAGAACCCCACAGCTTAGTGTGTGAAGCAGGATGTGAACCTAGGTATCCCTGACTCTAAGACAAAAACCCTCTTTTCTTTTAAGGTCAACTCTAGCATCATAATCTCAATTAAGCCTTCCCTGGACTCACCCCCATCTCACTCCAATCTTAACTCAAATTAAGAGGTGTGTAAAGAGCATGGGAACTGGAGTCTGGGCTCCTACCCGCTCCCCCCCCCCCCACTACCATATGTTCTACTGACAGTGTAACCTTGGGGGAAATCATATAACTTCTCTCTGGACTTTACATTGGGAATCTGTAAAATAAGATGGTCAGACCAGATGGCCTCTATAAGGAATGTATATCTGAAACCAAAATGGAATCCTCTCTTCCTTCCTTTATCCCTCCTTTTTCCTTCCTTCCTTCCTGTCTTTCTCCCTTCCTTCCTCTCTTCCTCTCTCCCTTCTTTCCTCCCTTCCCTCCTCCCTCCCTTCCTTCTTTCCTTCCTTCCTCTCTCCCTTCTTTCCTCCCTCCCTCCCTTCCTTCCTTCCTTCCTTCCTTCCTCCCTCCC
>CM053585.1:19502063-19521552 GCA_028646515.1 Pseudochirops corinnae
TCTCTTTCTTTCATTTTTGATGTCATTTTTCTAACCCTAACACCCCTCTGTGGGAACATGTCTAACACAGCTGTCTGGAACTACCCTTTCTACTCCAATTCCCTTTTCTAACACTTTCTGGAACTGGAGCCTTCCCTCAGATTCCCTCCCCTTTTCACAATATAAATCTTGTTTTTTCCTGGCTGATTGCTTGTTATCTCCCCCATTGGTAATGAGAATTTTTGAGGGCAGGGTTCTTTCTTCATCTGTAAAGTAGGGATAATAATAACACCCCTCTCCCAGGGTTGTTGTGAGGTTCAAATGAGATGATTTAAAGTGCTTAGCACAGTGTTTGGCAAATCCTAGCTCTGAGGCAATGTTAGCTGTTCTTATTAATGCTAGCTGCTGTCTTTGTATCCTCTGCACTCAGCAAAGGGCCAGGTGTATAACCAGTACTTAAAAAGATGTTTGGTGACTGTAGATACTCCCTGGGAGGTGAAGGGTTAGACTGGATTCCTTTTAAGGTCTCCTTGACCTCTAAATCTTTCCTTTCTCAAATGTCTCACGGTACACAGTCTCTCTCCTTTGCCTCTCCCACGTTCTGGCTTTTATCATAGTTAATTACCTCCATATTTTATCCCCCCCACCCCAGCCCTCCTTCCCAGGCTCTAAAATCCTGGAGGGTAGGGACAATGTCTTGTCTCATACGTGCATGCCTAGTCCTTAGCCCAGACACTTGAATGTAGTAAACATTTAGCAAAAGTTTGCTGAATTTAGTTGAATCTAAGTCTCCAGCCTTGTTAACAAAAGCTTTCACCTTCCTGGGGCGTTTAGGAGGTGCGGAGGCTGAGCCACTTCCTTGTCTCTCATCCCCTTTCTCCCCAGCACCAGCCAGGTCTCACTTCTGTCTCTATCTGGCCAGCTCTCAGTCTGAGCCGGCTCCGGGGAGTTCTGAACCCTCAAGGGCTGAGGGGAGGGGCTCAATCTGTCAGTTGACTCTCCAGGAAGTAGGTGTTGGGAGCCTGCCGAGTGGCAGGTGTGACCTTGATAAAGGTGAGAGGAAGTAGAGTGTGTGTGTGTGTGTGTGTGTGTGTGTGTGTGTGTGTGTGTGCGCGCGTATAAGAGTAAGAACTTGAAGGGGGAGGCTGTCTGCTATCCAGACCTTAGGATCACAGTTGCCCTGAAATCTCTGGAGCTGGGAACATCCATAAATAGACACACAGTGCTGCTGGCATGCCTGCTCCCTCCAAGTACCCTTCATAATGGGCATAGGAGGTATCCATACTGGCACACTTCACATACTCTTGACACCCAAACACATGGTTTGCAGGGCTGGCCCCTGCTTGGCATGTTTGTGGGGAGCCCAGAACCTGTCTATAGTTTCAGAAGGAGCTGGCCATGGCTGTGGCTGTGGGTGTGGTTGAGAGTGGGGGCAGCTGAGAGAACACAGAATAGCCCTCCCTGTTCTGGAGTCCTTGCTAGTTTGGTGGGGGGAAGGACAGAGGGAGACCCAGAGTCAGAGTTGATGGCAGCCAGATGGAAGAGGAAGAAGGAGGGAATGGATAATTTGAGATACTCCCCCTCCCCAATCCCACCTCCTACTGCCCTGTAATCTAGGGGTTTGAGCAAAGGTACCCCACGACCCTTTCCTTTGACAGCAAAGCACCTAATTCTGCCAGTCTCTCTCCATCCCCATCCCCATCCCACCATCGGGTCTGTAAAGTATTTTCTTATTCCATGCTATGAAGACAGTCATAGGAACAGGGCAGACATACAGGGGGATCATAGGGGCCATGAGAGACATTTCCCATTCCAACCCTCTACCCCCATCTTGTCCTCAAAGGTCTGAGGCATCACCACCTCACCTGAAAGGAGCCAGGTGGGATACTGTATAGCAGGGAACCTACCCACCCCTCCCCAGAGAGTCCTCTCATGCCATGGGGGAATAACTCACTGATTCGGGGATGGGTGATGTAGTTTCGTGTGACTGCCTGGATATGTTCCTGAGCTGCAGCTGCTGCTCCAAAGTTGCCCAGGATGTCACTCGGCCTAGACTCTACCTCGGTCGACATTTCCCAGCCTGTCTACTCTGAGCAGTGGAGAAGGATGAAGCCAGGGCAGTTAGCTCTTTAACTCAGAGTCCGGGCTGGAGCTGGAGAGGGCTGCCTCCTGCCTGCCTAGCTCAGCCCCTTCCTCCTCCTCTTTTGCACACTGTTGACAGTAAATAGGAAATCCTAGGCTTTCAGAAGGCAGCTGTTCTCTGTGCACTAGAGGAATTTCTTATCTCTTCCCCTCTGCCTACTCTATCTCCTAAGGGCTACCCCTTTGGATAGGATCCCAGGACCAGAGATGTACCCTTGGCAGGCACCTTAAAGGTTGTCTAGTCAAATTCCCTTATTTAACAGATGAGGAAACTAAAGGGAGGTGAGGCAATTTCCCTAAAATCCTGCAAGATCTTGACAAAGCCAGGATCTAAACCTAGATAAAGATAGCTAGAGAAAGGGAAAAGGAAGCGGCTATTCCCAGGAGCTTCTTTAGGGAGAAAAGGATGAGCCCTGAGGAGATGGAGTGTGAGCCACTGGTTGAGAAGACTTGGGGCTGAGATCATCTCCTTCTTTAGTTGTGTTAAGGTACCATTTATCTCTCTACCAGATTTTTAGATCCCCCTGGGGCTGGGACCTCCTCTGCTGGATTGGAGCCCTCCTAAGGGGTGCATTGGGGGTCACTGTGTTGCCTTCTCTTTCCTCTTAACTTTTCCTGTGCCCTACAAAGACTTGTGGTTGTGGGGGTGGTGACACTAGCAGTTTACAATGGTGGTGATTTTAGAAGTGATAATGTAGATTGTGATAACTATGTGATCAGGAGGGGCTGAGACCATGGTAACAGTGATTTTAACATTGATCACTGTTGTGTGTGGTGACATTTGGATGGTGAGAATATTGATAATTATAGTGTTCCTGATAATGACGATAAGAACAGTAATAAGAAAGTGGTAATGATGGCAGTGACGAGTGATGAAGGCAATGGTACTGATGATGATGGTGGTGGTGGTATATTTATAGTGATGATGGTGATGATGATATATTTATAGTGATTATAGTGATGATGATGAGGAGGAGGAGGATGAGGATGGTATATTTATAATGATGATGGTGATGATGATATATTTATAATGATTATAGTGATGATAAGGAGGATGAGGATGGTATATTTATAGTGATGATGATATACTTATAGAGATTATAGTGATGATGATGAGGAGGAGGATGAGGATGAGGGTGGTATATTTATAGTGATGATGGTGATGATGATATATTTATAGTGATTATAGTGATGATGATGAGGAGGATGAGGAGGAGGGTGGTATATTTATAGTGATGATAGTGATGATGATATATTTATAGTGATTATAGTGATGATGATGAGGAGGAGGAGGATGAGGATGGTATATTTATAGTGATGATGGTGATGATGATATATTTATAGAGATGATGGTGATGATGAGGATGATGAGGAGGAGGATGAGGAGGATGAGGGTGGCATATTTACAGCGATAATGTTGGTGGTATATTTATGGTAATGATAGTAGTGATAATGGTAACGATAATATATTTATAGTGATGATGGCGCTGTTGGTGGTGCTGACGGTAACGGCCATGATGGAGATCACACTCCTTAATGTTAGTGTGGGTACTGACTGTGTGATTGATGATGGCAATGGGGATGATAATATCTGGTGATGAAGACAGTGTCAAGAGGGTGATGTCATGATAGAGGCGATGACAGTGGTGGTGGTGGTGAGTGAGGACACAATATTTTGCCCCCTAGGATTTTTGTGGCTTCCCCTTAGCAGAGGATATCTACATTCTCTTTAATTGAAGGTATGCTCTGAAAGGCAGAGAATGATACAGTGATTATCTTTCCCTCTCCCTGAGGCTGAGACCCATTTCTCAGGATACTAGACCCGTAATCTACCACGGACTAGCTTCAGCCACTTTTTTTGTTATGCCATCTGCACTGTTCTTATTGGTTCTTAAATCCTTCCACGTAATGGACAATGTTGCAAAGCAATCTCCCTCTCCATGCTCCGCACAGTTTCCCACCCCACTTATCACCATATCAGCACCCCTGGAACACTTTGACAGGCCTGATCTCCTGCCTGTAGAAGCATAAAACTGAGCACTCTTGTATTGCCTACTTCTGGAGGATCCTGACTTGGGCCAGTTGATATAGGTAGGTTCAGGAAAGGCCTCCCCACTATGGGTCTGTTTCCCCAAACGTGAGATGTGTTGGCAAAATCTGCCCCAACCAAAACTTTCAAGTTAGCAAATTTTTTTCTCACTGCCAGTGTCCTCCCCTTTCTGAGCTCATTTCTACCATTCTATAACTCCTACCAGCCACATTCACTTAGGGACTGAATGCATTCCTTCCACCCTGCTTCTTTAGGTAGTTATCATTATAACAGAGAAAGAGTAATGATGAATTCAAGGGGATTATGTGCTAATGGTGGAATTTCAGGCACAGTAGCACCAGGATAGGGGAGATTTTTTGGATAGAAGGAACATTCCCTCATATCACCTTGTGTAAGCAACCACATTCTCTGTAGGGGAGGCCAACTTTGGCATCTACATGTTAAGGGGGAGCCTTGAACAGAAAGAAGCCACCCTCCAGCAAGATAGAAAGGCCAGCATTCTGGCCCTACTTCCAACCATTAATCCCCTCACTCCTCCCAGATGTCCTGGCTCACTTCAGCTTCTGCTAAAAAGGCCTGGAGAGGATGAGGAGAAGGAGGAAGGAAGGTCTGAGGATTGGAAGTCTGGTGGGAAGGGCAGGGCAATTTTTAAAAATCTCTTTCATTCTTGTGCCTTTCCTTTTATTTTCATGAGAGACACACACTTGCACCCTCATTGGAGTGAGTGCACGTGCACACACACACACGCACGCATGCATGCATGCACATGCATACACGCACGCGTGCGCGCACACACACACACACACACATGTACAAACCGCCCAGACGTTTGGTTGATGAGTTTTTTCAGCTGGGAGAGAGAGACTAATGAAGAGTGGGAAAGTCTTTCTCTTCTTACTCCCTGGCTGGGATAATGGGGTGGAGGGACAAATGTAGGTGTGATGGAGAGGGAGTGTCAGTGTGGGGTAGGAGGTGGTTAAGTTGTGCTGGCCTTCTTGCTCCCAGGGCCACTGTTTTTCCTTTCCAGTCGACTGTATGGTTCAAAGGCTGAAGTGCCCAATTCATACCCACTGGGCAAGTCCAGGAGTGCAGTTGTGGTGAAACATAGAGGAGGTGGTGGGGGTGGGAGCCTAGGAGAAGTTGAAGCTGAGGCTATTTGGGGCCCAATTAGGCCAAAGGGGGCTCCTGCCTTAGGGGGGCTCTCAGTTGGGCTGTTCCCAGTGAGGTTTGAAGAGGAGTTCCGGGGGAGCCCCAGGGTGGTGGCCCCATTGCTGGTGGTCAGGCCTGATGGTGTGGAGGTCAGGGCCAGGAGACTAGAGGCCCCAGGGACTGAGAGAAGACGTCCCTGCTCCAACAGTCGCAAGATGTTGGATGTGGCAAAGGCCTCCGAGGTGGAAGTTGATGAGTGCTTCTCTGAGTCCCGGCTCTGGTCCTTCTTCTGCTTTGTCCGGCGGTTCTGGAACCAGACCTTGACCTTGGTGAGGTGGAAGGCAAAGTAGAGGGGAAGAGAGAAGTTGGGAGTTGGGAACAGCGGGAAATAAGAAAGAAACAAAGGAGAGGGAGAGAGAATGGGAGAAATGAAACCAGGAATGAGTGGAATGAAGAGAAGCAATGGTTTTGACCAAGCCAGTGAGAAGATGGGGAAATATAGGATGGTAGAAGGTGGTGGGAATAAGAATGAGGGATTAGGAAAGGAAGGGAGGGAGAAGAGAGACAGTTTCTATTAAACAGGCAACCAATGACCTTTTTAGGGTAGAGCATCCAGAGGTCTCTCTAACTCTTGCCCCTCTACTTACCTCTGCCAGTCCATGTCTTACCTATCTTTATCCTTAAAAATTTCTTCAATGGAAAGAGGTGGGTAGATACCAGAGCTACTGAGTTGCTTCAAATCTCTTATGTCTGTGGGAACAGAGATCCGAAGAATCACAACATCTAGAGCTGGGAAAGGCCTTAGAGACCATCTAATCCAGTCCCACCATGCAAGGCATGAGAAAAAAGAGGCCTGTAGAAGGAAAGGGACCCATCTGACACCAAACAGATAGTGGTCTCCCAGAGGTCTCATCCTAACCTTAATGTCAGCATAGTGCCCTAGAAATCACGTTGGTTTGGGAGTCAGCTCAAATTTTGGCTCAGTCTCTTGCTACCTTGCATGGCCTGGGACAAGTCACATAACTTCCCTGGGGCTCAGTTTCCTCCTCTGGAAAAGGAGGGTGCTGGAATTAATGGTCTCCAAGTCTCCTTCCAGCTCTGAGTCTGTGACCCCATGGCCAATCCCATCCCATCCCATCCCTCTCCTGGTTTCCTTCTGAAAAGCAGAGAATTGTGTGGTTCTGGCCTCCTGAAAGACCTCAAGAACAGGACACCATGGTTACTAGAGGCTCCCTCTGCTGACCATTCTCTAGAAAGGTATCTGGTATTGAGGACTCTGTAGATGTAGCCAGAGGGTCTAGAGGTCTTCTTCCAGGAGAAGACATATATAAAAGAATCCACCAAGTTACGTCTTGAAAATGGATTGTTCCCAATCATTTAAACTTCCTAAAGGTAAAAGCCTGGTCTTTCCTCACTTTCCTTTCTCTCTTATAGCATGGCTAGGGCTATGGTACATGGGAGATGCTCAGGGCCACAGAATCTGAGAGCTAGAAGGAAATGAAGTAGTCACGTTATAGGATCCTTTTATCATAGGGCCAGATTTAGAGCCAGAAGATACCTTAGAGACCATCTAGTTCAGCCCCCTCATTTTACAGAAGGGGTCTCAGAGAGTCTCAGAGAAGTGAAGTGACTTGCCCAGGGGTCATACGGGTATTAAGGGAAAAAAGCTGGATTTGAATCCATGTCCTTTGGATTACAGATCTCTGCCTTTCCAGTCACCTAGACTAGACTTGACTCCTTCACGAACAAGGATCCCCTTTACATCATAACCAGCACATGGTTATCCAGCCTTCACCCCCAAGACCTCTAGTGAAAGGGAACACCCTACTGCCCAAGGCGCACCACTCCGTCCTCATTCGGACAGCAATGATCGGTGAGATGTTTCTGCTTCTATTCAACCTTGGCTTAGCTCACGGCGCTTAGCATGTGTTTTCATCATTGTTCAGTTGTCCCAGCTGAGACGGACTCTTTGTGACCCCACTTGGGACTTTTGTGGCAGAGATCCTGGAGTGGTTTGCCCTTTCCTTCTCTGGCTCATTTTACAGATGGGGAAACTGAGACAAGCAGGGTGTCTGAGGTGAAATTTGAACTCAGGAAGATGAGTTTTCCTGACTCTAGGTGGGGTTGTCTAGGCATGATGGTGCTGCCCAGCTGCCCCAAGACTTTACAGCTGTTTTAAATTTCACCTTATTAAGTCAATGGACAGGCCTGCTGGGTACAAGGTACATAGACAAAACTTTGGGAACTAGGTTGTACTTTGAGAACATGACATGTCCACAGAAAATAATAATAGTAAGAATGCTTGTAAAGCAAGTGCTTTACAAACTTCATCTCATTGGAGCCTCACAACAATCATGAGAGGTGGATGCTGTTATCACTCCCATTTTATAGATGAAGAAACTAAGGGTGACAGAGATTGAATGGGTCAGCACCGCTAGTAAGTGTCTGAGGTCTGGTTTGACCTCAGGTCTTTGGGACTTCAGCATCTCTCCCAATCCACTGTGTGACCTAGATCCCTCTAGACAAAATATACACAAAATAATGCGCAACAGTTTCAAAACAGAAATCATATTCATAACTAGGGACAGGGGAAAGGCCCTCTACAGGTAAAAGTACCTGGACTGTGTCTTGAAGGAAACTAGGAGATGAGGAGGGAGTGCCTTCCTGATAAAGGGGATCACCCAAGCAAAAGCTGCACATGGGAGGAATAAGGTCTGGTGTAGGGAGAGCATACAGGTCAATTTGACTATCATAGAGAGAGTGTTTGAAGAGAAAGAATGTGAAAGTCACAAATGAATGGCTAAAGATTGTGCATTTCAGCCTAAAGTCAATAGGAAGCTCTTGAAGACTTTTGGGTAGAGAAATTCAAATGAGAACAACTTCCTCAAACCTATCAGACTGGAGAATGTGACCAAAAAGGACAATGCTCTTTTTTGGAGGGGTGGTAGGAAGACAGGTACTCTGTTGGAGCTTGAAATGGTGACCATCTTGTAGGCAACCCCAGGTTTATTTAGCCATAGCTTTCCTAAAAGTAATGAAGACCTAAGAAATACTGAGCGTGAAGTTGGAAATGGTCTAGCCATTCTGAAAAGCAATTTGTAATTATAACCAACTAATTTAAACTGTGCATACTTTGACCCATTGATACCAGTCCTAGGCACATGCCCCCAAAAGATCAAAGAACTGCTAAAAATAAAGACCCCAAATATTTATAGCTGTTCTTTTTATTGTAGCAAGGAATCCAATAAAGGGGATTTCTATCAAGTGGGAAATAGCTGAACAAATTATGGAATCCAAAAGTCGGGCAATATTTTTGTTGTTCTTGTTTCAGTTCTGTCTGACTCTTTGTGACCCCATTTGGGCTTTTCTTGGCAAAGATACTGGAGTGGTTTCCTTCTCCACCTCACTTTACAGATGAGGAAACTGAGGTCAACAGAATTAGGTGACTTGCTCGTAGACACACAATGAGTAAGTGTCTCAGGCTGGATTTGAACTCAGGTCTTCCTGATTTCAGGCTGGGCACTCTATCCACTGTGCTACCTAGCTCCCCTAATGGAATATTACTGCAAAGTAATGACAAATGACTTTGACCAACCGTGACTCCAGAGCACCTCCCTCTTCACAGAGGAATCTAGATTGTAGGTACTACAAGACATACATTTTGGGACCTGGCCAATGTACTAATTTCTTCTCAACTATTTATTTGTTCCCAGGAAAGGCTTTTACATTTAGGGAGGAGATAAAAGATTTTGGGGGTGGGGGAGATGAGTAGTGGTATTGATGTAAAAGAATTGGGAGAAAAAATAAAGAACTTCAATAGAATGTTCAGAATGGAACACAAACACAGAGAACAGGGTTGATATTTTAGTGTTAAATTTAATATATACTTTTTTTAAAAAGCCCAAGTGAATGTAATAGAGATTGGAGGATTCACATGTAATCCCCCTTTTAAAATGTTCTTCTTTACATAACAGAAATGTCCACATTTGTTTATATTTGTTAAGTTCAGAATTCTTTTTTTTTTTTAAGTTCAGAATTCTTAAAAAGAATTTTTTAAGAGAAAGAACCCTTGGGTCAGAAGCCAGGATTAGAGACCCCACACTACATTCATTTCATTTCAGCTTCTTCATGTGTAAACTGAGAACAATGTTAATTAATCATTGCTAGCATGAATGGAGTGCTCTTTGCTTTGCAAAGCAGTTCACAAATATTATTTTTTATTCTCAAAAAGCCCTGAGAGGTGAGTGCTATTATCATCACCTCCATTTTACAGTTGAGGAAACTGATATTTAGGAAGATTGTGCCTTGCCCAAGGTCACTATAAGTGTCTAAGATTGAATTTGAACTCAGGTCTTCCTGATTCCAGGGCCAGTTTGCTCCATAGATGTCATCTGGGGCTGTTGTGAGGGAAGCATTTTGTATTCCTTAAAGTGAGTTATTATTCATAAATCTTGAGATGATGCACAAATGTGAGTTCCGATGGTGACGATGATGATGTAAGCATCGGTCATAAATAATGACATGTGGGGAGTTCAATCATTTGAACTGCTGCTGGGAAATTGAACAAAGTTCTCCAGTTCCATTGTACCCTTCTACAGGAATTAACTTGTATGGCTACCAGAGCTGTTATGGAGGATGGAAAGCATGTCTTTCACCTCAGCTTCACTCAATTCCTTATCAGTTTTGCTAAGTGGAGTCCCAGGATTTGGACTGGGGATATAATAGCAGTGAAAGAGGAATTTTGGACCCTGACTGGGATAAGAGTTTAGTCTGAGGGAGCCTCAGCACTAACAGGTGAAAAGAATCATATATTTAGAACTGGAAGCGACTTCAGAGGTTATCAGAGTGACTCCCCCATTTAATATATGAGACAACTGAAGCTCATATCTAAGTCCATGAAGGTGGCTTCAAACTGACATTTCCTCATTTCAAAGTCTTTGGTTTTTTTTCCCATTGTACTCACTGTCTTTCAAATTCAAAGGATAGTCTAACCCCCCCCCCCCAAAAAAAAAAAAACACTCAAAAAACAACAGGGAGTTTTTCCAAGTAGCTAGCCAACTGCATTCTGCTGGCTGGGGTCTACACCCCAAAGAAATGAATTATTTCCCTACATTAAGGAATGGATAGTTCCCTTCCCCCATAGGGAAGAAGTGCCATAATAGCTAAATAGGCCTAGAGCAGTCAAAGACCAGTGGATTTGGGCAGAGAACAGCAGAATAGATGCCGAAAACTGGAGATGCCCAGGCGAGAGCAGGAGAAAGCCGCTGACTCGGTGAGGACACATCTAGTCCTACGACCTTGTCACACATGAGTTGCTCTAGCCACACAAATTTCCCCAAATGCCATAGCCTGCCAGTGTAGGGGTCACCTTCCACAAAGCTGCTCATAACCTGGACTGACTGAGCGTAGGACTGGTAGTCTTAGCTATTTAAGGTCTTTAGTGGTCATGACCAATTTCCATCCTGTTCATCCCAAGCCCTCCCTTCAATTCAATCAAAGAACTTGTTCAGACTTCATAAAGCTTCACAGGCTATGGTTGCAGGCTTTCAGTTAAACACCTCATTATCTCTGTTTCATCTGCCATTTGTTTTCTGTTTCCACTCAGGGTAGGAGGATCAGGGCTGAAATTGATTACTTAAAGACCCTCCAGCCACACTTCCCTTCAGTCTGCTCTCCAAAGGATAATATGAGGGAAGGGCCAGAGTATCTTTCATCTTTCATTCCCACTGGATGAGGGAGAATGGGAGATATGTTAGGCTAGAAGCAACAAGTGTGTCCTGGACAGCCTCTTTGAATGTCATCAGCAGAGGGAGATGATGGGGAGAAACACAAAGGAATGAGCAAAGTGAGAGCAACTTCACATCTGCCCTGGCCTCTCTCATCCTTCCTTCCTCCTGCCCCGTATGAGCAAAGACCAGGACTTGAAGTAAGAGAGATGGAGACGAATTCAATTCAGCATATTAATAGAATTACAGTATCAATCAATCAGTATTTAGTAAGTGCCTCCTATATACAAGGCACTGTGCTAAACATACATTAGTAATAATAATGCAGTGATTGTGAGGATAAACCAGTAAGTCAGTGAAGATTTATGGAGGATTCCCTGTGTGCCCAGCCTGATGCTGTGAGTGGTGGGGGAGACGGGAGAAGACACCGTCCCTGGCCTTCTCAAGACACACACATATGGAGGAAGCAGAGGACAGAACAAGGGAGTGGAGAAGACGCTAATGATGATGATATTGATGAGAGCTAAAATGTGAATAGTACTTTAAGGTTTGAAAAATGCTTCATACACACACACACACACATTTTCATTTGATCTTCACAACAATGCTTGGAGTAGACGCTATTGTTATCCTTATTTTTACAACTGAGGAAAGTGTGAGCAAGGGAGGTTAAGTAACTTGGCCAGGGTCTCACATCTTGCAAGTGTCTGAGGCAGAATTTGAACTCAGGTCTTCCTGACTCCAAGTCCAGGAATATGTGAAGTTTTCTACAGGATTTTGGAGAAAGGCTGCACCCATGTGGGCTGGCATGATCAGAGAAAGTTTCCTGGAGAAGGGGAGGATTTGATTTCCCTTGGCTGGCTGGAGAGCAGGAGGATAAGGACTGAGAAGAGGTCCTTGTACTTGATGACTCAACAATTGTGAGGAGCAGTTTTAGGGCTGAGTGGAACCAGGAATCAAGAAACCTGAATCTGCTAGTGATTCTCCATCTGACAAGGGGCAAATCTTTCCCCTCTCATGGTCTCATTCTCCAAAAAGCATGATCTCTGGGGATACTTTGCAGTTTGGAGAATCAATGATGCCTGCTTCCTTCTAGAAGTCAGTTTGTGTAACATTGTGAAGGCAGAATCAAGAAAAGGGAAATTCTGAGGATTCCAGTGCTAAGGTTGCTTACCAGTACTAACTATCCCTAAGGTCATGGGTTTGAGGACCTTGGCCCTCTGGTAACTCTGCCCTCCCACCTCTGGCATCCTTTAGCACCCATAGATTGGGACTGGTTTCTTAGCTGCGAAGGCTGGGTCAGCCAGCTGGAGAACAGTGGAGACTCATGAGCCCAGGTGCATCTGCCTGGGTTATTTTAGGTTCTATGGGAGCAATTAGGGAAAACACATCGTCACTTCTGGAGCCTGATCAGTGACAGCCATTCTGAAGGAGGAAAATAGCTTTCCAATCAGACTGAATCACCTCCTTCCTATCTCTTCTTCTCTCCTCCCTATTTGTACCTCCTCTTTGCCTCTCCCCTTCCCCTTTCTGATTTCCGTTCCAGCTCTCTTCCTTTCCTCTCGCTTTCTCTTCCTTTTTCTTCTTCTTCCTTTCCCTTTCCTTCTTCTCCTACTGAATCTATAGTATTGACTTCTTGTGATTTGTCTCCTAGAGAAGGCAATGTGATAAAATGGAAAGTGCCTTGAATAAAGAGCCAGAAAGGGGTTTGAATCTACTCCCCTTCTAGAGAACTCTCAGTGCCTTTCAAATCTTGGACACTCTATTTTTGGCATCCTGAGTCAAAGCTCTGAATAACCAACTCTAGTTGTGGTTCTGAGATCTAGAGTTCTCTTCCCAGCTGGGGGGTGGGGGAGGGAGGGAGGCGGATCTTTGAGGGTAAAAACTGAAACTTCATCACTCAGGGAAACTGATATTTGGCTCTTGGGACCATTTTTTGGGAATAACATGGACAAGCTGGTAAACATAATGAAGAGAAAATGAAGGGATTGGTAATTATGCCATAGAGCACTAGATGAAGGAATTGTGGAAATCATGTGGAAAGGGGATTTGGCTTATTCTGCTTGACTCCAGAGGTCAAGACAAAGAACAATGGTTAGAAGCTATGGAAAGGGAGATTTAGGTTCACTGTGAGGTTAAACTTCCTAACAATCCAAGTGGTCCAAAAGTCTAATGGGCAGCCTCCAAGGTAGTGAGTTCCATGTTATTGGATGGTTTCAGACAAAGGAAGGATGGCTACTGGGATGTTGTCCACAGGATTCTTGTTCATTTAGATCTCTGGGACTTTCTCATCAGAATGGGGGCTTCCAGCAGAATCAGGCAGAATATGTATTCAGAATATTGGGTGATGGGACCAAGGGAGGATGGAGAAGAAGAGCATTCCTTGGGGACTCTTACCTGGGTTTCTGAGAGGTTCAGTTGGCGGGCCAGCTCAGTCCGTTCTCTCCCCACCACATATTGACACCTCTGGAATTCCATCTCCAATCTGTATAGCTGTTCGGCTGTGAAGGATGTCCTAGTTCTCTTTGGTCGATCCAGATCGAGACCCTTGGGGAGGACAATTTCCCGGATGGTTCCCTTGGCATCTGCAGGAAGCATGAACGAGGGAAGGCCAGTTAGTGGACAGGTATGTTTGAAGAGCTTCTGATTCATGGATAGGAACCCAAGGTAGGAGGTCTAGGACCAGGGTGGAAGAAAACTTGACATGGAAGTAAAAATGACAGAGGAGATGAACTCTCAGAAGGGAATCCAGGGGGAATTCCCAACATACCTTTCAGTTGGGCCAAACATCTGGAAGAAAAGCTCTCAAGGAGTGTACTAGTGGAGGCTGAATGACCACTTTGTGAGAGATTCCTCTTGCTACTTGTGTGACCTTGGACAAGTCATTTGGATTCTGTATTAGCTTTCTAAACTCTAAAATGTTGGATTAAATGACCTCAAAGGTGATTCCTATCTTTACAAATAAGGTCTTATGAGCCCAGGATGCTGAAGAATGCCCTGGTTGAGTAGGAGGCTTGACTTAATGCAGAGTTAAAAGCAGTAATTTGGTTCCTGGCTTGAATACCTCAAGCTATCCCCAGATGAGGTGTGGGGGCAGCCGGTTTGAGGCTGCTGCAAAGTAGGGGCTAAGTGCTGTTGTTTCTATGCCTGGAGGACTGCCTTCTAAACTTTTTACCCTTTAAAGTTGACACCTTGGGAAGCTCTTTTCACTCCACCCTGGTTATTACCCTCTTGTTGGATAAGCTTTCAATTCCTGCCTGAGTCTAAACTTATATATGATGACTGGTTCTATCTCCATAATATTCCTAGCGGGGTAAGGTTAGTTATATAGCCGAGAAGCTGCCTGCCCCATTCTAACCAAAAGGGACAGATTTATGTATGGATTACCTGGCAAATATCCCCAAGCACTAGGTAATGGAATCTCTTTCCCTCCAATTCCCATACTTTGTGGGGTTGGACCAGAAGGCAGAAGGTAACCAGGGATAAGAGCACCTTGATTTTGCTAAATAGTAGTCGTAGTAGTAGTAGTAGTAGTAGTAGTAGTAGTAGCAGCAGCAGCAGCAGCAGCAGCAGCAGCAGCAGTGGCAGCGGCAGCGGCAGCAGCAAGAAGACAAAACAAGCAAGAAAAGCCCCAAGAAATTCCAAAATAACAATTTCTTTGGCAGGAAGTATGGTACAGTGGGAAAAACAATGAACTTTAGAGTCTGAAGACCTAGTTTCAAATCCTGATCTGACACTTAACTACCCAGATGATTTTGGGCAAATCATTCAACCTCTATGGGCCTCAGTTTCCTCATCTGTGAAATGGTGGGGTGATAGTGGAAGACCTCTAAACACCCTTCCTGCTTGAAATCTATGCTCCATTTTTCATAGGGTTTCTTGGCTGGTAAACTTAGTGTATCTGCATTTCAGCAAGGCAGTTAGTAATCATACACTCACAAGAGTGTTCCAATTTTCCAAAACACTTTACAGCCAACTCTCTGGAAATTCATGCAAGTTCAACTAAAGTCCCTTCTTTCTTGGAATCTTATGATCATGTATTGTTTCCATTTTACAGATGAAGAAATCAGGGTTTGGAGAACTTGAGGGACCTGCCAAAGGTCATACATTTTAGAAGGGATAAAGATGGGACACAAACCCAGGTGTTCTAACCCAAGGACAATGCCCTTTCCTGTACACCACCCAGAGTCCCTCTTCCAAGGGCCTTTTGGACAAAATGGATTTGAGTGGGTTTGATGAGAGCACAGATTAAGTGGATTCATAGTGGATTAATTGATCACTCCAATTTAATTCGATTCAATTCATAATATCCTAGATCTAAAGCTGGAAGACATTTCAGAGGCCCTGTAGTACAACGCCCTTATTTCAGTGTTGAAGAAATTGAGATCCAGGGATGTTAAGTGAGCTTGTCCAAGCTCACATAGATAGTAAGTCTCATAGTTAGAATTTGAATTCAGATCCTTTGACTCTTAGAGTCCATACTCTTCCCTATGCCATAAAACCTCTCAATTCAATTAGATTCATATATATTGTGAACTCTTAACCATACACAACACTGCTAGCCTCTGAGAATTTAGAGATGAAAAGTTATACATTTCCTCCCCTCATGAGGATTACAGTCTAAGAGGGAGGAAATAACATGTGAACTACCCCATGCCTAAAGATTGTTCATTACTGAATCATCTGCCAGTCAGTAAATGGAGGAGGGGAGTGGTACAGTAAGGAGGGAGGACAGTCTCAAGATGCACTCCCCGGACACTATCCTCCACCAATTCTTTTTAATATGTGTATGAATTACTTGGATGATGAAATAGTAAATATGTTTATTGAATCTTCAGGTTCCAGAAAGCCAGTAAAACAGCTAATTCATTAGATGACCAAATTCAAATTAAAAAAATTAAAATGATTCTTTAAATTGTCAGACCTGGAAAAGTCTTGGGAAATCATCTAATTGAAAAATTCCCCTATGGGATTGATGATGAAGCACACAACATACCTGTTGACAGAGAAGTAAATGGAGTCAAGATGCAGAATGAACATTTTGGGACATAATTGAATGTTTTGCTTGACTATGCATATGTGCTACAAGGATTCTGTTTTTCTTTTTTCCCAATGGATGTATGTGTATGTGTGTGGGGGAAGGTAGGAGGGAGAGACAATTACTAAGTGAAAAAATTAAATTAAAACTTAAATTAGATTACTTATTATAATTTATAAATAGATTAAAACAAAACAGATATTCTATATGAAAATATTTGTAGTAGCTTTTGTGATAGCAAACAGCTGGATATGAAATGGGTACCCTGTGATTGGGGAATGATTGAGCAAATTGTGTTATATGTGATATAATGGAAAATTATTGTGTTGGGAGAAATGATGAATATGAGACACTTAGAAAAACTTTGGAAGATACATATGCAAGGCATATCACAAAATAAGGAGATTTAGAGGAACAATTTACATAATAACCATAATAATACAAAGGAAAAGAACTTCAAAAGACACAGAAGTCTGGCCAGCACAGTGACTGGTTTTGATTTCAGGTGATTAAAGAGGAAGCATGCCTTCTCCTCTTATCAGAAGTACTAAAGGTGTGGAATGAAGCGTGTCCTGCTGGGTATGACCAGTGTGTTAAGAGTATTTTGCTGAACTATATCTCTTTGCTTTTTTGCTTTTTGGGGGGAAGGGCAATTGGGGTTAAGTGATTTGCTCAAGGTCACACTGCCAGTAAGTATTAAGTGTCTGAGGCTCTACTGGTGCTCTATTCACTGGGCCACCTAACCTGCCCACCTTATCTCTTTGTTCCTTGCTATCTCTACTAGGGTGGTGATTTTGGAAATCATTGGAAGAATAAGCAATGAGCCAACGAGCATTTCTGTGGTGCCTACCACGTCAGGCATTGTGCTAAGTGTTTACAAAACGTTATCTTATTTGATCTTGACAACAATGGGTCAATCAGTAAGCATTTATTAAGTGCCTATTAAGTGCTAAGCTTTGTGAGCTACGGAGCCATTATGATTCCAATTTTACAGTTGAGGAAACTGAGGCAAAAAGAAGTCAAGTGAATTGTTCAGGGTCAATAACTGGTAAGAGGCTGAGGTTGGTTTTAAACTCAGGTCTTTCTGACTCCAGGCCTAGTACTCTTTCCACTTTTGAAACCTCGATGTCTTTGGGAAGTCGTGTAAAAAAAGCATCAATAACATCTTTAAAAAAATGTCACTTTGAAGGGGGAGGAACCGAGGGAACAGTGGTCATTGAGCTAGGTGACCTCCAAGGCTCCTTCTAGCTCTACAGTTATGAGGGTTTGATTGATCCTAGTTAACGTCACAGACAGGGCCAGAACATGGAGAGTTCTAGATCAGGCCTCTTCCCACAGACTCCATAGCTTCTTGATGATTCTTTCTGACTCCAGTTTGGTTGTTTGGTCCCACATCCATTATGCCCCATACTTCTCCTATAGAGCTGGAAGGGACCTGAGAGATCTTCTGCTCTAATCCCCTTAGTTGACAGACAAGGAAACTGAGGTCTCGAGGGGTTTGGTCACTTGCCCAATATCACACAGAAGTAGTATCTGCACTTGAACTCAGGGTTTGACTCCGAGTTCAGGACCTTCCCTCAGAGATTAGCTCCCATTTACACCGTCTGTGTCTTGCACGAACTTAATAGTTTGCATGTCGTCTCAACCGGTAGAAAGTGAGCTCCCTGAGGGCAGGGAGCGTCTTTTAAGGCTCTTGGCACATAGTACAAAGTACCAGGCACATTTCCATGGACATCTCACCTAGGCTCGGGTCGAGCTTTACTGCAAAAACCTACAAGTGGATTTGTGTTTTTCTGCAAGTGATTGGCGATTCCGTCTCCCCCAATTTTAATTCTCTAGAAGAAAAGCGCCCAAGAGCCCTCTCTCCCGGTCAGGGCGTGCTCGGCGCCTCTGCCCTCGTGAGAATTCTGGGAGCGCAGACGTCCCCTTACTCAGAACACCTCTTTTTCTCTCTAGCTGTGATATGCCGGGAGGATTACCAGCTGGCGTAGACGGAGGGAACCGACTAAAGCGGCCGAAAAGTTAGCACTTCGCTTCCCTTCGCCAAACCGACCTTCCCAGGCGTTTGGCCTGAATTTTAGGGCATCCCGGATGCCTCCAGCCAGTGGAGGGGGAGGAGGGCAAAGAGAAAGGATATCTATGGAGGTGGGGGGTGAGATAAAGAGGGCAGCGCCCATCTGACCCGATGGAGTTGGAGGAGCACTGTGTTGGCGGACGGGAAGAGAGGAACGTGAGGGATTCTCCGACCTCTCCCTACTCCCCCCACCTCGCGAACTCTTTACTGGGAGACCAGAGAAGGGAGATCTAATCTCAGAGCCCCGGGTTGTGAGCCCTGGTGGAGATGCGGTTTCGGAGTGGGGGACTTCGCACCCAGGCTCCATCGACTCCTGCTTTTGCTTGGAGCCGCTGAAATTGGGAGAATTTTGTTTCTTGCTTCTCTCTCTCCACCTGACCCCTCGTAATCTCCTCTTGGAACCATTCTCTCTGCAAGGGTGAAAGGAGACCCGGAGTCCCCCGCAGCCCGTGACCTGGTATCGCCCACCCACGCCACTCCGATTGGAGAATACAACCCAAAAAAGAATGGAGATCGATGAGGACCCCCGAGAAAGGCCCTCGAGGGAAAAAGTCCTTTGCGGGGGGGGGGGGGGGGGGGGGGAGGAAATGTTCGGCCCAGTGCGAGAGGACCTTCTCCCTCACTAATTATTCCCACCCTCTGGGGAGATCCCAAACTCGGAAATGGATCCCCACGCCGCTGGCCACGCACCAAGATCTCTCATTTCCCTACGCCTCTCTCAGTCGGGACCTGTGCTTCTGCCGTGTGGGAACCTGCCAGTGAAAACACGCCCTCCGCGGGTGCAGAGCTGCACGGCGTCCGCCGCTGAGGGTTTTAGGTGCCTGGAGGAACCGAGAGTTTAAGTGACTAGAACAGGACTGCACAGCATGTCAGAAGTCGAACCTGAAACCTCCGAAAACCCAGGGTTGGTCCTCTGTGAAACAGGCTGCCAGGCTGCCTCGGATTTGCGCCTTTCTCTATAAATCGGGAGGACTTCATTTGGAGTCCGTGTCTGTCTATACCTTTCTACCTACCAACCTGGTACCCACCTCTCCCTCCCTCTCTCTCTCTGTCTCTGTGTCTCTCTCTCTCTCTGTCTCTCTCTGTCTCTCTCCCCCCTCTCTCTCTCTGTCTCTGTGTTTCTCTCTCTCTCTGTCTCTCTCTGTCTCTCTCCCCCCTCTCTCTCTCTGTCTCTCTGTCTCTCTCCCCCCCCTCTCCCTCTCCCTCTCTCCCTCCCTCCCTCTCTCTCTCTCTCTCCCTCTCTCTCTCTGTCTCTCTCCCTCTCTCTCTCTCCCTCTCCCTCCCTCTCTCTCCCTCTCCTTCCCCCTCTCTCTCTCTCTCCCTCTCCCTCT
>CM053585.1:19522052-19621484 GCA_028646515.1 Pseudochirops corinnae
CTCTCTCCCTCCCTCCCTCTCTCTCTCTCTCTCCCTCTCTCTCTCTGTCTCTCTCCCTCTCTCTCTCTCCCTCTCCCTCCCTCTCTCTCCCTCTCCTTCCCTCTCTCTCTCTCCCTCTCCCTCTCTCTCCCTCTCTCTCTCTCTCTCTCACTCTCTCTCACGCGCGAGCTCTCTCTCTCCCCCCTCCACACACGCACATAGAGTTAACTTTTTTCTTTTACAAAGGGATATTTATTGAGAAGATACAGTAAGTACAAAAGGTCAAACATTTTCTCACAGAAAACTGAGAGTAGACTCTTCCCTTACGTTACATTGTGACCTCCACAACTGACCCACTCCAAGGCTAGGATGGGAGAAGCTGACTCGGGATAGATGGGTGCATGCCTCCCCCACCGCAATGCTCCTCATTTGAATTAAGGCAGTTTCTAAAAAATGTCTGCCGTACTGTTTACTTCTGACTATGGACTAGCCAGGAGAGTTCCACTCTCTTGTATGACTTGATATCTTGGCTGCAGGATCAATCTACAAATAATAGTTAACTTTAACTATTATCTATTTCTTTCATAATCCTATAAGAGGTTTATAGGCTTCATCTGGGTCGTTGACTCTGTCTGTCTGTCTGTCTCTCTCTCTCTGACTCTCTCTCTGTCTCTGTCTCTCTCATCCCTGAATGGGAGGCAGTACTTGGAATTCCAAATCTAGTGCTTTTTGCTTTTGTTTGCTAGTGAAATACTGTGTCTTCCACAAGAGCTATTCGGACCTCTATTCAGATTGCTACCTGTATTCAAACAGGTCTATTTTTATACGAAGTCAAGAATTAAGGTTCTGGCTTTGGAACTCAGGGCCCCTTCTGAACCTCCATGCTGTTTTGTATTTCACTGCCAGATAAAATGACTTTTGCCTGCTTTTTTTCTAAGAGGAGGGCTGGGTGCTACTACTCTTCCTCTGAGACATCCTCTTTCTCTGATATATCGCATGTCAGTGGATTTTCTATTCTGTAGTAAACTGATGGAAACTAAAATAATGATGATAATTAACAGTGACTGAAAAAATGAAATATCTTGGAAAGAGCAGCTTGGAGGCCCAGATTCAAGTTCCAATCCTGCCTCTGACACATACTAACTGAAAGCCTGGGAGAGTCACTGAGGTTCTCAGTGTCCCCAGGCAACTCTATGGATAAGATAAGGACAGTGACCAGCCTGCATCTATGGAGGAAGTTTCTGCACCAAGAGATCCCCACATGTTCAAAATCACAGGTTCACACTCTTCTCCACTGTCATTGCATAGGATCTGATCTATGCTTAAAACAGCAATAAAAGGGATCAACTTCCTATAGTTAGGAAAGATGGTTTGAGGAGGTAGAAAGGATGCTGACCTCAGAGTCAGGAAGACCTGTGTTCAGGTCCCACCTCTGACACATGCTGGCTGTGTGACCCTAGTCAAGTCACTTAACTTTTTAGTAAGTTTCAGAAAAGGTACCAACATGCTTTGATAAGGGGAGTTTCCTCACCCGGAAGTTCTCTATACCAATGATATCACAGGTCTGGGCCCTATCCCTTTAATAAGATATAGTTGGGTCTTCTTTCCCAAGTCCCCAAAATCTGGGGCATAGCTCTCTCTTCTGCTTCATCCCTACATCAGTCTTTCCCTTACTCAAGTCCTTCTGAAGACCTGGAGCTGACTCAGGGCTCCCTGGTCTCCTGGAGATACCAGAGAAGGACCAGTGGTGGCAAGTCCTCCTTCAAAGCTGTCAATGAGAACTCTATGGTTGCCCAAATCACTGGTAAGTGGGTGACCAATTTTTTTTTTTTTGGCCAGTCACTCTCAAAAGCTATCCAATAAAGTCTGAAAGGAGTTTGGGGTTTCTATGGAGAGAATTCCTACACTGATAGACTCAGAGATCCTGGAGGAAGAAGCATATTTATAAAGTGATATCAACAGATCTCCCTCTATTATACAAAGAGGCTGCACACAAAGTGATTAGGCTGCTGGCCCTGGAGTTAGGTAGACCTGAATTCAAATATAATCTTAGGCATTTACTAGCTGTAGGACCCTGGGCAAATTTCTGTAAAATGGGGTTAATAATAGTACCAATTGTCAGTGTTTTTTTGAGGATAAATTGAGGTAATTTTTGTAAAGTGCTTCAGCTGTAGAAATAGTAGCCATTATTATTGTAACCAGATATTTGGAGCCTTTTCCATATTCACAGATCTGAAGCCATAACTTTCCATTTTGACATGCTAATATCAATCAACCAGCAAGCATTTATTAAGCTTCTGCTTCCTCCTAGGGAAAACAAAGAACAAGAAAGTGTCCTCATCCTAAAGGAACATACTTGTCATGCTGTTAAGAACTGTCAGCAAATTTAATGAAATAAGAGTTTAGAAGACTTCTACACCCCTCCAGAAGCACACTGAACCTATACACACCAAATACTATAGCATTTAAAACTTTTAAATGAGCAGGATCCAGATCTATAACTCACTCTAATGTATCCACCATGGATCCACCTCAAAGAGGGATGATTTATGGGAGGGCATAGACAACAGTTGAACCAGATGAGGCCAAGAGCGGGCTGCCCTCTGCCTCACTAAGGGGATTACCCATATCAATGAGATCAAGCATCTACTTGGATAAGAGCTCCAACTAAATATAAACTCCATGAGAGGAGAGACAATCTTTGTATACTCCAGAGTCTAGCACAGCTCTATACAGCAGGGGCTTAATCAATGCTTGTTGATTAAGTCATCAATTATTACATATTTTCAACTCTTCAAGAAGGATCCCAGCTTTCGTCCTCACGGATCCTCCTTGCCCTGGCACAGTTTGAACAGCAGCCCAATATCCTTTTGCCTTCCAGAGCTACAATGACAGCCACCCCCCCCCCCCCAAGAAAAAAAAATCCACTAGCCTGCATTCAGCCTGGGAAGAGCCTCTCAGTCCTTAGTTGGACGGCCCCAAGACAACAGATGCACAGTCCTAAGCCTCTCCAGTTTTCCTGTAAGGGATTGGACTCCATGGTGCAGCTATCTACCACCCAGGCTTACTTCTGCCATGGCACAAAAAGGGAGAGGAGGAGGACTGCTGGGAAGGAGTTGTGGCTCAGCAGACAGAGAGTTGGACTCAGAATCAGTAAGAGAGTTGTTATTGTTCAGTCATATCTGTCTCTTCTGAACTCCATTTGGGTTTTCTTGGCAAAAAGAGTAAGGCGCTTTGACATTTCCTTTTCCAACTTCTTTTATAGATGAGAAAACTTGCAAACAGGAATAAGTGACTTGTCCAGGGTCACACAGCTAGTGAGTATTTGAGACCACATTCAGACTCAGATCTTCCTGACTCCTGGTCCCCTGCTCTCTCCACTTTGACACTACCCCAGTAAGAGAGACAGGGTCAAATCCTGGTACTGGAGACATGACCTGCAAAACATTTAACCTTTTACTGCCCCAGCTGGGAAAGGGGATGTCTTCCATCAGAGCACAAAGGATTTACATGTCTTTAGCTTGACCATTAAAAAAAAATAATATCATAGATCTAGACCTGGAAGGATCTTCTAGTCCAGCTCCTTTGACTTTACAGGTGAAGAAACTGAAGGCCAGGGAAATGAAGCCATGTGCCCAAGGTCACACAGGTTGTAATTTGCTAAAATAATTTATTTTCTCTAAGGGCAACAATAAATACGCATATACACAGCTCACATATACAAAAGTGTGTGATATGGTATATATAATTAATATGGAGTGTAGAAAAGGTATACTTTAGCACATCGTATTACCTTATTATTTATGCATGTTATTTCCATTCCTGTAGTGTCGATATGTTACTCAAAGGACACATATATGCCCAGCTTATTTGGAGGGACTGAGTTTATTGCAATAGCTACCCAACACCTTTAACAAAAAGATTCTCTCCTCCAAGGCACAGGAATGTGAATTACAGAATCCCACATGGCGCCTGAAGAATCACATTTTGGGGGAGCTCAAAGGGCAACGCAGAGACTCGGCTGACTATGACTGGCATGAGAAAATATCACCGAGAACATATTTGATGAAAGAAGGGCAGCAGTGCACAACGATGTGGAATAGGCAGCTAGGGGCAGATGCCACTCAGTGTTTAAAACAAAATCAAGAAAGGTTTTCAGGGCTTGGGGTAGGGGCAGAATTCTCTCTCGAAGATTGTTTGAAGGACATGGGCGGAGGGCTTGCCAGCTCTACTGTGGGAGGGGGCTGGTCCACGGGGATAACAGGCAGCCGGGTGGTAAAGTTCTCCACATGTATCGGGCTATAGAGAGCTCTGGGAGGTTTACCAAGGGTCATTTCAGCCTTTTCAGTCCATTCGGACTCCTTTTATGATCACCACTTTACAGGTGAGGCAGCTGAATCTCCGAAGGTGAAAAGTTGCTCTGGGTCACATTATTTAGTAATAAACCTTAGCTGCAGGATACGAACTTAGGTGTAGTCTGACTCCCGGTTCCCCACTCTCTGCCAAGGGGAGCGGTGATGCTCAGACATCACCCCCTAGACCCTGAGTACTCGAGGCATCTGATAGAGACCTCCAAGGACTCCTCTTCTAGTCAGGGACTTCTGGAGACTTGGCCAGGAAAGGCTAAAGCAGGTAATGACAGCCCCGCGACGTGTGGGCACCAACTCGGCAAGCACGCGGTACAGGCTGCGCGAGTGGGTGGTCTCTGTGGGCAGGCCGGTCGGGTGGTGGTTATGGAATCCTCCTGAGCCCAAGAGAACAGCGGGGTAGCCCACTGCTGATCCCCTCGAACCCCGGGCCCGTGTGCGGGCCTCTCCCGGGGCCCCAGCTCCTTCGGACTGGCACGGTAGCGGGCTGTGCCAGGCAGACTCCCCCTCCTGCCGCCGCAGCGGGCGCCGCCGTTTCCATACCTGTCAAGAGGCTCAGTAAACATGTTTCCCGCTCGGGAGACAGCGTGTCATTATTCCGCGCGTGAGCCTGGCATTATCCGCCCCGCCCGCGCCACCCCTCCCCACCCGCCGCCGGAGCTCGGTGGATGCGGAGGAGGGAGCGGGAAGCAGGCCTAGCCTAGCCCAGTCAGCCCTGACCTCCAGCCCAGGGGCGCCCAGCTGGGCCGAGCTGGGCCACGAGCCGAGGCGTCGGCGACTGCCCATCCTCCGGGGCTGTTACAGACTACCCGGATGCTTGTTATCCGGTGCAGTACACAGTCACAAGGCGTGGGTGATTCGGACCCAGACACACGCGTATGTCCGTGGGAGTGACATGGGCTATATGTGTTCGTGGGTGCTTGAAATGCTTGTGTGTTTGCACTCGTGAATCGTGGGTAGTACGAGTGTGCATGACGTGCGCTCCTGTGATCCGCAGATTAGTGTGAGGCAGACGTGTATGCGTGCGCTATTAGTGAGGCTTGGCGTGTGTCGTGCAAGTGTGTGCTTAACCTGTGTTCTCCAAGTGTGTGTTCGTGCGACGCGAGACCGGAAGCGTGTTTGTGTATATTTGTGTATCTGTCAAGAGAAGGGGCTGCGGGAGAGAAGACACCGCCCGGCCAGACTTCGGAGGGGCACTGGAGATAAAAACAGAGGTCCGTGGCCACTTTTGGCGGGGTTGCAGAGGGGTCTCTGGGCGGACGCACCTACAGAGAGACCGATGCAGAGAACAGCCGACGTCTCTGAAGCAGCGAGCGGGGCAAACTGTCCTTAGGGACGCTTTAGATTAGAGGCTGGGAACGGGTGGGGGGGAGGACGCTGAGTCGGGTTAAAAAAAAATTAGGGCGCACCCCCCCCCCCCCACGCACACGCACATTCACAGCTACAGAGAAAGAGACAGATAAAAAGACAAAAGAATGAGGAGAAAAGAGACAGGGCCGAGACAGAGGAGCTGAAGGTCGGTAGTCGCAGGCTTGTGTTCTTAGAGACGCTTTGACGTCAACAAATATAACCCGATATCCAGAGGCAGCCCGGCAGCTGCTAAGCCAAAACAAACAAACAAACATCCCGCCCTCACCGCCCCCCCCCCCCCCCCAACAATAGAAACAAAAATAAAAGGAATGTCCAAATCGGGCCCGCATTTTTGGGGGGGGGGGGCCGGGGGGGGGGTGGTGGGGCATTCCTTTCTGTGTGGTTGTGTCAAGTGAGATGTTTGTATGTAGGGGCATCTAATGTGTATTTTGTGTGAATTTGAAAATGTGTAGAAGAGGGTGTGCTAAATGTCTGCCTGCTTTTGTGTACATGTGTGTTTGTGTTTAGGTCAGGAGAGAATATTTCGTGGGTGAGTGTATGTGCATTTGTAGCTTTCTCCGATTGTACGTGCTTGAGTATGGGGGTGTATTTGAGTGTGTATGTTGGATGATGAGGCTATGCTGTGAGAGCCTGCAGGGCATGTTCAAATGTATTTCTGCTGGTGTTTATTTGTATCTGTGTTTATGTGGGAGAATATACTCTGTGGGTAGGTGAATATGCGTCTGTCTGTTATTTTGGGTGGGAATATGCATTTGATTGTATATGAGAATACACTGTGGGTATTTGTATGAGTATGAGAATGTTAATAATTTCATGAGGATGTGTGTGACATCATGGGGCCCCTATCTCTACCCAAATAGAGGCTGTTTGTTTGGTCCTCCAGTAGCTCAACCCTCAGCCCAATGGCACTGTGTTCCAGTAACAGACAGGTTAGAGCTAAATGTCTGGGAGGCCTCCTTCTTTCCCAGCTACCTCATGGGAGGCTGCTGGAATCATCACCCTCATCCTCATCCTCATCCTCATCATCACCACCACCATCATTATCCTAAAAATTAACACCCTACTCTAATTTCCCCTTCTCCCACCCCAAGGAGGGGAAACCAAGGATCAATTTCATGCCCATTGTCTCTGGAGGCCAGAGCTGGGGGACAGGAAAACCATTGGGCAGGGGGCAGGAGCTCAGGTAAGGGCTACTTTACCAACTTTTAGAGGTGTTACTTTACTCTAGAAGTGGTAGGGACTGAGAAATGGAGCAAGATTTGGGGGTGGGGAGAACTGTCTTTTTCTGCCACAGGAAAGAGACTGATCATTATTCTTGACAATAGCCCCTCAAAGCCCTCACTCCTTACTTGGCAGCAGGACTTTCTCTGAGGCTTCCTCTCCCCACCTCTGAAATTCTCCCGTAAATTACCTATTTTTCCTTTTAAAAAAAAATGTCCAATCTCCAGGCAGCTTGGGGGAAGGCGGACAATGAAGGATTGGCTGCGGATTTAGGATCATTTAAAAATAAATCTTCCTTCCCATCCCCCTCACTTTTCCCTGGAAAGGAGGCAGGAAGGGGTGTCATGTGCATGTCTGATATGAATCTGTGAGATGTGTGATTTGTAGGTGTAGTATGTGAGTATGTGTAACTGGGTGTTGTATGTGTGAGAGATGGGTGATGAGCATGTGTGTGTTCTCTCTCTGTGCACCACCATTTTGTTGGGGGAGGGGAGATATGCAGCAAAATGGTGTCCCCTGTTTGATCTCACCTTTGCTGTTTCTGTAGCCCATGTATCCTATCTGATGAACTGCCGGGAGGAGACCAAGAATGATGTTCCTGATCTTAGCTCTTCTCATTGGGCCTCAGCCTCATCTTCCCTCTTCTCCAGAAGAGTCAATCTTAGTCTCAGAAGCTGCCTCTCTCTCTCTCTCTCTCTCTCTCTCTCTCTCTCTCTCTCTCTCTCTCTCTCTCTCTCTCTCTCTGTCTCTCTCTCTTCCTCTCTCCCTGTAAGAAGGGGAGGGAGGGGTGGGATATTTGGGGGGTACACGCTCCTCCTCAGGAAGCAGACTTACTGACCTAAAAATACCCTTACCTGTTAGTTTCTTGGGGAAAATGAATGGTCTCAGACCCATTTACCCATCCTCTAGGCTTTGGAGAAGCCCTCCTAGACTACAGAGGAGTGGGGATGACCCATGAATCCCCTTCTTCTCTCCAGCAAGCTTGGTGGATCCCAGAGGATTTGGAGGACTGCCAGGGGGTGGGGCTTTCCCTGAGACAGGCCTGATGCTAAAGGGTGAGCTGGGAGCTGGATTAAAAGACTCCAATGTAACTTTGGAGAATGAGATGCTTAGGGGACTAGTACCAGAGTGCTGCTATACCTCTATCTAGACTTCATTCTTCTGGAATCCTGCAAAGGCTTTGAAGAATTCAAAGATACATGCAGAGTAGTTCCTAAGATGAACCAGGTCTGAGACTTTCTGTATTGGGAACTGGTTAGTTATGGGAGTGTGCATGCCTTTGGAAGGTCTAGGATGTTGACTAATCCAAGGTTCTCTCAGAATCCTTGGGTTGTTTTAAAAATCAATGATGTCTTTCGCCTTCCAAATGGCAACACTTAGGTTTAAGTCGTGAAGGAAACAACTTCCTTTCACCTCCAACACTGCCTTTTGTCCTTCTGAGCGCAGTGCAGAATTTACATTCTCTATAGAAGCCCTGTTTCCCCATTGTCCCAGGATATGAAATAATAAGAATATAGACACCCTATAATGTAATCTGTCTGTGTCCAGTCTGAGAAATTGCTTTTAGCACAAGGTGCAGTGGATTTCTATCCAAGTTACCCCCAAATTTGTACAACATAATCATGCAATAGGGTCTTAGGAACTAATCACTACTAATAAATAAAATGCAAATTAAAACAACTTTGAGGTTCCATGTAGTACCTATCAGATTATCAAAGATAATGATAAAGAGGAATAATATATTGGAGAGGCTTCAAGAGGGCAGTGGTTCAGGAAGTCTAGAAAGCAATTTGGAGCTCTACCCAAGAAGGCAATCTTTCTTCCTTTTCCCACTCATCTAACCACTTGGCAATCTTTTAAAAAGCCTCTTTTTAAAAAGTCACTTTTGACTATATCATCAATACCACTACTAGACATAGACCCGAGAGAGAGAGAGAGAGAGAGAGAGAGAGAGAGAGAGAGAGAGAGAGAAGACAAAGGGAAAGGACTCATATGCACAAACATATTTATAGCAGCACTTTTCATTGTAGTAAAAAACTGGAAACTAAGGCGAGGCTCATTGATTTCAGAACGGCTATGCAAATTAGAATATTGGAATATAATGTTATATTATTGTGCCATAAGAAATGAAGGAAAGAGTGGTTTAAGAGAAATGTGAAGATTTATGAGTGATTGTGTATGAATGGATGCAGGGTGAAGTAAACAGAACCAGTAGAACAATGTATACTGTGACTACAATATTGTAAAGAAAAACAACTTTGAAAGCCACTGGAGTTTGCTCAGTGACTAAGGACTCAGAGGCAAACTACCCTCCTAGTGATTGAGAGGATGGCAATGAGGTACAGAATTTCACACACACACACACACACACACACATTTGTCATTGTGTAAATTTGTTTTACTTAAATATGCTTATTTGACACCAATGAATTTTTTTTTTTTACATTGAGGGAACTTGGGGCAAAGGTGGATGAGTGATATTGGTGTTTGTCAAGGGTAGAATGACAAAAAAAAAAATTGAAAAAAAAAAACCAAACCAAGGATAAGGTCCTTGTTAAGGTAAGACCATGTTATAGGCACAGAATTCTAAATATATTGTCAGTCAGGCAAGCATGTATAAAGGGCCAGATATGATGCAAAATGCTGGAGATATTAAAAAAAAACAAAAAACAAAAGCAGTCTCCAATTTCAAAGATCATAATACATTCTAATGAACATGTAAACAATGTAAACAACATGTAAACAAATAGGCTCCTGACATGATATAAACAGAATTGAAGGAAAGCAATCTGAGAAGAGAAGGCATTGTATGAAAAGTTTTTTTTTTTTTTTTTAACATAAAGCCTCTGGATATATATCTGAGGATCTGTGAACTCGACTGGGGAAAAAAATTACATTTTCATTTCAATAAATTAGTTTCCATTGTAATCCTATATACTTTATTTTATATATTTAAAAACCATATTCTAAGAAGGAGTCCCTAGGCTTCACCAGACTGCCAGAGTAGTCTATCACACCCCGCTCGCCCCCCAGCCCAAGCCCTGTGATATTTAATCACTGTGTGACTGACAAAACCTATTCTTCTTAATTTCCCCATTTCTGTCTAGGACACCTCCATCCTTCCAATCACCCACTTAGGTTCCCAATCTACAAGTCAAATACTCTTTCTTCTTCCTTTTCCCACTCATCTAACCACTTGGCAAGTCTTGTTAATTTTATCACTTTGATATTCCTCCCTGCCTGAAGTATCTATAGTCTGGATTAATGCAATAGCCTCCTAATCAATCTCTGCTTTCAGTCTCTTCCCACTCTGACCCATCCTCCACACAGCTGCCAAAATGATTTTCCTAATGCACTGGTCTGATCATGGCATCCCCCTGCTCAATAAAAACCAATGGGAGGGGTCCTTTGATAGTTACAGGAAGGTGAGGGAGATGTGTGTGTGTGTGTGTGTGTGTGTCCACACACACACTTGGAAATGAAGGTGATATTAAAAAAAACCAAAGTGAATCAATTTAAAGGATTAAAAAGAAAAGCTCGTGTCTCCCTATCACTTCTAGGGTAAAGCACAAACTCTTCCAGGATTTAGAGCCCTTTACAATCTGGTTGTAGTCTATCTTTTCTGGTTTATTACACATCACTTCCAACTAAATCCTCAAACTGAGGGTTGGTGTTCCTCCCATACAAATCCCATTTCCCAGCCATCTCTGTCTGTCTGTCTGTCTGTCTCTCTCTCTATCTCTGTCTGTCTGTCTCTCTGTCTCTCTCTCTCTGTCTGTCTCTCTCTGTCTCTGTCTCTGTCTCTCTCTCTCTCTCTCTCTCTCTCTCTCTCTCTCTCACACACACACACACACACACACACACACATACACACACACACATTTCCTGCATCTAGAAATCATTCAGTCCTCAGCTCTGCTTCTTAGAACCACAAGTTTCCTTCAAAGCCCAACTTGGCATCATTGGAGTCTTTCCTGATTTCCTAATCTCTCTCCCCTCCCCCGGCCCCCAGTTACTGGTACCTTCCCTTCCAATTAATTACTTTGTACTTACTTTGTTTATGGTTTGTATTTATTTGTAGGATTATTATTATATTATTATATTCTTCTCCCCAGGAATATTAAGCTTCTTGAGGAGCTGAACTGTTTTCATCCTCCCCCACCCCTTTTGGGGGGTATTTGTGGCTCCAGTACTTAGCATAACTTCCCGGCACATAGGAGCTTAACACATGTTTTTGGTTGTTTGATTCTAGTTCCAGATTTATTATCCTGTGATCTGCCCATGGGTTGCTGTCTGCTTTGATGGAGGGAGTTAGTTCTCCCATGGAGAGAACCCTTTATGGAGGATTTTTAGAAGAGGGATCTGAATAGAACGAGATGACTTTCCACATAGTAGGCATTTAATAATTTTTTTTAGGTGAAGGAGTATATGGACCACAGCCCACCTCATCCTTTGGAGAGAGTACACCATGGATGAAATCAGAGATCCTTCTCAGGATCTTGGCAGACATGTGGATGTCTTTTTTCAAAGATCCCTGATTTAAGCCATGTGGGTCATCCTTTCATGCAGCCAGGTGATCCTCCTGGGTCATCCATCGTCCTCTGCCTATTCTTGAGTTTAGCCAGCTTGATGCTCCGATAACAGACACACAGTCTATCAAGCCCCTACTCGAATGGTTTCCAGCCTGGTAGAACACCTCTGACCTTCCTCTTTGCTGGCACAGCCATGTAAAAACACCTCTCTTCTCCCTGAGGCCACCGGAGGGCATTGGAGGAGGAAGTTAATGGATATAAGCACTTTACAAAATGTAAGGCGCTATACAAATGTCTCCTATTTTTCTGTCTTTATGTCCCATAATATAAATTATATGATATATAAATATATGTGTCTTTAGAAACATGATGGCAATATGGCATAGAGGAGAGAGAGCTGGCCCCAGAAGCTGATGCTGGCTGTGTGACTCTGTGTGAGTCTCATAACTCTCATAACTTTCTAAGACTTTAAGTTGTAGAGAAGGTGCTGACCCATTACAAGTACAGGTACTGAATGGAATGTGTGCTCAGATATCTTGATGGGAATATATTCAATTGTGCTATATAGACATGCATATTTACATCATTTTATAATGGATAGAGAACCACCTGCAGGGTCCAATTCTACCTTTGATAAATACTGGGTATGTGACCCTGGGCAAGTCATTTAATCAGGCAACTCTAATAACATATATTGCAAATCATTTTATAATAACAACAAAAGCTGCTTACATTTACATAACAACAGCTAGCTAGGTATTGTGCTAAGGACTTTGCAAACACTATCTCATTTGATCCTTACACAACCCTGGGAGGGAGGTACTATTATTATCACTATTTTTCAGACCAGAAAGCAGGTTTAGTGATTTGCCCAGGGTCACACTGCTAGTAACTTTGCAACTAGATTTGAACTCAGCTCCTCTCTACTCTAGGCGTGGTGTACTATTCATTGTGCTACCAGAGCAGCTGCATAATTTAAGATAATAAAGTTACCCTAGGCATCTCTAAGATAAATTGTAGAGCAGGTGTTGATTTATAACTGATAAGAACTTTCTCACCAGGAGATCCATATACTAATGAAATAATAAAGAAAAATATCATATACACAGCACTTACTTAGAGCTCTGTGTTCTCCATATGCATATATAGTTTTTAGATTTCTAGATGTACTGCAGTGTTTGTATACTTGTAAATAGCGTGCATAAGCACACTAAAGCATGCATCTCTGTACGTCGGAGTATTGTTTAGATATGTGTCCTATCTGTCTTTCTATATACTCTCCAGGGTTTAGGGGGCACTCACACAGCTCACTGGAATTCTGATGGTCTTAGCAGATGTCCATCTTCTGCTACACCTTTTTGTGCAAAGACCCGAATCCTTCCAAAAGACAGCCACTCTTTCATCTTGCTCCCTTCATCCCTCTGGATGCACCCACACTAATTCACATATATTAAGGGACACATTCACTCACATGTGACCACTCACAAGCAACATGTCTGTGGGTGCCTGCAAAGGTATGAGAAGGCCTGTGTATTGCCATGGGGAAGCCTGTGAAATGCAATTGCCTAAGAAGGCAGCTTGGGTACCAAAGCCTGGGTCCATTTGAGGTTTATGCATCAGCCTTCCAGAATCTAACCAGATCCAAACCCATCCCATTTCCCTGGGGTTCAATGCTAGTAATCCGTAGTCCTGGGCTGAAGGAATGAAACCTTTGCCACCCACCTCAGCAGGTCCCTCTGGCCACAGGACAACAGCCCCTTGGAGTAAGACCAGCTGAACTCTAGGCTTTCTCCATTGAGATTTTGTTTGTGGGAGGACAGTAAAGGTGAGAGAGAGAGAGAGAGAGAGAGAGAGAGAGAGAGAGAGAGAGAGAGAGAGAGAGAGCGCTTTAAGGATTGCCCACTTCTGGGGCTGTCTTCGTATCTCTCTCCATCTATCATTTTCTCTACTTATCTTATGGTCTGTGGGTCACACCATATCTCCCTCCTTCCCTTGCATTCCCCACGGGTAAGGCCTTTTATGTCTATCCATTCATCTAACTATTTATTCACCTACCCACAAATCCATACCCATCTATCTATGTGTCCAAGTATTTAAGTATCTAAGTATCTATCTATCTATCTATCTATCTATCTATCTATCTATCTATCCGTCCTCTGGCTATGGAGCCATCCATCTTTATTTATCTACCCATCCATTTTAGTTGTCTAATCATCTACCAATTTATCACGATCTCATCGTTATCTCCAGTCTAATATCCCTGGCTCTCAAATCAAAGGCAGCGGGCAGCAGCAGATTGGGGAGGTTGTGGCTTTGTTATTTGGTGGATAATTGAGCACTGGGGCTTTTCCCGCATTTTCCGAAATGGGACGTGTTGATACTGAATATGAGTAGAAAATTTAGGAAAATCCCATGTACATTATGCATTCCATTATTTTAAAAGAAATATAAATGTAAACTATCATTAGGTGCATTTCGTCTAACATCTAATAGAGAACAACTCTTTCCTACCTCTGAGTAAATGCAGTCATTGTCTTTAAATTGAGGCTAGATACGAACATTCTGAGGTATACATCCACGTACATCTCAATTCTTCCTCACCTACCCCCTCGCTGCCCCCTTCTCAGGATCCCCAGGCCCGTTTGTGCAAATATATATGTGGCCGAGAATTTCATTTAAGTAGTCCACACCCCGTTTGGGACAAACATCGTAGGGCAGGCTGGCATGGTTTTCTCCCCAGGGCTTCAACTGGCCGACGATTTGGCCTGAGCCACCCCCAATTCCCCACCAGTCCCCTTACTCTATCCAACCCTTGGGACTCACAGCCTAGGCACAGATGGGCCTCAGGGGGTTAGGGTGAAGTAGGGAAAAGAAGAAGCAAGAAAGAAAATAGACTGATGGGCAGAAGCAAGAATGAAAATAATGACAGAAGGCCCTGGAGCCTTCCCGGAAAATCCAGGCATCCGAGAGCAGAAGCTAGCACTTCATCAGGGAGGGAGTGGATGAAGAGAGAAGTAGAGAGAAGGAGGGGGAAGAGAAAGAGAAAAAATAAAAAAGAGAGGAGGAAATTAAAGAGAAGGGTAAAAGTAAAGAAATAGCAGAGACGAGAAAATAGAAAGAAAAAAAAGGAATGGACGGAGGAAATGATCAGAAAGAGAGAACGGAAAAATTCAACAGAAAACCGACAGAAAAGACAAAACAGACCGTGAAGTCCCGCACAGATGGCGCAGATCAGAGAAAAGGTCCGTAAGGGCCGAAATTTCATTCCGGTTGTTTGGGAGGTTTTCCTCTCTTAGTTGAATAAAGGAGGGTCTGACTGATGGGTCATCATCAGGTGTTAAAAGGGGTGAGAAAATGTCTTTACACTTTTTTCTGCTCGGCTCTCAACTTCTCCCATCTTCTGCTCTCAAGCTAACTGTGGTTTCCCCCACTCCCCACCCCTGGCTGGGAGGGGCACCCAAGCGTCTTCCATTGCTGAGCTCGGAGGGGGCGGGAGGGTGAGATTCACCCAAAGGTGTTGGGGTTTGGGCCATTGCATGGACTTCTACGCTTTGGACCTCGGATTGGGGGATAAGAGGGAGAGGCAGAGAAAGAGAAGGGGAGGGATCAAGAGACAGAAAGCAATATACAGTCAGGAAGGAAGGGAGAGGAAAGGAAAAGAAACAGGGAAGCGAGGAAATGAGAGATGGAGACAAGGAGGAAGGAGATCGAGAAAGAAAGAAAAAAGAGGAAAGACGAGGCTGGGAAGAATTAAAAGTGGGAGAAAGAGCAACTGAAGAGAGCGAGCGAGGAGTCATTCGAAAAGGGAAGAACGAGGGTTTTTTGGGCTATGTTATTTTTCCTCAAGTTGGTATCTCTAGCTACAGCCACAATCCCCCGCCGGCTTGAGAACTGAGTGGGCCTGGGCGCTGGAAGCCGAGCCAGAGCCTGAAGCCGAGCGAGGGTCCCAGCCACTGTAGAGTGAAGACCCGGCAGGCCTGGGAATGGAGGACGACTGTGGGTTGGGGAATGGGGTGGGGTGTGGGTGTTGGGGGTGTTTAGTGCACATTTTTTTCCCTTTTGCAATCTAAGCAGCTGCAGCCCCCTCCTCCCTCCCCACGGCCCTAAACCCCTCCAGTGATGCTTGCGTGACGCTCTTCCTCCGCGACAACCCCGGCGGGATGCGTGTGCGTGTGCGCGCCTGTGTGTGTGTGTGGGAGAGAGAGAGAGGGAGAGAGAGAGAGAGAGAGAGAGAGAGAGAGAGAGAGAGAGAGAGAGAGAGAGAGAGAGAGAGGAGAGGAGAGAAGAGATTCCTGTATTACAATAACCCCAGCAGTTTGGGAGTCCCAGCTTCCTAAGCAGTGAGCTCAGGACCAGGGGAGGGGGTGGACTTTGACAGTGGGAGGAAACAGTCGACATCTCTGAAAGCTCTTAACCCGTAGACCTCGGACCCCGACTCTCCAGGGAGAGAAGAGAAGGCAGGGGAGTCAAACTAGGGATTGGGGGAGCCCTGGACACCCGTTCCTCATTAGCCTCCCCTATATCTGATCCTGGAGCTACATCAGTATCGAAGCAGTGGGAATGGGAGGGATTTGTGGGGCATCTCAGAGGGCTTTGGAGGCAGGGTCAGAAGAGCTGTGGTGATTGGGGATGAGGAGAGACCTGGCCAGGTTTAGAGAGGCTTACAGGGTTAGAGGGAGAGGTTTAGAGGGTTAGTGGGGAAAACCCATAAGGCCTGGGGTGATACAATTTGAAAAAGACTGTAGAGTTTTGGGAGGGAGAGAGTGGTTGGTAGGATGGCGAAAGGATGAGCAGATAGAACGAAGATGAGAGACTGTTGGCAGGGGGAGCCTTAGGGGTTAGTATGATCAGAAGCGAGGAGAGGCGGTGGAGGGTTGGAGTAGGGTTAGGGAATTGATGAGAAGGCGAAAAGGGTGATCTGGGTTGGACAAAGAGAATGCCTCCGGGTCAGAGGGCTATAGGGTTGGCCGGGGATGGCTTTCTAGACTCGGGGTGATGCGAGGTGAGGAAAGAAGGTGGCAGATTTGAGGAGAGTTAGAGCAGGTTAGAGGGTGTTACGGGAAGGCAGATAATATGGGGATGGGAGAAAGAGTTAGGGTGGAGGAGCTTTATAGGTTTAGGGTTATTAAGCAGTAGAAGGGGTTGAGAGTGGGGACCGCATGGGATGAAGAGAGAACGTAGAGGGTTTGGGGACAAGGGAGCTGTGAGTCTACCTCTCTCCCCTTACCTCGGACAAGGATGCGGCGGCAATAATCCGCTTCGTTGGCTCCCGCCTGGCGCTCGCTCTCGGTGCAGGTTGCCTTAGATCCGGCTGGAGGGCTGGTGGCCGAGGTTCCTGCTACGTCCTTGAGCCCGCGGCTACCGCCTCCTCCTCCTCCTCCTGACCCGCCACGGGCCCAGTCTCCTGCTCGTCCTGCGCTCCCCAGCTCCGTCCGACTCCCCAGCTCCGTCCGACTCCCCAGCTCCCGCATTCGCTCGGCTGCCGCCAACCCGATGGGGCCGCGTCCCTGCTCAGCTCCTCCATCGCCCATGCCGCCGGCAGCAGCCGCGGCGGCTGGTGCTAGCATCGAGCCAGAGAAGATCCCCGCCCCCTCCTCCTCCCCACCCCCGCCGGCACCTCCCCTCGGCTCCTCCTCTCTCTCTCTCCCCACTAGCAGATCCAACAGGGAGGGGCTGCTGACGAGCCCCAGAGACTCGGGTCTTTACTCCCAGAGCGCCAGCCGTTCTGCTCTGGGACCGGGTGGGAGGGGTTTGGCAGGCGCACTTGAAGCTGGGGCGGGGGCAGCCGGGGACTCGGGGACCAGAGGAAAAGTCTGGGGAGAGCATGGTGAGGAAAGGAAGGAAGGAAGGAGATCAGGCTGGAGAGGAGGGCAAGGACACAGGGCGGGGAAACAGGGAGGGGAGATGGGGACGCTAGGCATTGGAGATAGGGCTGCAGGTCAAGGCCGAGCGGGGAACGGGCCAGGAGTCTGAGAGTGTTATTGAATTTTTACAAATAGGTGGATGGTAAGAGACCTTTCCACTCTCAAGCCACGGCCTCTCCCAAGAAGGTGGAGGAGTCTAGCAGCTGCAAGAAGAAAAGTAAACGTTTAGGGGGCTAGAACACTCCTCAAACCCCAGGAAGTCTGAGAGTTCGGAAATAGCCGACACTTCCCAAGTTCTCCATCTTCCTCATGTAATGGGGGTGTTTGTTGTGTTTTGGTCTGTCTCCACTGTCCAACTGAGGGGTTCAAACGGCCCAGTTATGGACCTGGAGGCCGCCAGTTGGGCTCCACCCCTGGGGCCTCAGCGAGGCGTTAGATTTGGTCTGGTCCAAGATCAATAGCTTGAATGTTGGGGGGGGGGAGGTGAAAGAGGAGAGAGACACACGCAGAGACTATCAGAGACAGAGAGATACCGTGTGTGTAACAAGAAGGGAAGGGGGGGGAAGGAAAGGGAAGAAATGAACAGAAGTTAGGTCCATGAGAGAGAGAGAGTTCAGAGAAAGGGTGATTAGCGATGGGGGAAAAGATAGAACGAGAGAGGAAAAAGAAGGGACAAATAGAGAAAAAGAAATCTTAGTAGTAATAAAAAGGGTCACTCATCGCCCTCCACACACACTTGGAGAAAGGAAGATAGGGGTGAAGGAAAGAAAAGGAGACATTCATGAATGGTGAACCTCCAGCTGCCTGGTTTCCTATACTCTGCCCTCCTGGTCTGGACTTACAAACACACACAAAGCGGTATCTATACGGCTGGAAGGGGCCTGGGATGACTGAATTCATGAGAATCAGGAGAATTTGATTCGTGTAGGTAGCAAATCCGGTGTGCTTCATTCAGTATCACCACTCCCAAGACCTGTGTCTCTTCCCCCGCCCACTTATTAAACTCCTTCTTAGGCGGGGGAGATATCTCTTGGCCACCTTTGCCCATGGTGCAAAGGATCCCTAGGCCCAGCCACCCCGCCCTTCTCTTTCCCTCACTCTAGCCCCTATCCCAGGCCCCTGCCGTCCCCGCCCCTGTTCAGCTCCAAAGGGAGAATATAAGCGGTTGAGAAGGTTTGGATCCCCAAGGTCTAGTCCCTAAATTGCAGGTTCTTGGGGTGGGAGAGTGCTATGAACTCACAGACCTGCACACACAGAGGCTGAGGGGTCGGCATGAAGGGGAGGGGGCCTGCAAATCCTAGTTCCTTAATTGAGTGATTGACGTCTGACCACAGTCCGTCTGGCAGTGTGGGGGGCAGCCCAGGCTGGGGGCTGCCCTGCTGGAGGGCTTATTGAAGGAACCGGAGCAAACAGAGAAGAAAGGAAGAATTGAAGAGAAGGAAAAGGATGCTTTCTCTCCTTGAGTAGGTGGGTGGCGGGCATCGGCCTCCAGACTCTCTCTTTCCTAATCAGCTTGGGAGGCTATTTGGTAAGCACTGGGATTGAGTCTCCTGGCTCTGTGTATGTGTGTGCGTATGTGTGTCCTTGCAAGCTTCAGAGCTAGCTGGGTATGGGGGTTATTCTCTGTGAGCCATCGGTGGGTGTGAATGTGGGGTTTGTGTAGTTGTATGACTGAGAGGATGTGTACTGTATGGGCCTGCTGGTGGGAGTGTCTTTTGTGTGTTTGTGTGGATTTGGTTGTGGGTGTTTTGTATGTGTGGATTGTATTCTCTATCTCCTATCCTTCCCTCCAACCCCATCCCCTTCCATGACAACGCTAACGGATTTGGAAGTAGATTCCCCAGGCCTCCTGGCACTCTCTCTTCCCCATCACTTCCTCTGGAATTCTAGGTGGTTAACTTTTGTAAATTAAAAGAGGTAAGTGACCATTTTTCTTCATCAATTCCTGTCCTCCCTCCCTCAGTTTTGGGGGAAGGGCCTTGGCATTTTCCTTCTCTCAAAACAAGATTGTTATAGCAACTTCAGGCCTCCTGGGGGTGGGGGTGGGGAGGGGACTGGGCTTATTCTTTGACCCTCAGCTGCTTAGAACTTTAGCCCTCAAACCTTTCAGTCTAATAATAATACTAATTATAATTATAATAGTAACAGTTTACAGTGTACTTTTCTCACAGCCTCTAGACCCCTAGTCTCCCAGACCTGTAGACCTTCAGTCTGTCTTGCTCCTAAACTTTCAGGCCCTCAGCACTGCCTCCCCCCCCCCCCATTTCCCACTTTCTCAGCTTCCTAAACCCTCAATCTACTAGTCTTCTACTTGCACAGTTACTTCGTCATCAAATCCAATCCCAATCCCATAGACCTTCAGTGCCCAGCCCCTTGATCCTGAGCCCTCTAAACCTTCAATTATCCATCATCTCCCTAAACTATCAATTCTTCTCTCAATCTCTCAGCCTCTAGAACCTCCAGTTTTTCACTTTTCTAATTCCTTCAGATGTCAGTCCCTTAGTTTTAGCTTCTACAGAAGTCATAAGACCCTTAGGACCTCCCCATAAACATTTAATCTCCTAGCCCCCATTCTGTTTTCTATGCCTTCTCCACGGACACTTAGCTCTCTTGTCGTGAATTTATCACTTTAGAAAATGATTCGGTCTGTCTTCCTTATGCTCTTGGCTTTGGGGTAGGAATGGGGGTTGGAGAATAGAGCAGTTAACCAAAGGAAAAAGAGAGAGGAGGAGAAAATTTGTTTCATTTACCCTTGACACCAGCCAGGGGAACCTTCACTCAACCACCTCAAGGGAATTAGACTTTATTGCTAGTGTTAGTATTATGATTTTATTTAAACAAAAAGTTCAAAAACACTGGGAGCTCTCAGAGATTCTGAAAAGAAAATTTCTATCTCATTTGAACTGGAGAAGACAGAAATAGTTGTGGGGGGGAGGGGGAGGCTTTAGTTCTGGGACTAGGCAAAGAATCCCCTTCTACCCACCACCTCTAAGAGACAGAAGGTAGTGAAGAGGGAAGATGGTGGGATAAGGTGGGATGGGAAGGGTGTCTGGAACCAGTATCATTAAAGGCTCAGGTTTCTACCTCAGACTATGGAGCTCCTTTGGGGCTGGCTACAGGGGAGGGAAGACAGGGCAAAGAGGAAGAAAAGAACAAGGTCAAGTTCTAATAACTCCTAGCCAGAAATGCTCTCCCAGGGTTTGAGGAAGGATAAGAGAGGAAAAAGATAAGCATTTTGGGGTCGTTCCTCCCCCCCCCCAACATCAGGTCTTGTGCTCTTTTTGTGGGCTCTTGTTAGTGGAATCTGGTCCTTTATGGAGGATGCATTATGAACTTTTAAAACGTATCTAGGGTCTAGGAGAGTGAGGCAGAAAATGGGAGATGGGAGTGAAGAATGGGAAATGAACTCCAGCGTCTTTGGCAATAAAAGAGAATGGCCGTTTGGGGGCTGCCCTTTCCCTGCCCCTCCCACCCTGGTTCCCCCAGTCCCAACCTCTTTCAGGCTCTCTTCAGCTCTCATTAATTCTCTTCTCTACTTCGTCCCAAGCGGGAAAAGGCATAGCTGCTCTCCTGAAACCAGAGAGGGAAACAGAGATACAAAGAGCGATTACTCCCTCCTTCCCCCCAAAACAGAAAGGTGAAGGAAGAGCAGAGACAGGAGGGAACAGAGACAGAGGCGCAGACAGAAATAGAGAGACCTAGAAAATTCTGTGCAGTTGGGAATCATATCTAACTGTCATGGGAGAAAAGATTGAACATGCGGATTCCAGGGCCCCTGAGTTAAATTAGCCATTTATTTTCCAAGGGACTTAAATTCTTGGGGATATTTGGAGACAAATATTTGCAGACAAATTTGGCAAAATCATTTTACATAACAGAGTTCTTCAACAGACAGGCAGATGGATATTTAAGCAGTTAGGAATCAGTATCTACCACTGCCAAACGACAGAGAATTAACATTTTTTCTAAGATGTATTTCTAAAAATACTGTTTTTGTTTTTATACCTTCATTCCTTATATATCCACTCTTCTATCCTTCACCTGGGGAGGAATTGGTTGTAGCAATGAAATCAACAACAACAGGTGGAATGGCGTTTCTGCTCCATATTTGTGTGTACCTCTGCTTAGAGCTTCTTTGCCTTTCAGTCTTCATCTCTTGTCTTCTCTCTGGCCTTGACTCTCAGCATCTCAACCCGAGTTTCTTTTACTTCCTCCTCTATTCAGTTCAGTTCAACCGGTATTTATTTATTTTATTAGGTAGGCTCTGGGGATACAAAACCAAAAGAAATGCCTGTCCTCAGGGAGCTTATGTTTTACTGGGTAGGAGGTGAGGCCAACATGCACATAGAGAAATAAATATGAAAAAAACTCATACGAATTCTCTCTCTCTAGTCCGATCTAATCTCCCTCCGATTTGTTTCTTTCTCTCTGTGATTATGTCTCTCCCTGGATCTGTCTCTGACCAACAGAAACGTTTTATGGCTGGTGTGTGTGTGCTGTAGAGGCCCAGCTAACCAGAACCTTTTGGTTTGATTCTGTTTAGTTTTCCTTCTCGAATCTCCCGGGAAGCTCAGCTGCTTGCTGCGCCAGGCCCCAGAGGCGTCCGGTGCGTTCAAGGCGGGCGGGCCTGGATGAGTCCCAGTCGGACGAATGCGATTGGGAGCTTGGTGCTTCGAAAAGGGGCTGGCGGTAGGCAAGTGTGTACTTGTGTAACGGTGTGTGTGTGTGTGTGTGTGTGTGTATGAGGGAGAGAGAGGGAGAGGGAGAGAGAGGGAGAGAGAGAGAGAGAGAAAGAAAGAGAGAGAGAGAGAGACAGAGAGATCGAGAGTGTGTTCGCGTGCGCACGCCTGCATGCGTGAGGATAAACACACCGAAACCGACCTAGCCGCAAAGAAGTGAACGAGCTAGACCTTTTGGTCCTTCAGGTCCAGGCACTTGACCTTCTGGGCGACTTTGAGCGGGGCGCTTAAACTGTCTGGGCCTTTCCCCTCCTCTATAAAATGGCTAGCAGCTGGTATGGAGAAACAATACTGAGTTAGGCTCTGGGGCTACAAAGACCAAATAAAAACCGAGTCCGGCCCTCCCGGCGCTTACATTCTCCTGGAGTGGAGACGGAGCGACACCTTGGTCTCCACTAAGTGAATCCATCTGTGTAGATATTTGGAGTGTGCGTGTGAGTGTCTGTGTTTTCGCTCGCTCACGGTCTCGGGGTTTACAACCTCCAAAGACGATTTTTTCATTATTCGAAGGTTTTGGGATTTCTCCCATTCGGATTATAGAAGACCTGTTTTCTCTTTCAGCTCCGCTTTGCCTGTGTAGACGCAGTTTTGCCTCTTGGGTTTATCTGCCCCTGAGCTCGGAAGCTTGTTCCACAGCACAGGAAAATATCTTCACTTCTGTCAGAGTCGCTGGATTTGAAGTATTCGTTAAGAATGTGGACAAAAAGCAAAAACCTCGCTCAGGGACCAGCCCCGGCTCTCCCCTGTCCTGGCTTCCAGACCGCCGCGGCAGACATATTTAGATCGGATCATAGGATATCGCGCCTGTGGAGAGCTTTGGAATCGTCTCCTCCAACGCCTCCAGTTTATTTTATTTTTTCATTAGGGTTTTATTGATGCATTTTGCTTGTATTATATTCATTTCCGGTTACATCGCGGCAATCAGGGAGCCTTCACTGATAGCAAAGAAGAATAGTAAAACCCATCGACGTAGCCGCTGTGCTGGACAGTGTATGCAGTGTTCTGCTTCCATAATCTCTCCTCTCCAAGAAAGTAATCATTTTATTTTTTACCTGGGAAAACTGAGGCCCAGAGAGCGACACTCTCCCCCTTCCTCCCATCTCCCCAGCGGTTGGAAAGCCCAGGGGCTAGTCCAGATCGTCCGAATTCACATCCAAGCTCTTTCTCGGGGCTCCCCGGAGCCGTGGTTTGAACAAGGCCCTGATCACTCTTCCTACTGGCTCACAGGGCAAGGACCAATCTCGAAGTCTCCGAACATCCTTCGGTGACAGTTGAGAGATCCACCCTCCACAGAAATTTCCCTCAGCCCTTCATTATGGTGATTCTCTTCTTATCCTGGGTTCTCTAGAGGGAGGTGCAGTGGGGTGGGAGGGAGAAGGAGTCCTCCACTCACAGTTTGCTGGGGAAAGAAGGGTCAGCCCTAAGAATGATTCTCTTCGTGGCCCTTTCCCCCTGAGGGCTCCTCCAACTTAGTGGATTTGGGGGAGTATACTGGGTCTTTCCCTTCCATTCTCTGCCTCAGTTTGCAGGCTGCAAAGCTTGGCCTTCCATGCCTGAGACCCTCTACAGCCCTCCTTTCCCACTGTCCATTCTGGATGTGTGTCTCTCACCAAGGTGGTCACCTTCATCTCTATACTTCTCTCCACCCAGCTTCCAGGGGTCCACACTTTAGAGAACTGTTAGCCTTAGATTATTCATTAAGCTCTGCCTTCCAAGCTACCCCCACTTCCACCCCCACGGGGCCTGGGACAGTGTATAGGGCATAAGAGTCTCTGTATTGTGTGCACATGGGTTTGTGTGTGTCAGGGTTAGGTAGGTACATCATAGTGTCGTTGTGACCTGGAATGTCTCTCAAAGGAACATATGTTCCTATTCTGATAGCTGATAATTTTGAAACAGCTCCAAGAACTTGGCTGGTTCTCATATTTATCTGGGGTAGATCCCTTTAGGGCTGTGTGTGTGCAACTGTCCATGCCCGTGGGTTGCACATGATTAGCCTTGTGCATATGGTATTTGTGGGACTATATGCTTGTCTGCCTCAGTGTGGGTGAATATTTGGGGTGTGTGTATATGTGTATGTGTGTTGGGCTTGAGCTTGGGACTTTTATCTGGAGTCTACTCTTGAGTGTATTTGCATATGGGATGCCTGTGTGTATGTGATTATATGAGTGGTGAGCTATTTTTTCCTTTGGGTAGGCCTCCACTTAAGTCCTCCTATAATGCCACACTGGAGCTTAGAGGCGATCATAGGCTTTCTGACAGTGTGCCTGGGCATTGGGGAGTTTTGACTTGTTTTATTGAGTCTCTATCCTTGGGGTGGGATAGGAAAATAGAAGCCCTCACTAACTTTGGATGGAGAGGACCTGAGTTCAAATCACAGCTGTGTCACTTGCTTCCAGTGTTACTTTGGGCAAGTAATTTCCTTTCTTTAATCCTCAGTCTCTGTAAAATGAAGGCATTGGACAGCTCTTTCCACCTTCTAATCTAGGATCTTGTGCTGGGAAGGATTCAAAAATGAAAAGGAGGAAAGGAAACAAATATTGATTAAGCATCTGCTGTATATCATGTGCTTTACACATTATTTCATTTGATTTTCTGTAAGAACAAACACCCTAGCATACCCAGGATGGCTGCCAGCACAAGTTCTTTGATCTGCTATACTAAAGGAAAGCAGCTTTAAAGGGGTCAACAATCTTTAATTAAACACACACACATATTTGTATATATGTGTAGATGTATGTATATACACACATACATACATGCATACATGCATACATACATACATATTTCACTTAGTTCAGGGGAAAAAGTCAGCACCAGAACTTCAGAAAATATGAACAGAAATTACAAGCAGACAAAAAACACAGACAGAGAAAATAACACAATTCAACAGACCAACAGACAAGGATTCCAGCCGTCTGACCATTACATCCATACCTAGTTAGTTACCAGAGAGAGAAGCACCAACATCTGAGTTTTCAAAGCTGGGGGGCTCAATGGCTACCTAGAGTCTCATCTGACCAAATCACACAACTCTTCCCATAAGTGATCCCCAAAGCAAAACCTCACCTCAGAGTATATATAACCTTTGAGACCCACTGCCTAATTACAAAGTAACAAAAAGGTGTGGGCCTCCCCCCAAAAAAACTCTTCCTGTTGGGTTCCATTTGAAGTACATTAAGGGACAGGAAAGTCCTTACCATTACATCCTCACAACAAATGTGGGAGATAGATGCTATTTTCCCCCTCATTTTATATTTGAGGAAATATAAAATGTGTGTGTGTGTGTGTGTGTGTGTGTGTACTCATGATTGTGCTGTGTGTGGTGCCTGGCTACTTGCTTTCATGCCTGGGTGGCTACATGTACCTGCTTTGTGCAATAATCTGCCTGGTCTTTTCCTTTCTCTGGGTCACAGAAGGATGGGCAGCCTGTGAGTGCATGTTAGTATATGGTATGGGTTTGTAAATGTGTGGAGAAGGGGGAATAGGGATTTTCTGCCCTTCTGTCCTGATTTTTAAAACCTGAGATCTCCACCTGGCCATCCCTACCCCCCAGCTGTAGTACCTTTTGCAATCTGGGAGTTTCATCTCAAAATATATCTGCTCCACAAAACAACAACAACAACAAACCAACAAGAAGACCACCAATTTGACCAGTTTTTCTCTGTGTTGATGGCTGCCTTTCAGTCGCCCCCCTCCCAACTTCAAGTGCTAGCTTCCAATGCCTGCGCATCCCTCTGTTTCCCATTCATCCATTCCTCAGCTAGCTAGACAGTTATCTATGCACCTAACTGGCCATCTGTTATCTGGCTCTCTGTCTTCAGGATTTATTCATCTATTTATTCAGTCTTTTCTTCCTCCTCCCCTTTATGGGATCCAGTCTTTTTCACATCCATCACATACACTGACATCGTGTTGTCTCTATGCTTCATTTGTTTCATATCCCCTCTGCTTGCCTGCTGTTCCAGACCAGGAAATAGTTTCCTCTTTCCAGCTCCCTTCTCAGGTTCATCTGGCCTCCAGAAGCAGCTTCATCTTGCCCCAGTGGCTCAGCATCTTTCAGTGTCTGCCAATCTTCTGGGAATTCATCTACATTCACACATAGATCCTGTGTGCCTTCTTCAAGGTCCAGAGTTGTACAATAGGTTAGAATCTCAAAGGTCCAATATAGCTCTGATAACCCGCACTTCCAGGATTTTGTTATTATCCATAATCTGTCCTCATTTCCCTTTCCCTCTCTGAAGTGTCTTCCCCCTTCCTTCTTCCCATGGTGCTCACCCCTCCCTCCCCCAGTTATCTCCTGTGGGGAAGCAGAGACAGACTTAGAGAAGGAAGGGGACCCTGAGACCAGGCAGTCCAACCTCAGACCTAGCAGACAGAAGGAGCTTAATAAATGCTTATTGACTGAACAGGACTTCCCCTACAACCTCCCAACCTGCACCCAGGTGCCACCTGTACTCTTCCAGTTACGTGGAACTCAGTAAATCAAGGCGTCCAATTCTCCTTTGGAGCTGCTCATTTGTGGGAAAACTTCTTCCCATTGCAGAGGGGAAAGGTGACCTTTTTTTCCTCTTCCAACTTTCATTCCCCCTCCTCCCAACTTCCTTGTTCTGCTTTCTGGGACTTGGCAGAACAAATTCAATTCCTTCAAGACAGATAGGATAACCTCATTGTCTCCTCTTAGAGACAGTTAGGTGGCTCAGTGGGTAGAACACTGGGACTGGGGTCAAGCAGACCTGAGTCCAAATCTGGCCTCAAACATTATTTAGCAAGTCATTTAATTCTGTCTGACTCAGTTTCCTCTACTGTACAGTAAGGATAGTAATAGCACTGCCAGAGTAGTTGAGAGGATCAACATGAAATATTTGTTAAATGCTTAGCCAATACTGGCAAACAGCGGGCAGTTAATGGAGGATTATTCTCCTTCTGTCCCCTATGGATTGGTATTGAGCCATTTCCTTCACCAGTCCATGTTACAGATGAATCTTCCTGACTCCAGGCTGGGACCTCTATGCACTACCTAGCTGCCCCTTCACTGTAGATGCCCATCCCCTATTCCTTCATCCTACTATGACATGGTCTGTAGTCCTCTTCTCGTGACAGACCCTGTTTTTCTGATTGCATCCAACTTGTCAGTGACTTTCCTACAAGACTAGTGTTCAGTGTAACTCTCACCTGCCTAGTTCTGGGCACCATGCCTCCATTAATTTAGCGTGAGGCCAGATTCTCCCTTGAAAGTTCTTAGATGCCCATCTTGGCCTGAAGGTTATGGGGAGTTTGCCAACTCATTTCAGCTAGGACAGCTGACCAATGTGGTGACCCTAGTAACAGACCAGTAGTGGATATACCAATATGTGGAGTCAGGAAGAATGTGGTTCAAACCCTAACCTTGCTGCTTTTGGACCTATTTGACCTCATGCTGATCTGACTCATCTTTAAAATGGGAGGGGGGCAGTGTTAGACTTGATGCCTTTGAATGTCCTTCCCGACTCTGAATCTATGATCCTATGAAGAGCCTCTTCAGCAGGAAGGTGTGAAGGACATATGACTTGTTTTGCTATTACAACCTTAAGGATCACCTCTTGTGTGGCAAAGGGGTATGTATCTTCCTCAAAGCCCCCACAGAAATGAAGGCAGAATTGTCAAAGTATTAAATTAAGTGCACTATTATTAATAGCTGTTTCTTGAGGGTGGGGGTGAGGGGAGGCTGCCATGTTTCTACAAGTCTTTTCTGTCTGTCTACTCTAAATCTCTGTGCTTTTTCTCTCCAGTCTGGCCCTCCATTACCCCTTCCATATCACCTTTCACTCTGTTCCCATCCTCTTTGTTATCCAGTCTTCATGCTGGTTTGGACTGTATTCTCTCTCCTCCCTCCCTTGCTGCCCCATTATCTTCTCCCATCTCTACCTCTTCCCTCTCCCCCCCCCCCCTATCATTCATTGCCCTATCCCCAAAGAGCCTACACCTTCAATTCTTTTTTTCCCCACAATGATTCCACAGCACAGTGGAAGTTTCTTGGAAGGGAGTGGGACCCTCACTTTGTGATTCTTGCTCGGAGACAGACTGGGGATTGGTCAGGGTAAGGACTGGCCTTGTGGAGAGATGCACATACTCAGAGAAACACTCAGATACATAGGTTTGCCCACTGTTAGCTGTTGGGAACAGTGGAAAGTCAGTGAAGATTGTCTGTTGAGATTCTAGTTTCTTTTTTCTGACCCCTACCCCAAACTAGAACATCATGGTTCCCTGAGCCCTTCTTTCGGAGAGTATTAAAAAAGGCCCTGGATTTAGGTACAAGGGACAGAGGACCTGAGTCAATTTCTGTAGCCTCTACTACATAGAGACAGCTGGTGGCTAGGCAGTTAGAGGGCTCGACCTGCAGTCAGGAAGACCTGAGTGCAGATATGACCCCAAACACTAGCTGTCTGCTCCCAAGTAAGTCACTTAACCTCTTTTTGCTTCAGTTTCCCCAACTGTAGGACAGGGATGATATTGATGATAGCTAACATTATATGGTGATTACCATGTGTCAGTCAGGTCCTGTCTAAGTGCTTTACAATTATTTTCTCATTCTATCCTCAAAACAACCCTGGGAGTTAGGTGCTCTTATAAGCTTCATTTTACAGCTGAGGAAACTGAGGCAAACTGTGATTAAGTGACTTGGCCAGGGTCACACAATTGGTAAATGTCACAGGCCAAATTTGAACTCAGATCTTCCCGATTCTAAGCTTGGCTCTTCTATCCACTGCCAACCTAGGTGCTTCCCAGGGTTATTGTGAGGATCAAATGAGTTAATGGTAAAACAAACAAACAAAAAAACTACTTAGCATGATGCTAGACACATAGTAGGTGCCATACAAATGCTTATTCCTCTCTTTGACCTTGATCAGGGTACAGTCTCTCTGGGACTCAGTTTCTCCAATCAGTTTTGCCTACTTTGTTTTGTATTTGCTCATCTGTACGTGTTGCTTTCCTTCTTTAGAATGTAAGCTCCTTGAGGGCAGGAAATATTTCAATTTAGTCTTTGTATTCTCAGCATCCAACTTAATACCTGGCATACAGTAGTAGCTTAATAAATGCTTGTTGAACTTATTTGAATCCCTAAAGGGAGTTGGGCCAGATGACCTCTAAAGTCCTTTCTAGCTCTCAAAAATATGTGACAAAAATTACTTATATGAAAGGGTCTCCCCCCAACCCTGGGGTCTGCCATTTTACTAGAAAGAGGGCAATGTTTAACCCAAAGGAATAAGAGGCTAATGGTGGAAATTTAGGCAGAGTGATTGACCAGAAGGAGATCATTTTAGGTAGGGATACCCTCACATTATACCCATATATTACTCCAGCAAAGGTTGGTACCCTACAGACACAAAAATGTTCAACAGCCCATTCCCAAATGCAGACTAATTTTCTACAAATCTTGTCCTTTTTACTTCCAGGCCACCTTTCCAATACTTCCCCATATCTCCCCTAAGACATTCACTGTCCTAGCTCAGGTTGTTATCACCTCTTGTCTGGACTATTTTAACAGCCTCCCTCTTGACCTCCCTGTCTCAGGTCTTTCCCCCCTCCAGTTCTTCTTCCAATCAGCAGCCAAAATAATTTTCCTAAAGCACAGATCTGACCATAACCCCTGATATGCACTGACAGTAGGATCTGGGAGTCAGTTAATGTCACCATTGCTTTAGGCCAGGGGTGGGGAACCTGCAGCCTTGAGGCCCTCTAAGTCTTCAAGTACCACTCTTTGACTGAACCCAAACTTCTCCCAAACAAATCCCCTTAATAAAGGGATTTGTTCTATAAAACTTGGACTCAGTCAAAAGACTGCACCCAAGGACCTAGAAGGCCACATGTGGCCTTGCTGCTACAGGTTCCCCACTCCTGCTCTAGACAGTTTGAAGGCTATAACTTGCAAAGATAGTGCTGATCTGCAGCAGTAAAGGGATCCTCATAAAGCATTTCCAGTGGAATCATGTGTCCAGTTCTTTTTCCTATGAACAAGTTGTCTTTCCTGTTGGAATGTAAACTCTCTTAGAGCAGGGTTGTTGCTTTTTGTCTTTACATCTCTATTTCTTAGTACAATTTGGGCAAACAGTTGGCACTTAATAAATTCTTGATACTTGAGGGATTCATGACATTCCATAACCTGGATTCTACCCATTCCCCCCACCCCCTATCTCACTATTTTGCTCCAGGAGCCCCTACCTCCAGCCATAGTGGTCTACTCAGAGGATTATGAATTTAGATTTGGAAGAGACCAAAAAGGCCAGAGAGTGGGATCTGTTCATTTTAAAGATGAGAAAAGTGAGGCCCAGAGGACTTCAGTGAACTGTCCAAGCTCATATAGGTAGTAAGCGAATGAATGAGATTTAAACCAGATTTCTAACAAGAGTCAATCCAGTGTTATTTCCCATATACCACACTCCTACTACCCAGGGGAATTCACACCTCTTTTCAGTCTATTTCCATTGTCTGAAATGCCTTCTTGTGCCCTTCTTCCCTCCATTCTTCAAGTCCAGTTTAATTGTTGTCTCCTTCAGGAAGTCTTCCCTGACCACCCTAGTTCACAGAGCTCTCCCTGCCTCCCTTTCTCCACTTCTCTTTTCTCTTCTCTTCTCTTCTCTTCTCTTCTCTTCTCTTCTCTTCTCTTCTCTTCTCTTCTCTTCTCTTCTCTTCTCTTCTCTTCTCTTCTCTTCTCTTCTCTTTTCCCTCCTTCTCTCTTTCCCTCCCTCCCTTCTCTCTCTCTCTCTCTCTCTCTCTCTCTCTCTCTCTCTCTCTCATCTCTGTCTCTTTCTCTTCTTCCTCTCTCTCCCTCCCATATCTCTATCTCTCTGGTTCTGTGTCTCTCTGTCTCTGTTTCTCTTTCCTTTCCTCTTCCTCTTCTCCTCTAAATAGCTGCCTCACTTACTGCCTGATTCATTCATTTGACATTTGGCAACACTGACTTGTCTGGTTCTCTGACTGTTTCATATTTGTCTCTCCAAGGTGATAGTGAGCTTCTCAACAGAAAGACATTTGTTCTCTCATCACACAGGCTGAGTCACATTCTCAGTAGGTACTCAACAAATACTTTTTGAATTGGTATTGAAGAGTTTTGTATTCTAGACTCTTTTTGGAATCTTACCAGTTCCCCAGGTCAGAAAAAAAAACCTGAGGTCTCTACCCTGAGCTGAAAAACTCCTCTTTCCTCATTTCAGGGAAATCTGGCTGGTGAGTGGTAAAGGATATTCCGAACCCCCCCCCCCCCCCCCCGCTCCCACCACTGCCCTGTTCCTGGAGTCCTCAGGCCCTCTTGCTCTCTGACTTCACTCCAAACCAGGCAGATTAAGGTTTTCTAGTCCCAAACCATCATTTTTCAAATCAGGAAATAGATCCAGAGGAGTTTCTCTGTTTGCTGGTTGGGTTTTGGTCAGGTCAATAGGCCAGACACATGGAGAATGAAGGAGGTAGTATGGAAGAGTGGAAAGAACATTAGCTTTGGAATCAGAGGACCTGAGTTTGAATCCTCATTCTATCTCTATCTGAGTGACCTTGGGTCAGTCATGAGATCTCTGAGGTCCTTTCTGCCACTATATCTATGATCCTATGAAGTATAGACTCTCTCTCACACACACACATACACACACAGAGGATTCACACAGAGACATACTCTATGTATATGTTGTGAATACTCAGGTTGTCTAGGTATATAACCGGACACATCTCCAAGTTAGACTATATAGTCATTAAAAGCAGGGATTGCTTTTTGGGGGGAATGGTGGCAGGGGGAAGGTGGCTTTCTTTGTATTATCAACACTTAGAATAGTGCTTGGAACGCAGTTAGGACTTAATAAATGCTTGTGGACAGATTTCATCCCACATAGACACAATCATAGGAAGAAAAACACTCCCATTCACAGATAAGCAGACCAAAGCATATACCTGCACATACAAACACAAACACCCCACATATGCTGATGCACTCATATCCACACAGAAGAGCACTCACATATACCCATTTCACAGATGCATACACACATCTATAAATACAAACACACCAGATACAGACATTTACTCAGGCCTCTCATGAGATCTGCCTTTTATCTGGCTTTATTCTCTCAGCCTTTCCAGGGTAACCAAGTGTCTAAGAATAGAAAAGGAGCTGGTTGGGCAGCTGGCCTTCACCTATGAAGGAAAGGAAGCAAAGGGATGCCTGAGGAGCTCTTGAAAGTCAGGGCCATCATTGAGCCACATGGAGGGATACCAGTGGTCCATTGCCTGGATCTAACATCTTGAAATGTGAGGAACCACAAATGAATTATTAAATAGTCGTCTCCACCAAGAGAGGATGATGGAGATACCCAGTAGGAAACCTGACAGTAGTTGAGGTGGATGGGATGGGTAGAGATGAAAGGATAGAGTCTCTTTTTATTGGGGAGGGTGGAAAAATGGGGCCCAAGTCTCCATCTTTCCCTGTTCCACCTCTTGCCTTCTTTCCAGCATTCCTTTTCTTCTATTCATTTTGTTTTTATTCTTTCCTTCCTTTCCCCCTCTCTCAATCTTATATTTTCTTTCTGTTTTGCATTTACATTTCTTTCTATTTATCTATTAAAATTTCTGTATTTAATTTTCATTTTTTCTTTTATTTTCTGTCCTTGTTAATTTTTATATTAATTATCCCTCTTTTTGCATTATTCTATTTTCTATTCCCCTCTTTTATTCTTTTCCTTACATATCTTACCTCATTTAACAGATGAGAAACTGAGGCAAACAGGGTTAAGTGACTTGCCCAGGGCCACACAGCTAGTCAGTGCCCGAGGCCAGATTTGAACTCAGGAAGATGAATCTTCCTGTCTCCGGGCCAGGTACTCTAGCTATTGCAGCACTTCCTAACTGCCCTGGGATTTTAAATGGGACTTAAAGATGGCCAGGGAAGTCAGTAGGCATTCCAGGCATGGGAGACCATGAGAGAAAAAAGTGTCTTGTCCATTGAACATTAAGGAGGCCAGTGTTATGACACCAATGAGTGCATGACAGGGCATGGGGTTTAAAAAGACTGGAAAGATAGGAGGGGACTATGTGTTTGCCTCAGTTTCCTCATCTGTAAAGGAAATGGCAAACTGCTCCAGTATCTTTGCCAAGAAAACCCCAAATGAGGTCACAAGGAGTTGGATATGACTGAATTAAAAAAAAATGTTATTTAAGGCTTTGAACAGCAGAAGTTTTTGTATTTGGTCCTGGAGGTGGACTTGAATTTATTGAATAGGGAAGTGACATGGTTGAACCTACATTTTAGGAAAATCCCTGATGACAGAATGGAAGATGGATTATAGTGGAGAGAGACTCCCAGCAGGGAGATCCCCAGCAAGTTCTAACAGCAAAATTGAGATGATAAGGGCCTGCCCTAAAGTAGTGGCTATGTCAGAGAAGGAAAGCAGGGTGTGCTGGAGAGATGTTTCAAGGATGAAATTGGTAGACCTTGCCACCAGATGCTCTTGAAGCATCTCCATTTGGGGATTCTTATTTGAAGAGCATCTCCCCTATTAGCCAAACTTTGTGTCTGGGCTGAAGTTTGAATGTTTGGGACTGGGTTTTGGAAAGAATCAGGAATTATCTGAGCAGTTTTTCTCTCTTGGTACAGTACAAAGTGTCAGAGGACCTGGGTTTGAGTCTTTGCCACTTAGTAGTTGTGTGCCTTTGAGTAAGTCACTTCATCTTTTTGGGCCTCAGTTTCTCCATCTCTAAAAAAGAGACAGTTGGACTAGATACCCTCTGAAGCCCCTCTCAGCTCTTAATCTGTGATCCCCATACTCCAAGCAACCAAAAAACTCATCCACCAAACAATTTCTCTTAAAGACCCAGATGACTGTATCAATTCTCCTTTTCTCCCTTCGCTAGCTTCGAGGTTCCGATCAGAGATCTTCCCCCCCTTTCCCAAAATGTGGTGATTTCCATTTATGTTTATGAGAATTCTTTATATGGAGGCAGATCAGAGCCTCTAAAGATTTAGCAGATTATGGTTTACCTAGGGTCACACAGCTAGCCAGTTTTCAAGGCAGGTTGAATCTAGGTCTTTCTGATTCCAAGTCCCCTGGCCCACCCCCCTCCCCAACTCTGCAGCTCCAGAGAAAAGTTTTAAAAGGAAAAGCAAAATTTTCCTTTGGGCCAAACTCTGAACTTCCTAATTTCTCCCCAAGTAGAATATAAATTCCTTGAATGTAGGGACTGCTCAGCGAGTGTGTTCCTGTCAACCCCCAGGCAGCCTCCAACCTTTACTCTCATTGGTTACTGGGCCGGGAGTATCCACCCTTTTTTCTCTTCTGCTGACAGATTTCTACCTAACTTTTCAATCTTGATTCAAACACTACTTTCTCCGGAAAGCCTTTCCCACTCTCGGTAGTAACCTGGAGGATATGAAACCACAGATTTAGGGACTTTAGGCGCCATCAAGGCCAAATCCCTCATTTTGTAGTTGAGCAACCTAAGTCCCAGAGAGGTTAAAAGACTTACCGAGCGTCACATATTAAGTGTCTGTGGTAGGATTTGAACTCAGGTCTTCCCCCTCCTCTATTTCGCTTAGCACTGCGCACACTTCTCTAATGCATCTCCCATGCAATAATGTGTGTAAGAGCCATGCCTACAGTGTCTTTTAAATGTATGTATGCATTTGCTATGTTTTGGTTTTGCATCATCTTTATTTCTGAATATCTGCTTTCCAATTAGCCGCTCATTCTCTGAGTAACCCCTGCTTTCATTGTATCTTTAAGAAGGAGGCAATCGAAGCTGTTCTTACATTTGGAACAAAGATTTCAAAGGTGGGGGGGATTTTTTTTTAAAACAAAACCAACCATCCACGAGTCGTATTCCCTTATTAGACTGAAGTTATATGAGGACAGAGATCGTCTTATCTAAGAATTATATCTTCTCCTGCACATCGTGCTTTTTATTCAGTAATCACTTCGAAAATGTTTGTGGAAATACATTTATTTGGATTGAATTGATGAAGGGAAGCTTAGAAAGGAAAACGATTGTTGAATTATCCGGATAACCCAACCCCCGTCTCCACTCGCCATCGAGTGTAAGTAAGGCTTTGGGGGTGGGGATGACGGCGGTGAAATGTGTGCATCCCTTTGACCTGAATGGCGGCGGTCTTGGCAGAGAGTATGGGATGCCCCTGCCCGCCGGGATGATACCTTCATCAGAAGGCATTTGTTATTTCAGACCCACCGGTTTATTGTAGGCAGCGAATATCCAGCCACACCAAGGCTAGTCACCAGCTGCGACCACACGAAAGACGGAGAAGTCCGGTAGAAGCGGCGGGCACCACCTTCTTGCCTTTCCGCTTTCCCTCTTACTTTGGAGTAGGGTGAGGAAACACTTAATTTCAGTCACTAAAAATACGCACCCTCCTCATCTATCAGTCTTCGCGGGCTCTTCCCCGTCCGCCACACTCTTGGAGCTTCCCGCTGCTGCTAGAGAGTAACTCCCGAGCCAAGAGAAACGAAATCTGGGATGGAGAAGAGGGAGGTAAAGCTTGGGGGCGGAGACGGGGAGGGCTGGCAGTGAGCCAGCCCCAGGCCAAGGGTTGGGAGCGCCAGGCGGGAGCTGGCCTTGCCCAGGGCTCCCCAAATCAAGAAATCAAGGTCGGACGCTGCTATTCGGGAGGCCGAGAATTCCCCCCCATCTGTAGCCAGGGCCCAACTAAGTGAGGAAGAGACTGAGGCTAAGAGAAAGGAAGGACCCCGAAGAGAAGGGAGTGGGCAGATCGAGAGAATAACATAAGAGACCAGAAACTAGACAAAGAGAAGAAGCCAGAGAACAGAGACAAAGGAAACAGGCCGGCTGGATGGCAGACAGAGCGGAGGCCAGGGCAGCTGGGGACGGAAAGATAGACAAGGCAGCAGGACAAGAGTGAGGAAGGGAACAGAAAGGAGAGGAAGACAGAAGAGAGGGACAAGACAAGATAGAGAGCCAGACCTGGCAAGGAGAGGCGGACCAAGGAAGGACCAAGTCCATGAGACTTGGAGTTAGAAGGGGCTTTAGAGGTCCTTGAGTCCAGATCTATTATTTTACAGATGAGGAAAATAAGGCTTCAAGAAGGCACATTTCTCTCCCCTCCCCCCCCCCCCATTGCTGGGGACAGGATTCGAACCCAGGTTTTCCTCACCCTGAGAGCAGGGCTCTATTCAACACACACACACACACACACACACGGCCGCTTTGGGAAAAAAAGAAAGTGTAATTCAAAATTCGCCTAGAGTGTTAGTGGGAGTAAGTGAATCTAGTCCGTGAGGTCTCTAGGCAAGAGTGGAATGAGTCAGTCCCTAGCTCCTGCCTTCAGTTTCCTGATTTCGAAAGCGAGGGGACTGGGCAGGTGGGGTGGGGGAGTAGGGGTGCCGAATGAGAGCGCGCTCTAGGAAGAAGTCAGGACCTTATTTATTCTTCCCTTGAGAGAATCTCATAATCAGAACCCCATGTCAGCTCGGAATCCACGTACTCCAGTCCTCTCTGGAGGAGCCTTGTCCTCCTTCCATCACGGCTCAGGACTGGCCGCCCCGAGTGAGGACGCAAGAACACCGTGAGGGGACTTTTCTCGCAGCCCCCCCCGAAGGGCTGCTGGTGAAGGTGAAGCTTGTTCAAACTTTCCGTAGTTCCTCGCAGACGATCCCATTGTGGCCCCCGACCTCTGCCAACTGAATCTTTCCTAAACTATCGTGTTTGAGCTGTGCTTGAGTGCCAAGAAGGAACCCTGGACCCCCACAAGCCCCAGGCTTATGCCTCCCCCAAATCTTGCTGTGTTAATGGCTGTGTTTATGTCCCAAAGGGAAAAAGAGACGAATCCTGGCAACGACCCGAAATCACCCTCATTCTCAAATGGTCGGAGAAAGCAGGCCAAAACCAGTGTCGAATTTTAAAATCGAATTATTCAGATCCGTAAAACGAGGAAAGTCGAAAGAGATAGCCCTTCGGGGCGGGCCGCTCCCATTCTGATATTCCATACTGACTTTTACCTGGTTTTTGAACCTTGCGAATGTGAGAGCCAACTGAAGTCCCCCCGGGTCCTGTTCTCTCACCTCCTTCTCCCCGAAGCAGAGGCTACAAGACCCAACAGAAGGAAGGTAGAGAGTGAGTTAGGACTCACGAATTCTTCTGCATTACCGTGAAGTGCCTTGCCCAGGTCTAGCAAGGATGTGGAGGGCGGCGGGGGCCGAAGGAGTCCCCATGCCATTTGGTGCAGCCTGTCTGGTTGGCTCTCTGTTGTGCGTTTCCATTTTAATCATGCGGGTCCCGGAGAGCGACTGGCGCTTCTGCAAAGGGACAGGGACTGCTCTGTGATATAAGCAAGCAGACACTAGGATATCCTCCCCCAGCTTTGATCAATTTTACAGTGACACACCCTGGTTCTTTATTAATACCAAAAAAAATTAGAATGTTGTGAATTTCACAACCCCTTTCTTCACAATTCTGAGAAGGCTGGAGGGCAAGGATCATTCCCATTTGAGAGAGGAGGAAGGTTCCGAAAAAGAGAAATAAAGGACTTGTCCACGATCTCAGAGCTAGGTAATAATCGCAGCTGAGATTCGAATAGGGGCGCCTCGCGTCCAACACTGTCTGGAATCACTCCCTTCGTTCGAATTTTCTGTCCTACAAGGTCAACAAAACCTGACCCTAGTCTCTGGGGCGTCAGGATGCCTGTTTAACATTCTGGGAGAAAAAGACCTACAGTGTCACGATGACCCAGAGTCATTTCCTGCCTCCCCCCCCCCCCCATTTGTTATTGTCGGTAGAATAATTAAAAATAAAAGTCGATCCACTTATTCCAATAGCGAGCGTCTTCCTCCATCTTCCCTGTTCTTGCCTTCTTTCCTCCTTTGAAAAAACCCTAAACCCTTGAAAAAACCCTACTCTAGCTGACTCTCCATGGACCTGTCCCCCTCCTAACTCTGTACCCTTCCAAAGACCCAAAGTTACCACCCTTCCCCGAAATAACGGGGACCAGGTGCCTAGACAAGAAGGTAAAGTCTAGTGGTGGTGGAGTGTTAGGAGAACCAGAGATCCAAAGAGAAAGACTAGTTTCAGTCTCTGAGAGAAAGAGCCAGAAACACAGAGGCGAACAGCCAAGCACACAGTGGTAGGAATGAGAGGAGATGCTGGAAGAGACAGAGACATAGTAAATGAGAAAGGAAGAGAGACAGAAAGCCGGAGATATAAAAAGACCAATAGAAATGGACACAGACAAGCGCTTTCGCAAAGCAAAGAGAGAAAAGGCAACAGGAAAACCTAGGCAGAGAGAGAAAAAAGGAGACCGAAGGAAAGAGCCAAAGTCCAAAGCTCAAAGAAGGAGAGAAAGGAGGAGATGCCGAGCCGGATTGATAGGCCCTTCTCCTACTCCAGCGTGCCACAACAGAGAGCCAGGGCGTTCTGCTCTCCGAGCTGTCTCGCTCCCTGGCCGCAAAAGGATACGATTTCTTTTCTGTTTTGATTTTTATGGTGGCTGAAACTTGTGAGTTTTCACGTGTGGTTTGTAATAATGTTTCCCCCAACGATTATTTACCACGCTACTTCTTTGCAGACACAGTAACAGAGAAAGGACGGGGTTTCTTTTTTTGTGTGAAGTGGTTACAGGGGTTACTCTGGCGATTACAATGTTTCTTCTTCTGCAACTCGATTTCCTCGAGTTTTCTCAAGCGAATTCTCAGGTCCTAAGATTTCAGCCCCCAAACAGAGGTTGAAGAAAAGGTGGCATAGATCTTATGCTCCACCGACGAGCAGCCAACCTCAGTCTTCTCGGACTGTGTTTAGGCACGTCAGTCCCCAAAGTCTGGTCTCGGAAGGAAATCATACCAAATTTATCCACGCAATCTAAGATCCCTAAGGACCGGAAATCTGGGAGAAAATGACAACCAGGATCCGAATGCTCACCTTTTATCTATTAACCCAGAGATAAAATAGTCTGTGACGAACATCACCAGTCGCAGAAATTTACTGAGAACTGGGGCGGGATGAGGATGGGGAGAAGAGTGGGGGCTGAGGGCTAAGGGTGAGAGGAACACACCCAGAGATCAATTCTCCCTGGGTTCTTAGCTTTGTTGTCACTCGGGCCACTGAAACTCTCCTGCTATGGCTTCCAGGACGGCCTGGTTTACCAGAAAAGCTTCCCTCGACCAGCCCGTGGCAGGAGGGATCTCCTAGCTTCCGCTTTCCTCCTCTTCATTTCACTATTCCCTAACTCCGAGAAGGTAGCTCTCAGGTATCTCAGGGCCTCCCAGTGTCCGGCTTCGGGACTAGGGAGGCGACTCCGTGCAGTTTCACTTGCGCTTAGAGATCTTCCCGAAGGTCGATTCAGAGAGATTGTAGGAGACACAGATAAGGAAATGGACTGAATGTGAGTTGACTTCAATGGACACAGGCGACTGTATATTAGAGGCGGCTGTATATTGAGAGGGGAAGGTGTAAGGGAAAGAGCCCTGGTTTTGGGGTCAGAAAGCTGGAGGCTCTGCTTACGGGACCACAAGCCTTCTGGACTTCAGTGTCTTCATCTGTAAAATCAGGAGTTGGATCAGGTCTCTGATGTTAGGATCCTTGGAGAGCACGTGTATGTGTGTGTGTGTATGTATATATGTGTGTATATGTATGCATACGCATATATGTGTAGGTGTGTGTATATAGACACACAATACACACATACATGTGTGTATAGTGTGTGTATATGAACGTATTTATACCAACGTAGGGACAACGAGATAACCCGAATGACTTTGGGCCCAAATGCTATCCTATGGGATAGCAGAGGCATCTTGCCATCCTTGGGCATGTCTCCCAGATACCTGGCCCAGAAATATTTCTAGCACGCGGGAAATGGCCTTTGGAACACGTGAAACTTTCTTCTCGAGTTTCCAAAGGGGTTCAGAGCTCCAAAGGCGGATGAAGGATTTAATTTTTGGAAAGAGGCCAAAGTGGATGGGCCAAACCTGGTAAATTGGCCGAGCTTCTGGGCTGCTAGCTCTGAAGAAGGTCCAGAACCAAGGCAGGGCAGTCGAGTAGCAAGGCGACTTTCTCATGTGTTTTTGAAAGCTGGCCTCCATGGAGGAACCTTGGCAATATTTTAAGACAACGGACCCAGGATCGAGGCCCGGGCTTCAAAGACGAATAATTAAGCTGGGTTGGATGGGCAAATGCCGGTCTGTTTGCTTACAACAATTTCATTCATTCTTCCACCCTTTATGTGGTGTGTGGTTAGGAGTATGTACTATGCACGTATGTATATCGGTGTAAGTATGCATTTGTTAAGCGAACGTATACATACACCCAGTATGTGCGTAGTATGAAGGCATATTTTCCTTTGTGTAAAAAGACACTCTTGGGTACGTGTGCTCGCTTATGTCTTTAAACAAAGAAATCAACCAAAACACCGAACAAAGTAGAAAAAGGGGGAAGAAGAAGAATGGAAGAGGAGAGAATTTGGAAAACAAACTCCTTCCTCAGCCTTCCGTGTGTGCTGGGCAAGGAGACTGTGCTGGGGGCCTCGTCTTGGGACTTCGCGTTTCACACTCCCATTTTAAACACAGGAATCACCCGCCACCTTTTCAAAGCCGATCTGACGGAGAAAGGCAGTTTTGGCGTTGTCGGGTCAGAAGGAATTAAGAGAGCTTGAAACGGGGTTAGAGGGATCGGAGCGAGGGTTAGGGTTCGAAACGGGATTAGAGAGTTCAAAAACAGGTCAGGGAGAGCTAAAGCAAGTCGGGGAGGTCTAGACGGGGTCAGGGTTCTAAATAGAATCAGAGACTTCAAAATGGGGAGTCGGAGAGTTCTAAATGGGGTCAAGGGAGATCTAGACGGGGCCGAGGGTTTAAAAGCAGCCCCGAAATTTTAAACGGGATCAAGCGTTCTAAATTAGGTTAAGAGGCTTCTATACTGCAAAAGAATTCTAAAAGGAGTTTCAGAAATCGAAAGGGAGCTCAAAAGTTCTAAATGGAACCGAGGATTCCCAAAGGAGCCTCAGAATTCCAAATGGGTCCAAGAGTTCGAAAAGGAATTTCAGAATTCTAAGCGTAGTTTAAAAGTTCTAATGGGTTAGTAAAAGAGCACCAGAATTCTAAACTGGGCTCTGAGTTTCGAAACATCTACCTTTTCAGAGATTTCTACATGATTAGCTTTGCTGTCGAAAGGAACAAGGCGCTCCACCCCAAACAGAATGGACTATCATTTTAGACTGGATCCGATCTGGGTCGATCCCAAATGGACCAGTTTTAGTGTCTTTCAGACTGACATGCAGACGTCTGATCCGAGCTACATGGGAAGAATTCTCTCCAAGAATTCTTTAGAGAATCAGGAAGAAAAAAATCCTGAAGCTTTATTTCAAATTGAAAGGTGATTGTAAAGGAATTGGAAGGGGGGGGGGGTGAGGGGAACGTAAACCAACAACGAGAGAATGTCACTTTCTTTGCTGGCCTCAGAGTCCTTTAAGAGCTGCAGATTCTCTTTCCCAACTTCTTTTCAGAGGGCAATAATTGAGAAAGCAGTTGACTTTGATAAGCTTTGCTCTCTCTCCTCCATCCTCCAGCATTCGCAGGCTGCTGGGAGGGAGGAGATCTCGGTGGCTTCTCAGGCCAAAGAGGAGACACACATGGAATCAGTTAAGTTCCCAGGAGGCTGGAGGCGGGAGGGAGGTGGTGATGAGATACTCCGGAAAACTGTGACAAGGCCCGGAAAGTTGTTAGGTTAGTTTTTCCCCCAAGAGACCAAGAGGAGTTAAAATGCAGGGTTGGCTGGAGCCCTCTTATGATAATGGTGTTTGCAAACACTTGGGAAATTGAAAAGTGAAGGTGGAGGAGGGGATTGGGAGAGAGAGGGTTGGGAAGAGAAATAAGGGAATAGAGGGAGAGAAGGGCGTCAGGCTGTGAGAAGAGAAAGGTGAGAAGGCAGGAAGGAGGTGGGAGCTGAGAAAAAGAGACAAAGTCATAAGGAAGCAGGCATATCTCCAGAAACCGATAATGGGGGTGGGGGTGGGGAGTGGTGGGAGACTGAAAGACACACAGAGAGAAGGGGAGAAAAAGCATAAATATAGACAGAGAGAAAGGAAAGATAGAGATGAAACAGAGCAGGAGGAGAGAGAGAGGGGAGAGAAAGGAGAAAAGAGAGACCCGGAGAAGGCAGATAGAGAAAAAGGCTTACGTCCACAGAGACAGAGGGTGAGTGGATAGAGTTAAGTAGGGATTTTAAATATATTTATGTGTGCTCTGGACCCCTATAGACAGCCTGATGGTGAGTTACCTTCTCAGAATATGTTTCAAAATGCATAAAATACAAAGGAAGTAGGTTATATTAAAACGGAGTTATCAAAATATTGTTTAAAAAGTTCAGAGAATTCTCGTTAGAAATCCCCGATTAGAAAGAAACGAGAAAAGGAGACTGAAAGACAGAGAGAGACAGAGAGGGAGACATCAACACATATGCTTTTATAAGGAGAAAGAGAGGAATGAAAGAAACGGACCAGGAGAAGGAAATTGGAAAGAGAAACAGACATGGAGAGAAAAACACAAAAACAGAAAGGGGGAAGAAAGGAATAGGAAAAAATCCAGAAAGAAAAGAGAGAAAGGACATGGAAAGAGATTCTGAGACAAAAAGGAGAAAAAGATACAAGATAGAGAGAGGGAACATATGGTGGGGAGGAAAGAAGAAAAAAAATGGGACACAGAGAGATAGAGATGGCCTGGAAGAGAGGGAGAAAATGAGACAGAATGGGGGCACAGAGAAACAGAGGGGGGACAAGGCAAAAGGAGACAACGAGAAAAAGGTGAAATAAAGCAAGAGAAGTAGACAATATTTTGAGGAAGGTGAGAGGGAGAGGGGAAGATGTGACATTAAGAAAGGAAGAAGAAGGGGAAGGGAGGGGACCTGAGATGAAAGTCTCCTAGGAAATCAAGAAGGATTCAGCGACCTTAGACAAAGCGTAACTGGGCTTTCTGGTGTGATAGGAGACTATTTCCTCTAATCCTCTCTCTGCCAGGCTGAGGCAAAGGTGGAGTGGGGCTTGATTCTGGGACTGTGACTGGGGGTCTAGCAAAGAAACAAGACTGATCTAGGAAGCCCTCTTTACCCTCAGCAACTTGGGGGGTGATGCTTGTTGAGGAAATTCTTCATATGTCTTACCATTGCCTCCCCTCCCCTCTCTTACTCTCCTAATGCCCATCACAGGTTGGAGGTTAGTGGTAGCGTCAACAGGAGCAGTCGCCTACATTCTAATCTCTTGAATCCAGAGAAGGAATGAGCAGCCAGGGTCAGCTAGTTATCATTCCATTAAAAGGAAGGGTTGGAATGGATAAACTTTGCCATAGTAGGGGATCCTGGGATCTTGACACAGCTTCCTTTGCCCCCCAACAGGGCAAGGGACAGAGTTTTTCCTATATAGAGATGCCACTAGGAAAGTGTCTCTGCTCTCCTCCCTCTCCCAAGAAGAAGCCGGTAAGATTGGGTTTCAGACGTTACCTCTGAGACTCATTATCACCTGTGTGTCTTTAGATGAATCACTGTCCAGGGCCTCAATTTCATCATAAACAACCTACATTGATACAGAAATTTTAGATTTGCAAAGCATTATATATAGCCGATTTCACTGGAGACTCCCAACAACTCTGTGAAACAGGGGCTATTTTCTTTCTTTATAATTTTTGTATATTATATATTTATAATACTTATATTTATTCTATTTTCTTCATCTTTGTAGATGAAGAGACTGAAGGACGGGGTTACAAAGTAGTAGGGGTCTAAGGAGGAATTCTCGACTCCGACTCCAAATGCAATATCTACCTGCTTCTTTCACTTTAAAATGTGGGGTTGGAACAGATTACCTCTGAGGTCCCTTCCCGCTTTCGGTGGATGATCCTGATAACTCCTTAAAGTGCCTTAAATTTCACCATTGTAATTATTTCACATGGTAATATCTTCTCTTTAATGTACTTAAAATGTTGTAAAATTGATATATTAAAAAAAAAATCCCACAACAGTGTTTTCCCATTCATTTCCAATTATTCTGTGCCCAGTCCCCAAATGAACCCTGTAACAAAGGAAACCAGTAACAAAGGAAATCAGTTAAGGGCAACTGACTAAGAAACCACATCTGGCAGTGTATGCTACAATCCACACCTGTAAACCCTCACTTCTCTACCAACAGGAGGCATTTGTTATATCCTCTGTTCTCTGGAACCAAAATTGTTTATTCTATCTGATGAAGTTATGTACACGTCACATTGTACAGTCTGGTTATCTGTCGAGAAGCATGGGGTACATTGGAAAGAGCCTGCCTTGCTGTAGGGCTTTGGGTTCAAGTCCTTCCTCATACTGTCTACGTGCCCCTGGGTGAGTTCCTCAACCATTCAATTCTACAGGTAATTGTCCCAAACTAAAATGCTCACAGAAGGGACCTATCTGTGTTTGTAAGGGCCATTTCCTGATTGGAGTTCCCTAAACTAGAAGATATACCGGTCCAGTTCCATCCATTCTGTGGGGCTCTGACTAATCACTCCTTTAGACTGTGAGCCCTGGGAAGGTGGAGGTCCGATCCTATTTAAACTCTGTAGCCTTAGGCACACTGTTATAATAACAATAACAACAGTAGGAACCACAAAAGCCATGACTAGACGGGCTGCTTTAAGGCTTTTAGTTCTTACAACAACCCTGGTTATGATTATCCCCCCATTTGGAGGCAAACACAGATGGAGTGACTTGTCCAGGGTCACACAGCTAGAGAGTAACTGAGGCTGGATTTCGATCCAGGTCCAGTGCACTGTCCCCCTAACCAGGGAGCTGCCTCATACAATAGCCACTTATTAAATGGTAATTGATTGGACAAATGATTACTTACTACCTCCAGATCATTTTGTAGAGCCCTTTCCTAATGACAGCCTGGGAGACTGATAGTACAGTTATCTACTGCTATTGTGCTGGTGAAGACACTCAAGTCCAGAGAGGCCGGAGTGATCTGTACAAGGTCAAAGTAAGAAGGGCCAGGGCAGGTGCTGGAGACCAGGGCTCTTTATCTTAACTCAAAACTGCTAACTCCTTTCACAACAACACACGTACATATATACACAGTACATACATATGTACACACATATATACATACACACATATATGTATAGATAGTTCTTGCTTTATGTAAATTTACATTTCAGAAATTTTACTCCCTGGCTGACTGATGGTAGGACCTCACACTGGCCCAGGAACAAACTCTCCACAGGCAGCGGCAGGGGTGCTAACATCAGGTCCTTCACTCCAGGGGGTGAAGCACAGAGTGGAGGGGAAGGTGAGGGAGAGGTCTTCATAGTGGTCTACTTACATTAAGTGAGAACTGACTTACACACATATATACACAATGCACATATAAACATACAGATACAGATACACATTCATATATACATATATACATATACACACCTATATGGGGCAGCTAGGTGGCCCAGTGGATAGAGGGCCAGGTCTGAAGTTAGAAAGACATCTTCCTGAGTTCAAATCTGGCCTCAGAGACTTACTAGCTGTGTGACCCTGGACAAGTCACTTAACTCTGTTTATCTCAGTTTCTTTATCTATAAAATGAGCTGGGGAAGGAAATGGCAAACCACTCCAGTAGCTCTGCCAAGAAAACCCCAAATGGGGTCAGGAAGAGTTGGATATGACTGAAAAAGACTAAACAACAACTTAGACCTATATACACATATATATAACAAGACACGGGGTACACATATAGGCAAATCACAGTGCATATATACACACATATAAACATATGTACCTATACACTTACATATATACTTATTGTGTACATGTACACACAATTCATACAAACATTTATACAGATACATATGTATACTATGCTATGCTTTCTCTCAAAGATAAAGCAGCTTTAGACTTGTAACTAATTGTATGTAACAATTTCCCATTTGCATTTGGGCAGCATGGACTGAGTGGCCTTTATGATCAATCACTACAGGACACACTCAGAGGCAACTGACAGCGTGAAGTCCAGTGAGCTGGTTTGAGAAACATTTCTGACTTTAGAAGGAAGAAAGGGATCCGTGTGGGAGGTGGATGTTTCTCAGAAGACCAGTCTTAGAATAGACTGGACCATCCAGTCCAGGGCAAGACAGAAGGAAAACCTCTAAAATGCTTCCTCTGTCCTTAAGGAGTTGGGGTTGAGGAAATAGCCGTCAGAAATATGTTGGCCAGCTGGATGAACACCCAATTACAATATTTGTTTGGGAGAGGGGAAGAAGGTGGTGAGGGGAGAGAATCCCTTTAAGAGCTAAAAGCTTTTTAGAATACCTGACATTTATCCTGAGTAGAAATGACAGCATTTTGGACTAACCAATTTAGTTTAAAAAAAAAGAATTAAAGAAATAGTTTCAAGTGAACTACTTATCTTCATATAACCTGCTAGAGAGTAATTTAGGGATACACACAAACCTCATTCTCATAATTTGTTATTGTGGTTCAGTCATTTTCACTCATGTCTGACTCTTCATAACCCCATTTGGGGTTTTCTTGGCAGAGATACTGGAATGGTTTGCCATTTTCTTCTCTAGCTCATTTTATAGATGAGGAAACTGAGGCAAACAGGGTTAAGTGACTTGCACAGGGTCACACAGCAAGAAAGTGTCTGAGATCAGATTTGAACTCATAAAGATGAATTCCTGATTCCAGGCCCAGAGCACTGCACACTGTGGAGCCACCTATCTGCCCTCATCCTCATGTGCATATTTTTCAAATGCATACTCATGAAAGCATGCTCAGTGAGCTGCCTCCTCTGTCACTGGCTTTTGTTTTGCCCAAGTTTCTGGTTTAGAAAAAAACAAAAACAACAAAAAACCTTTATATTAAATCTAAACCATAAAGATAAATGTTGTGTAGTGAAAAGAGAACCAAATTTTGAGTCAAAAGATGGTTTGAAATCCCAGCCCTGCTACTCACTGCCTGCGTGACCCTGTACATGGTTCCCTGACAGGAAAATTGTTATATACATAAATAAGCATTTGCTCCATTCCTGCAAGTACAGTTTCAAGTTTAAAACTGCTTTATCTCTTTGGGCCTCAGTTTCCTAATCTGTAAAATGAAGGGTGGTTGGGCTAAGGATATCTCTCCCAGCTCAAAGTTATTATATTTTCATTTTAAAAATACATTTAATCGATGCTGTTTGCTTTACATAAAACAATAAGAAACCAACAAAAATTTATATAGCATCCAATGTGTAGCAAGTTTTGTGCTAGGTAATGGGTATACAAAGACAAAAAGAAAGAGCCATTGTCTTCGAGGAATTTATACGGGAGACGCCACGTGCACATGTAGGTGTAGCACCAACTTTAAGAGCATCTAGCTCTGAGACTATGATTACTGTTACTGTGTCTTTAAGAGGGAAAAAGTCTCAGGGGAAATGATAGTTAACTGTGATGCAGCAGGAGTCTATGAGAAGTGCAATGAGAATTATGTTTAAACTGTAGTTTCCTAAGGAAAACAGCGAGTTGACCATTATCTGTGAGGAGTCTGTAAAAGAACTCTGAAAAGATAGCTATTTGAGAGAACAAGAAGAGATATTTTGAAGAGAATTCCTGAGAGATCTGAATTACTGTCCTGATAGAATTCTATTTGTAGGGTTAAGGGATTCAACTGGTGATAATGTTCCACTTCATACCTCTTTCCTCTGTATTTGAGGAGCACAGAGATGACTCAGGCTTTACTCTTTGCTCTTTGCTTTTAGGTTGTACATAATTATTTTCATTTTTATTATCATTTCTTACTAATAAATTATGTGAGCAATAATGTGTTGCTGTACAACATGTCAAAGAGAGAAAGAGAAAGACAGAGAGAGACAGAAAGAAGGGGAGAGAGAGAGACAGAGATAGAGACAGACACAGAGAGAGAGGAAGAGAGGGAGAGACAGAGAAAGGTGAAAGTTTATGGGAAAAGAGGCTCCTCTGACTTATTTATAAACTAGGGAGAAGGCTCAGAGCAAATTGATTAATAAGAAAGACTATGCATTCCTGTTAATTGATAAGAAAATACCAGGACATACCCCTTGATTGCCTTAAAGACTGGATAAAGAATTAATAACTCAGTAGCACTTGAGTTGAGTGATGGTTACTTTAGTTATCAATTAGTACACAGTATTGCACATAGGAATGCATGGAGGTTATTATCCTTATAAGGCAGCTAGGTGGTGCAGTGAATAGAGTATCTGGCCAGGAATTCCCAGAACATCTTACTGAGTTCAAATCTGACCTCAGACACTTACTAGCTGTGTGACCCTGGGCAAGTCACTTAACCCTGTTTGTCTCAGTTTCCTCATCTGTAAAATGAGTTGGAGAAGGAGATGGCAAATCACTTCAGTGTCTTTGCCAAGAAAACTGATTTGGACACAACTGAACAACATTTGGTACAACTATACAACATTTGGCACACAAATATTCAAAAACAGATACAAATTAACCTTGGAGGTCAAGGAAATAGCCCCTTCAGGGAAGGTGAGATTGTGAAAGACCTTATTGTAGAGGGTAAAGCTTAAGTTTAGTCTTAAAAAAGAAACTAGAGATTCCAAGAGATAGAGATAAGCAGACAGTATATTATAGGCATGGGGAGCAGGGGCATCCAGATAAATTACTTTACCCTCTAAGGTAGTTGCTGTTTTTGTGCCCATTTCACAGAACTGAGAGATACTTGGAATATAGAATGCCAGAGCTGAGGAAAATCTTACAACATAGAACCTCAGAGATGGGAAGGGTCTTAGTTATAGACTAGCACAGCTTTGGAATATAGGATGTCAGAACTGGGAGAAATCTTAGAACACAAAATATCAAAGCTGGAAGAAAACTTAGATCAAAGAATATCAGAGGTGGAAGGGACCTTAAATATAATATAGACCTAGAGCTATTGGGAAACTCAGAACACAGAATATCAGAGGTAAAAGGGACCTTAAAGGCAATCTGGTCCAACCTCCTTGTGATATCGGTGAGAAAACAGGTCCTATCAATTGGCATTCCCTTAGTTTAAAGAGTTTGGCTACCACAAAAAGTGCTGCTATACATGCTTTTTGTACATGTGGGTCCTTTTCCTCCTTCTTTGGTCTTTTTGGGGGATAGGCTTACTAGTGGTCAAAGGGGATGCACAGTTTGGCCAGCCATATGAGTTTAGAAATTGTTTTCCAGGGACTGGGCAAAAATCACAGCTCCACCAACAATGCACAGGTGTTTTTGGGCAGTCCCTCCAACATTGGTCATTTTCCTCCTTTAAAATCTTTGCCAAGATGATGGGAAGTGGTAAGTGGAACCTCAAACTCTCTTTATCGCGTAATTAGTAATTTGGAACAGTTTTCCTTTCGGTTTTGATTTATTCTTTTCATATCTTTTTATCATTTGTACTTGGGGAATGACTTTCTGATTCCAGTTTCTTTGTAACTACATATTGGTATGTTGTCTGCAACTTACAGTCTTAGAAAGTAGCCTGGGGCACTGAGAGGTAAAAGAGTTACCCAGGGGTCCCATAGCCAGTAGGTATCTGAGTCAGGGCAGGAACCTAGGCTCTCTAGCCACTATGCCATGATGTTTGTGAAGTACATACTACCCGTACAATGATCCCCATTTTTCTGAAGTGGTAGAATGGCAAAAAAGTCATGGGGAAAGGTGGGACTGCCTTGGTGCAGAAAGCATAGGTAGGTAGAACCAGATGGGTGGAGCATCCTAGATTTCTGTGATTGTCCACAGTGGGCATGGAGAAAAATAGGCCAAGAACAGTAGCTGAGGTCTCTGGCTCCTCCCCTCAGTCACAGAGCTATTTCCTCTTTTACCTTGTTGGGGGTAGACAGAAACGGTATTGAGACTGCCTGGGTCCTTTTCATGTGTTGAAAATGGCAGTAGAGAAGAGGAGATGGGTGGAATTAACAACCTAGAGGTGGGATGGGGAACCTTCAGCCTTGAGGCCTCATGTGACCTTCCAGGTCCTTGGTGTGTCCTTTTGACTTAGTTCAGGGTTTACAGAACAAATCCTTTTATTAAGGGGATTTGTTCTGTGAAGTTTGGATGGGGCCTTTGGGAGGAGTATTCTGGGAGAACTAGAAGAATTTTCTACCACTCTCATTTTTCATGCACCCTGCTTTTTAAACTTTTAAGGAAATCATCCTTTTATGTTGCAATTATATATATATATATATATGTATGTATGTACACACACACATACACACACATATACACACATATCGATAATGATTAATATCAGTTCATCATAGGGAAGAGATTTAGAGATGAAAATAATAGGGACTGGGAATGTTAATATGAATCCGAACCTGGGTCCTGGAGCCCAGGATGCAGCATTGAGGGGGAGGTTGGCACACACACATTAGGTAACTGAGGTTCAGACAATCTGTAACATGCCCTTGTCTACACAATTATTAAACATTGCACACAGACACTGATATGTGCATGCAATCACATAATTAGAAGCAAAAACCCATACACTCTCCCCTGTCTCACCCACCTGCCATCCCGTTACCAAATCCTATTGTTTCTACTTTTTAGCTTTTCTTGAATCCAGTCTCCCCTCTCCACTCCCAGTGCAATCACCCCAGTTCAGACCCTCTCTCACCTAGACCAATGCAGTAGACTCCTAATTGTACATCTCATTTCTTGTCTTTCTGCTTTATAATATATTGTCCACATTATTCCCTGAATTATCTTAATGCACCACTATGATCAATCCCTCTACCCCTCAAAAGCTTCAGTTGCTCCCCCTGGCTTACTGAATAAGCTTTAAACTCCTGACCATGGATTTCTAGGTTATCCACCATCTTGGCTCCAGTCTGCCTGGCATTGCTTTTCTCACACTACTCACCTTAAAGTCTGTGTTCGAATCAATCAATCAATCAATCAATCATTTAAGAAGTATTTATTATTCAGCACTGTCAGTCATTGTAGGGAGTGCTGGGCATATATAGACAAGGATGAAATAGTCCCTACTTATTTTTCTTTTACTTTTCAGTCTTTCTTTCTCTCTCTCTTTTCTTTCTTTCTCTCTCTTTCTCTCTCTCTTTCTTTCTCTCTCTCTTTCTCTCTTCTCTCACTCATCTCCAATCAATTAAAAAATGTATAAAACAGATATGCATAACCAAGAAAAATAAGCCTCCTACACTGGCCATGTGTGTCTCATTCTGTATTTTAATTTTGTTCCTGAATCTCTGTCAGAAGTGGCGAGCTTACTTCATCACTGGTCCTTTGGAATTGTGGTTGGTCATTCCGCTGCTCAGAGTTCTTAAATCTTTCAAGGTTGTTTGCCTTTACAATAGTGGTGTTGTGGTACACATTGTTCTCCTGGTTTTACTAACTTCGCAAGTTTTCCCAGGTTTCTCTGAATATATCACGTCCATCATTTCTTAGAGCATATTAGTATTCCATTGCATTCATATGACATAATTTGTTTAGTTTTTTCCCCAGTTGGTGGACACTCCTTGAGTTTCCAGTTCTTTGCCATCATAAAAAGAGCTATTATAAATACTTTTATGGGCAGCTAAGGTGGCAAAGAGGATAGGGCAGTGGGCTTGGAATCAGGAAGACTCATCTTCCTGAATTCACATGTGGCCTCAGATACTTACTAGCTCTGTGACCTTGGGCATGTCACTTGAAGTATTAGCTTCAGTTTCCTCATCTGTAAGATGACCTGGAGAAGGAAATAGCAAACCACTCTAGTTTCTCTGCCAAGAAAACCCCAAATGGGGTCATGAAGAGATGGACATGACTGAAACCAGCTGAACAACAAAAGAATCTTGGAAGAGAGGTAATTCGTCATTTACTATTATGGTTGGAGAGAGACTGCTTGAAAACAGAGAGAAAAGACTAAGAACAGTTCTTTCCTGAGACTCAATGAGTTTAGTGTCAAGGTGAAAGACTCTGAAGAGACATTTCGTGAGAGAACTGAATCTAACTCTTACCCTTTGAAAAAAAGATAAACTCTGGAGAAGAGAGCTTAAAGTCAATTGTTGAGGGATTTTGACATCTTGAAAGAGGGAAATGGTGGGACCGTTTCTAGCATTGAGAATAACAATAGTTGCAGGTAAGGGTTAGAAGCAAATTTTTCTTTAAACTTGATCACTGTCATAGGTTATTGAAATATTTAAAAAATAGTAAAAGCTATCAATATAAGTAAGTATTTGTATTGTGTGTGAAGATTTGCAAAGCACTTTTCAAATATCTCATTTGATCCTCACAGCAACCCCAGAGGTAGGTGTTATCATCATTTTCATTTTATATACGAAGAAACAAGTCAAGTTGAGGTTAAGTGACTTGCCCAGGGTCACACAGTGTCAAAGATAAGTTTAAACTCAGGTCTTCTCGACTTATTGTACCACTTAGATGCCAATAATTAGGAGTCTTTGCATTGTTTGTTACACAGTTAATGCATTATTTCATCAGTCACATTCATGCTTATTTAAACCTACAAGACTGGGGGATTTGAGAGGAAAGTTTTAGGGTACCTATTAAGTACTTAATAAATGACTTTTGATGATGCTGGTGATATAGCCTAGTTGATACTTTGAGTGATTGGGTGCCATAGCTTTGCCGAGAGCTAAGGGCAAACCCACTGTGAGTGCTATGTACGCTCATGGCACTCAGAAGAACTTCCAAATGGATCATAAGCCAACCCTCTATTTCACTATCTTTCCAGAGTCAGAGAAGAGCTGGAAAAGAACTTGGAGGAAAAACAAACCACAGGTTGTTTACAAAGGATTAGCTTCAGAATTATTCTGGTCTCGTTCCATGGATTAATCCAGGGATATCAATTCCCAGAGCACACTGCTCTAGGCAGGGGCCCTCCCTTTCTAAACCCAGTGGGGGGTCTGGACCTTGGCTGGAATTGAGCTCTGCAGTAATACACGGTCTCAGGAATACAGCCTTATGCTGCCACCTGCTGGCCGAATAGGTAAATGTCTCTTTATCAACAGAATGCCCTCCAGCTTTGAGTCTCCCTTGGTGCCTCTAATCTTAGGAAAGCGTGAGGAGGGACGAGGGTCATTGTCCTCAAGTGAGGGACAGGTCTAGATCTAGACTTTGAGTCAGGTCTAATTTGTGTGGTTTAAAAGATGGAATGCATTGGAAGAGTTACTGGCTTTAGAATCCAAAGACTTGAATTCAGATTCTGAGTGACTCACTTAACCTGTGAGACTTTGGGCAAATTCACGTCTCTGGGCCTCAGTGTCCTCAGCGTAAAAATGAGGAGATTGAACTAGATGACCTCTCTATTTCTCGCTCTACATCTATGGTTCCTTTATTCTATTCTTCCTTATCACTTCTGTCTTCTGTTTCTAGGGCTCTTGTAACCTGCCACCTTCTCTTGCACATGGCCCTTATTGGAACATTTTCCAGGGACTGAATGTTCAGTGATAGAAGGAGATGTGGGATGTTAACTGGGCAAAGCCCATCCCTCAAAAGCCAGAGGAGTCCAAGCTGAGTTGAAAGCAGAAAAATTTTATTAGGAGGAAAATCAGATTTTTCTTTCACAATATGACTAATGTGGAAACATGTCTAATATGATTGTACATGTATAACCTATGACAGATTGCTTGCTGTCTGGGGGAGGGGGAGGGAACAGATGGAGGGAGAAGAAAATTTAGAACTCAAAATCTTATAAAAGTGAATGTTGAAAACTATCTTTACATGTAATTGGAAAAAAAATACTATTGAGTGGAAAAACAAAAAAACCAACAAAAAAGAAAATAAGACATTAGTGTTCCAGGGAACTCACAGCCTAGTACAGGCAAGGGCAATTTCTGCTTGAAAAACACAAAGGGGAGATTTGGGGAGAGGTTAGGGTAAAGAAGGGACAGCCTCTCCTAGGAACAGATGGGATAGGTGTAAGGTGGATGTTTTGTTAGGACTGCAAGGCTGCTTTAGGCTAGTTTGGGGTACACAACTCAGCAAGGGCAGCCAGTGAACACCAGCAAAGGGGTCTGGGAGTGAGCAAGGCTTTTGCCACTTCAGGTTCCAGGCTCCTTTCAGGAAATAGGCTTACTCTGTGTTCAGTACACCTGCCCGGTAAGGTAACTTATAGAAAACAGACATATTAATTTCAGGGGTATTTTCAAAGGGATCAAGAAAGACAGAAGGAGAATAATAATATTTTAGAGCTGAGAGATACCAGAATACTCATTTACAGGCAATATAATGGAAAGAGGTCTGAATTTAAAATCAGGGGGAATTGAATTCAAAATATAGCTCTGGCATTTATCAGCTCTATGACCCAAGGCAAGTCAGTTGATTTCTGAATCTCCATTCCCTTGACAATAAAATGTGGGTAGCCATTGAGTTATTGTGAAAATATACTTTTAAAATAAACTTTAAAGCCCTAAATGAATGTAAGAAATTGTAATTGAGTCCAGCAATTTGATTTATAGAGGAAGAGAGGAACCTTTGGGATCATCTTGTCCAAATGCATTTTTTCCCTCAGGAAACTGAGACCCAGAAAGGCTTGGTAAGTTGCTCAGGGTCCCGTAGTAGCCAGGTAGCAGAGGCAGATTTGAACCCAGGTTGTCTGATTCCAAATCTATCTCTTCTTCTGCCATTCAAGGTACCACATAGTGAGAGAACACTTACTGCTCTTAAGGAGTTTGAACCCTGCCATTTTCTCCTGCATGTGGCCCTCCTTATAGTATTTCACCAAGACTGAATGATAGGTGATAAGATGAGATATGGGAGCACCAGGCCCAGACTAGCTAAAAATCCAGGTTAATGAACAGAAAAACTGAGGGATGGGATTACTTTGAAAGACAGCAGAGGAAGGCAGGACTGAGGCAGGACTGAGGATTGGTAAACATTGTTGTTCATCCTTCGTTTTCAAAGAGGACCAATGAAATCATGGGGTCATGTCTTGACTTTTGAGTGAATTGGCTCTACGTGAGTCAGAGTTGTACAAAACTTTATTCTCTCTTCCAGAGTTGTAGAAGTCCAGTGGCAAGACAGAAGTCAGGATGGCTGGTGATGGCTTGGGATGCAGTGGAGGACCTCTACGTTTTTGAAGTCTGACCAAGCTCTAAGCTCTCCATATCTCCTGCTTTGGCCACCTTTATGACCATTGGTAAAATCCTCTGGGGGAAGTCTTCACATGCTTGCGGTAGAAATCCCCCTAACTTGCTGATGGGTTTTGAGACTGTTGGTCACCCTCAACCTGGCTTAGCCCTTTTGCTGAGATGATCTACCTGCTATGTGGATACCTTGCATGCTACAGCTTCTTGGAACCACAGGTGAGAGTTGGGTGGATCAGGAGGGCACCAAAGGTAGATGAGCAGCCCTGAAAAGGGCTTGGCAATCATTTACACCAATCCCCCCTGAACATCCCATACACCCCTGGTTTAATACTATACTTATTGTCAAGAAAAGGAAGACAATGACGTTTGTCTTTGATTTTTTTATGAGATTCTTGACTGCTTATTAAGGGCATATATAACCCCCTGGGCTCGCTAGCCCAGAAAACCTCCCCCTCCTTGAGGCTCTGGGCAGGTCAGTATCTATTCAGAACCACAGCTCACAAACTTCTACGCCTGGAACTTTCTTTTGCTTGACAGAAGATCAGAGCCAAAGATGTACTCTTATAGCAAAGCAAGATATTCGACTAGAAATATCCCCCTATATACACATGGGTGTGCTCTTCCATAACTGATCACACCAGCAGCTGGGGAAGAGAGGCTTGAAAAATAACTATGTGGCCAGAGCACATGTGTCTCCCGACAATGGGGAAGTCATTCTCATCTACTCTGTAGACATTCTGAAATGGCTCTGTTCTATGCTGCCCTCTGCTGGCCATCTGCTTAGCAGTTGGTGCTATTAGCTTCAAACTCCTGGTCTTTTGCTACAGGATCTCTTCTTCCCCCCAAAGTGGGGGTTCTTAACCAGTTTTGTATCACAAACCTCTTGATATTTTACTTACTTCCTATTTGACCTTGAGGAAATAATGTAGTCTCTCTGGTCTCAGTTTCCTCAATGAAATAATGAAATAAATTAGACAAGGATTGCTGTTTGCCCATTCTCAATGACATAAGATTATAAAAGAAACCAATTATATTGAAATATGATTTTCAAAATTAAAAAAAAATCAGTTAATGGCCCCCAGTTTAAGGATCCGTGCCATGGAGGAATGGGCGTTGCCAATTCTTTTTTTTTCTTTCAATTTGTTTATCTACAACATTCAGTTCCACAATCCCTTGAGTTCCAAATTTTCTCCCCTCCTTCCCCTCTCCCTTCCTCCTCCCCCTTCCCCCGTGGTGGCATGCAATCTGATATAGGCTCTACAAATACCTTCACATTAAGAATTAGTCAGGTTGTAAAGAAGAATTATAATCGTGAACAAGAGAAAGAAGGAACAAAACAAAACTAAACACAAAAGAGAAAGCACATAGTTTGCCTCAATCTACATTCAAACTCTGGTTCTTTCTCTGGATGTGGATATCCTTTCCATCATGAGTCTTTTGGAGTTGTCTTCTAACCTTGCATTGCTGAGGGGGCCCAGTTTATCAAAGTTATTAGTCATAGATATGATGTGTCTGTAATTGTGTACAATGTTCTCCTGGTTCTGCTTTCTTCACTTAGCATCAGGTTATTATGAAGTCTGTCTGCTCAGCATTTCTTATAGCACAATAGTATTCCATTACTTTCATATACCACAACTTGTTTAGCCCTTCCCCAATTGATGGGCATCCCCTTGATTTCCAATTCTTTGCCACAACAAAAAGAGCTGCTATAAATATTTTTGTGCAAATGGGTCTTCCTCCCACTTGTATGATCTCTTTAGGATACAGCCCTAGAAGTGGTATTGCTGGGTCAAAGGGTATGCACTTTTTTATTGGGCATAGTTGCAAATTGCCCTCCAGAATGGTTGGATAAATTCACAACTCTACCAACAATGCATTAGTGTTCCAATTTTTCCACATCCTCTCCAGCAACTATCATTTTCCTGTTTTGTCATTTTAGCCAATCTGATCAGTGAGGTGTGGTACATTAGAGTTGTTTTGATTTGCATTTCTCTAATCAATAGTGATTTAGAGCATTTTTTCATATTTTTATTGATACCTTTAATTTCTTCCTCTGAAAACTGCCTCTTCATATCCTTTGACCATTTATCAGTTGGGGAATGACTTCTATTCTTATACATTTGACTCAATTCTCTGTATATTTTAGAAATGAGGCCTTTATCTGAGATACTGTTTATAAAAATTCTTTTCCAATTTTCCACTTCCCTCCTGATCTTGGTTACATTAACCTTCTTTGTACAAAAACTTTTCAGTTAAATGTAATCCAGATTATCCATTTTGCATCTCGCAGTGCTCTCTCTTTCTCTTATTTGGTCACAAATGCCTCCTTTTTCCATAAATCTGACAGGTAAATTATTCCTTATTCTCTCAGATTGCTCATAGTCTCAGCTTTTATATCTAGATCATGCACCCATTGAGACTTGATTTTGGTGTATGGTGTAAGATACTGGTCTATGCCCAGTTTCGGCCATATGACTCTCCAGTTTTCACAGCAGTTCTTATCAAATAGTGAATTCTTTTCCCAGAAGCTGGGGCCCTTGGGTTTGTCAAACAGTAGATTACTATAGTCATTGGCTTCTGAGTCTTGTGTACCCAATCTGTTCCACTGACCCACTACTCTCTTCCTCACCCAGCACCAAGTAGTTTTGATGACTGCTGCTTTATAATACAGTTTAAAATCTGGTATGGCCAGGTCCATTGCCAATTCTTTAGCCTATAACCTAAGTGTGATCTTAGCTCTTAAAAAAAATCTAACTCCGGTAAACTCTCTATAGTAATTTTCTCCATGGAAGCACTGAAGCCTTTAGGACTGTCTTTGGGACTTTTCCAGACTAAATTTTTATTAACTTAGAGTCAGAAAATTCCTTTCATTTCTTCTTTTTACGCTTTTATTCATTTTAAAATTAAATACAAAATAGAAAAGAAAAAAAGAACATTTCCACATACACAGGAGAATAAAAGAGAGGATTCAGTATAAAACAATACGTTTCCATTTCATGAAAACCTATGTAATGAATCTTACACATTCAAAGCAAGCCTGCTTTTCTGTGCTTCCTTTTAGGTTTTCTTTTGTTCTCTGCTGTGCCCTTTTTATTTTATTTTTTCCTCCGTCCTCTACCTCCTCACCCCACCCCCAGAGAAGGCTACAATTAAACATGAATATATATATATATATATACATATATTATACATACATACATATATCTATAAATATATGCATATCTATACATACATATATATGTATACATACACACACACATACACACACATATAACCATACTATGAATAAATTCTATTTGTCATCTCTTTCTCTGGACGTGGATAGTATCTTCCTTCATAGGTCCAAGTCTTTTCATGTTTTTCTAAATCAATTAGCTCATCCTTTCTTATATAACAGCAATGTTCCATCACAATCTTATCTGAGAGATTGTCTATGAAAGTTTCCCCCCAATCTTTCCTTCTAATCTTGATTGGTTGTATTTATACAAGAAAGCTTCAATTTAAAATAATTGAAATTATCCATTTTACACTTCAACAATGCTCTCACCTTCTAATATTGTTTAAGGTCTGGTACTGCTGAAATTCCTTCATTTACATTTCTCCCCCCTCTTAGTTTCTTTGAAATTCTTGATTTTTTGTTCTTCCAAATGAATTTTGTTATTATTTTTTAACTCAATAAAATAATTTTTATTAATTTAATTGGGATGGCATTGAACATTTATCATTAATTATTAATATAATTATAATTAGATTAGATAAAATTGTCATCTTAAAAATTATATTGGCTTTACCTACCCATTAATAATGAATATTTCTCCAATTATTCAAATCTGACTTCATATAAAGAGTATTTTATGTTTCTATTCATGTAATTCCTGTGCCTATTTGGACAGGAATTTTACACTGTCTAGTTATTTTAAATGGTTTAAAACGATATTGAATAGTGTTGGTGATACATAATATGGTTTCCCTATTTTTCTCTCTTAATAATTTCTCTTTTAATTAAATCTGTTTTAGCTCCTTTCATTTCCTTAGCATTCTCAGGATGCCAGTTGTGGTTGCTGTTGCAGGGACTGGGTACAGAAGACTAAACAGGGCTAATGACCTTTTCTCCTGCTTCCCCCAGCAACTGAAGAACCACACTCCTTAGAAATAGCCAGTGACCATTTAGAAAAGGAACTGGTGATCACAAAAAGCCAATATAACTCCATTAAGAAGAACTTACACCTTCTTTCTTTTCTTTTTTTTTTGGTATATTTACTAAATGGGGAAGTGGTAATGTGTTGGCTATTTTCTGTGGTTTGCTTAGATACAGCAAAGCACTTAAAAAAGCCAATCTTGTGTATTAATCTTGGGGGGCGGAAGGAAGGGATTAAGTATTTATACAATATCTAGTATGTCAAGGGCTTTTATAAATACTATCTAAGTTGATCCTCACAACAACCCTGTGAAATAGGTGCTGTTATGATGCTCATTTTATGGTTGAAACAGAGATTAAGTGACTTGTCCAGAGTCATACAGCTAGTATCTGAGACTGGATTTGAACTCAGATCTTCCTTACTGCAGCATCAAAAGATTGTACAATATGTTTGAGAGATAAAAAGAGTGACCAATATCAAGAATTTTAAAGAGCAACAATAGTTGCTGGGCTTTATAGTGAGAATCCCTGCTCTAGAGATACTGACTGATATTGAGCTACAATCAAGATCACTATTAATTTTGCTAAATGTTTGTCATTTCTTTTGACTAGGGTACATATTATTAGAAGGCTCTAATTTCCTCTTTGCAGCCAGACACCAACTCTACCATCTTGAGCTAACCTCATTCTCTTTGAGGAAATGGATTCTCCTTGGCCAGTGTAGCTAGGTGTAGAAACATTCAGCTCTTCTGTCCTTCACCTTTTCATCTAATCTACCTTTCTTTGTTGGTTGGGGCTTGTTATATGTAGTACTCTATTGTTACTTGACTTGGAGAAGAGGTTCTCAACTTTCACAGAGTCACCTATCAAATGCAAAGAGCAAGATTGTAATGTACATATTAGTCAAATATTTTAGCTGATTTGGAGGAGGGGCTTTTCCCCACTGACTTAGTCACTAATACCTCAGGCTTTATAAATTCCTGTATATTTCTTATCAATTAACTTAGTTGACACCATAGAATGTAATGGAATCACTTTGCCACACCCACTGAGGAAGATGCCATCATTTTTCTAATTATACATATGACGATTCAATTCAACAAACGTTTATTGAACATTATAAAAAAAGATGTGGATAAGGATGACCCATGTTTGGTAATTTTAAGAGACAGCTGTAATATAAAGGTAGGTAGTCTTCTCAGTTTGCTTACTAATAATTAATCTGAGAATAACCTTGGAAGAAGTTTTAATTAACTTAGAATGAAGGGGAATGGATGGGGATACCCAATAAGGTTTCTTAGAGAAGTTATAAAAGGGGAGAAATGATTGAACTTTTAGCATGCAAATTATGTAGTTAGAAGTGGCTCTTCCTTAAAAGAAAACCATTAACTCTATAATTTATTTATTGTTTATTATTTTTCAAGTAACTTACATTAAAAAAATTAATCTCAGTCACCCCACTGAGAAAATTAAATTGCTCAATGCAAAGCCACATAGTCCAGCAAAACAAATCCCTGTTAACCATATCTGAAAAACATGTCTCTTTGGGTTTTTTGTTTATCACTTCTTTATCTGGAGGTGAGTGGGGTTTCATCTTTATGTTTTTGGAGTCATCGTTTATCACTGCATTGAGTGAAGTTCTAAAGGCTTCCCAAGTTATTTTTCTCTATAATATTGCTATAATTGTACAAATTATTCTCATTTTTCTACTCACTTCATAAAAATCTTCCTAGTTTCTTTGGAAATTGTTCGTTTTGTAATTTTTTATGGCAAGATAATATTCTATGACATTCATAATACCACAATTTCTTTAGCCCTCCCCCAGTAGGACACACATTTAGTTTATCATTTTTTGCCTAGCATGAAAAGAACTGTTATAAATATTTTTGTGCAATTTCTTTTTAGATCCTCTTTCTCTTTTTTTGATATCCTTGGCTGGGTCTGTGCCTACTGGTGGTATAGTTGGGTCAAAGGGTATGTACAGTTTTTTAACTTAAAGAATCATAATTCCAAATTGAGCTCCAGAATGGCTGGACCAATTTACAACTATACCAACAATGCATTAATATGCCTGTTTACCCACAGCTTCTCCAACGTTTGTCATATTTAGTAGTCTGTGTGAGATAAAACCTCAAAATTGGTTTAATTTGCATTTCTCTATTAGGGTCTTAGAACATCTAAAAATATGGCTATAGATAGCCTGTTTTTTTTTTTAAACTGTCTGTTCATATCTTTTGGCTATTTATCTAGTGGGGAATGTTATTTGTCCTAGAATTTTGGATAAATTCCTTCTATATCCTGGAAATGAGATTTTAATCAGAAAAATAAAGATTTCTCCCCCAGTTATCTGTCATCTTTTAAACTTTTGCTACATTATATTTGTGTGGAAATTTTGTATAATCACAAGTGATTATTTTTTCTTTTGTCATCATCTATCACTTGTTTAGTTATGAACTCTCCCTATCCATAGATGATGATGATGACAAAAGCTAGCATTTATACAGTACTACTGTATGCCAGACCCTGTGATAAGTGCTTTACAAATATTATCTCATTTGATCCTTACAACAATTCTTAGAGGTAGGGGCTATTATAATCCTATTGTTACAGGGAAACTGTGGCAAATGGAGGTTAAGTGATTTACCCAAGATCACACAGCCAGAAAATGTTTAAGGCAGGAATTGAACTCAGGTCTTCTTGATTCCAGGTCCAAGACTCTGTCTACTTTGCGATCTAATCACCTCTATCAAATCTATATATCTGAAAGGTCCTTTCTTCCTTGTTTTTCTAATTTGTTTATGATACGACTTTTTATATCTAGGTCACGTATTCATTTAGAGTTTACTTTGGTGTATCGTGTGAGGTATTGGTCTAAGCCTTATTTCTTCCAGACTGCCATCCAGTTTTTGTCAGATAGCCATTCCCCCAATATGCAGGATCTCTGGCTTTATCAAACACTGTGTTATTTTGTTTCTGTAAGTTATGTACCTAATCTGTTCCACTGATTAACTTCTTTTTTTAAAAAACCGGTACCAGTCATTTTCTAAAAAACAACTATTGCTTTGTAGTACTTTGTACTATGGTATTGTAACACAGTGCAATTGTGAATATTGCTGCTTTCTGTCTCATCTTATTGGAAAAGCATCTAACTTCTTTCAATTACATAAATTTGCCCTTGGATTTAGATAATTGCTACTTACTACATTAAGGAAAGTCCATCTAATCCTGTGATTTCTAGATTTTAAGTAAAAATGAGTATTGGTTTTTCTCAAAAACCTTCTTAGCACCTATTGGTGTAATAATGTTTTGTTTATTCATATTATTAACATGATTTATTTTATTTGTATTTTTCCATATGTTGAACTAGGCCTGAATTCCTAGTATAAATCCAACATGGTAATAGCGTATAATCTTTCAATTGTGTTGTTGTAGCTCACTTGTTAGTATTTTATTTTACAATTTTCAACCACTGTTCATTAAGGAAATTTGCCAACACTTTCTTTTTCTAGTTTGTCACTTCCTAAGACAACTGAACAACAACAAAGCAACAAGTTTAGGTACCAAGACCACAGTTGACCATAAAAAGAAATTGAAAAAATGCTTTAAAAAAGATATTATTGCAAATCGTCCATTTATTATTGTAATCCATTGTTCTTCGAGTATTTGATAGAATCCACTTGAGAATACATCTGATCCTATGGTATTTTCCTTTTGGGAGTTCATTTATGGCTTATTCAATTAATTTTTATGATATTGAGTTATTTAAAATATCTATTTATATCTATTTTCTCAGAGTGGACAGTCTTTTCAATTTTCTTACTAATAATTAACCTGAAAATGACCTTGGAAGAAGCTATAATGAAGAATAAAGGGAAGGAGATTCCAATAAGATTTCTTATTGAAGTTATAAATGGGGAAAATTGATGAAGTTGCAGTGTGCAACTATTAGTGATAGGTAGCTATACTTTAAAAGAAAACTATTTACTCAATTTGTTTTTAATCTTTAATGTCTTTTAAAATCCTTAAACATCCTTCTCATTCTTAAGAAAGCATAAAATAAAACTATCCTTTATTGAAATGTTTTTTCTTTTTTGGGAAAGGAATCTCACCAGAAGAGGATTTCAGCATTCAGTAAGTGATACAAGGATCCGATCTCATCAAGGGTCTAGTTCATCACTTCTACGGGTAGAAATTCACACATCAATAGCAACCTGAACTATGAACTTGAACCTTGAACTGCAGATTATAGTAGTCACATAAAGCACGAGCTAAAAGGTCAGCCAAGAGCACAACTTTGTCAAGGACCCAATCAGTATTATTTCATGACTTTCTCCAGTGGCACTGGGTAGTTCCAGAATAGGAACAGAGAAAGTAGGTGCTATCCAGTTTGGGGATTCTAAGGCAAGACTAGTTGAAGGTCAAGGGAGAGAAAGTAGTAGAAAGAGTCTTGAAATAATGATAGTCATAACAAACATGTTCCAGTTCTGGTTTTACCACCCTGTAACCTTGCCAGACTACTGTGATCAGGTGATTTCACCTTTTTGAGCTTGAGTTGGCCAGTCTATAGAATGGAGACTTTGATACTTACATTGCCTACCTTCCAAGGGTTGATGCAAGAAAAATGAGATGAAACTAAAGTAATAGTGCCTGTATTTGCCTCTCCAAGAAGAATATTTCAGAGGTCTCTCCATTTAGCTATACTTTCTTTATGCTTTCTAGCTATGGAGTTGTGATCAAGGAAAGGTGAGAGGCAAAATGCTATAGAGAAAAACACACTGGTCATGGAGGCAAAGTCCCATGTCACTTACTACACTTATGGCCCTGGTAAGTCTCCTAATATCTCTGAACCTTCCTTGATACTCTCTTCTTTCTAGGTTTTCAGGATCCCACTCTGCTTGGTTCCCCTCCTGCCTATCTGACCTCATGTTCTCTGTTGCCTTTGCTGGATTCTGTCTGGATTATGCCCTCTAACATCAGGTGTCCCTCACGGTTCTGTCCTGTTCCCTCTTCTTTTCTCTCTCTTTACTACTTCCCTTGGTGATCTCATCAGCTCTCATGGATTTAATGACTTCTCTATGCTGATGATTCTCAGGTCTACCTTTCTTGCCCCAATCTCTCTGCTGGCCTCCAATTTCACATCTCCAACTGCCTTTCAGACATTTCAGATCGGATGTTTAGTAGGCATCTTCAGCTCAGTATGTCCCAAACAGAAGCCTGCTGATTTTACCTTTGTAATATCTCTCCAATATATCCCCTTCTCTCCTCTGACACTGCCACCACTCCAGGGCAGGCCTTCATTATCTCACTCCTGGACAATTGCAATAGCTGCTGGTGGGTCTGCCTGCCTCAAATTTCTATTACTCCAATCCATTACTTCATTCAGTCACTAAAATGATTTTCCTAAAACACAGATCCGATCATGTCATCTACCCCACTCAGTAGACTTCAGTAGCTTCCTATTGCCTCTAAGAGCAAATATAAACTCCTTTGCTTGACATTCAAAACCCTTAATAACCCAGAACCCTTTTCCCTTTCCAGTCTTCTTACAGCTTATTCTTCAACACATACTCTGTGATTCAGTGACACTGGCTTCCTGGTTGTCTGTGAAAAAGACGCTCCCATTTTTTTTTCTGGCTGTCCCCCATTCCTGAAACACTTCCCTTCTTCTATTCTAACTATTGACCTCTCTGGCTTCCTTTCAGTCTGAACTAAAATCTCATCTTCTATAGGAAGACTTCCTCAACTCCTCTTAATTTCAGTGTCTTCCCTCTGCTAATTATCTTCTATTCATCTTGTATATAGTTTGCTTTGTATATATTTATTTGGATGTTATCTCCCCATTAGATTGTAAGCTCCTTGAAGGCAAGAACTGTTTTTTTTAACTCTTTCTGTCTTCCCAAAGCTTATCACAATATCTGGCACATAGTAAGCATTTAATAAATAATGACTGATTGAATAATTGACTTCTGAGATTCCTTTCAGTTTTCTGAACTATGGTCCTCTGAATTTGAGTGGGTTTGTCAAATTATTAAGAGGCTGTAATTAGCTATAAAGGTTGTGACCATGTGCTTAGGGTCATGATATGAAAACCCACAGCTAGTTCATAGAAACAAAGCAGAAAAAATCTCAACCATTGTGGAGAGCAGAGAAAATTGTGGGTGACTGGAAGCAAGTTTATGACCTTCATAGAGAATGGGAAATTAAGAAGGGAGTTTTAGTTGGGGGAAAGACAATGGTTTCTCTTTTGGACACGTGGCTTTGATGTGTCTATGGGACAACATTTTGAAATTTGTAATAAGCTTTTGGTGATATGGGACTATAGCCCAAGAGAGGAACCAGGATTGGATATACACATCTAGGAGACATATAGGATCTGAGAAGGCAGTGTGTAGAGGAAGAGAGAGAAGAGGGCCCGTGGTGGAGTCCCATAATTACCAGGGAGGGAAAAGGAAGGGAATAAGTACATAGAATCTACTATGGACCAGGCACTGGGCTAAGATGATCCTCAAAAACCACTCTGGGAGGTGTGTGTGTGTGTGTGTGTGTGTGTGTGTGTATTTGTGTGTATGGTGGTGACATGTGTTGGGATCTAGCAAAGGATACCGAGGAAAGGCCAGTTGGGTAGCAGGGAAGCTGAAAAAAGAGTGTCAAAAGAACCCAGAGAAGAGATAGTATCCAGGAGGAGGTACCTGATGCTGCAGAGAGGTCAAGAAAAAAGATGACTCAGAAAAAGCCACTGGGCTTGGCAATTAAGAGAGATCCCTGGTAAATCTGGAGAGGGCACTTTTGGTTGAGTGATGTTTGGGAACAGAGAAGTGAGTGAGAGCAGAGGAAGCAGAAGCCCTTCCTTCTTCAGGTTGGTTTTTCCCTCTAAGAACCTCTGTTTTATAGAGGACCAGGGCTGCCACGTCTTCATTCCTTTCTGGGCTCCTCTCATGAGTTTCTCCCTCATCCCCCACCAAGACTACTTTCTCCATCCCTCCTTTTCAGCTTCCTTTTATATGTTGTCTTCCCCCATTACAATGTTAACTCCTTAAAAGCAGAGATTGCCTGTCTTTCTGCTTGTATCTGCAGAGCTTAACACAATTCCTGGAACATTGTTGTTATTCAGTGGTTTTTAGCTGTGTCCAACTCTGTGATCCCATTTGGGGCTTTCTTGGCAAAGATACTGGAGTGGTTTGCCATTTTACAGATGATGAAACTGAGGTAAACAGGGTGACTTGCCCAGAGCATGTAGCTAGTAAGTATCTGAGGTTAGATTTGAACTCAGGTCCTTCTGACTCTAGGGACCAAGCTCTAACCACTGCACTATCTAGCTGCCCTCCTGAAAGAGTTGGCACTTACTAAACACTTGTTGACTTGCTTTGCAGAGAACTCTTTCTAGGAGTTTGGCTGTGAACGCGAAGTGAGCTTGTTGTACCCAAAACCCAAAATCCCAGGTCACTACACACCACCTGATTTGTGGCCCGCCATTAAGCCCCTTCTATATTTCTGTTTTTGTCTCTATCCTACATTTTATCATAGCTTAAAACTGCTTAAACCATGTCTGGGCATATTGCTCAAGGCATAGTTCCCTGACCCCTCCTTCCCTAATCATCATTTTATATATTCTCCTTGAATCATTATAGTGTATAAGGTTCATTATGGTGCAAGGATCTTATCTAGGGACCACCCTGTCCTGTTCTGCTTACCAAGCAGGGTCCCCATCCCTTTCACCCAGAACATGACCCTGGCCTGTTCTGGGGAATTCCAGTCCTCTTACCCCATGACCCTCCACCCTGTGCTGGAAAGTGCTGACTATGACCCTCCACCCTGTGCCCTCCACTCAGTTCTAGGAGGGACCCCCATGCCACAGGAAGGTTGCACCCTTGTACCCTTGCATCATATTCCCAAATTAGCCCTGAGCTATAGATCTAACCAATGGCTGTTCTTTGCTTCTGTACGTCATGACTTCTGTTAGCTCCCCTCCCTGATTGTGGTTTTTGTGGTTTTAACCTTTATAACCAAAGTCTGTACTCCAATGGATTACTACCAATCTGAGTGAATACCCTGGTAGTCGTGTGCTTAATCAATAAATCCACACCTAAATTTTATCTTGAATCCAGGTCTCAGCTTGCTCTTATTCTCTGCACAACAAGCTATTGGATGGCCATTCAAGGGTGGTAGTAGAGACCAATGATTCAGATCACAATACAGCTACCCATGTCCATTACATGCAACTCTTATCCATGCCCTTCTATGAATCCTACATAGAGAGACCCAAGCAACACATTGAAGGGGACTTTCCTTTACTTCTCTTGACAGTGGATACCACTGAATTACATAGGTTTGCCATTTTATGTTCCTAATTCTTTGTATATCAAAGGATCACAAATCTGAAGGTGGAGGTAACCTCAGAAGCCATCTAGTCCAGCCACCTCATCTTACAGAGTTGGAAACTGAGGCACAGGGAGGTTATATGGTAGCTTTAAAAAATCACATATATCTTTAGTCATATATGTTCTTAAGGAAGTCCTTTATGTTGTTTCTTCTGTATAAGTCTCCATTTGCAGTGTGTTTCAGCTTGTTCCCTCCCAACCCATGAAACAGAGTGGCCAAGAATTATTACCTACTGGAAGGAAGGAAACAAGCATTAGATGGCACCTCTTATGTGCCAGGCATTGTGCCTAGCATCTTACAAATATTATCCCGTTGAATCTTCCCAATAATCTTGGGAGACAGGTGCTGTGATTATCACCCCTATCTTACATTTGAGGAAACTGAGACAAACCAGAGGTTAAATGACTTGTTCAGGATCACACAGTGAGTAAGTGTCTTTGGCTGCATTGGAACTCAGCTCTTCCTCACTCCAGGCTCATCACTCCATTCCCCGAATTCAAAGAAAATAATAAATTACCAATGAGAGGACAGAGGGCCATCATTAAGTACTATTTTTTGGGGAGGGGGTAATATTGCATGGCAATGTTTCACGGAGTACCACTCTCTGGAGAATTGAAATTGAGGACCACCCAGAGGGCAATGGGGCAGTGGATAGAGGTTGTGAGTTGGCAACACTTCCTAATGGACTCACTATGCCACTCACCACAGCAATTTTTTCAAAGATTTTAATCTTTCTTCAAACCTTTCATGGCTCTCCCTCCCCTGACCCTCTAAACTGAGGGAGAACCTTGCCTCATAATTCACAGAAAAAAGATTGAGAACATTTGCCCAAGTTCCCTTTTCTGGCCGTCTTCCTCATCTTCTGGGTGACTTCCACCAATATCTCCTCCTTCATCCCTGTCTCACTGGAAGAGGTGACCCTTCCCCTTGACAGCACACACCCTTCTATGTACACAGATAATCCCTTTCCATCTCATCTTATCCAGCAGATTGCCCCCTCTATCATCTTTACTCTCTTCAATTTCTCCCTGTCTGCTGGATGCTTCCCTTTTACCTACATACATGCCCATATCTTTCTCATCCCCAGAAAAACTCCACTTGATCTGTCCATCCTCACTTGCTATCATGCTCTATCTTCTCTTCCATATTAGAAGAGTCCTCATACCTAGTTCACTAGGAAGTTCCAGCTGTTTTCCTGAGGACTCAGCTGAGTGGAAGGAGTAGTAATTTGTTTCCAATATTATTGTCCTAAACAGCACCAAGCACCAACAAGTTGGTATAGCTTGCAAAGAACCCCTAAGGTTCTCCCTCAGTTTAGAGGGTCAGGGGAGGGGGAACACTGTGGCCTAAGATGGCTGCCTCATTTATCTGATTGTACCATTATTGTGTGTCTTTTGAGTCAACCCAACCTCACCTAAAAGTATGGGTTCCCCCTCAGCACAATTGCTTTCTGTACCTCTAGAATAGTCGTAATCTGAGAATGGGGGCAGGAAAAATCTAGAATGTTTTTCTACGAGGGATGAATAAAAAACTTCTACATTTCATACAGATCCACATATATCTGTACAAATACTATGTAATGACACCCAGTTCAGCAACTTTTCCACCATTTGCCAGAGATCAGAAATTCAATTTACTAAGCACTAAAGAGGACTGATATACATGAGTGGCACGCTGATTTATGCTGCCTTCTCTCCACGCTATATCCATTTGTTTGGTCCAGATGGGGCTGGTGTGACTCCAGGAGCAGGAATCAGACTGTGATTCAATTCAGTTCAACACTTATTAAACACTTACCACATACCAGGCACATACCAAGTGCAGAGAATACAAAAAAATTCCCTTTCTTTAAGGAGTTTCCATTCTACTGGATATTTGAGACTGGAGAGAGACAAGAAAGAAAGAACCTTGAAAGTTACTCCTCCTTTTCAAATAAATATGCACCCCATAGAGTTCTAAAGTTCTTGTAGTTAGTTGGTGCATTGATTCACAAGAAATAAAAAAGAGAAGTTAGATGAGGAGAAGTGAAAACTAGGAAGCTTCAAAAGGGAAACAAGTAAAAATAGGATAAAATAAAAGACATCAAAAAAAAGGGGAAAGAACCTATTTGTACAAAAATATTCATAGCAGCTTTTTTTTTTTTTTGTGTATGTGGTGGCTAAGAATTGGAATTCATAGGGACATCCATCAATTGGGGAATGGTTTAACTTATGGTATATGCTTGTAATGGAATACTACTGTGCTATAAGAAATGACAGACAGGATGATTTCAGAGAACCTGGAAAGAGTTACATGAACTGATGTATAGTGAAGTGAACAGAACCAGGAAAACATTGTACACAGTGACAGCAATATTGTTCAATAAAGAACTGGGAATGACTTAGTTATTCACAGCTATACAATGATCCAAGTCAATCCCAAGGGGCTATTGATTAAGTATACTATCTGCCTCCAGAGAAATAACCGATATTGACTGAACACAGATTGAAGCATACTATTTTCTCACTTCTCATTTTTTCTTTTATTTGAGTCTTCTTGTACCAAATAACTAATATGGAAATGTTTTAAATAATTACACATGTATAATCTATATCTGATTGCTTACTGTCTCAGGGAGGGAGGAAGAGAAGGAGGGATAGAATTTGGGACTCAAAACTTTAAATGCAAATTAAAAAAAGCAAACAAACCACACTTCTGCAAAAAAAGGGTAAAATACCATCTGGAATCTTAGCAATTACAGTGAGGTTTCTGGGAAATGTTTAGAATTTCCTTATCACTCTCATATGTCCCTTTTTGGTTTTATGCCTGTCTTCTCTCTAACTGTAGAAATCCTTTGACCAAGTCAACTCTTTAGTTTATGCTGTGGCTCCCTATTAACTTTAGGGTCAAATACTATAAAGTCTTCTATCTTTTAATACCCTTCATAACTTGCCACCTTCTTACCTTCCCAGTCTTCTTATACTTTATACTCCCCTCCCTGCAATCCAATGCCACAGCTGCCTTGCTGTTCTCCTACAGGTTACTCCACCTCCTGACTTGAGGAATTTTCCTGACTTGTCTCCCATACCTGGAACTCTATGATTCTTGATCTGTATCCTGGTTCCTTGACTTCCTTCAACGCCCACCTGAAGTTCCACCTTCTACAAGAAACCTTCCTTGACTCTCCTAATGCTCATGCCTTCCTTCTATTGGTTTTCTCTAATTTATCTTGTACAGATTTTGTTTGCACTTTATCTCCCCAATTAAACTGTGACCTTCCTGAAAGCAGGGATTATCTTTTGCCTTTCTTTATTTCCCCAAATGCTTGGCACATAGTAGATGTTTAATGCTTGTTTTAAAAAAATAATTAATTACTTTTTCATTTTCAACATTCACTTCCACAAGATTTTGAGTTCCAAATTTTTTCCCCACTTCTCCTTTCCCACACTCCAAGATTATGTGCATTCTGATTACCCCTTCCCCAAATCTTCCCTCCCTTCTATCCTCCCTTCTCTTCTCCCCTTCCCCTTATTTGAGTTCCAAATTCTCTCCCTCCCTCCCTCCCCACCTACCCTCATTGAGAAGGCAAACAGTTCCATATAGGTTATACATGTATAATCATGCAAAACACTTCTATAACCGTCATGTTGTGAAAGACTAACTATATTTCCCTTTATCCTATCCTGCCCCTCTATTTATTCTATTCTCTTCTTTGACCCTGTCCCTCCTCAAAAATGTTTGCTTCTGATTACCTCTCCCCATTCTGCCCTCCCTTTAATTACCCCTCCCCTCTCTTATCCCCTTCCCCCCCCACTTTCTTGTAGGGCAAGATAGATTTCCACACCTGATTGAGTATGGATGTTATTTCCTCCTTAAGCCAAATCTGATGAGATTAAGGTTCACTCATTCCCTCTAACCTCCCTCCCCGCTCTTCCCCTCCACTGTAAAAGCTTTTTCTTGCCTCTTTTATAGTTATAGTTAGTTAGCTCCTAGCTCCTTTGACCACTGGAGCACCATATTCCAAGTCCTCTGATCCCTTAATGCAGACACTGCTAAAGCTTGTTTTATCCTGATTGTGTTTCCATAATACTTGAATTGTTTTTTTCTGGCTGCTTGCAATATTTTCTCCTTGACCTGGGAACTCTGGAATTTGGCTATAACATTCCTGGGAATTTTCCTTTTGGGATCTCTTTCAGGAGGTGATTGGTGAATTCTTTCAATTTTTATTTTACCCATCTGCTTCTGGACAACCTTCCTAATGCTGCAATCCTTTAATACTCATATGTGGGCATATCTGTATGTGGGTGGACCCACCTGGAGACAGATAGAGGAGTGGTGTCTCAGTTCCTAAGACCATTGGAAATATGTGTTTTCCAATGATCTTAGGCAACCCCTGTGACCCCTGAAAGGGTCGTTCTATTCCCAAAGGGGTCGCGACCCACAGGTTGAGAACTACTGTTCTAGAATATCAGGGCAGTTTTCCTTGATAATTTTATGAAAGATGATGTGTAGGCTCTTTTTTTGATGATGGCTTTCATGTAGTCCAATAATTTTAAAATTATCTCTCCTGGATCTATTTTCTAGGTCAGTTGTTTTTCCAATGAGATATTTCACATTGTCTTCTATTTTTTCATTCTTTTGGTTTTGTTTTATAATTTCTTGATTTTTCATAGAGTCATTAGCTTCCATTTGCTCCATTCTAATTTTTAAGGAATTATTTTTCTTCAGGGACTTTTTGGACTTGCTTTTCCATTTGGTCAGTTCTGCTTTTTAAGACATTCTTCTTCTCCTCATTGGCTTTTTGGACCTCCTTTGCCATTTGGTCTAGCCTGTTTTTTAAGGTGTTATTTTCTTCAATATTTTGTTGGGTCTCCTTTAGCAAACTGTTGACTCATTTTTTCATGATTTTTTTTTTGCATCACTCTCATTTCTCTTCTTAAATTTTCCTTTACTTCTCTTACTTGATTTTCAAAATTCTCTTTGGGCTCTTTGATGACCTGAGACCAATTCATATTTTTCTTAGAGGCTTTGGATGTAGGAGCTTTGACTTTGTTGTCTTCTTCTGACTGTACGTTTTGATCTTCCTTGTTACCAAAGTAAGTTTCTATAGTCTAAGTTCCCCCCTCTGTTTGTGTATTTTCCCAGTCAATTGTCTGATTTTTCAACTCTTTATTAAGGTAGGGCTCTGCTTCAAGTGTGGGAAGCATACTGTCTCCAGCTTCAGGGGTTTTGTGCATCTATTTTCAGAGATACTTCTAGGGACCTATAAGTTTTCAGTTCTTCCAAGGTGGTATGATCTAAGGAGAGGTGTTTACTCCTCTCCTGGTCTGTGTGCTGGTCTATGAGTGACCAAAAGCACTCCTTTTGCCTTGGAATTGTGAGGAGAGTTTCCTCTCCACTGCTGCCACAAGCTCTGTTTTTCCAGTGCTCCTCCCCATGCCAGGACTGCCACCTAAGACTGTGGCCCAGATCCAACTATAGGCAAAGGAACAGAATCCTGCCTCAGAGCCAGCAAAGAGAGACTCGTCATCTCCTTCTGATCAGTTGTTTGATTCCCCTTACTGTCTGTGGGCTGACAGCTCTGGAAGTAGCTGCTGCTGTTGCTATCACTGCCCTGCAGCTGTGGTGGCACCAGGGCTGGACTATGCTCCTTTCTCACCCAGGTCTGACAGACCTTTCCTACTGAACATCTAAGTTGTCTTTGGCATTTGTGGGTTGAGAAGTCTGGAAACTGCCACAGCTGCCAGTGATTCAGTCCCCTGAGGCCTGCTCAGGGTTTGCTGGGTCCAGTCTGTGCTGGCATGGCTTACTCTGGACTGTGTTCCTCTCCCAGCCTGGTGCAACAGACCTTTCCTGTCAACCTTCCAGGTTGTCTTGGGCTGGAAATTTATTTTATTCTGTATTTTTGTAGGTTCTGCTGTTCTAGAATTTGTTTAGAGTCATTTTTATAGGGATTTGGAGGGGTTTGGAGGAGATCTCAGGTGAATCCCTTTTTCCTGTCATCTTGGTTCTACTGCCCCTCCTCCCTCCTTTAATGCTTGTTGACTTGACATTACATATGAGGAATTAAGCAGGGGAAGTGAGGTAAGGATGTCATCAGAGAAATATATGGTGGAATTGAAAAGATGAACTGTTCATGAATAGAAAAGGAGGGATAACCAATGGACAGCCTGCGCATTCCAATGGTATACTTGCATGAGGGTAGGAGTCTATTAATTACACTAGCCTACTTCAAAGTAATTATCTTTGTAGGTGAGCACACTTCTTGATCAACCAACCAACCCAACAACCAATCAATCAATCAATCCAAACAAGGCCTGAATATCTTCTTGAATTAATTAAGGCCATTTTAACTAAGGCAGACTTGATAACAGCCTCATAAAACCAGGGCCCTAAGATCCTTGAGGATTAGAATGAGAGCCAAACCATCAGGTCAGAGTGCCCTGGCTGTCTCCATGTGAAGGAACTACTTGGGGAGGATCAAGAGCAATGACCTGTTTTGACCAAGACCTTCTCTCCTACCCTTGTTTGGAGGATTTGAACCTTTAATTGGGCATTTCAGCAGCATCCCCAAGACAACAGAAATTTCAAGCACTCAGGAGCTAAGGACAGAATTAAGACTCAAGGTTCTACAGAGAGCTAAGCAGAAAGGCTATATCATACCTGAAGGAAATATCTTGAATACTTTAACAAAAAGATTTCCATGAGGTACAAATTAACTCTTTGCCATATCAGATCTCTAAGACCAAGCCCACTTTCCCTGAGACTTGTGGGACAGCATGTCACAGACTTCTGTTGAGATGTTGTGTATTAACCATTCTTACTGTAAAACCATATTAAATACTCCTTCCTAAAAGGAGAGTAAGACTGGTTGACTAATTGATATCAACTGATAGTCTTAAGAGAAGCAAACTCATGGGGGCTTATATGCTATGGTATTAGAAAGGTAACTTCCAACTTCTTAAGGTTGCTCCTAGGGTCCTGAGAGGACATAGTGGCTGTGCTCTGGGGACCTGACTCAGTGATAGTGGAATTTGACATAGTCACCCAGACCATGTGCCAATGTAGGAGCTTATTGAGGATAAGTATCAATCCTTTTGAACTTGTGAGGACCCACTGGAGAAGTTCTTTGCTTGGATAGCCTTATTTTGAGATTCTTTAAAAAAATGGCATATTTCTCTTTTGTTGTAGACTGCACTTGAACAGTCTTTTCTGGTGTGTTTCTGTAGAAGTTAGAGCAGTTTCTTTGTCACAACTTTTACTTATTTGAATGAGTAGGTTACTAATATTATGTTGGATTACTGAATCTTTTATAATTATTGATTTTGAGGTTGAGATGAGAAATATAGATTTTTAAATGATGATGCACCAGTGCAGAAAGGGAGTTGGGATAATTGCCTTAGACCATGTGCTACATGTGCCAGAGGGAGAGAGTTAGAAGGGCTTCTCCTGCACCCTCCCTCTCCCAGCACAGTGATGGACCTTTTGTGCTATATTTATGAGATAGGTTCCATGTGATGGGTAGGCATAGGTTGCAATCTATATCATTGGAGGGAATATCAATGCTGATGACCAACTGGACACAGTCATTGGAGTAGGTTCTGGTCTTTGATTTATCACTTACTGGTTGTGTGACCTTGTATAAATTCTTTAACTTTTTTGAGCCTCAGTTTCCTTTTCTGTGATACTGGGACAATAATGCCCACCTCATCTAACTTATATGCACTTTTTGAGGATCAGATGAAATAAGAGATGAGCTAGGTCTTAGACAACTCTTATATTTTATACAAATGTGTGGCATTATTTCTCACAAGGTCCCTGGGAGGTTTGTGTCATACTTCAAGAGTTTGTAGTTTCTAATAACACCCACGTCTTTTTTTTTTAGAGACCTTTCTTAGGAACTGTGGAATGATCAGTGGTGTGAAGATAGGCACCCTTGCTGAGAGAAATGAGTGATGACCTTTCATCAAGAACGTAGGCATGAGGGTTACAACCTGACCACATGTTGGAGGCTGATGAGAGGAGAGCCATAGTGAAGGAGAATGGTCTATTCAGAAATTGACAGAGAACTTTTCAAGTAAGCAGTGGCAACATCTTATGAGGGGAAGTGGTTTATCAGGGACAATCCCAGATGTCCAGAGATACTCATGCTTTCAATTAGGACATGCACTAAGGGGGTGGCTCATGTCTCCTTTAGCAGACTGGGAGTTCCTCCAGGATAAGGATCATGACTTCATCATTATGCCTGGAAGTCTCCAAGAATGGAGTAATTCTTCCACCAACTCAGGGGATGTGAAATATTTCTCTTTAGATGAAATTGTAACACAGGAGAAAACATCAAATCATTTCCTCAGGTTACCTAACTTTCACAGCATAGAAAAGAAATAACACTGAATTTTGAATTAGTTGACCCAATTTTGAATTCAGCTCTGATATTTACTACTACATAACCTTGGGCAAATCACTTACCCTCTGGGTCTCAGTTTCCTTGTCTAGGAAATGAAATAATCAGGCTGGATGTTGCCTGAGATATCTTCTAGCTGTAAAAGCTCTGATCCTTGGAAGGATCACACCTCTATCTCTTTAGGGAGAATGCTTGGTATTATTCATGTGAATAATAAGAAAAGATGTAAATTACAAGTTGGTAGCTCTTCATAGTTCTATCAGATTTTCAAAAACAGTCTATCAAAAATGTGCCTGTTTCTGAAAATTATCTCTGTTCTCTCTATGTTGGTGGTTCTCAATCTGTGGGTTATGTTCAATTTGTAACAATGAAAATACATCCTGCATATCAGATATTTACATTATGATTCATAACAGCAGCAAAATTACAGTTATGAAGTAGCAACAAAAATAATTTTATGGTTGGGGGTCACCACAACATGAGGAACTATATTAAAGGGTCGTAGCATTAGGAAAGTTGAGAACCACTGCTCTGTGTTTTTAGGTTTAAAAAAGATAGTAACTGGCACATAGCTGGACAGTTATTTCCTATAGCTCAAATCAATTTCTCTTTCCCAGCACTGAATGATACCACAAATAATTTCATTTTCTGAGGAAATGTGAAGACATATTTGTCTCTAAGTTTGACAATGAAAATATTGGCATGGAAGGGGAGAGCAGTTGTTTTGAAATGTGAGGTTTATTTCTGCTAAGTTTAAAAGCACATATGGCCCCACAAGTCATTGAAGATTGAGATCTCAAGCACATGTGAGTTAATAGCTTGTCATATCAAAGAATCATAGAATAATTATAGTTGAAAGGGACTTCAGTAGACACCTAGCCATGACCCCAAAAGAAATCATCACCATCAGGACCTGGAAAGTAGTTATCCAGCCAGCCTCTGCTAAAAGACCACCATTGAAAGGGGAATCCACTCTCTTCTGGCAGGTCATTCCAGAAGACTAGCACCTCTGGGGGGATGGCTTGTGAAGCCCTTTTCAGGGCTGCTCATCCATTGATGTCTACCCAATTAACTCAATTCTCACCTATGGCTCCAAGCAGCTACCCCCTGGTAATCTGTCTCAGCACAGGGGCTAAACCAGGCTGAGAGTAATAGACGGGTCTCAAATCCATTGGTAAGTTAGTGGGGTGTCTACCCCAAACAAATGGAGACTTTCATCAGTGGAATGGACAGATAAGAACAATTTGTTCCAATGAAGACAGCTGAAGCAGATGCTGTGGAGTATTCAAAGCTTAGTCAGACATTGAAGATGTCAAGGTTATCCACTGATTCAGGGTCATCACCAGTCATTTTGACTTTTGTCTTGCTCCTGGACTTTGATGACTCTGGAAGAGAGAGTGAAGCTCACAACTTTGTGTAACACTGGTATGCATTGGGATATTTACTGAAAAGATACAACAAGAATGGAAGTACAAGCACATTCCTCTGACCTAGAGCACCTTCTCCCCTCTACCACCTTGGTCTCTGCTCATACTTGAAAAAGGTGCTACAAACATTTCCACCGTGTTCATGCCTGGGTGCAGCATACCTGATGCTTGAGAATACAGTGTCTTGGCTATTGGGTTGGTCCACTCTTGGGCTGGGTCAAGAGAGTCACTCCTTCCTGGCCACTGGATCTCTGGTGGCTATTCAAATCTCTTAAAACTCACAAGATTACAATTTGGTCCACTCCATCTCTGATACACATACACCTGAGATCAGAAAAGAAGAAATACAATAGGAGCAGAAGAAACAGTATGTTCCATATGTTCAATGCCAACTGTTGGCTTGGGTAGAAAGAACAGGTCACTGGCATTGCTTTTTGGTCAACCAGGAGGTTTCCAGCATTTTTTGGCTGCCAGGGAAGAGAAAGCAACTTAGCTTCTTCATACTTTTTGCTTGCATGCTTAGTTCTGGCTGAGCAGTTAAAAGGCTTTTCTTCACTATGCAGCAAATAGACAGGAAACAGTTAACACATGCCTACAAATGTTCTAAGGATGGGCATTCTCATCAGCCACACCCCTTTACAACAGGATATTTTTAAAGGCTAGAAGTAGTTGAGTGAGGCCTTGTGTTTGAGATCCCTGATCTAGTCTAACCCTTTCCTCTCTCCCTCCATCCCTCCTTCCTTTCTTCCTTTCCTCCATTCCTCCTGCCTTCCTTTCTTCCCTTTTTCCTTCTCTCCTTTCCTCTTTTCTTTCCTCCCTCCTTCTTCCCTCCCTCCCCACTTTCATTTCTCCCTTCCCACTTCCCTTTCTTCCTTCTTCCCTTTTCCTTCCTTCCTTCCTCCCTCCCTTCCTTCTTCTCTTTTCCTTCCTCCCTTCCTTCCTCCCTTCCTTCCTTCCTCCCTTCCTCCCTCTCTCCCTTCCTTCCTTCCTTCCTTCCTTCTTCTCTTTCTTTCTCCTTCCTTCATTGTCATTGGAAGTACAATTGCCATTTAGAGGCCTGATGCCACTGTTGACTGCCATAGAAACTCTGACCTGCTCCATTTCTATACTAAAATGATTTGACCCTTCTTAAGTAGGCTGGTGGCCCCCCACTACTAGGAGCTCACTAGGCCATTATACCATTATGTGTACCCTTTCGTTTTTAAGATAAGGAAATCAAAATCCAGAGAATTCAAGTGACCTAGTCAAGATTAATCAACTTGGCAGAACCAAGCTACCTGACTCCCAATTCATGTGACTCCCACCCAAGGGCCATTTCCATCTACATGCTGATCTCATACTACCCCTCTCCACTCCTTCCTTCGTCACCACTTAATACTTTTTCAATACATTGGAGTGAATCTGAAGAGGTTGAGGGGAATCACAGTTCTTAGAAACAACTCTAAAAATGTCTGCTCTTCACCCTGGGCCTCTCTAGTAATAGTTGCATAGAACTTCGGAGTTAAATATTCATACTACAGACCTTTTCACTTCCACCCTCATGCCCAGTGGCTGAGGTATCAGTTCTGCTTGGCAGCAGTTTGTTAATAATTTGATGGCAAAGATCAGGATGAGCCAATGCCAATTGGAGTGGAGGAGGGGATGGAGATTCATGTGTATATATAGGGACATGTTTTCCATCAGGGCTTTGAATAGGATAGTGGAGGAGACTTCTCGTGCATTGATTTTCCTCTCTCAAACATAATTAGATCATTCCTTTGCTTGCAAGGTAGGTATTGACATTGCTGGTTCTGGCTCCCAAGGAGCTCCTGAATCTGTAAGGAGGCATATTCTCAGAAAAGGAAATCTCTTGACAGGGGGCAAGTCTAGCAGTGACAGAGGCTGACAACCATTCAAGATGGAGACCCAATGGAAGAGGTGGTCCTCCTCATTCTGGCTGCTCATTCTGGGGATATTTGTTCTGACAAAGACCCAGGCAGGTGAGTCTGAAGGCTTGGGGCTAAGAAGAGGACTGAGAATGTGAACTCTCAGTCTCTAGGATTTCTAACCATTTTTTCCTGGCTTGGATCCCTTTGGTGAAGGTCCAGTGAAACCTATGGACCTCTCTCAGAAGAATACTTTTAAATGCATAAGGTAAAATATGTAGAATTAAGAAACCAATTATATCAAAATTTAACCATCAAGCTATTTAAAGATCAGATTCATAAATCTCAGGTTAAGAACCCGTGGTAGATGATAGAGTATAGGAAATCCTAGATACAAATTCTCCTTCAGACTCTTATTGTCTGGGTGACTCTGGGCAAGTCATGTAACATCTCAATCTCTTTTCTCATTTGTAAAATGGGGCTCAGGTATAGTGTTATAGAGAGCTGGCTTCAAAGTTAGGAAGATGTGGGTATGTCTACCCTTTAAAATATACTGCCTGCATTACCCTGGGCAAGTAATTTAACCCAGTGGTTCTCAATCTGTGGGTCATGACCCCTTTGGGGGTCAAACGACCCTTTCACCGGGGCCACCGGGGCTGCCTAAGACCACTGGAAAACACATATTTCTGATGGTCTTAGGAACCAAAAAACTGCTCCTCTATCCTTCTCCAGGTGGGTCCACCCACATGCAGATACGCCCACATACAAGTATTAAAGGGTCGAGGCATTAGGAAGGTTGAGAACCACTGATTTAACCTCTTAATGCTCAGGTTATAAGTGGTAGGTAGAGGAGGTGCTGCCCTATATTAGTAGAGGGAGTTTTCTTGTTGTGAAGAAATCATGAACTCATGATCTGGCACAAAAACAAAAGAAATTGGGAGGATAATATCTGGAGACCTTCCTTTACAGAGTTGTTCTGAGACCCAAATGATATAAGTTTTGGAAAGTTCCTTCCCAAGCTTAAAGTCCTCTATAAATATACGTTGCTATTTTTATGCCCTAATCTACCCTTCAAGGGAGATCTCTCTAGCTGGATTTCTGCCATCTGGCTAACTTTCCTTTACTATGAATTAATCAATCAACAAACACGAATTAAGCTCTTAATTTGCCCTTCAGGCCTGGTGCTAAATGTTGGGCCTATTAAATAAAGGGTAAAAAAACTTAAAATAGTCCCTGCCCCCAAGGAACTTAAATTCCAATTATTATTCTCCTCCAAAGTCCTCCTCCGTTGGATGCCTGACCTTTCTCTACTCTGGTCTTATTTCTTACCTATTCTCTTCCTGAAAATGCATCTTGGGCATCTAATTCAGGGGCACAAACTCTCTTTATTCTGTGGTGAGGGAAACCAAAATGGTAGTCTTTCTACAGATGAGGTAAAGGCATAATCACCGTGTAATTTCCATTCCCACCAGCAGGCCTTTCTTCTAGCCTTAGGTCTTGAGGTGACAATCTTCTCTTTCTTGGTTACTCTATCTCTACCTTCTAGGTCCAGGCCCAGCTCTTTTCTTAGCTTCTGATGCCCCTGGAGAAGCTACATTCCTTTCTATTTGAATGCCAGATCCACTCTTAGTTACAGGTGAAAACTGCTCTCTTTGAAGTCATTTGACTCGCAAATGTCTTTGGATCCTGCTTCCTCTACATCCTTTGAGCTGACCCTTCTCTCTTCTGGGAACACAGTATCCACCTGCTCATTTCTCCTGAGTTAAGCCTCCAATCGCCATCAGTGCATCCTTGGTTTTCTCCAGCTCTCCCACCTCTCTTCTTTCTTCTAATCCTGCAAACTAGCTCTAATTTCTTTTTCATCATAATTTCATTATTTTTCTCTTCTGCCTCCATTTTATACCAGGAATCACTCTGGCCCCATTCACTTCTTGGATAACTTCCCCCAAACCCTTATCTGTTGGGCACATGTGCATATTTCAATTGGTCAAAATGGAGGTAATGTGATAAAGGGAAAGCTTATTGACTGTAGAATCAGAGAATCTGAATTCAAATCCTGCTTTTGACATTTTACTACCTGCATGACCCTGGGAAAATTACTTAAGCTCCTTGGGTCTCTGTCAAATGAGAGGATTGGACTAGATTGCCTCTGAGGTGCCTCCAGTTCAAGAGCTATAATCCTATCTAATTCATCTTCCATCTTATAACCCTTTGAATACATGAAGGTAGCTATCATCATGCCTCAGATCCTTCTCTTCTTCAGGGGGACCTTAGTTCCTTCAACCAATTCTTATCTACCATAAATTCAAAGTCATTCACAATCTTGATCTTTCCCAACTGGATGATTCCCATTTTTTGATGTCTCTTCTAAGCTGGGGGGGCCGGAACTGCACATAACACTCTAGTGTAGTCTGCCTACTACAGGTCTATCACCTCTTCCTGAATGAATATAAGTTCCATGAGGAAGACACTCTTCTTTTTTCTTTGTATCCTCAGTGTAAGAGACAAGGTGGTGTAGTTGATAGAGAACTGGCCTTGGAGCTAGGAAAGCTTAAGTTTAAGTCTCACCTCTGACACATACTGGGTATGTGACCCTTGGTTAATCACTTAACTTTTCAGTACTCTGGACAACTCTCCAAGAATGTGAATTGAAGATAAGGCACTGACCTGCACTGGTTGAGGGAGTTACCCAGGTCAATGAAATCGTGGGTCTAGGCCCTATACCCATCTCAGCTCCATTGGACAGCATCTGGTACAGAGTAGGAACTTCATAAATGTTTTTAATTCTCATTCTTCCTGAAGGTTGTGCTTTATGTTACACCATTGAAATGAGATGACTTGGAGACATTAACTTACTTACATACTATGCTGGCTTCCGATTTTTCTTTTCATTGAATTTAATCAAATTTACAATAAAGAATAAATTTCAATCAATCAGTCAACCAATAAGCATTTATTAAGCACCCAATGTGTATGAGGCACTGGGCATAGAGGGACAAAAATCAGACAGTTTCTAGCCTCAAGGAACTTACATTCTAAAGGGGGAGATAACTGTATACAGATATAGGTCCCATAAAATGGCTATACAAAGTAGATACAAGGTCATCTCAGAGGGGAAGGAATTAGGATTCAGCGTGTGGAGAAAGAGGGGAGAACTGAGAAAGATCTCTTTTTCCAGAAGGGAGAAGATCCAGAAAGGGATGTTTGAGTTGAGTCTCGAAACTAGCTAACTTAGATTTTAAGAAGAGGAGATGAGAAAGGGAGAGAAATGGGATTAGAAGAGAGAGAAAGGAGAGGTGGGGGAGAGCTAGGGAAAGCCAGAGAGGCATAATGAAGACTGGAGGCTCAACTTGGGGTAAATGACTGGTAGACATAGGGTACAGCTAGAGCAAAGGCATGGAGATAGGAGATGGAGCATTATGTAACACAAATTGGCAAGTATGGGTGGTCCAGAGGGCATAATAGGTCAGAAGACTGGGAAGGGGATAGCTGGGTGACACAGTACATAAACACCAGCCCTGGAGTCAGGAGGACCTGAGTTCAAATGTAGCCTCACATACTTGCTAGCTGTGTGACCCTGGGCTAGTCACTTAACTCAATTGCCTCCAAAAAGAAGAAAAAAAGAAGACTGGGGAAGCATGAAGGGGCTAGGTTGTAAAGATCTTTAAATGCCAAACAGAGAACTTTATATTTGACATTAAAGATAATAGGGAACCACTGGAATTTATGCAGTATGTGTATGTGGGAATCAGGCTTATATTTTAGGAAAATCACTTTGGCAGCTGTGTGGGGGATAGATTTGGAGTTGGGAGAGGTTAGAAGATAGGAGGTCAATTAGAAGGCTACTGGAATAGTTCAGGCAATAGGTGCTGAGGAGGTCCCCTTTACTAGGATTGTATCTGTGTGGGTGGGGAGGAGGGTATATATATATCTATATATCTCTATGTCTATGTATGTCTATGTCTATGTCTATCTCTATATCTATATGTGTGTAATATATGCCTACATATGTATACACACATATGTATATGTATATATACACACATATATATGTATACACATATGTATGTGTATTAATATTAGAGATATCGTGCAGGTGAAAGCAGCATAATTTGACAGCTGTTGGCATTTGTGAAGTATTGGAGAGTAAAGAGTAAGGATTTTCCTGAGGTTGCAAACCTGAGGAGTGGTGGTGCCCTGGATGAAACAGAGGTTCAGAAGAGAGCTGGGTTTTGTGGGCAATGACAATGAGTTCTGTTTTGAAACTTGAGTTTGAGATGCCCATGGGACCTGTGGACAGATAGCATGCCTGGCACATAGTAGGTGCTTAATACATGTTTGTTGATTGACTGATTGGAAAGAGCACTGAATTTGGAAGTCTAGGAAAAGGAAAGCAGCTTGGAAATTTTGGACTTCCCCAAAGTCACACCCTCACTAGCTGTCAGAAGGATCCTGCCTTTGAAACTTACAACATGTATGATCTTGGGAAAGTAATTTCACCTTTTAGAGCCTTGATTTTTTTATCTGTAAAGTGAGAGAGTTGGAATTGGTGATATATAAGTTCCATCTCTGAGTCTGTGATCTTTCAATTGCTGTTTTCACTTTGGATTACTTCATGAAGACCCATAGTTTCTAAACTTTAGAGCATCAGAACCGTTTTTAAATGTAAATTCTCTTTCTTCCCCACTAAACATCCTGATAGTTGTACTTTTAGTATCTACTGATTGAGGAAATCCATTATTTTAAAAAAGTGACTTGCCCAGGGTCACACAGTCAGTGAATTCATGAATTCAGTAGTGATCCTAAGTGAGTCTTTAATTTATTAATTGCAACAGTATCTACCTGCATAGGGAAAATCATGTGACATGTATTTGTATTATTAGTCCACACACAGCATATTTGCATATTTATCATGCCAAGTTCTTTAATGAAATGGACCCTTGCAACAATCCTGTCAGACCTGGAAGTCTTGAGACACTTACATAGCTTGTGAGCCACTAATGTGGACTTTTCCATATTTTTTTACATTCTTTCTGTTTATCATTTTTTTTGTGACCCACTTCCACAAATTTTCTGCAGCCTGGTCATTCCCTGATGGTTGGCTTTTCAGGGATTTCCCCCCCAGTTTTTCACTATTACAATACAGTTGGTATAGAAGGAAGCTGGTGTAGGAATTAGGAGACTTGGGTGCTATTATTGGGCTCTCCATTAATTGGTCAGGTGACCTTGGGCAAGTCCCATCTCCTCTTTTAAGTTCAATTTTCTTATCTTCAAGGTGAGGGGATTGGGCTGGACAGCACCAAGGCCACTTTCTCCTCTGACATTCTATGTTTTGCCATCCTTTCCAGTTATAATATTTTATGTTTTACCAGTCTGCCCAGCTTTGACAGTCTTTTTAAAAATTTAATTCATGAGATAAAACAAGTGTTTTCATAGTATAACAAAAAGATTGCACATGAAACTGAAAATCTTTTGTGTACAACTTGATATTCCATTTACATATACAACAAATTTCTTTTGTACCCTTTTTTCTGCCCTTCCCCCACCTCTGAGATGGCTACCATCAGACACAAATACAAACATATATATAAAATTATTCTATACATACTTCTACTTCATCATTTCTTCCTCTGGGTGTAGATAATATCTTTGTATGTGCTTTGTAGCTCATTTGGGTATTTATGATAGTACAAATGACTTAGTCACTCAAAGTTGCTCTTAAAACAATATTGCTGTTACCGTATACAATGTTCTCTTAGTTCTGCTCATTTCAGTCTTCACTATTTCATGCAAGTCTTTCCACGTTTTTCTAAAATCACAGAGGTCATCATTTCTCATAGCACAGTAGTATTCCATAACAATCATATATCATGATTTGTTCAGTCTTTTTAAAGTTCCCTCCTGGCTCTGACACTCTGTGATTCCCCCCGGGCTCTCATATGCTATGTTCTATGTTACTTCAGCTCCAATCTATGAGCAAATTATCCTTTTAATATCTTTCCTGTTTCTTAGGATATTGTTTCCATAGTGGAATTGCTGGGGTAAAGGATAATACCAGTTTTATTACTCTTCTTGCTAATGGCCAGACTTTTCTAGAAAGATTGCAGTAATTTGAGTTGCCAGCAGAGCCTGAATATGCTTCCCCGCCCCACAGTCCCATTGACACTAGTTTTGATAATATACATGTATATTTGACCAATATGGATTGATATATTTAATCTACTGAACACATTGTAACATGGGAGGAAGGAATTTGGTGATATCTCCTGGAGGAAGAACAGAGAGGCACTGTTAGTTTCTCTCCATCCTTAACCCCAGCTCTGCTTCCCTTCCTTTCTGTTAGTTTGGTAACTCCCCATAGGTTAGTATGGTAATGTGAGGAACCCATGACTCCCAGAATCACAGGGAACAGTGAAGTGCATCTTGAGTTATTTCATCATCACTTGGACATTTGGATGTAACATTTAATTGGAATTTTTAAGGATCAGAAAAAGTGATTCCTATTTACAGTGGATGGCTTTAGAGGACAGAACAGTATGTAGCACAGTGGTCCTCGTCTTGGGTTGAGGAAACCTGGTTTGTCTTCTAAAGGTAGAAGGGAAACTGGTGAGGATTAGAGGGAGAGAGGGCAAGAGTGGAGAGGTAGAGGGAGGGAGATGGAGAGAAGGGAGGGGAGAGAGGGATTAGAGAGAGAGAAAGAGAGAGAGAGAGAGAGAGAGAGAGAGAGAGAGAGAGAGAGAGAGAGAGAGAGAATGAGAATGCTGATTTGCCAGCTTGTTTTTGTAGATGACAAGAGTGAGTCAGCTCCTCTGGCAAAAGTCCATCTTCTGAAATCCTACTTAGTCAGTCAACCATCAGGATTTCCTTGCATTCTCCCAGCCAGGGGACAGTGCCTACACCATAAGAGGTGCCATAATCTCATTAAGTCAATTGGGGGAAGCTCCTCAAATTGGTCCAGACTCTTGTGATCAACTCCTTTTACATGTAGAATGGACAGATTGGATTAGCTGACCACTCTGGTTCCTTCCAGACCTAAATCCTGAAATCCTTGCCCTAGGAGGTCACCAAAGTGGATCAGTCTGTCTTCCTATTTCTAAGCATAATTTAAAAAGTTGTTTGTTCTCTAAACAATGATCTTTTATTAAGATATAAAATAAAGCCACTGGACTGAAGATAAGAAAGGCATAGAAAGGAACAGTCTCAGAGGTAGAAGGACCTGTAGACCTCATTTGGCTCAAACTGATTGCTGCCTGAGGGCTGAATCCATTTGCTAGTGTGTCCAACCATTCACTCTCTACTTGAAGAACATCAGTGATGGTGAACTCATTACTTTTTTTCTTTCATCAGCCATAATCAATATATATATATTAGTATATCATAACTAAATGCTACTGTAGCATCATGGAATCACCCTCCTCACAGTTGCCAAAGTGTTCTTCCCAAAGCGCAGAGCAAATCCTGTCCTTCCTCTCCTCTAGAAGCTTCAGTGTCTTCCTTCCCATCTAGAAGAAAACACAAACTGCTTTGTTTAACCTTTAAAACCCTTCACAGCCTGGCTCTGGCCTGCCTTTATATATATATCTATATATCTATATATCTATATATCTATATCTATATATATATATACATATATACGTATATATATATTTTTTCAATCGAACCAAAATTCACCTTCTCTTCTTTATACCCTACAAGTGAAAATGAAAGGAAAACAAAAGCCTTGTATCAAATACATATAATCAAGCAAAGCAAATTTCCATACTCTCCATGTCCGAAAACTATATATGCTTTATTTTGCCTTCTGAATCCATTGTGGCTCTTTCTGGTGGTGGGCACTGGAATTCTGGTTGGTAACTGTGTTGATCATAGTTCATACATATATCAAAGTTTTTTTTAAAAAACAATATTGTTTTTGTTGCATAAATTGTTTGATTCAGTTCACTTCATTATGCATCTGTTAGAATCCATTATCTTTCAAAGCAACTGGATTCACTATTATACCAGAAAATCCTTCCTTTTGTTGAGCTATAAATGGTCTTCTCTTTGTGAGGCTGCTAGGTGGCTCCAGAGTGCCAGGCATGGAGTCAGGAAGATTCTTCTTGAGTGTAAATTTGGCCTCAGACACTTACTAGCTGTGTGACCCTGGGTAAGTCACTTAACTCTATTTGCCTCAGTTTCCTCATCTGTAAAATGAGCTGGAGAAGGAAATGGCCAACCACTCCAGTATCTTTGCCAAGATAATCCTAAATGGGGTCATTAAGAGTTGGACACAACTGAACAACAACAATCTGCCTTCTCTTAACTTCTATTCGTTTGGTTTTAGTGCTGCCTTCAGGAGCCACCTTGAATAATAATGATGCTAATAATTCCCATTTTTACAGCATTGTAAAGGTTAGGAAGTGTTTTCTCTACAATCTTCTGGTATGAAAAGTAGTGGAGAGTATTACCCCCATTTTACAGATAAGGAAGTTGAGGCTGCAGCTTAGAATGTGACTTGCCCATGGTTGCATGTGCAGCAAGTGTTAGAGCCTCACATTACTCCTTTTGTTGAATTTGCTGCTCCCTACACAGTCAGTTCTCCCTGAACCAATCATTCTAAAGTCTATCTCCTCCCTTTGAGGGGCTCTATGTGGCCTCACCCCCTATGAGGGTCTGCAGCCTGGCTCAGGGCTGTGGGGTCCTGCCTCCTTCCTGGAGAGTCAAATTTTCATAATGCAAATTTATATAAAGCACAGGCTGTACCCCCATGCTCTTCCTCTTCCTCTTCTCCTATGGGAATCTCTAACTTCTTCAATGTTCATTCAACTCAAAGGCTTTCCAACCTGAGGTCTTCCAGCATCCTCCTAATTACTACTTTTATCCTTCTTAAATGCCTTTTATGGACTTGGCATATATTTTGTCAAGATGACTGGTGATGGCCCAGGATGTAGACTGACCTTGGCCTTTCTAAATTGAGTTGCCAGCCTCACTCTTTCCTGCAGAGTCATCAAAATCCAGTGAAAAGACAAGTAAAGACATCACAGCTCTGCCTCACTTAAATCCAAGTCACCCCAAGTCAAGATATCACCCCTGAGATGTCGTTGGTCCTCTTGGAGAATAAAGGACCAACAGTAGCAGCAGTAGTAGTAACAACAACAGTATATTTTGTATCTCCTCATCTCTGTATGTGCCCAAGTGACAGCAGGGCTTAATGGACACAGAACTGCCCTTGAAGCTAGGAAGATCTCAGTTTACATTCTTGGGCTCAAATCCCTCCCCTGCCACATACTTCCTGTGAGTCCCTGCTCAAGTTTGCCTTCAGGGCTCCCAGCAGTCTCTAGATCTATAAGCTGCAGAGAAGGTGCCAGCCTATATTGGTAGAAATGTTCCTTTTTAGTGGCTGGAAGAACCCTCTATCCATCCTAGAGCATAGTGGAAAGATGAAACGAAGCAAAGAGGGAGAAAGGCAGAACTGCAGTTGAGTGAAAAATAACCCGGAGTCTTATGTAAGGGATTTTCCTGACTCCTGATCACACTTGTTGTTTAATCATTTTTCAGTTGTACCTGCCTCTTCATTGATCCCATTTTGGGTTTTCTTGGCAAAAATACTGGAGGAGTTTGCCATTTCCTTCTTCAGCTCATTTTATAGATGAGGAAACTAAGGCAAACAGGGTTAAGAGACTTACCCAGGGTCACACAGCTAGTAAATCTGGGGCTACATTTGAACTCAAGATGAGTCTTCCTGACTCCAGTCCTGGCTCTCTGACCATTGCACCACCTAGTTGGCTCCCTGATCATACTACCCCTACTCATAATGCACCCTTTTGTAAGTATAAGAGGAGGTATACAGTATTTAGGTGGCATAGTGGATAGAGTATTGGGAAAAACCCCAGGAATTTAGAATTCCTAACATTGGCCAAAGGGTATTTTTGACTTTATCAATAACTGCTAATAAGGTCCTGAAAAAAGCGAAGAAGAGAAAGCTTGGATCTGAGAGTAATGAGGTGTGATTGGTTAAACACAGACACTTTAGACAATCTCCATCTTCTGATACAGAGAAGGAGATTGGAGAGAGGAGAGGGCCTTAGCCAAAAGAAGGTTATGCACAGACTGGGCTGATAGTAGTGGCAGGGAGATAGATGTGGTCTGGAAGGAAACATGTCCTTTCTTTTTCAGAGAGGAGGGGGACTGACTCTTCTCAACCAAAATTTTCTTCCATAGTAGCAGTTGTAAGCACTTGTTTCTGTGAATGTGTGTGTCTCTCTATGTGTATGTATGTATGCATTTGAGTGTGTGTATATGTGAGTGTGTGTGTATGTGAAAGTGTGTGTGAGTGTGTGTGAGTGTGTGTTATAAATAGCTGAGCAGGTATCAGAGGTCGGATTTAGTGTGTTCCCCCTTGTACTGTTAGGGGAAGTCTCATCTCAAGCCTCCAAGTTGTTCAAACCAAAGGGCATTTCTTTCTTCCAGTCTTCCTCCCCATAGAAGCATAGTGCAGCTGGAGTGGTGGAAGACCTGAATTCAAACCCCATCTCTGACATTTGCAAACTGTGTGACCAGGAACAAGTCACAGCTCCTTTAAGCCTCATTTTCCTCTTCAGTAAAATGGATAATGTGATCCTATTCCTCAGAGAGAGAGGCATTGTTGCATCCCCTTTTGACCCATTCCTTTGGGTTGAAGCCCTGCAGGACATACACTAGGCATACAGGATAGTGCAGACAAACCTCAGAGAGCTTGCAGATTTGGTTACAGACCACCTCAATAAAGCAGATATCACAATGAAGTGAATCACACTTACTTTGATTTCCCAGTGTATATAAAAGTTACATTTATACTATACTGTAATCTATTAAGTGTGAAACAGTGTACACACACATATACACACACCTCAGGTAAAATACTTTATTGCTAAAAAATTGCTAAGCGTCACCTGAGTCTTCAGTGAGTCATACTTATTTTTCTGGAGAGGGTCTTGCCTTAATGCTGATGGCTACTACCCTATTAAGATGGTGGTTGCTGAAGGCTGGGCTAGCTGTGGCAATTTCTTAAAATAAGACAGCACGAATTTTGCCATATCAATCGACTCTTCCTTTTACAAAAGATTTCTCTGTAGCATCTGATGCTTTTCGATAACATTTTACCCACAGTAGAACTTCTTTCAAAGTTGCAGTCAATCCTCTCGGATGCCGTCACTGTTTTATCAATTAAGTTTATGTAAACATTCTTTAATATTGTTGTGTCTATGGGAATAGAGAGGCTCAAAGAGAGGGAAGGTGAGGGAAAGAGTGGGTCATTGGAGCAGTCAGAATCTACATAACATTTATCATTGAAGTTCACTGTCTTTTATGGGTGCATTTCTCAGTGCCTTAAAATAATTCTGATGGTAACACCAAAGATCACTGATCATAGATTACTGCAACAGGTATGATAATAATGAAAAAGTCTGAAATATTGTGAGACTTATCAAAATGTGACACATAGACACAAAGTGAGCACACACTATTGGCAAAATGGTGCCGATAGACTTGCTTGATACAGGGTTGCCACAAAATTTCAATTTGTCAAAATTGCAATATCTGGAAAGAGCGATAAAATTAAGCACAATAAAATGAGATATGCCTCTATAGTGAGACCAGGACCTGGAGCCAGAGATCTAGGCTCCAAATCCTCCCGCAGATATCTGACAGTCTCATGACTCTAAGCAAAGCATTGAACCTCTCATATGGAGAATGGGGTTAGTGATTTTTCTGCACCGTGGCTGTGAGGCAAGTATTTTGTACACCTGAAAACAATAGAAATGAGAGTTGTTAATAGAGCATAAGCTTCTTGAGGGCAGGAAATGTGTCACTTTCACATTTTTGTAGTCCCACTGATTCTGCCAGAAGCTTTGTCCCATCCTCCTTAGGACCATCTCTGTTGATTAGCTCCAATTTGTCCTGTAAGTAATTGTTTGCGTTTCAGCTTCTGAATTAGATTGTAAACTCCTTGAGAGCAGGGATTGTCCTTTACCTTTCTTTGTATCCCCAGTGTTTAGCACTGTGCCTGGCATTAGTCATGTGACCCTGGGCAAGTCACATAACCTCCCAGGGCTTCAAGCAGCTCTAGAATAAACATTTCAGAGAAGGTGCCAAGCTGCGTTAGTCTCTACCAATGAATTTCCTTATTTGAAGTTTACATCAGTGAAGTCACAGGTTCAGTGCCTAGCCCTATTATTCTATTAAAAGTGGTGTGGAAGGGAGGTACTCGCATCTGCAGGAAACCTTTCATTGTCCCCTCCCTTGTTAGCTCTCTGCCTTATTGCATTTCTCAATGAGAATACAGGCTCCTGGAAGGTGGGGCTGCTGTTTTTGTCTTTATTTTCTTGGTGTCCAGCATAGTGCCTGGTACATAGATTTTTTTTTTAGCTGCACCTCTGATTTCATCAGTCTTTGAATTCCCAGCAAGGAAACTCCCTTTGCTAATACCTGCTCTTTAACTTAAGTCTTGAGAATAGCCTGGGCACTGAGAGGTTAACTATAATAGAGGTCCAGGCTCACAAGCTGGTACATATCTTAGGTGATAGTTGAATTCAGGTCTTTCTGACTCTCCACTATGTTAGGTAGCATAGTGGATAGAGTATTGGGAAAAACCCCAGGAAATCCTGAGTTCTAATCCAACCTCAGACATTTTCTAGCTTTGCAATTTTGAAGAAAGCATTTAACCTATCTTTGCTTAGAGTTGTTCATCTGTAAAATGTGGATAATATAGCCATAACCAGGGTTGTTATGAAGATCAAATGAGAGAATTTTTTTAAAGCGCATTGTAAACATTAAAATGCTTTAATAAAAGCCAGCTATTTTTATGGCATGCTGCTTCTAACCTTGACTTTTTAAAAACCTCTTTAACATGCTGGCACATAGTAGGCACTTAACAAATGTTTGTTGAACTAAAATGAAGTTTTGCATTCACCCTGACCAAATACCATCCTCTTCTCCCTTTCCCCCTTCAGAGCTTCACAGCCTGGAGATGCAGATAGCTGTGATGGCCTCTCCTGAGACCCCTCCAGACATCTTCCTTAATGCCTGTTTGGATGACCATCTGATAGTCTCCTATAATAGCCTCCATAAAGATCTGATCTTTAAGTTGGATAGAGTCAGCGGACCCATGCAGAACTTTCTGGTCCAGCAGAACCAAAAAGAACTGTTGCAAATAGAGGTTGAAGTTGATAGGCTCCTGAAGAACAGGACGAAGTATTACAACTGGACTGAGGGTGAGTTGGATCTGCCGGCCATTCTGCCCTCAGTTGCCTTGGCCCCTTCTCCTGTTTGCTCTTCTTTTTCCAGATTCATTCCCAGGAGATCAGGCCATGGCATTGAGTGCCCAGTGTGACAGGTCACTGCTATTCAGTCTTACCACCCTGGCAAGAATAAACAAGTCTGGTTCTCTCTTCCTTCTACTCCTAAACTTGTTGATTGAGTGAAGTTTAAACTCCCTCATCCTTCCTTTCCCCCCAGCACTCAGAGCCCTCCACAATCTGGTGGTAACTTTCCTTTTCAATCTTGCCCTGTATTCCTTCCTTCAACTCTATTCTTCAGCCTAATGGGATTAGGCTTTGTCTCTTGAACACAGACTGTGATTTCTTTTCTCTGTGCCTTTCTTCATGCTGTACCCTGAAATATCCTACTTCCCCTTCTTTTCTTGTTGAATTCCTACCTATCCTTTAAAGCCCAAATGAAGCGTCACCATATCTAGGAAGTCTTTTCTGATCCCACCAGTTGGTAGCAACATCCCTTCTCTGATCTCACATAAAGCATCATGTCTGTCTCTTTCTTATTATCTTTGAGTGTTGTTTATAATAGTTATTCTCCTTTTAGACAGTGAACTGTAAGAGGGTAGGAATGGTGTTTTCTATTTCCCCTAGCACCTAGAATAGGGTTCTGCACGCAGAAATTGCTTTAAAAATGCTTGTTGAATGAATGGATGGATGAATGAAGCCCAGTTGCATCTCTTCTTCCTTCCCCTTTCCCCCATCAGGGGCCCACACAGGACAGGCCCTCATGAGCTGTGAGACGGACAGGGGCATCCTTGTGAATAGTCGAGTGGCTGTTGCCTTTGATGGTGAAGATGTCTGCCAATTGGATGGGAAGCGAGGACAATGGATAATCTTAAAGAAAGAGGCTGAGGACTTCTGTCCATACTGGAAGGATGCCTTCTGGGACAAGGCCATTCGGGTGGATTGTCCCTTTTTCCTAAAACTTCTCTTGCTAATTGTGCACCTGAAGGAAAAAAGTAAGTCTTTGGTATCTTCTTACTTCTCTCCTGTGGAGTCATCACAACTCCAACGTGAGAGTCTGGAGTTCTGGGTTCTGGTCTTGCCAAATTGGCCAGCTAGCTGTGTGCCTTTGAACAAGTCATGTAAAGTCATTTAGCATCCAAATTTTAAAAATGGGACAATTATTGTAATTATTGAAGCAGAAAAAGTGGTGAACGTGGCGACAGATTCAGGAAGACCTGAGTCTGAATCCTACTTCAGACCCTTATGAATTATGTGACTGGGGACAAGTCTTTAATAGTCAGTTTACTCATCTGTAAAATGGGGATAATAATAGCACTTAATAGGATTATTGTGAGGATCAAATGAAATTTATATGTCTGAAGCACTTTTCAAACCATAAAGAGCTAAGTCGAAGTTATTATAATTGTAACACTACTAATAATTAGGATCACCCTGTTCTACAAACCTAGGGATGACATGTGGATTGAAGGGCTGGTTGGAGTCATATGAATAAGAGTAACACATCTGAAAACAGGGTCATGTCCTGTGAATAGCAAGAGGGTAGGTGTGTAGCCTAGAGGAACTCTGCGGGAAGAAGATCTGGATGTCATATTAGGAGAAATTAGATTTGAATTAAAAGGGAGAGAGAGGGAGAAATAGATTCTGCACATGAATGGACTGCTTGAAGTTCTTCTTATAGGTTGCCAGAGGTGAGATAGATGTATGATAATCATAATGGAGATGTTTGAAATGCCCATGATATGTAGGTGAAATGATATATGACCTTGAACATGACCTTATGACTGCCCTGTTAACTCTTTCTGTGGGGTGGATGGTAGGTGGTGAACTTCTATAGCCCAGGGCCTGTGGTGTTCTTACAGACTGATCCAGTTGTCTATGGCAATGAGGCTGAGGAGCAATAATGGTGGGGGAGGAGAAGGGAGTGAAACAAAGAGAATAGCAGATCTTTCTTGCTTTTCTGTTCCCAGCACCCCCTGAAGTGACTGTGTCCCGACATCACACTCCCGATGGCAGCATCATCTTCTCCTGTTTGGCCACAGGTTTCTACCCCCGTTCCATCCTTCTACGCTGGGAGAAGGATGGGCAGTTGGGTGTGTGGGGGCAGGAGAGCTCTAGTGGCACCTTGCCCAATGCTGATGCCACCTACTACCTCCATGTTACTTTGGAATTGCCACCAGGGGATACAGGAAAAGGTTATGCCTGCTTGGTTGAGCATAGTGAGCTGGAGAAGCCAACTGTCTACCCTGGTGAGTGTTCTCAGGAGGGTCAGGATAACTCCCAGAATTCCTTGAATTCCATGCAGACACTCCTATTCCTTTTTTTTTAAAGACACAAGAAGGATTAAGCACATCAACTGACTCAAAATTTTATTATAATTATCCTTTGAAATAAAGATTTTCATCCTACAACCAGGTTGCAATTAGTGTGAATAATAAATCTCCTGAAGTGGTTGCATTATTTGAATTTGTACTGCACGTTTCCATTGGTCTAAAACCAATGACCATATTTTACATAATTACAAGTTCCGATAATTTTGAGTTTGAATACATGTGATTGCCTCAGAGGATTCATTATTCGCATTGATCAGGGGCTATCTGTATCTCTATTTTCTTTGCCTTATGGATATTAAAAAATGCATTATGTCAATTGATGCAGTTTGATCCTTCAAGGTAGTCTTAAATTCTGGTCCTTCTAATCTTGGGATGAGATCCAAGATGGGACAATCCCTCAAAAGTAGTTCAGGGCTATATCCAGGCCGTGAGACCACTGTAGAGGGACTGAGGACATAGTTCTCCCCCACCCCCCATTTTCCTGAAATGGATCATGGGAGGACATGTTGGACCATAAAATGTCAGTGGACAGAACTCCCCATTGTGTCACCTCTCAATTCTGTGGAGAATCTCCTTCATCCTTCCATCTTCTCCTCCTACCCTTTAACTGACCTTTACTCCCCATAGTCCCTGAAGAGACAAGCAGAGGAAGTCTCTGGGCCGTGGTCCTGGTTTCCGTAGCAGCTGCTATCCTTGTGCTGATCTCGCTGGCAGCTTTCATCACATGGAAAAAGAAGAAGACAGGTAGGTCGGGTGGCCAGGGAATGGGGAGGGCAGATGTTGAATGAGACAGAGAAGTTGTTGGTCTAGACAGAGGTCAAAGGACTGAGGGAATTTTTGGAGAGGGTTCTCTCCAGTTTTTTGGAAACTGAGTTCTTGTGATCTACCTGACATGTGCAGAGAGATCTTTCCTGGCATTAAGAAAAGAGATTACAGAAAAATGTTGCTAGAGGCAGGGGGCTGGATGAGATGATCTCTCAACATTTTCCTCAAATTTTTTCTTATTTTCCTCTTTTTGACTTAAAGGTTATATGAGCTGGTGAATATGGGGAAATACAAGTCACTGTCTAAGGGGAGCAGATGACAGGGATATGTGCATGTATTTTTGTGAAATTCTCAAATCCTGCTCTCACACTTCTTCCAATTTCTCCTTTCAGATGTTAGGAAATTCGTGTGGAGAGAAAGCTTTGACTAAACTAAAGATCTTTCTTTTCCCCCACAGGGAGGACCCCACTAAGTCAACTGGAGTGTTCTTTCCCACCTCTTTCTTCATCTACTGCTCTGTAGTAGAAGACTGAGGGAGGTCCTCATCACATACTCTGAACATACTCTGAGTGTTCTTTCCCACCTCTTTCTTCATCTACTGCTCTGTAGTAGAAGACTGAGGGAGGTACTCATCACATACTCTGAACCAAGCGTGGTCACTAGATGCTTCCTCATATACTAATGACAACAATGACAACACCCATTTCTCTGGTGCTTTACAGTTTATAAAACAGTTTTCTCACATGGCTCACAGTGCAAGAAGCATTCTTTCTCTGTTACAGATGAGGAAACTGAGACCCCAAAAGGTGAAGAGACTTGCCAAAGGCAAGAACTTAGCAAATTTTGGAATTAGAACTTGAACTCAGGTCTTCTGGTTCTAGATCTGGTGACTTTTCCCATCATATTCCATCCTGTCTTTCCCCCTGGTAGAGGGGAAGGATTTAGAGAAGAGAGAAAGAAGTTACGTTCCTCACTGTCACCTTCATCCTCACCATGACCATCATCCTCACCATAATCCAAACTGGGTCTGTGTTTGGGAAGAATGTCCATTTCCTTGAGGGACATATCCTACTCTCTGAATACAAAACATTTCCTTTAGGCATTGGACAAATATCTGTAGTCATGTATTCCACTTGCATCTCAGCTTCCCTGGGCAATGAGAATATTTAATTCCAGTCTAGAGGTGACGGAATTAGAGAGACAGAAGACCTGGAGGATGGCTCCAGATCTAACAGAGGATATGAAGCAGCATTCCATTGTAGAATGGAATCACTGAATCATTGGGACTGTCTTCCACTACTATCTAACCTTTCAGAACAAGAACAATGAGACACAGTTGCAGTAAGTAACAAGATTAGCTCTACATCAGGCTAACATGAAGATGAAGAGATAGAAGCAGGCTAGTGCATTTAGAAGCTGGGTTTTAGTAGTCTGTGCTACCATGATGATAGGATGCTATTATGTGATAGATGTATTCATCTCCAAGTGTCACAGAAAATGAGGAACTTTTTGCTTGGTCATGCTTTTTTGTCGCTATTTTAATTAATTAATTGTTTTAGTTTTCAACATTCACTTTTATAAGATTTTGAGTTCCAAACTTTTTTCTCCCTCCCTTCCCTCCCCCTTCCCTAAGACAGCTAGCAATCTGATATAGGCTAGATATATGTACAATTGTATTAAACACATTTCCACATTAGTCATGTTGTGAAAGAAGAAACAGAACAAAAGGGAAAAACCACAAGAAAGAAAATACAAAAAAATGAAAACAGTGTGCTTTGATCTGCATTTAGACTCCACAGTTCTTTCTCTGCATGTGGATAGCATTTTTCAACATGAGTCTTTCGAAATTGTCTTAGATCATTGTGTTGTTGCTAAGAGCCAATTCTATCAATGTTGATCATCACACAATGTTGCCGCTACTGTATACAATGTTCTCCTGGTTCCTACTCACAATCTAATTCCTACTCACAGTTCATGTGAAATTTGCCTGCTCATCATTTTTTTTTTATGGTACAATAGCATTCCATAACCTCTAAATACCACAACTTGTTCAGCCATTCTCCAATTGGTGGATATCCCCTCAATTTCCAATTCTTTGCCACCACAAAAAGAGGACATGAGAGTCCTTTCCCCCTTTTTATGATCTCTTTGGGATACAGACCTAGTAGTGGTATTTCTGGATCAAAGGGTATGCACAGTTTTGCAGCCCTTTGGACATAGTTCCAAATTGCTCTCCACAATGGTTGGATCAGTTCACAACTGGTGGTCATGCTTTTTGGCATACAAGGCAGACTGTTTGGGAGAGGAATAAATGCAAACAGATGATTGTTCCACAAAGCTGTGAATGTCTGATGAGTAGTCTGCAAAGCTTTTCTTGATAAGGCTTACATATAGACATGGTACCACTCCTCACTCCATTCTTTCCTCTATTAAACTGCCAAAGTGATTTTCTTAAAGCACACTTCTAACTATGTCACCACTTCCCCACTCAGTAAACCTCAATAGCTCTTTATCACCTCCAGGATTAAATATAAAAGCCTCTGTTTGAAATTCAAAGTCTTTTAGAATCTACTCCTCCATGCCACCATCCCACTCCTTTCCAATCTTCTTCACCTTATTCCCTTCCACATATCTTTGATCCAGTGACACTGGTCTCCTGCTTGTCCTATGAACAAGACACCTCATCTCTTGGCTTTAGCCATTTTCTCTTACAGTTCCCCATGCCTGGAAAACTCTCTCTTCTCATCTCTGACTCCTGGCTTTCCTGATTTCCTCCAAGTCCCAGCTGAAATGCTGGCTTCTACAGGAAGGCCGTTCTAACCCCCATTTTAGTGCCTTCCCTCTGCTCATTATTTCCCATTTGTCTTTTGTATAGTCTATTTGCATATATTTGTTTGCCTCTTGTCTCCCCCATTAGATTGTGAGTTCTTTTGCCTCTTTTTGTATCCCCAGTGCTTTGATCAGTGATTGGCACATAGTAGGCACTTAATGCTTGTTGACTAACTGAAATAATTTTTTAAAAGAAAGAGAAAAAAAATCAGCCAAACCAATGCACTAAATTAATGCACCTAAAATTCTGAAAATATAAACAATGTCCACTGCTCGTGGACCTCTCACTTTGGCTATGGAGTAGGATGAGGCTATCTTCTCGTATCTCTTCTCTGGGGCCATGAACTTAGAATGCTGGACCTATGGTTAAGACAGACTTGAGTTCAAACCTGGTCTCAGACACTTAGCTAGCCTTAGATCCTTATTGCTACCCTGGGGAAATCGCTTAATCTCTCTCTGCTTCAGTGTTCTCATCTGTAAAATAGAAATAATAATAGTGTCTATCTCCCAATTGTAAGAAAAAAGGACAATCTTTGTAAAGCATTTTGCAAAGTTTAAAGAGCTTCTTAAGTACTATCTTTCTATTATTAAGTATTTCCTATGCTCTTGGCACTGGGGATGTAAGTACAAAGAATGAAATTATCTTTGCAAGGCTTACATTTTTTAAATTGATTTTTAAATTTACTTTTAGTTTACAAGATTCAGTTCCACACTCCCTTGAGTTTCAAATTTTCTCCGCTTCTTCTTCCCCCCACCATGGAGACATATAATCAAGTATAGGATCTGCAAATACTTTCACATTGGACATTAGTCTGGTTGTATAGAAGGGTTGTAAACAATAGAGTGAACAATAGGAAAAAAGAAAGAAAATTAAAGATGAAAAAGAACAATAGCATGTAAATTACTTCAGTCTCCATTTAAACTCTGTTCTTTCTAGATCTTTCTCTGAATGTAGATAT
>CM053585.1:19621984-19660010 GCA_028646515.1 Pseudochirops corinnae
TCTTTGGTCATAAAGTCTTCCCTACTCCATACATCTGACAGGTAAACTATTCCTTGCTTTTCCAGATTACTTACAGTATCAGCCTTTATACCTAGATTGTGCACCCATTTAGACTTGACTTTGGTGTATGGTGTTAGATGATGGTCTATGCCCAGTTTCTGGCAAGGCTTACATTTTAATGGGCAAGCCAAGGACATAATAGAGATGTGTGTGTATATACATACATACATATATACACATATATAACATACATATAAAGTAAATAGCTATGTGGGGATACAAATGGAAGAAGGAAAAATATCTTTGTTCTTCAGGAGCTCACATGAATAGGGAGAGACAATATATGTTGGCAGATTCACCTGTAGGACAGATAGAGAAGTCTAGTGGTGATTGATGAGGGGAAACAACCAATATCACTTGCCCTCATAATGGATCAGGACCCATTTTTGGTGAAATGAGAAAACCTTTCTTTTCCTTCAGGAGTGTGCTTTCAGTAGACCCCAGGTGAATAGATGGACCTTTCAAAACTTATCTCTTTAAATCAAGTCTAGAAACCCTGGAAGAGAGGGGGAGCAGGAGGGCCAAGTGTGGAAGCTGCATTTGCTTCTTGGCTGCATAAAGAAGAGGATTGTATTAGTGTACACCATCTTCCCTGCATGACTCCTCGGGCACAGAGAGCATCTGTAGTGTAGCTGGCAGGAGATGAGCTTCTTCCTGAATCTCTGATCTCATGTGACCACCTCAGAATACAAGTGAATATTTTGAATATTTATTAAGATACATATTCTGAAATTTCTGATGTACTAATCGTTAAGTGAATTAACCAACAGTGTGAGTGTGAGCATACTTAATTTTGCTTTCAGTTGTCATAAGGGAGAACTAGAGTTGGAGTTATGTATTTATTCAGATAAGAGCTGATTAGGCCAAGTCTGGAGCAAGATTTCATCAACAATGGGTCTCCTAGTCACTAACTGGATTGCAGCAGTTTTCTTGATCCCTCTAACTGCTCAAAGATAGCCATACACCAACAGGTTGCCTTTCAAAGGGTCCTCATTGTCAAGGGGTACACAGTTTAAATATAGCTCCTTGGGCACTGACCTGAATTGGTGCATTCTGAGGGAAAACTACCCAGTTATACAGCCATATCAAAAGGGACAGAATCCCAACACTATAAGCAGAAAGGTTCCTTGTTCAAATGATCCTTTGAACATTGTCACTGTGGCTCACACATGAGGTTTGTTCAACTATATATCTGCCCAATGACCAGTGAACAAATTATGCCTTCTGATGATCATAATTGGCTTATAGGAGTGGGGAGATCTGGATCTGGAAGGAACATCAGAGGTCATCTGGCCCAGCTCCCTCATTTTACAGATGAAGAAACTAAGGCTAGGCAAGTTAAGGGGATTTGGCCATGTCCTGCAGGCAGTAAACTTTAGAGGTAGGATTTAAAATCTTCTGTATCTAGCATAGTGCTTGGAGCAGAGTAGGTGCTTGACAAGTTTTAAGTAAGTTGAATTGTAACTGCTGCTCATAGAATCATACCAGCACAGTTTGTACCAATGGGTATGTTTGGACAGTTTGCAGAATAGATCAAGGTGGGAGGGGGGAACATTCAGTTATATCACTCCCTCTCTACTTTATCAGGTCTTAGGAAAGTCTGCAGAGCTGAATGTTGTCACACAACATTTATACTGGCTCTGCTCATTTCATTCTTCATCACCCTATAAAAGTCCATAAAATTGTCAGATATGCTAATATTGATATTATTATACAAATAATTCTTCAAGTCTGCTTACTTTACTTTGCGTCATCATACAAGCCTTTCCATGTCTCTCTGAAACGGCCTATTTGCTCCTTTCTATTTCATATTCTATTTTTACATAATAATATTCCATAACATTCATATACCACAGTTTGTTCAACTGTTCTCTGATGGGCATCCTTTGTTTTCTCACAGCTCATACTAAGATAAGGATTCAAATGAATACATGACCTAAATATAAAAACTCATATCCTAAAAAATTAGAAAAAACATGAAAGAACTTATCTATTAAATCTACGGATAGAAGAAAAGTTTATGACTAAAAAAAAAGATAGTGAGGATCACAAAAAAATAAAATGGATCATTTCGACTATACAAAATCTAAAAATGTTTGCACAAATCCAATAAAATTAAGATGAAAAGGGAAATAACTGCAAAAAATCTTTGTAGGAAATTTCTCTGACAAAGTTTCATTTCCAAGATATAAAAGGAACTGATTCAAATTTATGAGACTAAGAGTCATTCCTCAACCGAAAAATGATCTCGGCATAAGAACAAATAGTTCTCAAGGGAAGAAACCAATGATATTTCTGTCCATATGAGAAAATGCTCCAAATTACAATTAAAGAAATGAAAGTTAGAGAAATTTTTGAGGTTTTATCTCACATTAATCAGATTGAAAAAGCTGATAAAAAAGAAAATATTAGAAGGGTTGTGGAGAAACAAGCACATTGATGTATTGGGGGTGAGATGGATAGAGTGCTAGACTTGAAGTCAGGAAGTCTTGAGTTCAAATCTGGTCTTAGACAATTGTAACCCTGAGCAAATCATTGCAGTGCTGTCTGCCTTAGTTTCCTCCTCTGTAAAATGGGAATAATTATAGCACCTACCTTCTGGAGTTATTCAGAGGATCAAATGAGATGTTTGTTCTTTTTTTTTGGTCAAGACAGTTGAGTTAACAAATGAGACACTTGTAAAGTTTATCACAATGCTTGCCCCAGAGCAGGTGCTAGATAAATGCTTATTCCCTTCCTTTCCACCCGCTGGTGTACCTGGGAATGACTACCATCTTTGTAGAAAGCAATTTGGAATTTTACACAAAAAGTTATCAAATAGTGTACACCCTTTGACATATAGATACTATTACTAGTCCTATGAAAAAGGAAACAGTCTTATAGGTACAAAAATACTTATAGTTCTTTTTGTGGTTACAGGTGACTGTCCTCTGTATAGGATAGGTATGATGTCCACATGAACTTTCTAAATATATAGACATGACTTGTGAGTGTTATAGTTAGATATATTCTGAGTCATGGCCTGCTTTTGTAGAGAGGAGAACCAGAGGCCATGCCTGTACTGCCATGATGCTAGTTGGGAACAGAGAAGGGACAGGTAGAACCTTGGAATACCTTGAGTCGGGGGCTCTTTTATTTAGTCTCTAAGAGGGGTATCATTCTTGAATTATATCTATATGCCCCCTTCCTCCTCAAATAATATATAGTATGAGTCTAGGTTCACAAAGAAAGGCATTTCTCTGGCCACTCTTGAGGGGGAATATAGCCCTTAGCTTGCACTCATGAATTTAGTTCTTTCCCACCACTATTTATACAAAAAAAACCCAAAAACATGAACCAAGGCAACTCTTTAAGTCTGAGTTACAGCCTATTTGCTAAATGGTAATGAGAGCATGCTGGGAGTTTCCTATACCCATGGAATTACAAGTTCTAGCTTAAAAAAATCGCAAATGGGTAGGCAATAGCAGGTAGAGTTTAAAAGAAAGGAAGTGTCTGAATTTCCCCCAAGGAATAAATTCCTGGCTCTTTACTTGAATCTCCTTCTGATGGTGACTCAAACACAGAATTTCTTGCTGACATATCACAGGCTATCCTTCACTTCTATCTTCAGGACCGGTATATCAGGGCTAGAGTTTTCCACCTTCCCTCCAGTTTTTGCTCAGTAACAAATGCTCTGACTTGATAGGAGGACAGGGTCAGAGAAGAGCCTATCCTGGTCTAAGTGGAGCAGGGGGAAGGTAGAATTAGTGTGTATTTAAATGGCCATGGTGCCCAGTCAAACACCAGACGATCTGGAGCTCTTTAGCAGGGTTGGGGGGGGGAGGGAGCTAAACACTTTGGAATTTCCATGCTACCATTATTTTCTCTTACATGAAACAAGACCCAGGAGTTGGTCCTCAGCTTTACTGACCATGGCCACATTTTCTCCAGTTAATAGTTTGTGCTAAGATTGGGACATGTTAGAGACAGAAGACCTAGGTTCATATCCTGCCTCGAATGTTTACTATCTGCATTTAGACATGCGGGGACAAAAACACCCTGAATGACTAAAAGAGAAAGTGAAATAAAGCTCTGAGCCAAAAGTACCTTATTAAAGAGACCTGGTCCCCCCTAATGAAGTGGACCCTAGACCTTCCTCATGGTCTGAGAGACTGCTCTTTCCAGCACCTTTTTTTATAAGGCTTAATACCAGATTTAATACTTTAACATTCTAGAGAGGCTATACAAAGTAGAGAAACCCATTGGTTGATAGACCTTGCTTTGTGGACCAAAAATGATGCATAAGCTAAAATTGGTATGTCAGCAGGGTCATAAATTGGGTAAAGTAGATCCTAAGATGGATGGGCTCCTCCTTATGTTGGGTAAAAGGAAATAGTCCCAGCTATACATATGTTAAAAAACAGGTTGGAGGGACTTTCCATACCATGCCACCTATGCTTGGTTTGGTCATAGAATTTGAGCAAAACAGGATGGAGAGATCTGTATCAGCATTCTTGTAGTTATGCAAATAAGCTTCATAGCTGGTAAGCAAGTAGTGAACATAACCTTAAAGTCTGAGACTTAGTATAGGGGCCCTTATATTCCTATGTCATTTATCCAAAATATAGATTAATACATTGTTTATTTTTATGCTTATTACTAGTTGACTGACTAAATATGCATTACTAGATGGGTGCAATCAAATATCATGAACGAATACAGATTAAAGTTTGAGTAGGAGTCTTCAATGAGTCGTCTCTCACAGGCACATCACATACTCCTCTAATTCTACCTCCTGACTCCATAAATTTGTGGTGATTAAAACTCCCTCTTTCTCAACTTTGCCTTCTGGCTTCCTTCTAGACTCTACCTAAATCCCACCCCTTGTAGCAGTTTTTTCCTGGTTCTCCCTGCTACTAATACCTTCTTTCTGGGGGCCATTGCCAGTCGTCTTGCCTTTTGTCTTGCCATTAGCCTTGGATGACTCTGGAGGAGTGAGTGAGACTGATGACTTTGCACAGCTCTGCCTCACTTAAATCCAATTCACACACAAGTCAAGACATCATCCTTGTGATGTCATTGATCTCTTTTGAGAATGACCACCACCACTACTGCCTTCCTTCTGAGATAACCTTTCATTCACATTGTATATATCTTACGTGTACATAGTTATGTGCTTGTGATATCCCCCGTTAGAATATGAACTCCTTGAAAACAAGGGCTATTTTTGTATTTCTTTGTATTACCACTGCTTAACACAAGGCCAGGCATACAGTAATCACTTAATAAATGCTTGCTGATTGACTCTAGGGATTCCTTTGTTAGTAGGGATGAGGGGAGAGGAAGGAAAAAGAAAACAGAATAGAGAGGCAGATGAAGTGGAAGAAGACAGAAATGAGGGAGCGAAGACAGGCAGGCTTGGTTTCCCGAAGTAATGGAAGATGGACCAAAAAGACCCAGATTCACATATCAATATTCTCCTTTCCCAGGGCCAGAAAATTTGGAGGGAGCATGTTAGGGAGTAAAAAAAGTAAAGGAAGTAAGGTAAGGTAGATACAAGGAAAAATCTAGCACCATTAGGTGTGGGGTGCAATGCTCAATTTGATCCCTTTGCCCCCGTCAACTTCTGAAGTTAGCCTGTGCCACCATGATGACTCTTTTGGCAGGGCCCTTCTCTCCTGCACTGCCACAGGCTTCTAACTCCATTTTATCTTTATGAATTGGGAGAAAAATGAAGAGCAGGTGATATAGTGGAAGGAGAAATTCAGTGACACTTTGCCCCCTATCGATGACACTTGTTACTCTGAATCACCTCAGACCTCCGGCCAGGGAGCACTGGTATAGCTTATGTTGGTGCAGTGAGGGTAAAGTGCGTTGGAGACACGTACCAAGTGTCCAGGTGAATGTCTCCCTGTAGGGGAAGATTCATAGCCAGCAGTCATTCAAGGGAAGGCCTATTCTTTAAAAAAAAACAAAACCTGGGATGAGAGCCAAGATGGGATTAGGCCATTAAAACATAACAACATTCCATCCCACTTTTCTGGGATGGGAACTGAGAACTACTGCCAGAAAATCAAGTGTGCAGGGCCCAGCATTAGCCCTGATCCCTACCTACAACCTTCCAGGTTCCCAAGGGACGTGCTCACCATTATCTCAGGGTGAGTTTAAAAAAAATACATTCAATATTAGTTTATTCTTAAAGATAAGTCAAAGTATTTTATAGTTCCTGGCATAACACAATCTTTAAAAAATTATTTAGAGGCAGTTAGGTGGTGCAGTGAATAGAGCACCTGCCCTGGAGTCAGGATGACCTGAGTTAAATCTGTCATCAGACACTTGAAACTTACTAGCTATGTGATCTTGGGCAAGTCACTTAACCTTAATTGCCTTGCCTTCCCCCTCAACTCCCCAAAATAAAAATTTATTTTATTTTTAATTCATGGAACAAAACAAGCACTTCCATAACATAGTATAATAAAGATGGTTGACATGAAAATGCAAATCTATTATATACAACTTGCTATTTCTTTTAAATGTCTAATAAAGTTATTATGTAAATTTCTTTTTTTCTTCCCTCCCACTTCCCTCATCCTAGATATGGCTACCATTAGACACAAATAGGCCACGTATATATAAAATTATCTTATACATACTACTGTTTATCAGTTCATTCTCCAGATGCAGACAGCATCTTTCTTTATAATTAATTTGGGTATTTATAATAGTCAGAATGACTTATTTCCTCAAAGTTGTTCTTAAAACAATATTGCTGTTACTGTGTATGATGTTCTCTTGTTTTTGCTAATTTTTCTCTTCATTATTTTGTGCAACCAATAGTTTCATAAAAGAGAATGACAATAATGAGACAACATATCAAAAGCCTTGGGAGGCAGCAAAAACAGGGATCAGAGAAAATTTTTTTTAAATATAGGACTGGCTTTATTTAAATAACAAAAAATGCAAAAAGTCACACCAGAGCCCAACAAACAGTCAAGACGATAATCCCATAATCTCTTACTAGATCTCTACCTCTTGCAGGGACAAAAATAGTACGTCTAAATTATAGTTCTACCCCGGGGTGGTGGAGTGGTGGGCGAAGCATTCAGGTTTGCAAAAGAGTCCATTTGTCTTTCTGAAACTGCCGCAGTTTGAATTGCTCCTTTATGTTGTGATCTGTTTCTTGCTTTTCCTTGGCTACAAATCCTATTTGGTCCAGGAATTCCTCTTTCTCCTCCATGTTTCTGTCACTGCCATTCCCCTGATCCTGGCTGGTATTCCTTCAGCTGTTGGTGGGACCCACGAAGTTGATACTATTTCACTACTGCCTCTGTCTGCTGACATTTCTTGGGTTACATGGTTCTCTGGTTGGCTTTCACACAGAACTGAATCCTAATCTCTATGAGAAATCCTTTTCATTTCTCCCTCCCTCCAGCTCTCTGGCACCATCTGTTGTCCCTTTTTTCCTTCTTAAAAAACAGATTTGAGGATATGGTCCAGGTGTATGGACTGGCAATAAGCATTTATTTTTTTCTCTTTCTTTTTTTTTTAATTAAATTTTATGTTTATTTTTAGTTTACATAATTTATTTCAACAAGATTTTGAGTTACAAATTTTTTCCTACCCATCAGCCCAAAACAGCAATCCCACTGTATACCCCCTCTCCCAATCTGCTCTCTCCTGTATCCTCCCCCATCCCTCCTCCCACTTTCTGGTAGGGCAAGATGGATCTCCTTACCCCAGTGCCCATATATCTTATTTCCCAGTTGCCTGTAAAAATAATAATAATATATATTTTTAAACATTTGATTTTAAAACTTTGGGTTCCAGATTCTTTCCCTTCCTCCCTCATCACCGACCCTTACTGGGAAGATAAGCAATTCAATATAGGTTGTACATGTTTAGCTACGCAAAACATTTCCATAGTGGATATATTGTGAAAGACTGACTATATTTCCCTCCATCCTATCCTGCCCCCCACTTGTTCTATTTTCTGCTTTGACCCTGTCCCTATTGAAGAGTGTGTGCTTCTAACTACCTTCCTCCAACCTGCCCACCCCTCGTCATCCCCCCTCTCATTCCCTTCCCCCCTACTCTCCTGTGGGGTGAGACACCCTATTTAGAATGTATGTCATTCCCTCCCTAAGCCAAATTCAATGAGAGTAAGGTTGACCCATTCCCTTTTGCCTTCCTGTTCTTCCCCTCCATTGCAAGTTTTCCCCTGCCTCTTCTATACGAGATAATTTACCCCATTCTGTCTTTCTCCATCTCCTCTCATTATATTCCTCTCTCATCTCTCAATTTCACCTTTTAAATATCATCCCTTCCTATTCAATGGATCCTGTGCCTTCTCTCTATGTGTATCTGTACACATATATATATACACACTCACATATGTATTTATATGCCATATACCCTGATGGGGGATGTGTAGTTCTGCCCAGGAACATGAGCGCCAGAATATTCTGAGAATGCAGAAGGACAGTAACACCAAAACACAGAAGTCATGACGACAGTTATGTCTCTGGTTCAATGTGTCCTGTTTTATTCTGCATTTCATGACCCAGATGTTCTGTTGATATGCTCTGTTCCGGGGACGTGAGCTCCGTCCTTCCTTTTCGTGTTTACCAGATCCTTGTGGCATCAGAGGTGATTAGAGGGGAGGTGGGCTATTTGCCAAGGGGCTCAGTAGGGGATAAAAGAGGAGAAGCCCCGGGAATGAAATATGGATGGATATGGATATGGATAGATGAAGAGAACAATAAAGCTGTCTGCATATCCCTAACTCTTCTGGCTCCTGACTCTACTTTGTGGAATGCACTGGCCGCATTACCAGGAGGTGCACCGAAGACCCCAGAGGAGGGTAAGACTGGCTGCTCACTGGCGTTAGGCCAGGTCAATACCCTCCTATATAGACATGTGTGTATGCATATATGTATATATATACATATACACACACACACATTTATATTCCATTCACCTATCCCCATACTGAGAAAAGTTTCATAAGTTACAATTATCATTTTTCCATGTAGGAATATAAATAATTCAACTTTGATAAATTCCTTATGATTTCTTTTTCCCTGTTTACCTTCTCATACTTCTCTTGCTTCTTGTATCTGAATGTCAAATTTTCTATTCAACTCTGATTTTTTCATCAATAAATCTTGAAAGTCTTCTATTTCATTGGATGACCATATTTTCCCCTGAAACATTATACTCAGTTTTGCTGGGTAGGTGATTCTTGGTTTGTATCCCAGATCTTTTGACCTCTGGAGTATCATATTCCAAGCCCTTAATGTAGAAGCTGCCAGATCCTGTGTTATCTTGATTGTGTTTCCACAATATTCAAATTATTTCTTCTTGGCTGCTTGTAATATTTTCTTCTCAGTCTGGGAACTCTGGAACCTGGCTATAATATTCCTAGGAATTTTTTTTGAGGGATCTATTTCAAGAGGTGATTGGTGAATTCTTTCAACCTCCATTTTGCACTCTGGTTCTAAAACATCAGGGCAATTTTCCTTGAGAATTTCTTGAAGGATGATTTCTAGGTTCTTTTTTTGATCATGGCTTTCAGGTAGTCCAATAATTTTAACATTATCTCTCCTGGATCTATTTTCCAGGTCAGTAGTTTTTCCAATGAGATATTTCATACTGCTTCTAATTTTTCATTTGTTTGGATCTGTTTAATAGTACCTTGATTTCTCATAAGCTCATTAGCTTCCATTTGCTTCAATCTAATTCTGAAGGATTATTCTCTTCAGAAAGCTTTTGAGATTCTTTTTCCATCTGGCAAATTCAACTTTTTAAGGCATTCTTCTCCTCATTGGCTTTTTGGGCCTCTTTTGCCATTTGAGTTAGTCTATTTTTTAAGGTCTTATTTTCTTCAGTCAGGTTTTTGACTCTCTTTTCATGATTTTCTTGCATCATGCTCATTTCTCTTCCCAATTTTTCCTCCGCTTCTCTTATTTGGTTTTCAAAATCCTTCTTAAGCTCCTCTATGGCCTGTAACCAGTTTGTATTTTTCTTGGAAGCTTTTGGTGCAGGATTTCTGACTTCGTTATCTTCCAGCTTTATCCAGATTTGCTTTGATCCTTTTTGCCCCCAAAAAAGGAATCTAAAGTGGGATTGCTGTGCTTGCTTTGCTTCCTATGCCTGCTCATGTTGCCACTCAATTACTTGACTTTTGAGCTCTTTGCCACAGTAGAACTCTGCTTCCAGAGGGGAGAGCTTTGTCCCAAATCCCTGAGGTTTTTGCAGCTGCTGCAGCTATTAGTTGGGTGCCCTCTTTGAAGCCCCCACAAGCTCTGGCTCACTGGTCACACACCTCAGGACCTCTGCCCAAGACAGTGATCCAGATCCAAGCAGGTTAAAGCAAGAGCGATTACCCTCAGAATGGTCACTTGGTCCCCCTATGATCTGTAGGCCACTGAAGCAGCCACATGGAGGCAGCTGTACGGCCACTGCACCTGAGCTACTTCTCCCTTCTGGGGGCAGAGGCTGGACCACACTCTCAGTCCACCTGTTCCCAAAGTCCACACTGATCTCTCACTTTTTCTTTGGAATTTATGGGTTGATAATTCTGAAAGTGGTCACAGCTGTTGGTGATCCACTCTCCCGAAGTCCCTCCAGCTGTGGCTGATTGGGCCTGCCCTGGGGCTAAAACCATGGGCTCATGTGGAGCTGGACTGGGATCCCAGGGCTGTGATGAAAACCCTTCCTGTCCGCCTACTTGGCTGCCTTCAGCAGGAAATTTGTTTCTCTCTGTCACTTTGTGGGTTCTATAGCTGTAAAGTTTGTTTAGAGTCATATTTTACAGGTCTTCGAGCTGGTTATGGGGGGAGCCACAGAGTTTTCCTGCTTCTACACCACCATCTTGGCTCTGCCCCCCAATCAGAGGAAATTTATAAAAGCTTGCACCAATAAATAGAGAAAGAGCAGATTAATAAATTGGGTATGCAGTTAAAAAACTAGAAAAAGAATCAACTAAAATACCCAATTAAACACTAAATTGGAAATACTAAAAATTAAATGTTGAGTTCTTTTTAAAAGTTTCATTTTTTTTTATTTAGAAAGCATTTATTAGAGTTCTTCATCTCCTTTATAGTTGTACCTCTTATCCTTGCAGCCTTTCAAGAACCCATAAGGATAACATTCTGGGCTTTAGCACTGGACATCATGATACCTGTTATCCTGGTATTGAACTCAGCTGTGGCCTTCATCATATTCCCAGAAGAAGACCAGTATGTAGAATGAGAATAGGGAGAGGAGGCTAGATTGTGCCTGGGAAAGAAATGTTCTGATCCAGACAGGGGTTCCAAATTTTGGTGAACTTTTGGAAAAGAGTTTCAGGAAAATGTATTTGGGACCAGTCAGTTCTGTCCCTGTAGCCACAGTGTTTTAAGCTTGCCAATTTCTGTTGTGAGAACTTTGCAAATAGTCAGGACCTAGAACTACTATTTCCTTCTTCATCTAACAGAAGCAATATGGTCCCTATCCCCTGAGAACTCGTGATCTGAAGAAAGAGACATATTCTCTCCTTATTAATGTCCCTGATATAGTTGAATAAGCATGGTACACCATGAAGGTCTTCAAATCCTTCCCAGACAGAGGGTTCTCCATGATTCTTACCAATTTTCTTTTGGGCAGAAGAAACCATATATATGTTACAGAGTAAGTAAGTAACCTTGGTCCTTGGGACATGCTGTAGGGAATAGTAGAGAATTGTGAAAAGAGAAGAGTCATGTGTGGGAGGGTAATATTTTAGAAATCTGATCTCACTTGTGCTTATGATTAATCCTTCCCTAAATCTACCCCCTGTCTTACCATCCCCCCATTTCCTTTTGTTTCCCTGTTGAGGAAACAGTTCTTCACCCATTTCTGTGTGTGTTCTTTCTCCTTTGACTTTTGGCCAATTTAGATGACAGTGAAGTGTGATGTAGTTGCTTCTGAAGTCACTCTCTCAGGGCTAGATCTGTTACATTTTATTCTCTTAAAGGTTCTCCAGAATTAGGGGTAAGGGAGTCTTTTTCCTCTGCCAATGTCTCAAGTCCACACTGGCTGTGTTGCCCTCATTTTAAGAGACTACTGACTAGCAACCCAGTTCCATTTAATATCTGATTAGCTTTTATAAAGGGATATTGACTTTGAAGTTATGGCAAGATCAAGCGTTACCATATACCAACTATACTGCTAAGTCTCTGGGTAGGGAGGAAATTTGGCTCATACATTAGCTAAGTTCCCACATAGCACTGGTTCTACCAAATTCAAGCCCAAAGCCAATAGTGCCTTTTTCTGGACTGACACTTGTTCCTCAGTGTTGGTGTTAAACTGTGGCAAAACTTGACTTGGATGCCTGAACTTCTGGATACCTATGGCTTGAGCTCCTGGCCTGGACTGAAGGTTCCACTCCCTGTACCTATAACAAAAAAGAATGAACAGAGAGCCCAAAGACTCAGACCTATTTCTTGGGGCCACATATCCTCAGAGTTGGGGTAGGGAGAGAAGGAAGGTCTAGGACCCTCCTCTTTTTATCATGTATTTTCACCAACTTTGAGTAAAGGAGTCACCACAATCCTCAGAAGAGTATTCAGTAAAATGCCTCTAGTAGATGCTCTCAGGTCACTGAAAGTGGAAAAGGCTACTCTAAACCAGTGCAGAATGGCCGCAATGCTCTAGTACTCACTGTATTCTCCTGAAAGCAGGTCTCTAGTATCTTCCATGTGGATGATGCCATTTTAGCAAACTGATGGTGTCTGCACTTGTACATGACTGCCATTAAAAGGGTCAAGTGTTTCCCATTCACCACACTCATTCCTCCTTGTTGTATGGGCTGCATACTCTAAATATGTGAGATAATTTTCCCCACCCTTCATTTTTCCTTTATTCTTAGTGTATTCCTTTTCTCTTTCCTACGTTTTCTTCTAATAACACAAAGCAAAACAAAACCACTTTCAGTCCTTCCGTCTTATTTAACTCTTTCTATGAACCCAGCTGATATTGTTTCTGAGGGGATACTTGTATTCCTGCCTCTTTATAATGTAAACACTTCATCTGTGTTTAGTCTCTCCTGATTGCTCTGCATATTTACCTTTTTATGTTTCTCTTGACTCCTGTGTTTCAATTTCAAAATTTCTTCTCAGATTTGGTCTTTTCATCAGGAATTCTTAGGAGTGCTCTATTTTATGAAAGATGTATTTGTCCTACTATAGGATTATATTCAGTTTTGCTCAGTAAATTTATTCTTAGTTGTAAATCTATACCTTTTGCCCTTCAGAATACCATATTCCAAGTTCTCCACTGCTTTATGGTGATAGCTTATAAATATTGTGTGATGCTATGTCTCCTTGCTACTTGAATTTGTTATTTGTAGTTGCTTAAAATATTTTTTCCTTTGATCTGGAAGCTCTAGATTTCAGTTCTGATATTCATGGGAATTTTCTTTTTCTTTTTTCTTTTAGGAGGCGACCAATGGATTCTTTCTTTTTCATTTTGCTACCTGGTTCTAAGTGATCTAAGTTTTCTCTCACGATTTCTTGAAATATTTAAGCCCTTATTTGATCATGGCTCTTGGGTAGTCCTATGATGCTTAAATTGTCTTTCCTTGATCTGTTCTCCAGGTCAGTTGTTTCTGATACACAGGTATTTTACATTTTTCTATTTTTTAATCTTTTGAGTTTGTTTTAATACTTCTTGTTTTCTCATGGGGTAATTATCTTCTGTTTATTACACCCAAATTTTCAAGGAGTTTGTTGTTTGGGTTCATTTTATACTTCTTGTGCTAATAAGTTAATTTTTCTTACATCTTAGAACTGGAAGAAAGAGTAGGGTTTAAGTGACAAAAATAGAATAGCCATATGTCTTCCTAGGGTATCATGATAGAGACAAAGGACAAAGCCAGGCCTAAGAGTGAGGTTGATATGAATAGAGTGAATTAGCCCAGGAGAGACTGCCAGTCTTTGGTCAAGTTAGGACTACCTTAAGATCAGGTTGCTGAACTCTTTAGTTCAACAATTCTAAATTTGTGGTTTTCATCTCTCTGAGTCTCTGTTCCTTAGCTATAAAATGAGGACATTGCATCTATCTATATCCTAGAAGATTTTCTCTTAGGGAAACTCGAACATCATCATTTCAAGATGCTTGAGACCCAGAGGGGCTGGGCAGGGTTGAGCAGGTAGACTCCAAGCTCTTCCACCTTAAGAGAAAGCCTTGCCTTTCTCTCAGCCTTGCAGCTGTGACCACAGACTCTGTTGACAGTTGGCAGAGTTCTCACAAGCAAATGATTATATCTTGTTTCTCCCTCCCCAAGGCCTTTTCTTTTTCCCCTTCAGTGTGGTGGCTGTAGCATCTGGTCCTATTTGGGGAACCTGGTGAACTTCATAGGTTCCAATTTCATAAAGGTCAAAGGCATGACCCAAAACCTTCCCTGGTAATCCCAAATGCATCTCCTATTTTCCAGAAACATAATTCATAAGTTGGCACATCTCCTGCTTGGTAGATCCTTTGGACATTACTATCTCACCTGGAAATCATGTAACTTGTGAATTTCCTTATTATTCACTAGGCTGCCAGGCTCTACAGTGATGAACTCACCACTCTATGGACAAGTTGAAAGCCTTACAACACACTTTCCTCCAAACAACCCTGTGAGGTATCACAAGAATTATTAACCCTGTTTTATAGATGAGGGAAGTGGACCTCAAGAAAAGTGAAGTGCCTTGTCCAAGGTGATCTAGGGAGTAAGTAGAAGAGCTGGATTTTAGTCTGCCAGGTCTGGGCAGGTCTGCCACATCAAGAAATCTTTCTGCCATAATATGCTGCCTTTATGAATTGAATTATAGTCACAAAAATGCAATTGTTGAGTAACATGGCCCAGACCACCCCTAGTCCTTGGGCTGAGATAGCCTGTTAAACTTGAGGAAGGAATTTATTGGTCAGCCCATCCCTAGAAGTTGGAGCTATGACCTTAGGGATCCATTATAGTGATAGAAACAGCAACAGGCTTTATAAAAACAGAAACATTTCTCTGTCCCTATGATACAAACAGTTACCATTCCAGACAGCTTATTGCCACACAAACCTCTGCCCTACTCCTAAAAGTCTCTTGTCCACTAATCCCTGCTACAACACCAAGACGTCCTTAGTACCATACATCACATCAAACCCTAAGGTATGTTTTTCCAACAATACATTTTCTGGTCAGACTTTCTGCCTTTGTGAATCAACTTTCTTTAGTCGAGAAAGGAAGAATGGTATCATGGAAAGGGCATTCATTGTGGTGTCAGGAGATTTTGGCTTCAAGTGCCTTCTCTGATACATATTAACTACAGATTATTTCATGTCTCTGGGACTCAGTTTCCTCTTCTGTAAAATCTGGATAATACTAGTCCTATTTACGTGATCAGGTTGTTGTGAGAAATACATGTTATCAACCTTAAAGCATTAATTATATGTGCTTTTGGTCTAAAGCCCTGGGATTTTATCCACATGGGAGCTCCCAGCCTGTTATCTCCACTTTTGCAAATGTAACTCTTCTACTACTTATTTTGGAGAGTTGTCTAAGGCACTGAGTTCATTGATTCTCCCATGTTGACATACCTAGGAATTCCTTTCAGGCATGGATTGGGATAGATGTCTGCTAAAGTCCTTTATGATTACAAAATTCTGTGATTAAATGTGTCAGAGGCAGAGCTAGAACCCAGTTCTTTCTGACTACAAGGCCAGCCTTCTATTTATTATGATGCATTACCAACCAGAAGCTCTATAAATATCAGTTGTTACTATCACTTAATCAGTGAGGTGATAGATGTTGAGCACTTTGGAATCCTTAAAGCTCTATATGAATGTAAGGCATTATTATGAATTTGCATTGGCTTATTTCCCTTCCATTCCCTAGTGAATCTTTCTCTTCTCTTCCCTAGCCCTGTCTGCTGTTCCCAAGTGTCCAGTGCAGTCTGGTCTAGTCTCAGCTAACCAGTAGTCCCTGAAATGTTAGCTTGGATTAGGAGGGGTGGTGGTGGTCCAGGAGAGAGAACTGCTCTCATGGATTCTCTATGGCCCAAGGTATGTTTTTAGGCTTTATATTCTCAATTGTCTCACCTTACTCCTCTCCTGTCAGTTTAACACCTTCACCATTGTCAAAAGTATGACTTGGGGCCAGATGTCTCAGTCAGCTAGTCAAAAAAATTTATTAAATGTGCTAAGCACTGGGGCTACAAAAGGGGCAAAAAACCAGTCTCTTCTCTCAGAGTTTATGTGACAACATGCAAACAACATACACAAGCTATGGACGGAATAAACAGGAGAGAATCAATGGAGGGAAGGCACCAGCATAAGGGGCATTGGAAAGGGTCTCTGGAGGAAGATGGGATTTTTTCTGTGACTTGAAGGAAGGCAGGGAAATCAAGAGGTGAAGATGAGGAGGGAGAGCATTGCGGGCATGAATGAGTCAGGAAAATGCATGGAATTGAGGAATCTTTGGGGGAATCATTTACATTGCATGGCCCCTTTCAGTCAGAAGATGGAAAGGTCAAAGGGACCTTCCAAGTCACCTTGTTCTGCTTCCTCATTTTAAAGATGAAAGAAGTTAGACCTTGAGAAGAGAAGTAGTTCAGCTAATATTGAGAAGGAGAGCCAGGACTAGAATTCACATCCTCTTAAAAACAAATTCAAGGTTTTCCCCCATATCCCATGCCACTTTGTTCCTCAGATTTTCTAATCTATGGGCACATTGTCAAGAGGATTTCCAGAGTCACGGCACACTTAAATATTCTAAAGATAAGCTCCTACTTGAAGTGGTTGCCAGATTCCCAAACTCACCTCACAGCCCACAGGCTGACACCATTTTGGTTCTGATTGTGGTTCCCATTCACCTCCCACTTCACTCTCTCTTGAGTTTACTCAGCACAACTCAAATTCTTCTACAGCTTAATTATTTAAAGAATGATAAATTCAAGTAACTTTATAGAAAAAGAATGTATTGAACATTAAATTCTAAGTATTTACATCTCTCAAATTTCTTGTATACTTTCCAATGTTAAAAACAGACTGGATCGCAGTCACATAAGCCAAGAGTTTTTACTTGATTAAATAGAGGAAACAGATTGCTCTGAACACCGCTCCAATTTGACAGAGAACTTTACATTTAAAGGAAGGGATGATTAGGCAAAAATAGAAAAAGTGCTAAGGATGTTACAACATTTGTGTCTTTTTTGTTTACATTCTCAAGCTGTGATATTCGTGTTTTATGTTCTTAAATATTTTGCCTTGTAAGTGTTCTTGTGATTTCATAAGAATGTACTTGTCACGTCCAGTGTCAAACTTGCTCCAAGATGGAATCAGTCTTGTTCTTCTTTCTCCCAAAGACTCTTGAAGAACGGGAAGGCACCTTTGAGACCACCTATCCAGCTCCATAACTTTACAGATCAGGCAAAGGTCCCAAAAGGAGCAGTCATGTGTCTGAGGTCACATAGCTAACATGTAGCTGAAGTGGGATTCAAGTTCAATTGTCCCAAGTCCCCATTCAGCACTCACAGCATGATTCCCTCCCCCCCCCCAATTGTATACACTGCATTTGCATTCTTTTGCATGCAGTTATTTTGAGACTTTATTTTACTGCATTTCCATGCATACTTACAGATTTCAGCCTTGCCCTTTTCACATCTGTACAAAATCCTATGGAGTTACTGCACCCATTTTACCAGTGGAGGTGAGAAGGGACAGCATTCTAAGCACAGGGACCAGCAAGTACATAGGCAAAGAGAGATAGGAGACAGATGATCAAGTATGACATGGGAGAAAGGTATACAAAGATTGGAAAGAAAAGAAGAGACAGCTTGTTCAGAAGAGTTTTAAGTGCTACAACCAAGGGGTTCATATTTGATCCTAGAGTTAATAGGGAGCCACTAGGGTTGATTGAGTAGGATAGGGACATGGTTGGGCATGAGCTTTAGGAATCACTTTGGCATTTGAGTGGTGAATAGATTGGAGTGAGGAGAACCTTGAGACAGAATGATTAATTAGGGGGCAGTTATAGTAGTGACATGGCTGTTTGAATAGAGAGAAGGGGACATATTGGAGAGCTATCATGGGAGTAGGAATGATAAAGTTTGGCCATTGATAGGACATGAAGGGTAAGTGAGAAGGAGAAGGAGATGTTTTGAACTTGGCAACTGGAAGTATGGCTGTGACCCTAATAGTAACACAATTGCTTGTTAGACCTCTGAGTCAGGAAACCTGAAATCAAGTCTTACCTCTGATACATATATGATCTTGGACAAATGACTTAGCTTCTGAGTGCCCCAAGGGAACTATCTTTTAGTTGCAGGCTACTTGTGTATCCTGAGTGGTAGAGGGAGCTTCCTCACTGGGAGCTGTCCATACAGATGAAATCATAGGCACTGTATTAGGTACCAGAAGACCTGGGAGATATTACCAATTCCATCATCCAGCTGTGTGACTTTAGATAAGTCACTTAAATTTTCTGAGGCTCATTTTTATCATTTGTAGGATGAGGAGAATAATAATTGTAGCCAGATATTTTATAGGATCTCAGTTTTCTCATCTGCAAAATGGGGGGAATAGCTCTTGCAGAGAGTCAGCATGGCATCATGGCTAGAATAGAGGACTTAGGATCAAGAAAACTTTGGCTCAAATCTTACTTCTTAACACTTACTAGTTGTGGGAATCTGGACAAATCTCTGAATCTTAGGCCATTCCCTAAGTTATAAATGGACTCTACACCCATGAAATCACAGGCTTCATATAATACTTGTGAAATTTACATCATAGGATTGTTGTTTGGAAAACATAATGAAACCCTAAAATGCTATAGAAATTAGAGCTAGTATAATTTTTTTTAAAAAATTGAACCTATCATTGATACGGGGAACTCCCAGGGGAGAAAATTCCCTCTACCAATGCAAATTGGCACCTTCTTTGAAACTTACAGTCTTAGAGCTCTGTCTCAAGCACTGAAGTGTGAAGTTATTTACCCAGGGTCACACAACCATTAGGATCACACAGGGTCACATGCATTTGAAGTAGAGCTTAACCACTGGGTCTTATCATGTTCTCTGCAGCTGAATCCTATATGGGTTATCTCCCCAGGGACTGTCTCTCTTTCCTACTTTTCTCCCTAGCACTAAGCTAAGTGTTAGGGATACAATTAATAAATGCTTTTTCAGTCATTCATTCATCATCCACTCATCTATAAATGAGTTACTCTGTTTTCTTCCAGGTTTTTAAAAAATGACATTTTTTGGGGGCAGGAGAAAATCAAGAAACTGTGCTTACTGATCTACCATAAATTTATATTACTTAATTTCAACTGAGCCTCTCTGAAATGAGGCACTCCTTTAATGCATCTCCAATTGAGTCCCTAAATTGCTCAAGATAGTGACTTTTCCAAACATTTTAATTCATCCTCAAACCTCCTATGAGTCCTCCTTCCTCTGCTCCCTCAGTGGAGAGCCTTGTTTCATTTCACTGCAAACATTGAGGCTATTTACAGAGAACTTCTCTCATTCTCTCCTACTAATCTCGTATTCTTCCTTCTAGATGCCTTCCTCTACTATCTTCTCTTTTACCCTATGTCATAGGAAGAGGGAGCCTTTCTCTTTACCAAAGCAAACCTTTTTACAAGCACAAACAATATCATTCTATCCTGTCTTCTCCACTGGGGATGATTGCCCTTCTGTTCCTAATCTTTAATCTCTTCCAGTCTATTGGCTGCTTCCTTGATGTCTACAAGCATACCCATGTCTCCTCCATGCTAATCTGTTCTATCCATTTTTGCTAGCTACCATCCTCTAGTTCTCATTCTTTTCTTTCTTCTTTTTTGCTCTTGGCAGGGGTGAAGGCAGGGCAATTGGGGTTAAGTGACTTGCCCAAGGTCACACAGCCAGTAAGTGTTAAATGTCTGAGGTTGGATTTGAACTCAGGTCCTCCTGACTCCAGGACCAGTCCTCTATTCACTGTGCCACCTAGCCGCCCCCACTCATTCTTTTCATGACTAAGTTCCTTGAGAAAACCTTCTACAATCAGTGCCTCAACTTCTTTTCCTTTCACTCTCTTCTAAAATCTCTACTCTAACTTCCAACATCATTATTAAACCTACACTGACTCCCTGTAGTTCTTCACCCAACACACTCTATTTCTTGACTCCAAGCATTTTCCCTGGGTGTCTCTCAGCACAGGGAACATGACCCTTTTCATCTCTGCCTCCTGACTCCCCTGGCTTCCTTCAAGTCTCAGCTCCAGTCACACCTTTTGCAAAAAAGCCTAGAGCCTTCCTTTTGAGATTATCCCCAATTTGTTCTCTCTGTCTGTCTTTGTTGCTCTCAATTTCTCTGTTGGTCTGTCTCTCTCTGTCTCTGTCTCTCTCTGTCTCTGTTTCTCTTTCTCTCTCTGTCTCTCTGTCTTTGTCTCTGTCCATCTCTCTCTCCATTTCTCTCTCTCTCTGTCTCTCTATCTCTCTCTCTCTGTCTCTGTCTCTCTCTCTTTCTCTCTCTGTCTCTGTCTCTGTCTGTCTCTGAAATCATGGTCGTATGTAGTTGCTTGCATGTTGTTTCCCTCATTAGAATGCAAGCTCATGGTCAGGACTATTTTTGCCAGTTACTAGCACAAAGAAAGGCAAAAATAGTCCTGACCATGATAAGCTTAATAAATCCTTGTTGACTTGATTATCTAGAGTTCATGACTCTTTATAATGTGAGGGATGAAAATCAGTGAATTTTAACCAAATGTCTCTTCTCTGGAGTTTGGGGTTGGGGGGCTCACTAACTTCTGTATGTTAGGAAGAAGGAAGGTAGTAGGAAGGAAGAAGAGGAGAAGAGGAATTGGGAGGGAAGGGGGAAAGGAAGAAGGAGGAGAAAGTTCTCCCATCAAAATTACATCCCTGTGGAAAGAGATATTTGGAATATTTAGAATGTTTTGATATTTAGAATCTTCTCATCTCCCCAATATCAGTTGCCTAGCAACTGAAAGTAGCAAAGAGATGAAGATTATGGAATTCCTTCTATATACACATCCCCCTCTCCATTACCACACATCTCTACCATATTTTTCTTTCCTCAACGAACCTCCTGAAGTACCACTCCATAGCTCTCTTCCCTTGGCCCTCCCCTTTCCTTGTCTCTTACCTTCTGTGTTGTGCTCTTGGGTCCTGTGGCCTATGGGATAGATGGAGAGAGTTATAGAGAAAGACCTGGGAGAACCATAGAAAGATGACTTTGCCCCATGTGAGGAAAGACTTAGAGATAGCCTTTCATTTAATATTGAGGATCATACCACATGGTGCCATGTGGGGATTCCCCAGTCCAGCAATCATCACACTGGAATCTCCCTATGGGTGAAGAACAGAGGAGCCTCAAGGCCTTGAGCAATTTCTCTCCCCTGCTCTCCACCCCCAGACCAGGATGGAGCTATCTCTTTTCCATTGCACACTAGGACTGGACAGTGACTGGAGGTTCTCTGTTTTTGTTTTTTTCCCCAGTATCAGCTGAGGGATCCATATGGATGACTGCTCCCTGTCCTTCCCTCCCCCCAGAAAAAAATTATGCCTGAAATTTTGCCCTCAAAGTGTCCTCAGACCTTGGATTGCTGTTGGAAATGACACTTCCTTCTTCCTTTTGATCTGCCCTCCCTGTTCCCACCTTTGTCCTCCTTGTTCCTACCCCATGTATCTTTCTTCCTCCATATGATGAAGGCCACAGCAGAGATCAGGACCAGGATGGTAGTGGCTGAGATACTTAGAGAAAGTTCCCAGGACTTTCCTCTGGTGGCTTTCCTGGGTGCTGCAGGGAAGGCAGAGGCAATAGACACAAAAATGGGTGGGGTTTCCTCCATGGGACTGTCTCCTATGGGAACTTGCAGTCATTCTACCCTATGAGCCCCTTCCCTTTCAGTAGCAAATCTGAGACCATTAAAAAGTTTTTTCTGAACTATCCCATCATTTTCAGAAGGGAATTGGGGTTATTTGCATGCTGTTTGTGCAACTTGAGACTCAAGTTTGATGAATTGTATAAGACTCTTCTCCTTGGTGGAGAAAAGAATTATTCATTGTAACACCCCTGTCTGAGGGATGGAGTTGGCATGAGAGCTTGAGAAAGGAAAGATCTTCTTCTAACTTCCTGTTTCAAGAGAGAACACATGTTTCCAGGCCATCTTTTGAAGAAAACCCAGAGACTGGGAAAAAAGACTGGGAAATAGCAGACAAGTAGAGGAGTCAGGAGCTTAATCTGTCACTGATTTTCTTGCTTGCTTCCCTAGAGACAGGGAAATTTCCCCTTGGGTGATATTGGAGACATTATGGGTTGAGCTGAAATATTTTGTTCAGGGTGGGAGAACTCAGTCATTCTGTGTGTTGTCTGATATAGTCTAAGCTGAATGGCTTAGCTAAATGGGTTTGTTCACCATTCTCTATATGTGATGATTTTTTTTTTTTGCAACTAGCATTTACCTGGAAGAAACTAGCCTTTGGACATAATTAGTACTCTTTCCTAACTTAGGGATAATGATTAGGAAAATGATTGGAACCTAAAAATCATTTCCTCTAGTCTAGTGATATATAGGGAAGCAGGTAGATATAAAAGGTATAGTACCCTTCTTCTGAGGAGAGCAGAGTGGGCAGCCTCATGGCCCCTTCTCTTGTTCCTCTCTAGGTAGAAATCAAACTCTCCTTTGGAGAGGTATCTCTTCATGATTTCCCATGAGCTGCCTTTAGGAAAACCTATATGGATTTCAGAAGTATCTCTTCATGATTTCCCATGAGCTGCCTTTAGGAAAACCTATATGAATTTCAGAAGTATCTCTTCATGATTTCCCATGAGCTGCCTTTAGGAAAACCTATATGGACAGGCATAATTTACATGGGTCCCCCACACATACATTCCATTTGCCAGACCTTTCATAAGCCTTTGGGTTCAAAACTCACCTCCAAGCAGTCACTCACCTGGATATATGGCAGGCATCCCTAGCTCATGGTGCTCTACAACACAGGCATAACCCTCTCCAGGATCCCTTGGCTGGAGCTCCGAAATGACTTGGAGGTAGAAGGTGGCATCAGCATTAGGTAGTGTACCACTGGAGTTCTCCTTTCCCCAGACACCCATTTGCCCATCCTTTTCCCAGTGTAGCTGGATGGGACGGGGGTAGAAGCCTCTGGCTGTGCAGAAGAGGGTGATCCTGCCATCTGGGGCATCCTGACGAGACACAGTCACCTCAGGGGGCTCTGGGAGAAAATGAGGAGAGAAGATATCATTTTGAAAGACCAGTGGCCACCTACTATTTTGCTATTACTTCTAGTATCTAACAGAAAATCTTTTGTTTGGTCTTTGGAGACCTTCCCAATAAGATGCCTGTGCACCTTTCAAGTCTTCTTCCACTGGACATGGAGAGATAAAAATGGTGCAGTGTCTGCCCTCAAAAACCTTACATTTTCCTGGGAAGGTTAGAGGCAGGTGGCAAATAAGACAAAGATGTAGATGAATAAGTATAATGTAAAGAAAGATGAGACGGGAGCAAGGACAAAGCCAAAGTGCTCTTGGAACTTTTGAGGAAGGAGCCAACCTTTCAGCTGAAAAGGTGGTCTTGGGAGAAGAGGGGTTAGGAAAATGCACAGAGAAGGGGCCATCTCAACTTGAAGAAAGACAAAGATCCTGAAAGGCAGAGATGAGGAAGGAGTTCATTCTAGCAAGGCAGGATTGAGGGCATGGAGGTGGAATTTGGTAGATGAGCCCATTTCTGTGTTGTCATATTTCCTTGCTTATGACTGGACAGATTTTCCCTAGGGACGAAAGACTGAGTTCAGTTGTGGAGGGTTGGATATAACAGTCTAGGTACATATCATTATTGCTCAGCTTTTCTCTTCATCTGGAGACTAGACTGCAAAAGTCCATAGCGTGGAACTTTCTTCATTGGTGGAGGGTGATCATTCAATTATCCACTTAAGTGTGAGGCACAACATTATCAAGATCTTGGGAGGAGAGATAGATAGATAGATAGATAGATAGATAGATAGAGAGAGAGAGAGAGAGAGAGAGAGAGAGAGAGAGAGAGAGAGGGAGAGCGAGCGCTGGATCTTCTGACTTCCAGCTTGGATAGGGAAGACATGAGGTTCCAGAATCTCTTCAGGGAGAGGTCCTTCAAGGGAAAGACTCTAGCAAGAAGCTGACATGAGAAGAGCTGGCAGTCCCCAACATATTTCTATCCCCAGCTTGCTGCACCTGAGACTTTGGGGAACTTCCCCTTGGGTGAGATCTGGGGCCCTCTATCTCAGTTGAGCTGGGATTTCTCACTCGCAAAGGGAGAGTTCATTTACTTTGTGTATTATGTGGTATATATTCTCATCTGTATATATCATCTTTCTTCAGTGACTTGAAAAGAGCCTGGAACTTTGAGTCTTATCTCTCAAAGCTTAAAGCCAGAAGATCAGGATCTCTCTTCTCTCAAACTCTTACCAAAACTGCCTTGAAATGGAGTATCGAATAGTCATTCTCTACCAGTGAGGAAAGGTGAATACAAATGAACTTTGAGGTTCCAAACATGACACATGAGCTCTGAATTGCCTTTCCTAGAGGATCAAAAGCCAGGACCATACAGAAGAAAATAGGAAGGAACCACCAAATTAGTAGAATTGAGCTGTTGCACGGTCTTGAGTTCAAATCTAGCCTCATCTACTTACTAGTTGTGTGATCCTGGACAAGTCACTTAACATAGTTGGCCTCAATTTCCTCATCTGTAAAATGAGTTGGAGGAGGAAATGGTAAACCATTCCCAGTATCTCTGCCAAGAAAATCCTAAATGGGATCATGAAGAGTTGAACATGACTGAAATGACTGAACAACAACCCTGGAAGGAATCTTAGGTGTTATTCTTGCTCACACCCTCCTACTAAGGGAACTTGTGATCTGCACAAAAGATTGGCTGGTCTGACAATCATACATCCCCAGTGATAGCAGTGCTAACCTTGTAAATACGTTGTCTTCTCAGAGCAAGCTCCATATGAATAGTTTGGAAACTCATATACTGAGTGTTTCCAGTTGTATTCTGTTTTCCTATTGACTGTTAACAAGAGTCATGACTACTCTCCATTGTGAGATTGTGGTTCCACATGGGAGGGAGAGTCTGGGGTCTGAGGACTTACCATTCTCCTTTAGTTGAAAGAAGTCCAGAACAATCTTCAGAAATTTTGGGCACTCTTCTACAAGTAGCCTGTTCCATTGGACGCTCTCCTCCAAATACTTGCAGAAGCGCTTGACCTCTGGTTTTTTGGTCACCCATCCCACACTCTGTTCATCTAACTGGCAGACAGTCTCACCATCGAAAGCAACCCACATTCGACTGTCCACTTGGATGTCTCCATCCAGCTCACAGAAAATTGTGACCTGGGTTGTTTGAATCTCTGTTGGGGAAAGGAAGGAGCAAGACTGGACCCTTTTGGGGAGCAATTGGAAAAGCATTCTGAGGGGTCCTGGGTGGGGACATTTAGAACAAGAACACTCGGGCCCTTGGGCTAACCTCCTAGGAATAGGCCTTAGCATATTCAGGGGAGGAAGGTGTAGGAAGTATAGCCAGAGGTGGAAAAGGGTGAAGGAGGGAAGGACAAGATCTTGGTGCAGGAAACTCACCCCAAGTCTCATTGTAAGAGATCATCCAGTAGGCACAGAAACGCCTCAGATCATCCTCTCCCCCTTGCTGTAGCTGCTGATTCAATTTCTCCATCAGCTTGTTCTTCAAAGGTGGGTAGGCCCAACCAAGTTTGATAAGCAGCTCCTTGCTCTGGGTATTGTAGGAAAACAAGAGCTGACTGTCCACCCATATATTAAAGATGATGTTGGGAAGGTTGTTGGTTATGGCCAACCCTGTGAACTGCGTCTCAAGGCTGTGAAGAGCTGGAGGACAGAGAAGGTGATTGTTGCATATAGACATGTCCTCCTACCCACTCTCTCCTGTTCTTTTCATTTCTTGATGGCAAGCATAGCTGGGGCAGAGTGAAGGGAGCAGTCACTCCCGACGACAGTCCAGAAAGGAAAACCTGTGACTTTTCAATTCTGAGCATTGCTTCTTCTTACTAACCCTGTCCCATCTTTGGGGCCAGAGGCAGACACTTATGAAAGAGGCATGCAGAGGAAGAGATAGGAAAGCTTGGAAGTGGGTTTTTGGGGACTGTTCTCCACACTCTTCCATGGTATATAAGTTCTTTGATGGTTGGAGTGAAAAACCTTCCTCAAATAACTATTTCTGGACTGAAAGTAGCCCTCTGTAGCCTAAACATAGTATTAATGAGAATGATGATAAGTCACTATTACAGAGAAGCCTGGCAGTGGGGAATAGTGAATAGAGGCTGTGGACTCAGAAAGATCCGGGTTCAAGTTCTGCCTTTAATATATCCTGGCACGTGACCCTGAGCGAGTGACTTAACCTCTCCATTTTCTTGTCTGGACAACTCTTGAAGACTATAAATTACAGACAAATTGTCCCTTTACATCAGCAGTATGTTCCCAAATTGGGAGTTTTTTATACTGATTAAATTATAGCTTAAAATCAAAACAAAAAAGTTTCAAAATACTACAGAAGGCACACATAGTAATTTGCATGAATGAACCCATTTGAAAATCAAAATATAATTAATGGATAGAATGTTGACCTTGAACCCGAGTTGGAATCCCTCATTTCCTGACTACCTTTGTGACCCTGGTCAAGTCACTTCACCCAGTTTGCTTCAGTTTCCCCATCTGTAAAATGAGGTGGAGAAAGGAAAGGCAAACCACTCCAATATCTTTGTCATCTTTGTCAAGAAGACTCCAGATGGGGTCACAAAGAGTCTGGAGGACTGAAATGATTCAGCAATTACAACAACAATGCTATCTTGACTATCAGATGTAAAAAAAATACTCTTTGTAAACTTCAGAAATGGAAGTTATGGTGATCGGAACTGATGCTGAGTCAAGGAAAGATATCTGGTAGAATCTGGGACTTTTAGGAAAAACTGAGGGAAGAAAGTAGCCATCATACTGAATATAGAGTTAGATGTTGTGGGTTCAAATCCTGGCTCTTTCACTGACCACCTCCATGACTCTGGGCAAAGCAGCAAATGAAAGGATTGAACTAGATGACTTTTCAGATTTCTTCCAACTTGGAATCTAAGATCCCATGAAATTTTGAGGGGAGTCATTAGTAAGAAGAGGCTCCATCGAGACTATGTGGCGTCAAGACCTAGACCTGGAATAAGGAAGACCTGCTGCAGACATTTACTTGCTGCTTGACCCTGAGCAAGTCACTTGACATTTTCAGGCTTCCTGGGCTTCTCATGAGGATACTAGATCTGGTGACTTCTAATATGCCTTCTGATTCTAAAACTATGATGGTGTGGTCTTAGGGGAAGGTGACTTTCTTGAGCTCCTATGCTGGGCTGTGTGTCAAGATGAGGAGAACCAAATTGAGGAACTGTCCTTATTACAGGAATGTCCTCTGGTCAGTGGTCATGTGATTTAGAGGAGATTAGATTCTTCACAGACTCGGACCTGATTGAGACTGTGGCTGTACCTAGGGAGTCTTGGGCTAGAGGGCTCCACTGGAAGGTGGAGTGGTACATATAGCCATAGAGCAGAGACCAACCGCACTGGGGCTTTATGGTGGGGGTATTTGTGTTGCATGATAGTAAGACTTGGCTGGAGATTTTGAGAAAATGTGCAGGAACAGTAGTTTTTATGGAGAGGAAGTACCCTTCCTCCCCACATATACACATAACCCACCCAATGTCAGTGCCCTGGTACAGGGTCCTCTTCCTCATGCCCTAGTTACAGCATTGACTGAGACTCAGAAAGAAGGACCTTCCAAAACCATCAAAAGAGCTATGAGAAATAGCTCTGTTGGGTTCTTGAGCAAGAAGCAGGAGAGGGAACTAAGGTGGAATTTGTGTTAGCTTGAAAAAGTGAGGTTTGGGTTTATGATTATCCACTTGTACATAATGTGTGTGCCGAACTCTACACATTCTATAGGAAAGCAGATTTTATAGAAACAATGGAGAGAGAGAAAGAGAGAGAGAGAAAGAGAGAAAGAGAGGGGGGGAGAGAGGGAGAGAGCACTATGATGGAAAGGGCACTTGACTGGGAATCAGAGATCTGCAAATGGAAGCTCTGATGCTTGCCTAGGTCAAGTTTTTCTGGAATTTGCATCTGTGCTTCATGTTCTCATCTTGAAAAATTATGCAACTGGATAAGGGAGCAGCTAGGTGGCACAGTGGATAGAGTGCTGGGCCTGAAGTCAGGAAGACCTACATTAAAATCTGGCCTCAGACACTTAGTAGTTGTGTGACCCTGGGCAAGTCACTTAATGTCTTTTTGTCTCAGTTTCCATATAAGTAAAATGAGCTAGAGAAGGAAATGGCAAACCACTCCAGTATCTTTACCAAGAAAACCCCAACTGGGGTCACAAAGAGATGGACATGACTGAAATGACTGAACAACAACATTGACTACCTTTATGTAAATAAAATGTTTGAAAGTGAATGTTGGGATGAGGATGTGGATGGGGGCTGGGAAGGGGGCAGGGGAATGTCATTTTGGGAAATGCAGGTGATATGAAACCAAAAGAAATCAATAAAATTTCACTTAAGAGAAGTGAGGGTTAGACTAGACAATTTCTGAGAGACCCTTTAACTTGGATTCCTGTGATGCTATTAACAACACCTATTTCCTTAGTTTATTTTTTTCTTGAAGGGGTGGCAGGATCTGGACTATGATTTCACTGGTATAGAAAACTTCCAGTGAGGAAACTCCCTCTGTTGTTGTTGATTGGCACCTATTCTATGATTTACAGTCTTGGGGACCTGCTAGGACACTAAGAGGTTAAACTTGCCCAAGGTCACACAGCCAATATGGGTCAAAGGTGGGATTTGAACTCAGGTCTTCCTGACTTCTAATGTACCTTCTGATTTTAAAACTGTGACTGTGTGGTCTTAGGAAGAGCAAGGAGACTCTTTATCTGCTATACTATCTCTCTGGTATTTAACAGAACAGCCCAAGAGGTTGCAGTGCAAGTCCCATTTGGCAAATGAGAAAACTGAGTCTCTGAGCCTGAAATGCTGACCCAGTATCACACAAGTAGCCTATGTCTGTGTGTAGATACAAACATGAATCTTTCCACTTCACTAAAAGGAGAACTCTGGGTCACTGAGTTATATTATAGATCATTTTGTTACAGCTGCAAGGGCTCTTGAGCCCATCCAGTTCAAACTCCTCATTTTTGCAGAAGTTTGGATAGAGATTAAGTGCTGGATTCGATGTCAAATGGACTGGCCAAATGCACACAGCTTGCTAATCAGCAACAGAGTCAGCTCAGGGTCTCCTGAGCCTCTGGTTCTAATCTGCCCCACTCCCGGACATGGTTGGGAATGGATGGAGACTTTGGACATTTGGGTGGAAATAGTATAGTTAAGGTAGCAAAGCCTCAGGTAGAAAGAAGACCTAGATGAAAAAAAAATACTCTTCTTCAAATAGAGAGGTGAGATTGATGTGTTTTTAGGCATTTGCATAGAAGACAAAGATAGTGTGTTGGGAGCCAAAAAGCCTGGGCTGACTTCATATTTTACTGATGAGGAAACTGAGGCTTAGAGAGACAAAGCGCCTCGTCCAAAGTCAGAGAAATAGTAAGCAGCAGAGCTGACATCTGACCATAGGTCTTCTGACTCTGGGTCAGGCTTGTATGCCTTATGGGCTGGAAGAGAAAGGACTTGGTTTTGTGTCTTCTGTTCTTAGACACGTCAGCAGAGTGCTCATAGTGGCCAAAGAGATTTTTTTCTAAAGTGCAGGTCACTCACCTACTCAATAAATTTTAATGGCTCCCTAGTGCCACTAGAGTAAAATACAAATGTTTTTCTATTGCTTCACAACCTGTTCAAATCTACTTTTCCAAACCTTTCTACAAACTAGCCATAAAACCCCCAGAATTCTCTCTCCATCTAAAATTTCCTTGCCTTTGTTTTGGATCATAAGGTCATAGACTTGGATTTGGAAAAGGACCTTGGAGGTCATCCACTCCAATCTTCTCACTGTAGGATTTGAACCTTGGTCCTCAGAGTCCAAATCCTAAGCTCTTTTCACTGTCCTACACTCCCTTCCTAATGCCTGTCTCCTAATACTGGGCTCGCTAACCCTCCACACCTCCATCTTTTAGAATCCACTGCTTCCTTTCAGTCCCAGTCCAAGTGCCACCTTCTACATGAAGCCTTTTCTGATTTCTCCACCAGCTAGTGTCCTCTTCCCTAAAAATTTATCTTGCAATTATTTTGTGCATATTTAATAATACTTATTTTTGCACATGTTTTCTTTCCTATTAGAATATAACCTACTACAAGGCAGGGACAATTTTAGTTTTTCTCTGTATCCTTAGGACTTAGTACAATGCAATTAAGTACACATAGTGAGTTATTAATAAATACTTGTTGACTGATTGATGCAACTGGAAGTTTCCAATAGCAGCGAAGTGTCTCTCCCATATAACCAGAAACTCTCCAAGAGTGGGCTATGAAATCTTCATATATTGGGGACTGATTTACTTACTTGGGGAGACCTTCCTCCTGTAAACCTCCCCTCCCCCATTCCTTCACACTCACCTGTTTGAGTCTCCCTCAGAGCAAACACCCACAGAATGAATAGCCAAGGGATGAAGAGTCTCTTTCCCCTCTTACTATTCTGGAGGAGTCCACAACCCATTCTTTCTAGTTCTGTTGGACCTTTTTCCTGGTGATCCACACAGGGTGGGTTGCAGTCTCCAAATTTCCTCTCCTCCAGCCCAAAGCCTTCTGTTGAGGGCAGGTGCAAGGCACCAATTTCATGGTCAGAATCAGCAATAGCTTCAGATTGTGTGGCTTCTGAGAGGAAAAAGTAGGGCATTGTGGGTGCCAAGCACTTTTTACCCTCTGAGGCTCACCCTCCATACTCTATTATTCTCCAGTGGGAAATGGAACTCTTATATCCTTCTCTCACACTCCATCTAGGCTTGGCCCTGCCCAGATCCTGGCCTCTTTTTACTGACAACTGGGGTGGTATCCTATCTCTGGGCTTATGGGAATGAATGGCATGAAAACGTCTGTGATGAGAACAGGAAGCCCTATGTTTAAGTTACAATAACATGTTGCTGGGGGCCCCAGAGTGGGGATGAGCCATTTGTTCTAAGAACAGTAATTTCCCTCAACCTACACATGTGTCACTTGATCTCAAAGAGTAGAACTAAGCATAATGGCGATGGGGGGAAGTTGTGAGTAGACAACACATAGTTCTTCAGTATCAAGAAAAACTGAATTGTATCAGCCTTGACATTCTTGATAGAAATGAGACTAGAAGACAAAGGAAGATGCAGATGAATGGGAGCATGGTTCCCAGGTTTTTGTGGGAGAGGCAAATAAGGAAGATGGTTTTATCATGTGTTTGAAAGCAAAAAGAAATGTTTCACAGTGGTTATTTCATATTACAGTGCTCATTAATCAATCAATAAGCATTTTAAACACCTACTATGTGCCAGAAACACTATTAAACATGTGATAAGTATTTGTAAGACTACTATGAAGATCAATTTTGTTTATATGCCATCATCTATTGGAGAGGATAAAGTGCTAGAAAAATTCTACGAACTCACTAAGACTCTCCCAGAAAAACAAGCATGTATTTCAACATCTGTTACTTCAGCATAGGAGGATGTAAGGGAGGATGGCAAAAAATGGGTTGGTAAACTCGACTCTGGAGCCAGAAAAGAGAGATATCAAGGGCTTATTTATAGAAGGCAAGGAATAATACCTATTTCCCATTAATACTTTATTCTTGAAAAGAATAAGAAGGCACTGGATACAATTAGCATTAAATATCAATGTGATACTGCATCTGGGCTGCTCTTGGTTGTACTCACAGGTTGGGTTCTTAGGGGAAGAGACACTCAGGTTTAGGGTACTCTGTGCATCTTCAGTCTGGAAAAACTAGAGCTTATGAGCCCCCACCAGTGAGTCTACTTTTAATAGGCAGACAGCTGAGAAATGGAGCTCTAATTACAGGTGTTTATTGAAAGGTATAGTAGCTACAAAATATTCCTCCCTAGGCCTCTGGAGTGCACCCCAGGGTATACTCTCTTATAACTACACATAACTTCTGTCAGAAGAGTAGCCCCAAAAAGAGTGTGCTAATACAAAGTTGTACACATAAGGACCACATATGACCTAGGCAACTCATGTCTCTAGCTCTGCAGGGCCTTATAGTAGAATCTTTATGCTGTTTTTACTGGGTGCAGTGTTGTTACTTGTAGGTCACTCAGCTGGAATCTCAACTCACAAAGTTCCTACGGTTTTACATCTTGACTCATTGGGCTTACTCCCTAGTAGCTGTGGTATCTCCTAGTGGGAAAGTTGCCTTTCTGTAAAACACCATGACTGATGAGTAAGGTGGAGGGAGGAGAGAAATTCCCTTACCCCCAAAGGCTAGGGATAATTTCCTCTGAAGAACTGATTTTTTTCTCTGCTGCCAGAGGCCATATTCCTCCAAGCTGTACTTTGCCTCCACTTTCCTACAGAATTTTCCCATTTTAAAAAAAGGTCATCAGGGCCATGATTGATACTCTAATTCTGATTCCATACAGTTTTGAACATAAAAGTTTTGCATATTTTATAAAGGACTAGAAGTCTAGACATGTCTTGGCATTTTGTTTAAGACCTTAATACCTTGTTGTCTGTACTACCCACTCATTTCTCTGCCCCCCCCCCCAAAGTGATTCCATCAACTAGACTGGGAGGAAATCATTGATTAGGGATGGTCTGATTAACTTTATACCCCAGTCACAATAATAAAAATAAAATGATTATATTTTAACAAGCAGGAAATGACTAATTATTGATGTGAGATTCATTCCTCAGTCACCTCTTGATGTACAGACTATTGATTTGTCAGAAGAAAGATAAAAATGGAGAAAAACTGAGAAGAATGAACATGAAAAGGTCTTGTGTGTAAATGAATTAACTTCAGCCCCAATTAATTATATAACTGTTGAAATGAAACATGGGAAATAATTGAAGGAATGGACATTGATGCAGCTCATTGTCATCTCCCAAAAAAGTTTAGTCAACGTGAATCAGTTGCTACGAGCATTTATTTGGTTGTTTTTTAAAATTTATTTTTTATTTTTTAATTTTTATTTTTTATTTTTTATTTATTTATTTACTCATTTACTTTTAATTTACAAGATTCAGTTCCACAATCACTTGAGTTTCAGATTTTCTCCCCTCCCTCCCCCCCCCCCATGGTGGCGTGCAATCGTGTATAGGATCTGCAAATACTTTCACATTGTACAATAGTTTGGTCATATAGAAGGGTTGTAACCAATGAGTGATCACTGGGAAAAGGAAAAAAAAACAAAAAAACAAAACAAAACAAAACAAAAAAACAAAACCAGAGATAAAAGAGAACGATAAGGAGTTTTACGAGTATTTATTTGTGTGGATACTTTCTGATAATTCTGTTTTCTCTTTGTTACAAATTTGCCTTTTCCTTTGGTAGTTAGGTTTTCTTTTCTTTTTCCTGTTCATGCTAACTATTGGCGAATTGATTTTGTTTGTGTTTACAAAAATTAAGGCTCTTCCTGTTTGTTTGTTTGTTTTTTGTCATTTCTATAGTCTTTTTATTCTCAAGTCTCTTAATTTCTCCCATGATTTTCAAGATTCATTTTTTGGATTAAAGTGTTAATTTTTTCATTTTCTAGTCTTTTGAAAATTTTATGTTCAGTTTATTGATCTCTTTTGATTAATATGAGTTTTAGTTATGAATCTTCCTCTGAAGATGGGTTTATCTGTGTGCAATAATAACATAATTAATAATAGAACATATTATATCTTATGTAGTTATATGGTGTATAAAAACATGTTAATTTTATATTATTATATATAAATAATTGTATGCAAATATTTATATATTATATAAATATATACATAATATATTTATAAAACATAAAATATACTTATATATTATACATATAAATTATATATAAATAATGCATATATATAATTATTTAGCAACAAAAGTTACTTCACAGATATTATCTCATTTCCTCCTCCCCCCCAATATCCCTAGGAAGTAGGTACTATTATTATACTCATGTTTCAGGTGAAGAAATTGAGTAAGAGAGAGGTTAAGTGACTTGCCCAGGGTCACATAGATAGTAAGCACCTGGAGCTGGATTTGAACTCCTGCCTCCTGACTCCAGGCCCAGAGCTTTATCCACTCTCCAGTTGTTTTCCCATTATTATCATTCTCTTTAATATAATTATTCACTGTTCCTATGACTTCTTCTTTGGTCTCCTCACTATCTGAGAGTGCCATTACCGAAGTTTTAATTTAGGTCTTCATCTTGCATACATTCTTCGTTACAATTTTATTGCGTCATAAAGGATGTGTTTATTACTTTTGTCATTTAAAATTCATCTCCATCGATCAACAAGTATTTATTAATTGTTGGCTCCATGCCAGGTATGATGACTAATGCTCAAGGTACAAAGACAGAAATGAAACAGCGTCTGCCTTCAAGGAGCTTACATTGTATTGAGGACAACATGGCCATATGAGAGCATTTACAATAGCCAGTTACTGAATCAATATGAGATCACTTCAGGGGGAAGGCACTAGGATCGGGAAGGTTTCAGGAAAGGCCTTATGGCCCTCATCATTTCCTTATACCCTTATCCATGATCAGCTTTTGTGACGGTATTGTTGGAGTGCTTAGAAATATACTTAGAAATATTACTATTCAGAAATTGCCACAGGTCAGGCAAATATATTTTTTTCCCAACAGTTTCTTTAACTCTGTATTTACTTTTCTTATTGTTGGTGTTGTCATTGTTGTTTTTTGGAACTGGGTCACCCTTACTCCTTGAGGCAGGAAGTACGGTGATCACTCATGGACCTAACTCCAATACTGATCAGCACTGAAGCTTTAACCCATTCCATTTTTTCTGACCTTGCCCCTCCTTAGGCATCCTGATGGTCCTCTACTCTTGGAGACTCACCATATTATACGCTGAATTTACTGCAAACATCCAATAAGCTTTAGCCCTTTTGTTTGGTCATTTTTCAGTCATGTCTGACTCTTCATGACCCCATTTGGGGTTTTCTTGGCAAAGATACTGGAATGGTTTGCCATTTCCTTCTCCAGTTCATTTTACAGATAAGGAAATGGAGGTTAACAGGGTTAAATGATTTGCTCGGGGTCCTATAGCTTATAAATGTCTGAGGTCAGATTTGAACCCAGGAAAAGGAGTCTTTTTGACTCCATGCCCATTAATCTATCCTCTGTACCACCTAGCCTCACTACTGAGACTCAAAACTGAACCTGTCTTCCACCATCCTCTACTTCCTAATTGCAGAGATTATAGACATGGGCTTCCATACGCAGCTGGTACATATGTGTTAAGCAATTTAAGAAAAATTTTCTTGGCGGCAGCCATGTGATGCAGTGGATAGAATATTGGCCCAATAGTCAGGAGGACCTGAATTCAAATCAGGCCCAGATACTTTCTAGCTGTGTGACACCAGGTAAATCACTTCACACTGATTGCCTCCAAATAAAATGAAATATTAAGCATATTGCAGTGCTTCGTTTTTGTGCTTGGTATGACATTTATATTATTGCCTTATTTGGATAAAAGGATGAAATTCCTGATTTTTCCTTCACTCTAAACCTAAGATTTTGTTTCACTACGTTTTTTCAATCTGCATGCATCTATATTTAAAAATTTTTCCTTTAAAATTTCCCCTTTCTTTTTGAACTCAGTAATCACTGACAAGCATGAACATTTCAGTTTATAAAGAACCAAAAAGAGGATCCATGAAAGGAGGAGGTTGGACTGACAGCCTCCTACTTCCATTTCAGTTCTAAATCACTGATCCCATGACTGTACAATTGCAAAACTCTGAACTATTAGATATGATTTATTTCAAAGTTCATATTAAATTTAGCCCAGCAATGACAAAATTACTGTCTTTGTCCAGCTTTGAACTTTTTTGTTTCCATCTGTTGTTTCATGCTTTCATGATGCTCTTTTCTTTCTTCCTTTTTTCCAATCCCTACCCATTAACTTGCCCTCCTCTTGTCTTCCCCTTCTCCTATCCCATCCAGTAGAAGTCTTCCCTTGTGTCACATAAGCACATTCAGGCCAAACTATTCATCATCTCACTCATGCTTAAGCATGGATGACAACCACATGCCCAGAAGTGGGTAGCAGATCTCGTAGTTAGTCTTCTGAAGTCAAGGTTGCTCAATGCATCAATCACTTCCGTAGTCTTTCAAAGTTGTTTTCCTTTGTGTTGTTATGTTCATCATGGAAATAGTTTTCCTTTCTTGCATTTTGTCTCTTGTGAACCTACTCCTCTTCTTCCCATGTTGCAATGATTTTAGAAAGGATCTAGTATGTTTGATAGATAGGATAAGTTTTCTTTCTCTTCCTTTCTTTTCAGTTAAAACCTTTTAAAATTAGGTTTTCTAGACTCCTGGCAAATACTTTCACTCAAGTCCTTAGGTGAGTTCCATCCCTGTACAGCCTGTATTTTAAAATAGTCCACAGACCAAGGTCCTTTTTTATATACCATCTTTTCAGCCAATTGCTTATTTCTCAACTCTTCCTTTCTCGTATGAAATTTTGCCTTCCATGAGTAGCAGTGAGAAACAAACCACCTGTGGTCCCAAGGTCTTCTATATCAAGTCAGCTGGTCTTTATTAAATACCTACCTATTAAATACCTATTAAATACCTCCATCCCAGGCATGGAGCTTAGTGTTGGGAGTAAATAGAATGGCAAAAGACAATCCCCATTCTCAGGGAGCTCCAAGTCTAATGGGGGATACAACACACAAGTAACTATGTCTGAACAAGATATATATAGGATAAAGTGGAGATTACCCTGAAAGGAAGTCACTAGCAGTGAGGAGGACCAGGAAAATCTCCTTGTAGGAGGTGGGATTTTAACTGCGACTTGAAGGAAGCCAGGGCAATCAGGAAGAGGAGATGAGGAAGGAAAGAGAGCCAGGCATGGGGCGGGGGGAGCCAGAGAAAATGCTCTTAGCAGAGAGATAGTATATCTTGTTTGAGGAATAAAGTGGTCAGTGCCAGCTTCATAGTCTGTCCCGATGCTTTCTAGGGTGATGCCAGCAGTGTGATCTTTGCCTGTATGAATGATAGGAAGTGTGTAGTGATCACCCAGTTATGCACACAGGTCAGAAGTTTAACTAGGAGCAGATTTATTTATTCCAATCAGGGACCCTGGAAAATAATAATCACCAGTGAGTAGTTCATTTGTTAAGAGGCCAATATAATCTCAGTCACTCTCCTTCATTGCAACAAAGGGTTTCTCCATACTTGCTTCCTATGGAGACATTCCAATTGTCTTCCAACTGAATTATGGCCCATGTTGCACCTCCTTGCCTGTGATCTCCCACCAGATGGCAGTCTTTGTTTTCTTGTGCTGATAACTGGCTGCCATCTGCCACTGGTGTTTCAGTTCAGTCACAAAGTGTGTGTGTGTGTGTGTGTGTGTGTGTGTGTGTGTGTGTGTGAGAGCATGTATGTGAGTATTCATTTTTCTATATCTATAGAGAATGGGAAAATGAGGAATGCTTCTAGCCTCCCTTTGTCTGGGTTAGAGACCATTCCAAGATCCTGTTCCATGAGTAATATTAAAAGAGTCCACTGCAGTACATAATGCTTGCTTCTGCAGAAGTTGAAAGTAAGGTTTATTTTCTCTAACTAGGAATTTTCTAGCTCAGAGATTTGCCTTCTGGGGTTCCTGAGGAAGTCAATATATCAGTTTCCTAGGTGTGGGAATTCCCTTCACCAATCTCAGATAGAAAACCTTCTATGACATAGTGCAAGAGATTCAACTTAGGGTATGAGAAGAAGAGGAGGAAGAAGAAGAAGAAGAAGAAGAAGAAGAAGAAGAAGAAGAAGAAGAAGAAGAAGAAGA
>CM053585.1:19660510-19684997 GCA_028646515.1 Pseudochirops corinnae
GAGGGAGAGGAGGAGGAGGAGAGGGAGGGGGAGGAGGAGGGAGAGGAGGAGGAGGAGGAGGAGGAGAAGAAGAAGAAGAGTCACTCCTTGCCCTCAAGAAGCTTATACTCTAGTTGGGATAAAAGATCCACAGACATGAAATGGTTAAAAACAATGATAAATATTATCTTAATGATACTGAATATAAGTGCTTGGAAGGTGAGTTGTTTTAAATACCTTGGTGCACAAAAGACCAGCTTGAGTCACCGAAGGAAACCACAGTCATTCTTGAGGCAGTAGGAACAGAGGAAGTGTTTTCAAGAGACATAACTGTCACTGATCTTGTCACACAGAGCCATAGTCACCCAAATCCTTTTGGCATTGTCTGTACTCATGAATTTGGTCCCAACATGTGATATTTTTCCAAGAATACACCGTAAAGAAAGAGACATAAGGGTAGACCTAAGAGGAAGTCTACTTAGGGATACCAGAAAACCATAACTGCCAGGAAGATGTTTCATCTCCTTTTCTTTCTCTCTCAGGAGAACCCCTTCAAAAGCTGCAATATAAGAGATCAGACTAGAACACCAGCTCCAGAGAAAGTGAGAGCAATTGTGCCAAAGTTTAGTAGAGGACTGTGACATTTAGGGATGGTGAGGTAGGTGTCTGTCAAGAGGAATATGGACATCTATGATAATGCCATCCAGAGGTTAAGCCCCTCAGCCAATTGGCTTGTTACAGTTCTGATGATAGGAAGAGTACTTTACCCTGTTTGCAAGATCAGAGGGCCAATGGTGTGTTATGGAAAGCTATAATAGAACACTAGGCTATGAATAACAAGATGGTGGCAGAGGAAGATATTCCTACTCATGGAGATGATGGTTATCAACCTGGAGTAGAATTTTAAAAATGGAATAAAGAAAACACTTCCATTTTAGTTGATTTCTTTTGATTGACTAAAGCAAATTATACGCGGGAAGGAAGAGATGCAACATTACTCTTAGAAATTAATGGGAGAAAAAGCTGTCTCTCCAGCCATTGCTGCCCCCCCCATAAGAATATTTACAAGATTGCTGTGACTGTTTGCTGTCTCCTTTTCTGCTGCAGTCACATCCAAGCTGGATGAAGGACCAGCATTTCCCTGAGAAGCAAACTCCTTGTTCCAATGAATTGACCCCAGTAACCAAGATGCTATGAGCTGCAAGCAAGTGGGCAATTTGTCCATGAGTTATGTTGTACCTGGAAGTGAACTTAGTGGACCAAGTAATGCTTTGTAGTTGGCTCTTTAGGTTTGAAACCATTCTTCCTAGGATCAAGGTGTAGAGGGAATACTGTGCCCTGATGTAAGGGGATGTTTGTGTGCTGGGACTCTTGCTATAGCTTTCTGTGAATATCTTCTTGTAAAAGCAAATTGATATTAATTTGTTATTGATAATATTGAGGAAATACCAGTTGGCCAAGATGATACTGGAGTGCTAATCACTTGTAGCTAGGTGATTCAGTGGATAGAATTCTGAGTCTAGAATCAGAAAGACCTGAGTTAAAGTCTACCTGCAGACACTTACTGACTGTGTGACCCTGAGCAAGTCACTTAACACTGTTTGCCTTAATCCCATGAAGGAAATGATGAATCACTCCAATATTTTTGCCAAGAAACCCTATGGACAGCTTTGGCATGCTAGGGTCCACAGGGTCATGAAGAGTTGAACATGACTGAATGACTAAACAACAACAACATCAACAATAACTTGTATCAATGATATTAGGAAACATTAACCCATAATTGACAGGGGGCATCTTGGAATAGAAGCTTAAGCTGATAACATTAAATGAATGACTTCACTGTCCCTCAGGAGTAACTGTATCCCTCAGAGTGAGATGCAGCCAGCCACATTCTGAGATGTTAGTGTACATATGAGTTGAGAGAATAAGTTCAGGGGATAGCTAAATGGGGATTCTTTGCCTTTGATGATGCCAATCTATTACTTTCAGCCCTTGTGTCTTGGGGGTAGTCACTAGACACCATTACTGCAGCATTAGCCTTTAAAATAGGGGTACACTTAATAGCACCATGATGTTGTATTCTATTGGATAGAGGCAAGCAGCACCATTGAGAGGTGTCAGTGACTGCAGAATGGGGCCATTCCCTGAACCCTTAGAAAGGGTCTCAACAATGGTAGGAATATCATGTTTCTAATTACACCAGACTCCGCTCTCTTTAATCACATTGAGCATGCATAATTAAAAAGATTAAAATTAATTATTTTTACCAAAAATATTCATGGCACTATACAAGTCCACTCTCCTTTGTGTCCCCATAGTATCCCCTGACAACTGCTGGTAGTTATTGTCTTTTTTCTTCCTATTCACATTACAGGTTGAATTTCATTTCTCCTCTCATGGTGGTGAGGGTGGGGACAAGTTCTGACTGATGGTAGATGACAGTGATTGGAAGGTAAAGAGCCATTGTGTATACAGAAGCATCATTTCCTATCTAGGCATTATAAGGGATATAGGATTTGGTGTGCTGATGAGTATTGAAGATGGGTCATATATGAGAGATGTTGTGAAGGCTGAAATGACAGGATTTGGCAATTGATTGCATATACATGGGGCAAACACAAGTGAAGAGATGAGGATAACATCCGGGAGCATGGTGGTGTCTTTGACAGTAATAGGAAAATTCACAAAAGGCATGAGTTTGGAGATAAAGTTAATAAGTTCTGCTATTGCTTAATTTGGGTGTTTCTTCTAGTGACATGGATTGTAAACCAACCATGTTTGTCTGTTTTCTTTTTTTCATTTTTATTTATTTATTTTTAGTTTCCAACACTCACTTCTAGGAGTTTTAAATTTTGTCCCCCTTCTTTACCTCCCCCCTCCCCAAGACAATGTACAATCTGATATAGGCTCTATATATGCATTCTTATTAAGCATATTTTTCACATTAGTCATGTTGAATTAGAATGAATGGAAGGAACCAGGAGAAAGGAAAAAAAAAACAAAACAGAACAAAATAAAAAAGAGAGCAAATATGCTTCACTCTGCATTTAGACTCCATATTTCTTTCTCTGGATATGGATAACATTTTCCATCAGGAGTTTTTTGGAGTTGTTTTAGGTCCTTGCATTGCTGAGAAGAGCAAAATCTATCAAAGTTAGTCATTGTACAATGTGGCTGTTACCGTGTACAATGTTCTCCTGGTTCTACACACTTCACTCAGCATCAGTGCATATAAGTCTTTCCAGGTTTTTCTGAAATCCATCCACTCATCATATCATATAGCACAATAGTATTCCTTTACATTCATATACTGCAACTTGTTCATCCATTCCCCAATTGATAGGCATCCCCTCAATTTGTAGTTCTTGGTCCTCAAAAAGAGCTGCTATAAATATTTTTGTACATGTGGATCCTTTTCCCGTTTTTATGATCTCTTTGGGATATAGCTCTAGAAGTGATATTTCTGGATCAAAGGGTATGCACATTTTTATAGCCCTTTAGGTATAGTTCCAAGTTTGCTCTCTAGAATGGTTGGATCAGTTCACAACTCTACCAACCATGAATTAGTGTTCTAATTTGCCCACATCTTCTCCAGCAATTATAATTTTCTTGTTTTGTCATGTTAGCCAGTCTGATAGGTGTATGTCATACCTAAGAGTTGTTTTGATTTGCATTTCTCTAATCAATAGTGATTTAGAGCATTTTTTCATATGACTATAGATAACTTTAATTTCTTCCTCTGAAAATTACCTGTTCATATCCTTTGACCACTTATCAATTGGTGAATGGTTTGTCCATTTTCTAATACTCTTGTCCAGATCCTCCTCTGAGCTTGCCACAAAGGTTGAGCTCAAATGCTCAATTTCTCCTGAGAATGAGTTTATGAGTGGAGCACCACACAAGCTTTCCAATGGTATTCTTAGTTTTCATCATGTTACCAGACCAATTTCTTTTTGATTATTTCCTTACCATCATTCTTGGCACATAGGTACTTAATAAATGTTTACAGGTGGAGTTCTCCTTGATGACATCCTTTACCCCTTTGTAGCTTTTCATAGTTCCTTATTTATTATACATTGCAACCTGTTCACACCCATCATGGGAATGAGCTCCATGTCTCATTAGTGATACTCATTTTCATTCTTCAGAGACTGTCCTATCCCATGACCCCTAGCCACAGAATAGTGGTAGGAGAATGGTATGAAAGGATTCCCTTTGTTTCTGAGAGAAGTTTAGGATTGTTAATATAGCTTTTCAGTTTCCCAAAGGTAGTTCATCCCTGCCATATGTTGGCATTCTTTCTGTTTTTTCAATCAACCCTGCGATAGTGAAACTGTGGTTCAATGTGGAATGTGACTTATGAGAGCCTGTCTTTTACTGAATAATATCCTCACCAGGGGTGCTCTCAACACTGACATAGATGATTCTGAAAAAACATCTAACTTCTTAAAGATAAGAGGGCTGATGTGAAATGTTTCTTTCCCCCACATTGAAGGAGAGACTGAAGGATGATAGAGGGCAGAATCTGTGCAGGGCTTGGGTGAGACACTGGTGCTCCTTGGAGAGGAGAGCAGCCAGAAGCTGCAGGTGCCTGCCAGTACCAGCAGCCAGGGCACTGCTACCTTTAGCTGAATAGAATCATGACCACTCTGAACCTTGTTTTAAGGGATTTTCTTAAGGAGTGGTGATCTGTTAGGACAGAATTTTGTTAATTTTCCTCTACTGGGACTTAGTGGTAACCCATTCTTTCCCTTCCTTGACTAATTCTACTTGGTGAATGAATGTTGCTTACCCCTAAATAGTGTCATTTTTGCTGTTTGTACTTTTATAGTAAGCAGCTGGGTGACACAGTGGACTGAGTGCTGGCCTTGGATTTAGGAAGGTCTCAATTTGAATCCTGCCTCCTACACTAGCCATTTGACCCTGTGCAAGTCCCTTAACCTTGCCTCAGTTTCCTTATCTGTAAAATGAGCATAATAATAGCACCTGGTCACAGAGTTATTATGAGTCTTAAATGATACAATATATGTAAAACTTCAGCAAATTTTAAATCACTATTACGTAATTTATTATTTTTGTTATTGTTATTTTGCTTCTGGTTAAAGGTAAGTTGATTTGTATCTCATACTGACCAAGTGTTTTCTAGAAATGACTGTACAACACTGTGGGGAAAACCAAAGGTATTACCCCGTATAAAGCCCTAGAGTCAACAGTGAGCCACCTACTCCTCCATACTCCTTAACACTAATAAAGGTTTCATAAGGATTAGAGGGCCTGATGGACACTGAAGAGAAGAGTCTAGCTGATGTGTGGGTCTTTTTTCTCCCCTCAATACATTTTCTGGTTTTAGCAGCAATGGCAGATCCAGTAATGCAGTAAATAGGGCACCAGGTCTGGAGTCTGGAAGCCTTGAATTCATATCTGGCCTCAGACACTTACTAGTTATGTGACCATGAACAAGTCACTTAGCCCTGTTAGTTTCAGTTTCTTCATCTGTAAAAAGAACTGGAGAAGGAAATGGTAAACAATTCTAATATCTTTGCCTAGAAAATCCCAAGTGGGGTCACAAAGAGGCAGACATGACTGAAATAATGAAACAACAGCTTTAGAGTAAGAAGACAGATTCTAAAGCCAGCTCTGTTCCAAGGTGGTATAGTGAATAGAGTGCTGGACTTGGCTTGGGAGTCAGGGAGACCCTGCCTCAGGCACTTACTAGCTGTGTGGCCCTAGGCAAGTCACTTAATGCTATTTGCCTCAGTTTCCTCATCTGTAAAATTAGCTGGAGAAAGAAATGGCAAACCACTCCAGTATCTTTTCCAAGAAAATCCCAAATGGGGTCAGGAAGAATTGGACACAACTGAAAACAACTGAAGAACAACCAAAGTCTTTGTGTACATTTTTCCTGGTCCTATTTGCTTCAGTTGACATGAATTAATATGTCTTCCAAGGCTTCTCTGTATTTGTCATTTTCATTGCAAATTACAGCACAACAATATTCTAATATATTCCCAAAACAGGGGCATCTATGGTGTGTACATTTCTTTGCAACTATAAACAGTATCGTTATGAATAGTTTGGCATACATGGAAGCTTTCTTTGCATCGACCTCTTTGGAGTACATATGCCTAGCAGTGGGGATCTCTGTGTCAAAGTCTATGGAAGTTTAATCACTTTATCTGCATAATGCCAAATTGCTTCCTAGAATGGTTGGACCAACTCATAGCTCCAGCAACAATATATTAGTGACTTTTGCTTTCTCGCAATCTTGAAGGCTGATTCTTGATTTCTGTCCTTAGTGCTAACATATCTACAATGGCTATGAAGACTTATATACTTTATGCAAAAGAAGAGTTTCTTAGTGCTTCAAGGATTATGATCTAATTGGATATTGGTTTTCTTTCCAATGGCACAGAGTCTAATCCTACAATTGCCTTATCAGATAGCTTTTCAGAGTTTGATTAGCCAAAAATCCTCTTGACCCAACTTTGTGATGAACCTCTCTGGAAATAACTTGGCCAACACCCCATATGGCCCATCACTGGGCTAAACTGGGAGTCTCTAGAGTTTGGAAGGACTTACATTCTAATGCTTAGCCTTCAAGAACCCAGGGATGCCTCTATGTAACAATGAAGCTCTGGAGGACTATATACAAGTGCAGGAGCAATATGACATCATGGATAGGGAGTTGATCTCAGAGTTAAGAAAATTTGGGTTCAAATCCAGCCTCTAGAAAGTATTGTTTAGTGCCCTTGGAAAAGTCAATTAACTTTTATTGTTCTAAGTCAACTCTCCAAGACCAAACTACCAAGCAGATGCTGACATAGATTAATAAAGGAATTTATTTATATTAATGAAATCATAAACAAGTTCAGTCCCTAGTCCCATGTACACTCGATGTTGTCCTCTCTAATGTTGAAGACCATAAATAGAACCAAACACACACAAAATATTAATCTCTGATAGAAAAATAGGTAAGTGAAAACTAGAGGAAAGATTCCTGAGTTTGTTAATGTTTTTGGGAGAGCAACATGATGAAACATTAATTTTGATCCTTGCACCATAAGCTCCAACACATCCCATCTGGATCTTGAATTAAAAATATAAGAATTAATCTTGAACAGGTTAGAAAAAAAGAATAATATATTTATCTTAATTATTACAAAGCCAATTCCTTTTAAATTATTAAACAAAGAGAACACATCAGAGCAGATGAAGTTTGATGAGTTTATTGTATAAAATTACAAACTTCTTCACAGCAACAACTAATTATCAAGGTCAGATTTGAAAAATGTGCATGAAATATAAAAGATAAATGCTGAACATATAAAATTTATGAGGAACATATATGAATATATGAATGCAATGCCCAATAATCACTGAAAGACCCTAGAATGGGTGAACAGTTTGCAAAAGTGGACTCAAAGAAAGCACAGCAGAGGACAATGATCACAACTATTCAACAACTGAGGGGTTTGTGATATGCTTGGGTAGATGGGCTCTTACTTCACTGGCACAAACCACAACTTCTCTATAAATTAATAGGTGATCTTCACCATTGCTATGGGTAAAAATTTGCTTGTTCCATCGGACGACCGGGTAGCAAATCAATCTATGAATTGAGGGAGGCTGGTGTTGGATCAACAGCCATCTCATTCCATAAATGAGACTTTGTGAGTTAGTAGCACCTGCCAGGGCTTGTGCTCTACTGGTAGAACTTGGAGAAGCCTAGATCACCGATGGTATGATGAGGCATCAGCAGAGGACTTAGTGAAGGACGACAACAGCACAAAAGGAAAGAATGCAATCCTAGATCAAAAAGATGAAAAGCAGATACTTTATGAATTTTTCATTTAATCTTGAATGTATATTTTGTTCTCTCCCCTCCCCCCCTGGAAAGTAAGGGCAAGGAATTTCCTTTTTTGTATTTATTTTCCAGACTCCTAGCACATAGTGCACATGTAATAACTAACAATAATGATAATAATAGCTAGCACTTATAAAATACTTTAAAGTTTTCAAAGCACTTTACAAATAGTTTCTCATTTGATCCTCACAATAACCTGGGAGGCAGGTTTTGGAGGTGTGGCTGATTTCTTTACAAAAATAGTGATGAAATTAAATCAGTAGTGACATTGACATGTCTGCACCTTCCATGTTTTAAACTGATTCACTGGCACCCCGGTGCCTTCAGCACTGCAACTCCCCCGCCCCCCGACTCTGTCCTCCCCTATTTGTTTTTGTGAGGCAATCGGGTGAAGTGACTTGCCCACAGTCACACAGCTAGCAAGTGTCAAGTGTCTGACACTGGCTTTGAGTTCAGGTCCTCTTGACTATCTATTGATCTATATGGTCTATCTATTATTATCTCCACAATGAAAGAAAATGAGGCAAAAATATCGGAGGCTGGATCTGTACTTAATGTTCTTGACTCCAGGCCTAATACTCTGTCAATTATGCTACATAGGGGCCTTTAAAATGTTTGTTAAATTGAATGAATCAGGAATAAACTAATGCATGTTATGGGCATATTATACAAATGAATTTGTTATTAAGTATAAATGGTTATGAGTGCATGCTTATGCTTGCTATTTAAAATGAAATGCACAATAATGTTTCAAAATGAGATATTTATAACTTATTACTTTTTAAAAAATTCTGGCTTGGCCCCCACGTGAAAGGACAAAAACTTTTCCATAGAGAGATATCAGCCAAGGATAGCATTAAGACTAATGTTCAGGGAACCCCAAAGAAGACAGTGATTGACTTGCCTGGCGTCTTGTCCTCAGTATGTTCCATTCCTTTACTGTGGCGGAGGAGTAGGAGAAGCAGGAGAAGGAAAATATCCTTCTAGCCGACCTGTTGAACCTGTCAACAAAGGCCTCTAGGTTGCTCTTCCCTCAGAGTCCCATGCCAACCACACCATCTACTATGCTAGTAGGAGAAGGTGAAGGAGAGACCATAGTTCTGAAGTTTCTTACTGTTAGATAAAAACATATTTTCTTGCCGCTTCCCATTTTCCCCATTTTCTTCCTTCCCATCCCACCCCATACCCTTCCCCCCATCCTCTGTATTCCCGTTGTTCATACATTCTTCCAAACAAGTAGAGAAATTTTCAGAGGATGCACAGTCTGCTGAAGCACTTGAGAAGTCATTTCATTTGACTTTCTATCTCCAAGCAGGACCCCTCCTGACCTCAGAACGTGAGTTCCTAAATCTGGCCAGGGCTTCTCAGGTTTGGAAACCTGTTTTACTTACATGCTTTTCCTGTCACAGTAGGAAATATTCAATAAACTCTCCCTTAAACACTTTCTTAAAAGTACCCTTTGCCCCCAAATTTCCCATAATAATGATAATAATAATAAGAGCAGCAACAACAACAATAATAAAAGATAGTAGGATGGTGACTTGTCTCAAGACCATTTCTCCCTGAGCCCCACTAGAAAAGATGAGAATACAAAGACAACCACAACACCAGCAATGCGACCATTGGAAGCTCTCTCTTCTTCGTGGACAGACAAATGATAAATCCACCTACTGAAAGTAGAGACCTCAAAACATTCTTGAGAACCCAACCAATAAATGGAAATAGAATGATCATGGCATGACCACAGATCATATGAATGGCCATAATTGCCTGGAAAGAACAGTGAATCATAAAAAATTTAAATAAAATGTTAATAGATGCCATTATGCCATGTAATAGCCTCTAAGCTATATGGAATGAGAAGCTATGAAAACACAGAGACCTAGAAAAGGAGATGGAAATTATGTGGGAACAGGATAAGGTGCCTGTCATTTCTATCATGTTGTTTGTTATTGGAGTCATGTAAGTATTCCCTCAGTGAAGCTTCAGGGGATAAACCGACACCCTGATATCTTCATTCAACTATATAATGTAGCTATTTTAGTCACTTGTATAGAATTCCATGTTGTTAATTATTAAAGTATGATATATTCTTGCTAATTGTTCCCAAGATTATTTTTATGTAATCTTCATTGAAGAAGACAAGAAAAATAACAATAGTTATCCCTAAAGTCAAAAAAAGATATTCTCCACTCTAATGAAGAAGACAGTCTCTCCCTGCCTTAGTAGATAGATTTTTCACTAATTGCTGAGCTCAAGGGAAATCATCACCAGGTCTCTTGGTAATGAGACACTTTACTTTTATCTAGAGTAGAACTCAGAGAACAGAAGCACAGAATGTTATGGGGGCCATCCTTGGAGGCTTTCTGGCTGGGTCGAATGTGGCAGAGCTTATAGCCTTCTTTATTAACCTCTAGGAACTCTAGGTCACTTCCAGAGCCCAGTGTGACATGAGAACAGGACTTCCATGGAAAAATAGTAATAATTCACTTTATGCAGAACCTCATGGTACCATATAAGTATGACAAGGCTTAATTAGCACATGATATCAATCACACCATGGCTACAGTTTTGAGCTCTAGATAAGACCATTTATTAAGATGGCATTGCAAATCTAGAAGATGCAGTCTTGTGAAATTCAAAATTGGGAGCATCTGGGTTGTGACTAATGGTAGAAGAAACATAAGAAAGAAACACTCATCATGGTGGGAATATAGTAGAGATCATATAGCTAGAAACAGGAAATAGATAATGTATTTGAGATATAGAACATATACTTGGCACATGGTCATGATAGGCTACTGATGGGGGACTTTATTAGGATAACTATTGGAAATCTTTCTGTTAAAATTAGAGCAGATGAGAAATTCTTGCCTTACTGCTAACTTTTTCTTTCTTGATATTTCAACATGTTTACTATTTAGTGTATCCAGAGTCCCCCACCTTGCTATAGAAAGGAGGGAAATATTTTTAACTATCTGTTCTCTGGGGCAAAGATTGGTCATATTTTTTTTTTTTTACCTTAATAGAATTCATTTTCCTTGCAAAAACTTTTATATCATAAACATCCTTGTCACTGATTGAACTATCATGATCATAACTGAAGGGTTATGCCATAAGTGCCATAAGACTGTGGTATTCTAATAAAAAATGATTCTGCCATTTTAATCAAAAGAACAGTCACATGTTGAATAATGACGATATACTTCAATACTTTGAAGGAACTGGGATCTCTGACGTCAGTTATTCCTCCACTGATATCTCTTTCCACTCTTCCATGGATAACTTCTTTCAAAGGTCAAAAGAACTTCTTCTATATTACTGATTTTGACCAATAAATGAGAAGAAATTGATTGTTGAAATAAAATTGATGAGGATGTTGGGAGGGAGTGACAACACCTTTCCAGCATTCATAATAGATAAAGAAATGAAAGTGAGATCATTTCTGATTGCATCATAAATTTTGAGAGAGAGAATATCAAAGGTTTGAGAGTAATGAGAGGTAGTATCCCATGGCCCTCATTTCTACTAGAAAAATTCAATCAAAGGAGATGAGATGTGCTCTAAGACAAACACAATTATGATGAAGACAAGGAGAGAAGCTGGTTAAAGGAAAAACATAGCGGCAGATGGTGCTCATCTCTCCTCTTAGCTTTTTCAAAGATATTTATAAAAGATGAAAGAATCTGGTAATTAAAAATGAATACAAAAGGAGGTCAGTGTCACATATAAGGATGATTTTAGTGTCACTGAGCTGAAACTGAAGATGAATTTCCAGCACAATCATAAAGAGTTTTCGACTTTATAAAACTATATTTGACACAAGAGAAAGCTCAAAGAAAGAAGAGGACCACTTGTCAGGGTGAACACAATTACGGTAAGAGAAGGTAGAACTCCAGCTCGGATCCAATAAGTGTGAATGAGAAACCCAGTGAAATGTCACATTCCTCAAATTTGCATTGTGTAATTCTACTGGGCTGGAACAAATGGTCATTTACAAAAAACCATAATTATAACTTCAAATGATGTGAAAATGTTTCTGTTGTATCTATCAAGAAAAAAATAGCATTAGGACATTGAAATAAGGCGCATAAATGGTAAACAAAGAGTGGAAGCCCATATAAAATGGGGATTAGAGAGTTTCTGAATATCCTCTATAAATTTAAGTCACCACACTGGGATCAAGAACATCTCAGGTTACTGAAAAAACAAACCAACCCCAAACAAACCTTGATTATTGCCAAGCCATCTCTGAAAAATAACAGCGAGTGAGAGAAGGCCTGCAGTTCTGGAAATGGATAAATGAGTCAATTTTTTTTTTTAAGGGAAGATAATGGAGTCCTCATACCATAAGCCACTGAGCTGGACTTCAATGATCAGCACAATTCTATTAAACATTACTAAGGTAGACAGTCCTTCCACCTCTGCCTGTTTTGGAGGGGGTCCAGATCCATGCTGTCATGGGGTAGGAAAATCCCAGTTAGGAATTCCCTTCAGCAGTGAAATTTGAACCCTTTACAATTAAGTCTTAGAGAGTTGCCTGGGGCTCTGAGAATGACTTGTTCAGGGTCACACAGCCAATATGTGTCACAGGTGAGGCTTAAATCCAGGTCTTCTTAAGTCAAGACAGGGTCTCTATTCTGTATAACATAAATATAAACTTGGCACACTGTCATGATATGCCACTCATGGAGGCCTTTTTCAGGATAACTACTGGAGATCTTTCTATTAAAATCAGAGCAGATGAGAAATTCTTGCCTTACTGGCAATTGTGATGAAACAAATACTTAATAAGTACTTGTAGTAATGAGTTGACGGGATGAGTGTGTGTTTTGTGAGCATCCAGCAAGGGCAGTTTAGTCACTTAGAGCCACCCTGGCTTGTGATGCCTTGGATGGAGCTGTAGATGGCATGTTCATCAAATCTGGAGATCATTCAGAGCCAGGAGGGATGGCTAATGCCATTGGGTGACTATAAATAAAGCCAATCACCCAATCAGATCTGAAAAGATCTTTAAAGGTTAGAGCAACAAGCATAATATAATAAGATGAAATTCATAGGCGTTTTTTGTTGTATCATTGCAACAGAAGAAAAGCTCCATAAGAGCAGGGACTATTTTTCTTTTGGTTTTGGGTTGGAAGAGTCTAGGAATACACTAATTGACCCTAGACAAATGCTTATTAGATTGCATTGCATCAGACTGGAATATAAACAACTGTTAAGTCCCATAGTTGAGATAAAAATAGAAGTATAAGACATATGAATACATACATACATATGTACACATATAAATACATATAAACACAATGTTTTTGTGAAAAAAAGATGGAAGGATTTTAGTGGACTGAAAACTTAATATGAGTCAACAATGTGACTTGGTCTTGGCATGAGAGAAAAAAAAAATCCAAAGTAGTCTCCAAGTGTATTATTAATTAATAATCAATAATAACCAAAATTAATAATAATTACTGGTGTTTATATAGCACTTTAAGGTTTGACTGACACTTTATATGTGCCGTATTACTGTGAGGTAAGTGCTCTTATTATCCCCCTTTTACAGATGAGTAAACTAAGGCTTGGGGAGGTTGACTTGCCCAAGATGTTATTGAGGAATTTTTTGACCAGATATGGTTTAGATTGCATAGCCTCTGTGTCCCCTTTGACCCTAAGATTCTGCGATTCTCTTCTCAGAAGATTTTCCTACAACCAGTTATTGAGGCTGTTGCAATAGCAAGTATCTCCTGTCTCCTTGGGAGCTCCCCATCCAATGCCTTTCTGTCACCTCTCTCTCATCACATCCATACCTGACTTCCTCTTCTTCCATGCTATGAAGGCCCCAGCACAGCTTAGTGCTAGGATGACAGCCAGTACAATGCCCAGTGCCAGGACCCAAGGCTTCTCCATTGTGGCCTTTTCAGGGACTAAAGGGAGAAAGAGTAGAGTGCAAGTGTGGGTACATTCAATGAAAGAAAGGGGAAGGGAACTATACTCTGGGACCTTGTCTCCTGGGGATGTGATGAGAGGGCCCGAATGAAACACTGACCTGGATACACAGCAGGATTCTTCAGCTCAATGTGTTCCACCACACAAATATAACCCATCCCCAAGTCCTCTGGTGGGAGCTCTAAAGTAACTTGGAGGTAGAAGGTGTTATCCATATTGGGCAGGATGCCAGTGGAAGTCTCCTTTCCCCATACACCCAGCTTCCCATCCTTCTCCCAATGCAGCAGGATGGATTGAGGGTAGAAGCCCCTGGCTGTGCAGGAGAGAATGGTGCTGCCTTCTGGGTTGACATGGCGAGACACGGTCACCTCAGGAGGCACTGAGAGCAGAGATCAAGAAAGAAGGCCTTATGTCACTATCTCAGTGAATGTTTGGTGCTTTTCTTGTCTCCATTTTCATTTATGTTCCTAGTCTCCTTAATGCAGAATCTTTTGTCCTGTTGGACCCAATGGAGCCATCAGGTCCTTGAGAGTGACATATACCTCTTGGTATCACCTTGGACACCTAAAAGAGTGCTGAGTAAATACTAGTCATAGAATCAGCATCTTGATGACCACATCAGCAGCAGCTTTCTAAACCATGCAAGTAGTTTGGTCTGCTATGATGGATTAAGAACAGAATCATCTTCAACAGGCCAGTATTCCATATGATTCATGATTTCACCAGTGGAGGTCCTTCTAATATTTATTACTGCAGACTCATTATGCTTACAACACTCCCCTTCATGTGTTTCTTTCACTGCCCTCCAAAATTGGTGACCAAAGTCCTGGTGATGATGTTCTAAATTTGGTTAGATGGCTCACTAGAGAGCAGATTGAAAATCCATCATTCTTGGGTTTATGCATAAAGTTTTTCCTCCTTGGGAGGACACAGCAGAGCATGTATTCAGCTGTTATAGCCTTTGAGCTCCTAGGGTCACTCTCATGCCTTGATGAAGCAGGCATGAGGAGTTTAACTTATGCAAAATTAAAGAAAGAGGAAAAAAAGAAAAAAAAAGGAAGAAAAGAGAAAGAAAGTAGGAATAGGAAGAAGGGAGGAATCAAAAACAGAAGAGAAAGAAGAAAAGGTAGAAAGAGACAAAAGAAAGAAAAGAGAGGAAATAAGAAAAGCAAGGAAAGGAAGATAAGTAGGAAAAAAGAATGGAAAATGAAAGGAAAAAATAAAGAAAAGAAAATATAAAGGAAGAAGAAAGAAGAAAAAAAAGAAAAAAACCTTAATCTTGCTTACGTTTCTCTGATTTTCCCACTGTAAGTTGGAACTATGGTCAGAAGCCAAGGATCCTCCCTGTTTCTCTAAGGCTCCAGTTACTGCAAAGGATGATGGAGGTGATCTGAACCTTCTGGGAGGAGGTGGGAACAAGCAAATACTCACCATTATCCTTTAACCTTTTGTACCCAACGATTTTCCTCATCAGGCCAATACAATATTCGTTCATGTAGCGTTTTCTTAGATCAGTCCAGAAGGGACTCTCCACAATATGCTGGTATTTCTTGACTGCAGGATTTAAATTCTCCCACTGCCCATCTTCTTCTTCTATCCTGAAATATTCCTCTCCATCCCAAATTAAATGGACATGATTCTTTATCTTTATGTCATTGTCTATTTCACAATCTGCAAGGAGTTGTCCTGTGTGGTTTCCTGTGGAGCAACATTGGGGTGGGCTTCTCTTGGACTGATGAAGAGAGAGAGATCAATAACTAGGATCAGCTATAGCCCATCCCTAGACTAAGGGTTTAAGCAAGGGAACAGAGCCCCCAACCTCTGAGTTCAGGTGAGAGTTCCTGGACTGAATGCAGAAGTGTCTTAGAAGAATTATAAATAGTAAGAAGTGGTGATCCAGGATGTTTAAACAAATGGATGAAGCCTAAGACTCAGGGATAGATTCTTTAATTTTTTTTTTTTTTGGTATGAGAGAAAAGTATTTCATAGGGATTATAAAACACTTGAACTATAGAGGAAATTATTGGCTTGGTACAAACACACAAATACATAAAAAACAACTCCTATGTAATTAAAATAAAAAACTTAAAAGTACCTCAGGGATGGATTCTTTAAAGTTCTTTCTCCAGGTTAGTAAGTAACAATGGAATGGGACCATGAACACCCATTTTAGTGCTATGATCTACTGGCGATGGATCTGTTTAACTTAGAAGAGAAATAGAAAAGGTCTTATGAAAAGAGAGATGGGGGATCTGACTTACTGCCATTATCGTTGGTGTCATTCTCTGCTAGGTATTGGATGACCCGGTGGAAATGTTGCTCATGTTCCACCAATAAATGACGCTTCTGGGTAATGTAATCAAGTCCCAGTGCTTGGAAGATCCAGGGTATCCTGATATTAATTTTCTGTGGTGGATTGTTATAGGATCCCACTTCAACATCATCCATGAAGCTAATTCCATTTATCTCCAAGAGAGAATGGATTGTGCCCACTCCAGTGAACTGACCCACATGCCTGTGGTGTCCTGAATTATAAGAAGGAAAGGAAGAAGAGAACATGGTGTTTCAGGCTTGAGTTTACCAGAAGAACAGAGTTTCCTCTCATCCATTCCTTTACCCTTCCTCTGCCATGCCCCCTGCCACCCACCATCAGTAAAGGTAACTATACAAATGACTCCAAAATCTAAATATCCAAAGCATAGTCTGTCTCTGTCTCTGTCTGTCTGTCTCTCTCAGCATCACCACCTAGCTGGGGGCAATGGATAGAGTGCTGTGCTTGTAGTCAGGAAGACCTGAGCTGAAATCTAGCGTCAGTCACTTATGCTGTATGGCCTGGACAAATCACTTAAGTTCTTAAAGTTTCCTTTTCTTTATCCATAAAATTGGCACAGCAATGACACCTACCTCTCAGGGTTCTTGATCAAACGATCAAATGAAACATTTATAAAGTACTTACCACAGTGTTTGGCACATAGTAGGGGCTTAATAAATACTTATTTGAAAAAAAGGACACCTTTCTTTCAGACATCTCCAATCAGATCACCTCAACATGTCAAACTTGGAACTCATTATCTTTTCCCCTAAACCCATTCCTCTTCCTAACTTTCTATTTTTCTCAAGAACACCACTAATACTCATCACCTAAGTTTATAATCTCAGATTCCTCCTCCAGTTTTCTCTGTCTTTTCTTCTTCCTCATATCTGACCAGTGGCCAAGTCCTGTTGATTTCACTTCCCCAATTTCATTCAAATCCATTTCTTTCTCTCCATTTACACCCTGGTTCTAACTCTCATCCCCTCTCACATGAACTTTTAGAATTTTCTCTTGATTTCTTTCCCTTCATCAGATCTTTCCCCTCTCTAATCAGTCCTCCCCAATCTCCCCATTTTCTGTGCCTAAAGTTCATCACTCCCTTTCTCTAAACAGCTTTAGTGGCCCCTTATTGTCTCTATAATATAATACAAACTTTTCCAGCTAATGGCATTGAACACTATTCATAGCCTGGTCCAGCTTACCTTTGGGGGTTTATTTCCTAGTCCTCTCCTTCATGCGTTCAACATTTCCCCCAAACTCATCCACTTACCATTCTTCACACCCAACGTAGACTGTCGGCTCAGCTTGGAATGTGACATCTCATCACCTCCGGCTCCAAGAATCCCCAGCTTTCTCTAAACTATAGCTCTAGGTTCACCTTCTACAAGGTTTCTTCTAATTTCTGCAGCTGATAGTGCCCCAAATTAATTAAGAAATTAATTTGTATTTGCTTAAGCATGTAATGATTATTTCTCTCCAATCATATGCAAGACCCTTGGGAGAAGTGAGTGCTTACTATAATAACTAGCACACAATAAGGAATTTATGTGAAATGATAGAAAAAGCATTGACTTTGGAATCAGAAGAACTAGGTTTGAATTCCATTTCCAATACTAACTGTGTGAGTTTGGAAAAGTCACATAACCTCTCCGGGCCTCAGTTTCCATATTTGTAAAGGGATAGGGTTTGACTATATGACCTTTCAGGTCCCTTCTTGTTCTCCTCTACATCTTGTCCTCTTTACTCACCCTTCACTCACTGACCCTAGTTTGAACCCTCTTAGCTCTCACCTGTGATAGCCTCTTCACTGGTCTCCCTACCTTAAGCCTTTCCCCTCTTCCATCCATTGTCCTCTCAACTGCCAACATGGTTCCTCTAAAGCATAGCTCTCACTATCTCACTCATCTAGTAAATAAACTCCAATGTCTTTCTCTTGCCTTCAGGATAAAATTCTTTGTTTGGCAGTTAGAACCTTTCAGAGCATGAATACTTCCAGCCATTCTAGCTGAGTCTTGCACTTTACATCCCTGCTCCCCACTCATCCAACTACCCTATAGCAGGTGGCTTGCTGTTCCCCACACGTGACACTTTATACTCCTTCTTCCTGCTTTTGCCTTGCCTCTTCCCTATGCCTGGAATGTTCTCCATCCTTCCCTCCACCTCATGGCTTCCCTGGATTTCTTCAAGTCCCAGATAAAATGCCATCTTCCAGAAGCCTTTGCTGATGCCCGCAAGTGCCAGAGCTTTCCTCTCCAAAGTTACCCTTCATTTTCACTTGTGTGTGTCATGTATGCATCTTTTAATTCGTATGTTGTCTTCCCCATTAGAATGTGAGCTCCTTGAAGGCAGGGATTAGTTTTTTTGTATCCCTAGCAATCAGAATGGTAGCTGGAGTATACAAATTGTTCAATAAATACTTGTTGCCTGACTGCCAGACTTATGTGAAGCCCCTTGTGTACAGTGACTGAGTTTCCCCATCAGACCCAAACCTCCATGGTCCCTTTCTACCTGACCTCTTTCCCCCTAGACTTACCTGCCTGGGTCTCTCTCAAAGCAAGTACTCGCAGGATGAGAAACCAGGCTGAAGAGAACCATCTCCTTCTCCTGTGACACTCCATGATCTTCAGAAGGTGGCTACCTGCCTTCCTTGCCAACCACACCCTAAGGGGGATGCTTTAGTCCTATGTCCTGTGTCCCAGGCAGTGCCTAAATGGTAACTGAGGCCTCCTATGTATAAACCATGTCTTCCTCCCTCTATCCCCACCCCAGCGTGGGTTGGTTCCAGCTGGGGCCCTGCCCTCCTTGCATCATTACCTAAGAGATCTGTTGCTAGACAGAAATGCTCCCTGCCTGGCAGCTATGAGAGAGGAAATGAGTTTGTGGTGAGGGCAGAGCCCCTCAGAGCATAGTTACCATCAGGTATTGTCTGGGAGACCCAGAGATGGGCTGGTTCAATGTGAACTATCAAGTTGTCTTTCAAAATGTTTGTTGAACTTAGAAATTTTTAGGTCTGAAAGGATCACTATGGAGACTATTCTAGAGGGGAGAAATAGGGAAGGGATCCCATTCCCCTTTTCCTGACACTGGCCTCAGGGCACCCTGGTCTAATGGGAAGATAGGCTCCCTGTCCTCAAGAAGGTTCCAAATTTATGAGGCAGATTTTAAGGGAGCTACTAGTCTGAGAGTATGCTAGTGACTCCAATAACAGTGACTATTACCTGTTAAGGCTGGCACAGGATTTCATATATATGATTGTCCCATTTGTCCCTCACAACAATGTGTGAGGTAGACACTGTTATTATTCTCTTTTTTCAGATAAAGAAACTGAGGCTGAGAAATTTTAAATCCCTTTCCCAGGGTGACACTAGTGAAAGTCTAAGGAAGAATTGGCAGAGAGGTCACCCTGCCTTTGTTGATGTTCTTGCCACTGTTCCACACTGCCTTTCAGTGCTGATTAGTTATGTTTCCTCTCCCGCACAGCGCTGGGTTCTGTCCCAGGATCAGGCACTGAATCTTAGCTGGTTCCTCCCAGTGTTTGTAGACTGACCATCTGGGTGTGTGGCTCCCTCCATTGTGACCGTGGGCAATGACACCCTGGCTCATCCCTGACTCTGAGTCTGTGCATCCACAATATACAGCACCTCACTTGTCGTATAATATGTGTTTATTAAATTCTTGCTGACTGAGTGAACATATACTGTAAAATCTGTGGGGTCATTGCGATGGCTTATGGGCATGCACTCAAAAAGGCACCTATGATTCTGAGGTCCAAGACAGAACTAATTATTTTTCTCCCCAAACCCTGCTCTCTTCCCACCTTCATTATTACTGCTGAAGACACTTTCATCCTCCAGGTCCCCCAAGCTGGCAGCCTCCCTCCTGGCATTCACCCCACATCTCCAATCTGTTGTCAGTACTGGCCATTTCTACCTCCTCTACATCTCACATGAATCCTTTTCTCGCCTCCATACACCCAACCCTTAAATGGTCCTTTATCACCTCTTACCTGGATTACTGCAGTAGCCTTCTCATTGACCTTCCTGCCTTAAGTCTGTGTATTGCATTACATTCTTCACACAAATTTTACTCACTAACTTCTGAGTAGCTAGGAGTGAGGGGTGATGGCCTCTTGGCAGTGGATTACATTGGGGATTTTTCTTTAAGTTTGAATTGGACTAGGTGGTAATCGAGGCTCCTTCTAAATTAGAAAGTCTATGATGCTATAAAAGGAGGAGTGATTATGTCCTATTATGGCAGAACAGTGCCCCTGTGGAGGGTCTGGTGTCCCAGGATATTACTAGATGGTTCCGTGTTGCCTGAGTTCTTCATCAGAGGACACTGATTCTCCTAGAAGAGAGATAATGACTCTGGCAAGAGTGAAGGTTTTAACAGAACCTTTGGAGCTCTTCCCTATAGATTATCTGGGGCATGCCTTTGTCAGACAGAGGGCACAGGACTTTTCCATTCTAAGATCAGACTTTGTGTGCTGAAGAAGGTGCCCTGGGTTAATTCTTTAAACTTTTATAGGCAGTATCACAGTTTACTAAGGAGTTATTTTACCTATTAAAAAAAATTTGTGAATAATTTCTTTCCTTATAGCTCCTCAAGGGCAAAGGCAGACTTGTATCCCTCTTTTACCCCTCACAATAGTTAGTTCTGGCCTGTGTGCACAATGGGTGCTTGAGAAATATTGGATTAATATATGGTCACAATCCTCAGGGAGAATCAGTGACACGCATCAAGTTTTAGTGCCCATCAAGTTTGTTTCTCTACTTCTCTGGATTGAAATGTTCTCACCTTAATTCACAAGCCCATTATGACTTTAAGGAGATTGATGGATGCTTCATTCAAAATGGAGGAAAAGGGAGAGATGGTTGCTAAGGGGGGAGGAAGTAAATCAGGCCAAGGTTTCCTTCTATCCCTATAGCCTCTCCCTGCTAGGACACATAGAAAAGTCCTTATGATTACCAAAGAAAGGACTTTGTTCCTTCAATTTTTGTTCTCAAGGACCTTGATCTCAGAAACCATTCTCCTGACATTTGAGGTCATTCCACTGCCAACTTCTTCACCTCTGTAGTCCCTGGAATCCTGGTCACCTCTCCCAGTGGAGAGAGGTGGTCCCAGAGCTAGTCACAATGTCTGAGAGTCAACCAGTGGCCACTGTTATCATCATCAGGGAACAAAGTCCTATGTCAAGGAGGTGGCTGGGAGAGAACTTGACCAGACTTCCCTGGGCCACCTAGTGAAGAGAGTAGCCACAGTGGTTAGAATGCTGGATTTAAAGTCAGAGAGATCCCAGTTCTAATACTGCACCAGACACTTACCATCTAGTCACCCTAGGCAAATCACTTAACCTCTTTGGGCCTCAGTTAACTTATCTATAAAATGAAGGGGTCAGACCCAGAAGGCTCCAAGGCTCCTTGAAGCTATGGCCTCCAAGCATCAGGAGTGAAATTGGGCTGGGAAGGCAAGGTGGCTCAAAATGGAACAAAACATATTTCCAGTCAGTGCCTAGTATAGCACTGGGTATAGTGACGGTCTCAGTAAAGGTAAACCATGAAGCTGCATGCATAGGCAGCTCCCCAAGACCTCTTCTGGAGAGTTTACTGACAGGGCCAATAGAAGCTGATTATGCCAACATGGTTTGAAACCAAAATGGATTCATAGCAAAAGAACTGATGTGTGAAATCTGGCTCAGTTACTACCTAAACAAGTAACTTTCCCTCCCTGGGACTCAGTTTCTCTTTTCTGTAAAATGAGGGCCTAGAGTAGATAATATCTAAGGTGTAATAGGTATAATACTGGAAGCCCTGAGTTTAGGTCATATCTCAGACACTTACTAGTTGTGAGACCTCAGGCAAAAAATGTAACCTCTCTTAGCTTCTGGTTCTGATGGGGTCTGGGATGCTTTTGTCTGTCACCTCAGTTTGTAAAAATCTCACTTGTGTTCGGGTACTGATGTATGTAACATCAGTTTGTACTAAGACTGTGTAACTAAGTTGTAAAAGTCACACTTTTCCCCAGCCATAAAGGCATTAACTCTGCCTCTCCCCTGCCCCCAGCCTAAAAGTCTTTTCCCCGAGCTAGCAGTCTGCCTAGATACAGTTAAGCATGAATACATCACCCAAATATTTTTTAGAGAAATACATAGCTCCTTTGTTCTAAGTGGCCAGCTGCACCCAAAAACCTTGAACAACATTATCAGAAGAGAAAACTCCCTCCCAATATGGTACCTCCTGAATCCCTAATCAGTCTAGCTTTCAGACTTGGTGCCTCCTGAAACAATCAAGCCTATCCTCCCAACAGCCATAGTGGACCTATCTCATCCTTGACCAAGAGTAACCTAGTGACATGTTGAGGCAAAACCCACACCTCCTCGTAGCACCCCCTAGGGGGATGTCCCAGTGAATTATGGGCAATACACCTGTGCAGTTGATATAAAAAGTGCATATACCTTTAAGCACTGATCACTCCTAAACTCCTTTCAAACTCCTCCCCAACTCCACCCTTACCCACCTAGTTAGCATAATCAAACTTTGACTGACAGTTTTATGGCTTTAAAGACTGCATTTCTATCCCCTGCACTTTGCAGGCTATCCTTAACCTTTTCCTGCCCTCTGCAAAGCATAACATAGAACTTTTGTAACTCTGCCAAAAGATAGCTTGAGTCCAGTAATTCATTTCAGACAAAGAACCCTGAAAGGATCTCCTAGAAATCCACCCCCCTCTCTACACCTCTTCAGTTCCTCATCGGAAAACAGGTATAATAGCAACTTCTTCTATGAGGAACAAATGAAATAGTGTGTTTAAACCACCTTGCAAACTGTTGTCATTATTCTTGGCACAGGCTCCTTCCAGTTATAAACCCTATTATTTTATGATCTTAAATAAACACATTCACAGAGTGGTGGCAGATCCTCCATTTAAGAAGACATCTCTCTCTCTCTCTCTCTCTCTCTCTCTCTCTCTCTCTCCACACACACACGTAGGCACAACACAAACACACATGTACATATGTATACACACAAAATGCACATGTAAATGTGCATATAAATGGTAGGCAATTAATACATGTCTATTGAATCAAATATATATGTATGTATATATATAGCTATATGTATGTGTATGTTTGTATATATATGAAAACTATATTACACTTGAACTCATCTTCAGTTGCCTCATTTCAACTTCAAGTTATGTGCATGTTTTTTTAAAACCCAAATTGAGTATTTTCCAGGGTCTCCTTAAACCATCCATAACCTCTTTTCTTCCTCACTGGAATTATTATATTTGGGTCATCAGGATTTCATTCCTGAAAACAATCCATTCCTCTTAAGCCAACTTCCTGCATGGAATTATCAGCCAAAGGATCCTACTTATTTTCCCTCTGAACTCTTTGAAATTTACTCTTCCAAGGTCTAAGACACATGTCATGCCATGCCAGAAGTTTCCCTCCTTAGTTATCCTAGTAATGGTCAACATTTAGATAGTGTTTAAGGTCTGAAAAGCATTTGGCATCCATTCTCTCCTTCCATTCTCGCAACTCTTGGAGGTGGGTACTACAAGTATAGTTAAACCATTGTTGACGTTCAGCTGTTTTCAGTCAGAATAGTTTCCAACTCTTTGTGACCTCATCTGGAGTTTCTTTGGCAAAGATACTTGAGTGGTCTGCCATTTCCTTCTCTAGCTCATTTTATAGAAGTCATTTTACAGACAAGGAAACTGAGGCAAACAGAATTAAGTGATTACCCAGGGTCATACAGTAGTGTCACAAGCTAGATTTTAACTCAGAAAAGTGAGTTTTCCTGAGTCCAGGTCCAGCACTCTATCCACTGCACTACCTAGCTGCCTCAATTATACCATATATACTTAAATATATAATAGATCATATATACAATAGAATTCTACCATACATATATACACATATATCATATATAGACATATAAACATATGTGTATAAACACACACATATATTATTAAGCACCAGGCTCTGAGGATGCCAAAAAAAGGTAAAAGACAGTCCTTCCCTCAAAGAAACTCAAAATCGAATGGGGAGACAACAAGTGAACAAATATGTACAAACAAGCTGCACACAGTAGAAATAGAACATGAGAGAGAGAGACAGAGAGAGAGAGAGAGAGAGAGAGAGAGAGAGAGAGAGAGAGAGAAAGAGAGAGAGAGAGAGGGAGGGAGAGGGAGATGGAGAGAGAGAATATGAGAGAGAGAGAGAAAGAGAAGAGAGTGAGAGAATATGAGAGAGAGACAGACAATATGAGAGACAGGGAGAATATGAGAGAGAGAGAGAAAGAAAATAGAGAGAGCGAGAGCGAGAGCGAGCGAGCGAGAGAGAGAGAGAGAGAGAGAGAGAGAGAGAGAGAGAGAGA
>CM053585.1:19685497-19703155 GCA_028646515.1 Pseudochirops corinnae
ACTCTAAAAGCTGTTCACAGTAGCATTCCTCTGGGAATCTGCTGGTGCATGGCATTACATCCACCTACTGGCTTCCTTGGCTTCTTCAAGTCCAAACTATAATCTAATCTTCTACATGAAACTTTTCCCAGCTCCTGTTAATTCTAGTGCCTTCTCTCTCTCTCTCTCTCTCTCTCTCTCTCTCTCTCTCTCTCTCTCTCTGTCTGCCTCTCTGTCTCTCAGCTGGCTTCAATCTCCAGGATTCTTCCTTCAAGGGGAGCAACATTCCAATTCTGTCTGTCTGTCTCTGGAATTCTTGCTTATGTACACACCTCAGCCAATCCCTTTCTTCCACATCAGCAGGGGCTCAGCCAATCCCCTTCTTCCACATCAACAGGGGAGTTCATGCCTTCTTAACAGTGGGACAGAGTTTGCACCTTCCACACCTTCCTGCTAAACTGATTACTATTACAGTGGAGATGAGAAGGGAGAGTATTACAGACGTGGAAGATGGTCAGAGAAAATACCCAGAGTCCAGAGTGTCTTGTTCCTAGAAAATCCAAGAGGCCAGTGTCACTGGATCAAAGAGTAGGTGGTAGGGAATAAGGTGTAAGAAGACTGCAAACATAGGAAAGGGCAAGGGGTTATGGAGGGCTTTGAATGCCAAGCAGAGTTTTTGGCATTTGATCCTTGAGGCAATAGGGAGCCACTGGAGTTTATTGATGAGAAGGTGACGTGATTAGACCTGCATTTAGGAAAATCACATTGGTGGCTGAATAGAGGATGGAAAGGAGTGGGCAGAGATTTGAAATAGACAGATCTACCCTTTGCTATTACAGTAATCCAAGTATGAGGTGATGGAGGCCAGCACTAGGGTGGTAGCAGTGTCAGAGGAAAGAAGAGGGTATATTTGACAGCTGTTGCAAAGGCAAATTCAACAAGTCTTGGCAACGGATTGGATCTGAGGAGTGAGAGATAGTGAGGAATCCAGGATGACACCTAGGTTGGAAACCTGAGGGACAGAGAGGATGTTGTTGACATCTACAGTAATAGAGCAAGAGCAGGGAGGGCTTAGGGGGAAAGACAATGAATTAGGGTATCCACAAGATATGGAGGATGATCCAGCAAAAGAGATCGAGAAGGTGAGAAGTATAATAGAAGCTTAGAGAAAAGTGGGAGATCGATAGTGTTAGATACTGCAGGTATCAAGAAAGATGATTGAGAAGAAGCCAAATTTTCGTTACCAAGAAAACCACTAGAGTATCCACTGGCAATTGGATTTGTTCTTCATCCTTTCATTTCTCTCCAGTTATCTTAGTACTAATTAAAGGAAAGGGGTTGACATTACCCCAGACCTCCAATGGCAGCCTTACACTCATTCTTGTGGGTGCTGCTAAATACCTTTGGTCAGTTGCTTGGTAACTCTGGAGTCTGCCAGGGTCCCATATATTTTTGGAATATCAACTCTACTTCTCTCACTAATCTTAGACTACAGGTATGGAAATGGTAGAAGTGACTTATAGGCACATTTCATTCCAAAATAAAGCTTTTCTAACTACAGGTATATAAAACTGGAATGAATTGCCTTATGGTACTGCAGAATTGAGAATTGAAAGGGACCTCAGAGACCATCTAATTAAATTCATGACTGATAAGAATTCAGACTTTAACGTGTGGCCATAAGCCTCTGCTACAGTCTTGGAATCAAGGAGAACCCTCCTCTGGCAGCAGCCAAATCTTCTTTTGAACATAGCTCATTGTTAGGAAGGTGTTTTCTGACATCAAGACTAAATGTATATCTTTGAAACTCCTCCCCATTGTTCCTTGCTTGGTTCTCTGGGAACAAAGCAGAAAGAGTGTAATTCCTTTTCCACTGGACAGCTTTTCAAATATTTGAAGATAGTTATCACGTAACACCACTTCCTGCTCTACCCCCAAGTCCCCTATTCTCTGTTATTAATATTCCCAGGTCTTTTAAGAATGCAGTGAGCTCGGAGGCTTAAAGAGAACATGGTAGGAGATGTTGAGGGGAATGGCAATTCTTGCTCTCATATGGAATTGACCTGCCAGAATCAGATGAAAATGTTATTGGGAAGTGGTTAACAAATAAAAATATATTATGATCTAGATAATGTGAATTTGTGGTTTTCTCAGTCATTATGCTGCCGCAAGAATACATTTCTGTTTGGGTTTGACACCAACAGATTAGATGACGATCAGGAACTCATATAACTGCTGGGTCTCTAAAGTCATTTCCAAGGGGCAGTGAGATATCCCAATGGATAGAGTGCCAAACCCGGCATTAGGAAGATATGATTTCAAATTTAGTCTCAGAAACTTACTAGATATGTGACCCTGGGCAACTCACTTAACCCTGTTTGCCTCAGTTTCTCATCTGCAAAATGATTTAAAGAAAGAAATGGCAAATTACTCCAATATCTTTGCCAAGAAAATCTCAAGCGGGGTCATGAGGAGTTGGATGCAACTGAAAACAACAAAACAAGGTCATTCCCTTCCATTGAAAGGTACCAGTAGGAGCAGATAGGGTGACAGTCAGTGGTCATGGAGTTGAAGGAACATGCTTTTAATTTTCACCAAGGTAAGAGGAAGCACTTTGGCAGAGAAAAATCCAGATCCTCAATTCTTAGTTTCAATTAGCTTTAGAATCCTAATAAAAGCATGACTGAGAAATAGTCTCCTGTCATACATGACTGGAGGTTGGAGTTCTCATTCCATTCATTCCCTGGAGAAGAGAGGTGAAAGAAAGAAATGAGAGGGAGAAGTTCCACGAGACTGAAAAGAGAGACTTTGAGATTTATTGCCCAGTCAACGTCAAGGCCAATGAAAAGGAATCAGGTAAGGGTCCCCATCAACTGTACAAAATCGTCCATTCATCTTCTAGACATTAATGAAGTTAAGGAAAAAAATAAAGCTTTTCTGCTATCAGTTTATGTCATAGGGTCTGTCTTTTCTTTGTTTATTTCCATGTAAAGTGTCTTGAAAAGTTCCTAACCAGCCTCTATTTATTTAAAGAGGAAAGAGAATATATAGAATGTGTCTCTCAGCAAAGGAAGAATTACCCTGGCCCCTGGTGGCCAGCTATGGTCATGAGAGCAGGAAGCCTCTTCCTCTGAGTTCCAGGGGGAATTGGTAGTACCAGGGATTAATTTTTGTTTCTTGAACTGGAACTGTGATTTCATCAATGTAAAGGAACTTTCAGCATGGAAGTTTCATCCATTGATGTAGATGAGCAACTAAGCTATACTGTTTAATGCTGAGCCATTACCTGGAAGACTGAGAAGCTAAATGCTTTGTCCCTGATCACGTAGCTACTATGGATCTAAGGGAGATGTTGAACTCAGGTCATCCTGACTCCAATGCTGACTAGCTTTCTTCTTGGCCACACTGCTCAAGGGAATGGGGAAGTGAAAGCTCAGGAAGGGGAGTCAGGAACAGTGTAGACACAGAGCCATTCCTGCCAGTGATTTGCCTATGGGGGCATTAGGATATCTGGTTCCCAGGCTTCATCTGTCTGTGGTCATCGTGATTGCCCTTTGTCTTTTCTGGACTTGATGCTGAACTGAGCCCTGAACTCACCAAGAAGAAGCCCAGGGCAATTGCTTACTGCCTTATGATCTAGGAAAGGAGAATAAAGTCAAGATGGTGAAGTGAGAGATAAGAATTTAGCCTCAGCTCCTCAAGAACCTCCTTTACAATGATCTAGGAAGGAGTCCAAACTGAATTCCAGTAATAAAAACCAAAAAGAGATTACAGTGAGTTATCTTTTCTGGTGCAAGACAACTTAAGAAGAGACATAGAGAGGTCTATGGACCTTAGGGTAGGGGCTGGCCAGGAGCCCAGCAGCAGCAGGCTGTAGTAGTTGCAACAGTGACATCAAATTTTACCTTCCTTTGGGGCAGAACACCCTCAGGTAAGGGTATGGTATCCTATTTAAGGAGACAAGAGGAGAGGGGAAGAGAGGATAGAATGGGAGAGGAGAGGAAGAAGAGAGGAGAGGAGAACAAAGGGCATTGCCTCACTCAAAGTGACAGCTTAAAAAGACTTTAGCTTAAAAAGGCCAAGGTCTCCCACTACATCCTGAGCCATCTCCAGTCATCCTGATCAATATCTGGGCACTGGACCCAGATGACTCTGGAGGACATACTGAGGTTGGTCACTTTGTACAGCCCTCCCTCACTTAAATCAATGTCAACTGCGAGTCATGTCATCATCTCCCTGATGTCATGGCCTCTTTGAGAATGAAGGACAAACGGCAATCAGGGAGCACCCTAGTGCTCAGGGAGAATGAGGGAACTGGATACCTAAGCAGAAGGAGGTCCCAGGGGACTCCTATATCAAAATCAGGAGGAGAAATCAGTGCTATTTGGTGCTTCTGTCAGTCATTACTCCATTCCAGGTCACAGTTACAGGCGGAGAGGAACAATCATGATTGCAGGGCAGCAAGGACTTTATTTGTGTACTGAGTAAGCAACAAGTTCCATGACCAAGTATGTATGACTCTAAGCCCAAGAGCACAGTAGGGACTCAGTTCTAACCTTTAGCTCCAGACATAAACCCACAGTGGAACAAACTAGAACAGGAGACCAAAACCAAGGGAAAATCAGTTGTTCAGTGGCTCTGAACCTGCAGAAACTCCCAGTAGACTGTGACTGAGTTCAGCAGATGACTATGAAAACTCAACCACTGTCAAGCCAAGAAACCCAAACTGAGTCAGGAATTTGTGAAGCATAGATCAAGGAGGGCAATAAATAGACCTCCTCCCAGATTACACCACTTTGGAAGCACCAAAAACTTACAGGTTCCCCAGAACAAGTCGAGATATCAGCAGAAGTACAGCAGAAGACAGAAGCTCAGGTCAGTCATCTCCCTCCAGAAATGAACAGAGCCCGACTCTGACACAACATTCAAAGTTGAGAATAGTCTGACAAAATGAGCAAACACACATATGTGCGCACACACACACTACCTGACCATAACAAGCTATTATTATGACAGGGAAGCTCAGGACACAAACTCAGAAGGAGACAATTACTTGAAAATGTCTACAAACAAAGCCTCAAAGAAAAAAAATACGGATTGGATACAACCCAACAAAAATTCCTAGTATAACTAAAGAGCTTTTTTTAAGGAACAAGAAAATTATTTTTAAAAATCAAAAGAGTTGTAGAGGACAGATTGATAAAAGAAATAAGAACTATACAAGAAAATATGAAAAGAAAATTAATTGCTTCGTAAAAGAGGTACAAAAATACTGAAAAATGACTTTTTGAGTATCAGAATTGACCAAATGGTAAAAGAATATGATACGATACTGAAGAAAGTGACTCTTTAAGGATCAGACTTGGACAAATAGTAAAAGAGGCACAAAGTCTCATTGAAGAAAATAACTCCTCAAAAATTAGAATTGGGCAAGTGGAAACTAATGACTCCATGAGACATTAAGAAAACAAAAAACAAAGTCAAGACACTGAAAAAGTAGAAGAAAATATCAAATGTATCAGAGAAAAAAACAATTGGCCTGCAAAGTAGATCTAGGAAAGATAGTTTAACCATTATTGAACTACCCAAAAGTCATAAACAGATAGAACCTAGACATATTTAAAGAAATTACAAAGGAAAGATAACTCGGATATCTTAGAGCCAGAAGGCAAAGCAGCAACTTAAAGAAATCCCAAAATGAAAACTCCCCGGAATATAATAGCCCAAATATAGAACTCCCAGGTTAAGAAGAAAATAATGAAAGCAATTAGAAAGAAATAATTCAAATACCGTGGAGCCATAGTCAGAATTATACAAGATTTAGCAGCTGCTACCATAATGAAATAGAGGGCTTGAGATATGATATTAAAGAAGTCATTTTACCTCTTGGGCCTCAGTTTCCTTATCTTCAAAGTAAGGAAGCTGAACTAGATAACCTTGAGTCCTTTCAAGCTCCAAATATTAAGGCCAGGATCCTAGGATCCTAGGTAAGGTCTCTGGTCTACCTGCAGCAAACATGCAAACTCCAGAGTTGGCTTCTTTCTCATGGGAAACTCAAATTTCTCTCACTGGTGGGGCTGCACGTGCCAGCTGCCTCTACATCCCCAAAATCAATGGGCATATCTGGTCATTGTCTGTAAAAAATAATGCCTATGCTTTGGCTAGCAGGGACCAGCCCTTAAGAATTAGGAGAATTTAGACCTGCCCCAATTAGCATCATCCTATTTCCTTTTATGCAGCCACCAATTTATCACTGGCTTATTCAATGCATAGAGGGAACATTTCCTTCATACTCACTTTCATCATCATCATCATCATCATCATCATCATCATCATCGTCATCAAAATCATTGCAATTTTCTCAACTTTTTCAGTGAGATTCAGATAGAAATTGTTGTAGGACAAGTCCCTAGTTGGCTCATATTCCTATGTATTTAACATGTTGGGGACTATTCCACACATGGATAAAATTGTTTTGTACATGAATAAAATTATTACCATATAAAGTCATCCAATGCAGGCTCACTGAAAGCAGCTCCGGTATGGTGCCAGTAACAGATGGGACCACACATGTCCTGTATGTTGGTGGTTGTATCAGCGCAGCAGAAGTGGCAATATGGTATAGTGCAGAGTCATACTTGGATTCAGGAGGATCTGGGTTCAAGTTCATTCTCGGACACATACTGACTGTACAACACTATTTAAGTTATTCAACTTTTCGGTGGCCAAGGTAACAAATTCCTGAGACTAAGTTTCAGAACAGGTGCTGATCTGAATTGATAATGGAAGATTCCTCCTTGAGAGCTCTAGAGCAATGATATCATATATCTAGAACAATAGTAACAACAATCACTGACATGTCTATGGTACTTATTTAAAGTTTGAAAAATGCTTTACTTGAATTGTCTCCTTTGAGCCTCTCCCACAACTCTGAACACTGGAGATGCCTTTCGTTCAAAAAGGGATCAAATAAAATTATTTTTCATAGAACTCCAAGTGGGGATCCAGTGAAGTGTGGTCCCTACCTGTGAGACATCACTCTTGTTTTCTATTTCTCCTCCTCCCTCTTTTAAAACCCTCTCAGAGTTGATTAACTTTTCCTTCTTCATGCCCCCTTCCACATTTGGCAGCCTGAGAGTTTCCTTCTCACTCTACTGTCTAGATAATGGCTTAGGACTGACTCTTTGGGTCCTTGAGATTCCAGTACCTTAAACAAAAACTGTTAACTCCCATCCCTCTCTTCTTTACATTGCCCTTGTAGCCTAGGTCACCACCTAGCCCTACATCTTTTTGATTCTTACTCATAAATAGACGTAAAGTAGAGCCATATTCAGTCTCTGAGATCAAATCATACTTTTTCCTGGAAGATTTCCCCAAACCACTACTTGGTTAGGCAGAAGGGAAGTATCTGATCAGAATCATCTTCTGCCCTTATGGTTTTAGTCATAATACCCTTGTTAGTTTACCTACTTGAGTGTCTTCTGTTAATATTAGGACTCTTCCACTAGGACAAGGACTGAGGGAGACCCCCATCAGACCCAGACCACAATAAGTTCCATCCTTCCTCCCACTTGCTCCCCTAGACTCACCAGCCTGTATCCCTGTTAGAGAAAGTATCCCCAGAATGAGCAGCAAGGATAAGAAAGACCCTCTCCTCCTCCTCTTCCTTCTCTTCTGACTGGCCATTCCTTTCCACAGGTGATTACCTAGCACCTACAACCATACTCTCTTTGGAGAAGTCTCCACTCTCCAAACTCTGTACCCCAGTAGTATGCAAAAGAGAAATAAGACCTCTATATGAACAGTGGCTCCCCACCCCTCATCTTCAGCCTCTCTTGGATTGGCCCTGCCCAAGACTAGCCTTCCTATCATTGCTGGCTGGGATATCTCTTGCTGGGCAGAACCTGAGAATATCTGGCAACCTTGAAAGTAGAAACGAAATGGAGTCTGTGGTGAGAACAGGAAACCCTAGAACAGAATCACCATCAGGTGTTGCTGGGAAGTATGAGGAGGAGGTGTGGTGCTACAGAACCATGGACATATGGCATTTGTAACTATTGTTTGAACTAAGAAAGTGCTAAGTCTCATGGTGGACACAAAGACCCATCCTAGAGGACTTTCAGTGTGGAAGCATGGGCTCATTTAGGTGTGTATGTGTGTGTATGTGTATGTGTATGTGTGTGTGTGTGTGTGTGTGTGTGTGAGAGAGAGAGAGAGAGAGAGAGAGAGAGAGAAAGAGAGAGAGAGACAGAGAGAGAGAGACAGAAAGAGAGAGAGAGAGAGAGAGAGAGAGAGAGAGAGAGAGAGAGAGAGAGAGTGTTTCTTCCTTTACAACCTACAAAGCTTACTTGTTCACGTTTCTCCTGAAGGCAGAGCTTAGCAGGGAAAGGGACCTCTGTGGTGAACCAATTCAATGGGGCCTTGACCAAGAATCCCTTCTACACCATTCTCAATGAATGTTTACCCAACCTCAAATTGAAGATATCTAACAAAGTGTTCATTGTATTCTGGGACATCTCATTCTATTGAAGGATTACTATAGTTATCAATAAACTTTCCCCCTTTACACTGAAGTGAAATCTCTGAAATTCTCAACCATTGATCCTAGCTCTCTTGTTCTAGGACTAAACCCAAGGCTAATTCCTCTGATCAACCACCTCATGTACTCTCTTGTTGTCTAAGATTCATAGTGGTTCATAGATTTAGAGAAAGAAGGGAGCAATTAGTTATTCAGTGCAACTCTTCCATTTACATTTTCCAAGATCACACTGATAGTCTATGGTAAAGTCAGGATTTGAACTCAAGCCATTTCATCACAAATCCAGGACTGTTTTCACTGAACCATACTGCTCTTTTCAGCAAAACTCCCTCTTCATTTTTCCATTTGAATCTTTTTCCAGGTGGAGTACTCAGAATTAAAATCTTATTTAGTGAAATCAATTAGTCAGCACCAGCTGGTCCCTCTACCCATCCCCAGAGGTCTATTAAGCATAGGTTAAATGACCATGTGCCAAGGGCATTGTAGGAGGATGTCTTGTTTAGGTAGACTAGGTCGTCTCAGAGGTTCTTTCTAATTCAGCACGTCCATGATTCAGTAGTTTTCTCTTCCTCTGAATGCCTTACCATCTTGGTCTCTGTGGTTACTTTAGTCTTTTCCCCCTTCTCCATCAAAGACAGCCCCAATATTTGGACATTCCCCATAACTGAATAGTATACTGTCTAGTGATCTCAGTAAGGGACATGAGCGAAATCAAATGTCAAGATGGTGGGGAGAGCCAAGCCACGGACTGTGGTACAGAGTGAAAAGGAGAACATCAAAGAACAGTTCATTCAAGAATTATTGGATCATAGATTTGTATCTGGAAGGGACCTTATTCCAAACCTCTCACTTGATGGTTGAGGGAAAGGAACCCTAGAGAGGTAAATCCATGGAAGTAACTTACCTTTGTCAAAGTATTACCCTAATTTATATGCCAGACTTTAAGGTAATGTGAAGTTTCAGTACAGCTATGATTAAGATAGATCAGTCTCAGTCTACAAATGATATGATTCAATATATCTGGGGATAGGGTTCCATTGGGTCTCTTGACCTTCCACGAATCCCAGTAGAGGATTTGGGCTGTCCACTGGCTATACCTTGCTCTCTTTGAATGACTGGCCCACTATTTTCTAGTCAAACATGTCTATGGTGACTTTTATACCAGTTTGGCTCAAGTTTTCATTTGCAATGTGGCTCAGGTGGGTCATATCCACCATGCACTGCTCCATTGCTCATCTGGTGACATCATCAGTGCTTCAGACACTCTAATTCCATGGGTCAAGGCCACACAACATCACCAAAATAATATTGGCACTAAAAGAGGAGACACTCTTTTTTAAGGAGAAGTTTGGAGTCAAGGAACTTTGTAATTTCTCAAAAGTCAATTGATCTAGTCTTTGCCTATTGAACTTTGGACTCAGACACACTGGGTCAATCTCAAATATCTGTCACCAGTCCTCCCAGAGACTGAGGACTATAAGATCAGAGAAGAATGTGTTGAGCACATGCTTCCCCTTCTCCAATTGGTGGCTCTTCCCAGAATCTTCATACAGGGGAAGGGCATAAACCATGTCCTCCCCATCCATGGTCCCATCCCCCCACCCTGCACCCCTTTCAGCTCCTTTGGTGTTGTCTTTCCACTTTACAATGTGATACAATCCAAGATGGTGGGGACTGGTTCTTTTTGCTTATTTTGTATCCCCAGTGCTTAACATATCTGCCTGACATGCAGCAAGGACTTAATTAATGTTTGTTGAGTGATGGACTTGTGACTTAAAAAGTTTGAGAGACATAGTGTCTGGGTAATAATTTTATTCATAATGGCAGTATGCTTATTAATAAAAAGGATGGTCATTTGGCTGTTTCTTTTAGACCAAAGACCCTTCCTGACAATGGGCTCACAGTTTATATGTCCTTGGAAGAACAGGTACTCCTGAGGGTGCGATCAGCTCTGATAGGTTAACAATTAATGAGAGAATAAATATTATAGTGAGAGGTTGGCCTATACTATAGTGAGGGTCTTGGGGTACATAACTTGAATCACCCAAATATTGGTAAAAGAGACTTATTAATTTCTATGTTGCCTCTCTGACAAAAGGGAGGATCCACATTTTCCCAGACATGTCTGAGCAATGAGCAGGAATGCACACATTAGCCTAAACTTAGAATTTCTTTTGCTATCTTTGATTAGATTTCAGTCACTCTGCTGGCTAAGTATTTTAGAAAGATTTCCAGCACTGGTTGATTTTTGGATGAGGAAATAGAAAAGGAGAAAATCTTGGTCCCAATACAATAATTAGTTCTTAATACAAGAAAGAATCATTTCTCTCAGACTAATTATGTTCAACCTCTAAGTTAAATCTGTGAAAGATATAAGAGAAGTGAGAGGCCTGTCCAATCCATATCCTTAAGAGACTCAGACCTAGTTAGGGAGAAAAGAGCCATGGTTCTGAAACAATGACTATTTTGCTATGTTGATGGACATGTGATCTCATTGATGTGAGTAATTCCTCCCATGGAACAGATTGCAATGCATCCATTCCTATTCATCCTGTGTGCCTCTTGGCCATGTGCTCTGGTAGACTCTCCAGCAGTGGGTCACTTAACATACTGGAAGCCTTCCTGCAGAGGGACAACTCTTTTCTAAAGCCATAATCATTAAGAAATTTTTTCCTGACATCAAGCCTAAAAGTGTGGTCACTCCACCTATTGCTTCTGCTTCTTCCCTCTGAGGCCAAGCAGAGTAAATCTAACCCATCTCAATTTGGCAGGGACTAGGGTGATAGGCCTCTCTATTTTCAAGAGAGACTCAGTGTTCTTTTGTACACTTCTGTCACCCACTTCATTCTATGTGTTGATGTTCTTCCTTCCATTCCCCTTTGAAATGTTCTTGTCTCTGCCTCTGGTTGAAACACCTTCAAGGAACTAAAATTAACCCAGGGCAGTAGTTTCAGGGGGGCTCTCTCAGCCCTGGTTTGGAGCTTGATCCTTCACCTGGGAGGGTCATCTCCCTCCTCTAGCATCCTTAGAATGTCTTATGAGTGTATCATAATATAATTTGGACCCCAGTTCTTTATGCTTATGGCTCAGCTCCCTTACTGAAGTATGAGCCCCTTGAGGGAAGAGAGCAAAGTTTCCTCCATCTTTTAAAGCTTGGGTCCCAGTCTAGAACTATCTTAAGCACTATAGTGTGATGAAATATTTCTCCCACAAATTCCACCTACAAGGATCCTCCCCAGAGAAGGAAGAAATTCAGGCCTCAGGCTGTTTCAGATTTAGACTTAAGATACCTTGCATGATACCATGCATTGCCATATATTCCCCCCAACATGGCCCTCCAAATCCTATCCTGAAGCCATACTTCATATTCTCTGGGTGAGTGAAAACTCACCATCTCTGAACCTACCCTACTACACTTCAACCATCTTCCTACCATAGAAGGTGTCAACTGAACCAGAATCAGCCTCTAAAAAGTGGATGGCTAGAACCAAACAAACAGCAGGCTAGGGACAAGAGAGTCAGGACACAAACAATAGTTTAATTAATTTCAGAGTGAGGAAAATGATGTTTGCAAGCAGAAGACTCCCTCCTAAGAAGGAAGGCTTAACATAGGTCTTATACACATCCTGGGCTGAACCATGACAAAGTCATTATAGGTCCTGAGTTACTATTCACAAAGACCCCATAGAACAGTATTGTATCAAGTCTTTGGTATTTTGCCCACCCTGTGGGGTAAAGAAAGAACCAGTGTTCTGTGATGCAAACAGAAGTGCAGTACCTGTCAGTGACATGAACAGGGACTATGAATATGTGAAGGATGGCCCTGAGAAATAAAGGGAGCTAAATCCCTCAGTGAACACTTGGTGCTGGTCTAAGCAATACACTTTACCAGAGTGTGATATCATCCTGAGCACAAAGTATTGTTGTTATGCCAAACTCAGGACACAGCCTGCCTGCTGGGTCTTAGCTCTGGGAAACAGGGTATCTCCAAAATATTTTAACAAAGGTAAGATCCCACTCTCTTCCTTCATTCCATCTCTTGGTTGGGAACAGTAATCACATTAACACTATTCATTCCCCAACAACTACATTGCTTGGATTAGATTCCAATGGCTCCAGGAAACTCAATAACCTTAGAGATTACTTCAGCTTTGGTATTCAAACCTCATTGGTACCCTCCATACCTTCTGTCCCTCTGACCAAGGACAGACAAGTGGAACAAAGAACTCCTCCCAAAGCCTCCATTTAATAAAGGCTCACAGGCAGCCATGTTTTCATTTCCAAGCAGCTACATTCCTTTGGACTGGGCTCTGTGATGCCCCTATGCCTAGCACCTTCTCCCTCCCCATTCCCCCTGTTTCAGCTTCCTTTTATGTATTGTCTATCCCAATAGATTGTAAACTCCTTGAGGGTAGAGATTGCCTTTCTTTTTCATATTTGTATCCCCAACATATAGCACGTGGTGCCTGGAATATAGTAGGCACTTAATAAATGTTTGTTATCATTCTTGTCAGTCAGTTGCCCTTTGACTCCAATCCCCATCTCTGAGACTCCCCATATCAAACCTCTAGCCTCCATTCTCCTATGTGTGTTGTTTTCTTCCACTGAAACATAAACTCTTTGAAGGGAAGAGACTATATTCTTTCAGAATATGTATCTCCAGTGGTTAGCAATACCTGATCCATAATAATAATTTTAAAAGGATATTTTTCATTCATTCATTCATTCATTCATTCATTTATTCATCCCTGAGTCATCTGACAATTGGAGTGTATGTGCCTGAGGCTGGGGTTTTTCTTGAGGGGAATGAGGGTAGCACCACCTTGTACCCAAGTGTCTGTCACCTCTTTGCCAATATCCTTGGGCAAATCATTTACCCTCCTTGTGCCCAGTTTCCTCCCCTGAAAAAATGAGGGGTGTTCAGCTACATGATGTCTAAGGTCTCTTCCAGTTTCCTCCCCATTGCTGATTGTAAAGTCTATAATGTCAAAGGGAAATAATTTCAAATTACTCCTATGGGAAGAGCAAGGCAGAGAGCTGATCTGAGCCAGCAGCTCAGCATTTTGTCTCAAGAAGCTAGAACAGGGAGGCAGAAAGAATCTGGGCTGAGCCTAATAGTAGGAGAAAGGGGAAGTGGGCAGGGCATGGGGCAGGGAGGGAGGGGAATTTCATAACCTGCAACTTTCTCTAGAACTAACAGGTTTTTATTCAGAAAGCCAATAATGACAGAGGCAGAGAAGTAAACTCATTCTCTCTCAAATCCTCCTTCACAACCCTCAAAACTCCTCCTCTCTCAATCTGAAAGAGCCCAAGTTTTCTCCCTCCTCCTGAAGTCAGGCCTCCTATATCCTGCTGTTAGAAGCTTTATAGATGATTTCATAGATTTTATCATATTAGTTTTGGCCCCTATTTCTAGCCTGTCTTAATCCTTCTGGATCCTGATGGTCATCCAACCTGTTAGTGCTCCCATCCGGCTTTGTGTCATCTAACAATTGATATGGATGTTAGTTATGTCCTCATTCATTTAATTTTGTTCATTCATGTCAACATTAATAAATATTGAAGACTAGGTCCAAGGAGAGGTCCTGGTGGCTTTACCTGAGGAGAGAGAAGAGAAGTAGGCACATCCTTGGGGAATGATTGAATTGGTTGGGAGACAGTCTTTGTGCACAGGCAGCTTCTAGTCTGGTTTGGGAGATGCACAGTCCTTGTCTCTGGGGAGGGTATAGGCAGAGAACATGTGGGTTTTTGCTTTGAGAAAGGGGAATGTCAAAATCACATCTCCAAGTCTACTCTCACTTGTGCATTTTTTTGTGACTAATTTTTTCACAGGTTACAGCATCCGTGAATGTGTTACATTGGAAGGTGAGAAACTGGAGGATGGGGGAGGAAGAGAATGCAGCGTTACCAAGAACCATAAAAGATGTCCGTACTAATCTAAAAAACTTTGTGGCTCTTGGGGCAGGTCAGGGAGGGGTATAATTGAGTGGAGAAGAAGCTGTTTAGAGGAAATGGGGTGTGTGTGTGTGTGTGTGTGTGTGTGTGTGTGTGTGTGTGTGTGTGTGTGTGTGTGTGATTTACATCCTAGATTTTTCATCACCTTACTCTTACCCACTCACAATGGGTATCCTAAAAGGAAGTGGGAAAATGGACAGGAAGCCTGCCTTGTTAGTTGTTTCCCTAGAACCAGGCTGTGAGGAAATAGACTTCTTCAGAGCTCAGCTTACTTTTCTGTTTCTTCTGTCACTCTCTTTTTATGGTTTCATCTCCTGCTGGCTTCTTATGTCTTGATATTAATGCATCTTGGAGCTCAGTGACTCAACTCTACCTAATAAAATAAAACTCAAGAAACCCACTTTTGTGTCATATATGAAATCAACAGTCCTTTAATAATCTCTCTTCCCCCCCTCCATTCCCAAATAGTTATTTGATTTATAATTTTGCTATAAATTTGCTATAATTTTGAATTATAATTTTATAATTTGATTTATAATTTTGCTTTAAAACTCTCAAAATCAGTCACTTGCCAATGAGCTGAAAGACCGTGATGTCCTGAAGCCACCCTTACCATAGTCACTGCATGATTTCAAAGAAGTTCTTACAGTACATTTATCTGAGGGGGATGTCTTTTTCTGGTCTTCAGAATAGGCCATGTTCCTTTATATTTTATTTTCAAGACTGTTACTTCACAAGTGGATTTTATTAGTCTTCTTTACATCATTGTTATTTTTCTGCTTCTATTACAATCCAAATTGTTCACATAAGAAAGGGGTAGTACCTTATATTTAGGTGAAGAGTCTGAGACCCAGGGACAGATTAAGTGACTTGGTCTAGAGGCATAATATAGCTTCAGATAGAAGAGATATGAAATACAATAAACATCTTTAGCAAAGTTGCAAGATATAAAATAAACCCACACAAATCTCTGGCATTTCTATATATTACTAACAAAGCCCAACAGCAAAAGATTAAAAGAGAAATTCCATTTAAAGATACTGTAGACATTATAAAATATTTGGGAGTCTGCCTGCCAAAGCAAATCCAGGAACTATATGAACACAATTACAAAACATTTTTTCACATAAATAAAGTTAGATCTAAATAATTGGAAAAGCATCAGTTAGTTGCTCATGGGTAGGCTGAGCTAATATAACAGAAGAGATATAAAGTGAAACATTTTAAGAGTAATGTATATAATCAATTGTTCATCATATGCTTGTGGTTAATTGACTTTGTAAATTAGTGACAGCCAAATTTTAGGTCTGTTTCCTCCTATTATATACGTTCCTAGAATATACTGCTCAAGCACCTCATTCCATGAGGAATGAAGGCTAATGTTATAAAAGACTAAGCCAAAAATAATTATGAATACAATTTGGTTGCTTCTTCTCCCTCTCTCTCACTTAATTAAAACAACAACAACAATAAAAACTCCATATAATCTCTTTCTAGAGCGCAAAAATTAGAGTTAGCAAGATATACATTTAAATTCTGCCTGAGATATTTATTATCTCTGTGATCCTGAGTAAGTAATTCAACCTTCTAGTGGTTTCAGTTTCTTCCAAGTAAGATGGAGGTGGGCTAAATGGCATTTCAGATTCCTTCCAGCTCCAAGTCTATGATCCTAGGATCTAAGAGGAGGAGGAACGAATGATTCAAACCCACATTCTATGACTACAAGTCTAGTGCTCTGTGCTTTGCAAATTTATAGAGCACCTGGCTTTGATTTTACTCGATTGAGTAAGTAGGTACTGGTGGTTTGTAATCACATAGATACATAATAATTACAAAATAAGATTCAGATTTCGAGATAGAGGAAACTCTAAAGGCCATCTAGTACAAGTAGAGTTGAGTTTGGAACCCAGTTGTTCCAATTCTAAATTCAGTGACTTTTAAATTGTACCACCCTAGGCAAAGAGAATGATACAGTGTAAAGAACACTGAATCGCAATACTTAGGACACTTTCTGTTTTCACTTTGCTCTCTTGCCTTTCCTGATCTCTCTTAATTCCCTCTATTGATTATCTCTAATTTATTTTGTATTTATCTTGTGTACAAAATCATTTACATGTTGTCTCCTGCATTAGATTGTTAGTTCTTTGAGAACAGGGATGGTCTTTGACCTTTCTTTGCATCCCGCACTGGTTAGTAGAGTACCTGATACATAATAGGTGATTAATAAATGTTTATTGACTGACTAGTATGTGTGAGCAGTTTTATTTCAGATTTTTAAAAATATGATATCCAATGCAGTGGAGCCATGATGGTGGAGTCAAAGCAGGATTTGTTTGAGCTTTCCCACAAACCCTTCCAAATGCCTGTAAAAAGTGACTCTAAACAAATTCTAGAGCAGCATAACCCACAAAATGACAGAGTGAAACAAATCTACAGCCTAAGACAACCTGGAAGGTCAACAGGAAAGGTCTGTTGCACCAGGCTGGGAAAGGAGCACAGTCCAGAGCAAAACACGCCAGCACAGACCAGGCCCTAGCAAACCAGGGGAAGACCTCAGGGGACTGAATCACTGACAGCTGTGGCAATTTCTAGACCTCTCATCCCACAAACATGAGAGAAAATTTAGAAAGTCAGTAGGAAAGGTCTGTCAAACCTGGGAGATTGAGTCATGGTCTGGCCCCAGCTCCAGGGCAGCAGCAGTGGTGGTGGCAGAGGCTTCTTCTGGAGCTCTCAGTATGCAGACAGTGGGGAGATTGCATTGGTAATGGAATTTGGAGATGCCCCTGTATTGGCTTGGTTTTTGGGTTGAGTGTTAAAACCCAGAGCTTGTGAATCCCACTTGTGGGATGGACTTGTTGATGTGAAGAGAGAGAGCTGAACTACGAGGAGCTGTGAATTGGGAGAGAGGCCCAAGCCTAGAGAAGGCCAGAAGGACTTTGGGAGAGTAGTATCCAGTATCATGGAGCCTGAGTTGCTGAGAGAAAGACTGCTAAGAGCCTGTTGGAACTGCCACCTGGAACTGTCACCCAGAACTGCCAAGGACTGAAGAGGCATGGCTGTGATGCTGGTATTTTGTCTTGTCTGTTTTGATGTTGTTTTGCCAGATTCACCAGATGGTGAAGGACAGTGCTGCTGTTGTAGAGGTCCTGGAAACTGGCTGTTGGTTCAGAAGCCCTGAAGGAGGA
>CM053585.1:19703655-19719040 GCA_028646515.1 Pseudochirops corinnae
TCCCCCTGAACTAGGTAAATGATATGTTTGATTAAAGTAAGATTGTTAACCCATTTTGAGTTGCTTTCCTTTAGAAAAGCAGATCTAAGAACCTGTGCTAGCAGCCACCCTGGGTATGGTAGGGTGCTTGCTGATACACCCCTGCCCTGTCTCCCCCAAAGAATCACTAGCTTGGTAGTGCAGTAGATAGAATAGTGTGATTGCACTCAGGAAGACTGGAGTTGAAATCCAGCAAGCACACACTTATACTATACAATCCCAGGCAAATCACTTAAGCTCTTCAGTTTGCTTATCCATAGAATTGGCACAATTCTGACACCTGCCTCTCAGGGTTCTTGTGATGATCAAATAAGACACTTGTAAAGAACTTACCACAGTGCATGGCAGAGAATGGGGGCTTAATAAGTGCTTATTTAAAAAAAAAAAACCTTTCTTTTGGACTTCTCCAATTAGATTGCCTGTAGGGAGCTGAAACACAACATGTCTAAAACAGAACTCATTATCTTTTCTCCTAAACCCACTTGTCTTCCTAACTTTCCATTTCTGTCAAGAACATCACTAATATTCCAATGACTCAGGTTTGTAATCTCAGATTCATCTTCCAGTTTTCCCTTTCTCCCTCTTCCCCTAATATCTGACCAGTGGCCAAGTCCTTCTGACTCCACCTCTACAACTTCTCTCAAATTCAATTCTTTCTCTCCATTTACTCACCTTTCACTCTAGTCCTAACCCTCATCCCCTCTCACCTCCACTTGTGCAGTTTCCTCCTGATTGGTTTCCCTTGTTCAGTTCTCTTCCCTCTCCGATCAGTCCTCTGACCTTCCCATTTTCTATTCCTAAAGCTCATCACTCCCTTTCTCTAAATAACTCTAGTGGTGTCCTAAGGCCTCTAGGAGAAAATGCAGACTTTTCCAGTTAAACTTATTTAACACCAGTCATAGCCTGGGTCCAGTTTGCCTTTGGAGAATTATTTTGTAGTCCTCTCCTTAACGTATTCAACATTTCAATCATACTGGCCCTCTTACCTTTCTTCACATCCAGCATTCCATCCCATAGGTCTTGGCTGAGACTGTCTGCCCAGCCGGGAATGTGACCCCTCCTCACTTCCAGCTTTGAGAACGCCCAGTTTTTTCTAAACTCCTGCTCCAGCTCCACCTACTACAAGGTTTTTCCTAATTCCTGCAACTGATAGTGCCCTGCCCCATCAGAAATTAATTTGTGTTTACTTATACATATGATGATTATCTATTTCCAAACATGCAAATTCTTGTCACACAGTAGAGAATTTATGTGGAATAGCAGAAAAAGCATTGACTTTGAAATCAGAAGAACTAGGCTCGAATCTCATTTCTAATATTAATTGTGTAGCTTTAAAAAGTCACATAACCTCTCTGGGCCTCAGTTTCCCAATTTGTAAAAATGCCAAGGTTGGGCTCTATGACCTTTCAGCTCCCTCATTATTCTCCTCTACATCCTGTCCTCTTCACTCACCCTTCATTCACTGACCCTAGTTTGGACCCTCTTACCTCTCACCTGTAATAGCTTCCTCACTGGTCTCTCTACCTCAAGTCTCTTCCTTCTCCTGTCCACCTTCCCCTCAGCTGTCCACATGATTTTCCTGAAGCATTTTTTTTTGACTATCTCACTCTCCTGATTGATAAACCCCAACATCTCTCTTTTATCTCTAGGATAAAGTTCTTTGCTTGACTTTAAAACCTTTCAGAGCATGAATACTTCCAACCCTTCTAGTTGAGAGTCTTACTTTACTTCCCTCTACTTATTTGCCTACCCAAAGCAGCTTCCTGACCCCCCCACACCTGCACTCTACCCTCCCCCACCCCCTTTATCCTGACTGTTCCCTGAGTCTGGAATGATCTCCATCCTTCCCTCCACCTTCCCACTTCCCAGAATTCCTTTGAGTCTCAGATAAAATCCCATCTTCAGGAAGCCTTTTCTGGTGCCCAGAATGGCCAGAGCTTTCCTCTCCAAAGTTACCTTTCATCTACTCTGCCTGCATCCTGTAGGCATCTTTTCATTTACTTGCAGTCTCCCCATTAGAGTGTGACCTCCTTGGAGGCAGGGACCAGGTTTCATTTGACTTTTTTTTTTTTTGTGCCTTCAGCACTTAGAACATTAGACAGAGATACAAATGGTTCAGAAAATTCTTTACAAATTGTTTAGTAAATGCTTGTTGACTGACTGGCTTTCCTGCAGCCTCTTGAATACAGTGACCGAGTTTCCCCATTAGACCTGAGTCTCCATGGTCTCTCTCTTCTCTATATGACCTCTTTCCCCCTGGAACAGTGGTTCTCAACCTTCCTAATGCCATGACCCTTTAATACAGTTCCTCATGTTGTGATGATCCCCAACCATAAAATTATTTTCGTTGCTACTTCATAACTGTAATTTTGCTACTGTTATGAATCTATCTGATATGCAGGATGCATTTTCATTGTTACAAATTGAACATAACTCACACATTGAGAACTGCTGCCCTAGACTTACCTGCCTGGGTCTCTCTGAAAGCAAATACTCCCAGAATGAGAAGCCAGGCTGAAGAGGACCATCTCCTTTTCCTCTGACATTCCATGATCTTCACAAGGTGGCTCCCTGGCTACTTTGTCAACCACACCTCACCTGGTGGAGGCTCTAGACCCCTTGTCCTGTGTCCCAAGCAGTGCCTAAAAGGGAACTGAGGCCTATGCATCTTTCGTGGTTTCCTCTATCCCCACCCAGGTGTGGGGTGTGGCTCTGCTGAGGCCCTGCCCTATTTGCATCATCACCTAAGGGATCTGTTACCAGGCCCAAACTTTCCCTGCCTGGCAGCTATGAGAGAGGAAGTGAAACAGAGTCTGTGGTGAGGGCAGAGCCCCTCAGAGCACAGTCATCATCGGCACTTTTTGGGAGGCCTAGAGATGGGCCAGTTCAATGCTGACCATTAAGTTGTCTTTCCTAAATGTTTGCTGAATCTAGACATATTTAGGTCTGTCAAGATCACAAGGGAGACTTTATTCTGAACAAAAGATATAGAGAAGAGATCCCACTCACACTGCCCTCAGGGAGCCCCTGGTATAATGGGAAGACAGGATTCCTCCCCTCAGGCAGTCCCTGAGTTTAAGGGGCAGATTTTCATGGAGCTACCAGGTGGAAAGGATGCTACTGACGATAATAAAGTGAATATTAGCTGTTAAGATTGGCAAAGGGCTCCATATATATGATTACCCCATTTGTCCCTCACAACAATGTGTGAGGTAGACACTGTTATTATCCTCCTTTTTCAGATAAAGAAACTGAGGCTGAGAAATTTTAAATCCCTTTCCCAGCGGGATGCCACTAGTGAAAGTCTAAGGAAGAATGGGCAGAGAGGTCACCCTGCCTTTGTTGATGTTCTTGCCACTGCTCCACACTGCCTTTCAGTGCTGATTAGTTATGTCTCCTCTCCTTCACAGCACTGGGTTCTGTTCCAGGATCAAGCACTGAATCTTAGCTGGCTCCTCCCAGTGTTTGTAGACTTGCCATCTGGGTGTCTGGCTCCCTCCATTGTGACCATATGTGGTGCCGCCCTGACTCAGCCCTGACTGAGTCTGTGCATCAAGAACATACAGCACATTACTGGTCATATAATATGTACTTATTAAATTCTTGCTTACTGAGTGAACATATACCATAAAATCTGTGGGGTCATTGCCTATGGCTTATGGGCATGCAGTCAAAAAGTCACCTACCATTCCAAAGTCCAAGGCAGAACTAATTATCTTTCTCCCCAAAGCCTTTTCTATTCTCACCCTCATTATTACTGCTGAAGGCACTTTCATACTCCAAGTCTCCCAAGATGGCAGTCTATATGCTCCCCCAGCTAAAATACATAGAAAAGTCCTTATGATAATCAAACAAAGGACTTTGTTCCTTCAGTTTCAATTGTTGTCTTTACTAATGTGGAATCTCAGAAACAGAACCAAACACTGGCAAAATATTAGTGTTGAATAAAAATGTAGGCAAGTGAAAACTAGGGGAAAGATTCCCGAGTTTATTAATCTTGTTGGGAGAAATGTAAAGCGAGACATAAATTTTGATCCTTGCCACAGAAGCTCCAAGAAATTCCTGCTGGTTCATTGAATTAAAAATATGAGAAAGAATCTTGGACAGCTTAAAAGAAAAGAGAATTGCATATTTATCTCAATTATATAAAGCCAATTCCCCACTTCCTTTGGGGGAACACATTAGGGCAGATTGAAAGCTGGAGGGTTTACTGTATAAAATTACAAACTGTTTCAAAACAACCAATAATTATCAAGATCATATTTGAAAAAGGTACATCAAATATAAAAGATGAATGCTGAACATATAAAATGTATAAGGAATACATATGGATATTTGAGTCCAATGCCTAATCACCATTGTAAAACTCTAGGATGGGTGAATGGTTTGCTAACAAGAACCCTAAGAAAGCATAGCAGAGGACATTAATTAAAACTATTCTTCAATAATTGAAGGGTTTGTGATTTGCTTTTGTGGGTGGACACTTCACTGACACAAACCACAATGTCTCAGTGAATTAATACATAATTTGCTTGTTCCACTGGATAACCTGGTAGTGAATCTTTATGAATTCAGCAAGGTTGGTGCTGGGACAACAGCCATCTCATCCCATAACTGGAACTTCTTGAGCGTGGTAGGACCTGCCAGGGTTTGTGCTCTTCTGGCAGAGCTTGGAGAAGCCTAGATCACCAATGCTATGATGAGGCATCAGCAGAGGACATTAGTGGAAGAGGACAACAGCACCAAAGGAAAAAATGCAAACCGAGATCAAGAGGATGAAAAGGCACTTTGTAGGAATTTTTCACTTAATCTTGCATGTCTGTTTTGTTCTCCACTCCCCAATGGAAAGGAATATTCTTGAGGATAAGGAATTCCCTTTTTTGTATTTATTTTCCAGATACCCAGCGCATAGTACGGATGTAATAAATAACAATGATAGTAATAGTTCACACTTATAAAACACTTCACAAATTGTTTATTTCACTCTCACAATAGCCTGGGAGGCAGGCACCATTATTATCTCCACTTCCAAATGACAGACAATGAGGCAAAAGTGTCAGAGGCTGGATTTGAACTCAGTTCTTCTTGACTTCAGGCCTCATGCTCTGTCAATTGCGCTACATGGGGACCTTTAAAATGCTTGTGGAATGGAAATGAGTCAGAAATAAACTAATGCATTGTTATAGGCGTATTATACACATGAATTTATTGTTAATTATAAATGGTTTTAAATACATATTTGTGCATGTCATTTAAAATGAAATGGAAAATATTGTTTCAAAATTAGATATTCATAACCTATTACATTTCAAAGAATTCTGGCTTGGCCCCCATGTAAAAGTGCAAAAATCTTTCCGGTAGAGAGATGAGCCAGAGAAAGCATTAAGATGAATGTTCAGGGAACCCCAAAGAAGACAGTGATTAACTTACCTGGAGTTCTTTCCTTGGCTTATTCCATTCCTCTACTGTGGTGGAGGAGTAGAAGAAGCAGGAGAAGGAAAAGATCCTTGTAGCTGACCTGTTGAACCTGTAAACAAAGACCTCTAGGTTGCTCTTCCCTCAGAGTCCCATGCCAACCTAGCCACCCACCATGCTAATAGGAGAAGTGGAAGAAGTGACTATAGTTCTGAAATTTCTTACTCATAGATAAAACCATATGTTCCTGCTGCTTCCCAAAACAGTTAATTTTCATGGATTTTCATCCTTCCCATCCCACTCCATACCCTCCCCACTATCCTCTATATTCCTATTGAAGTTCATACATTCTTCCAAACAAGTAGAGAAGTTTTCAGAGGGTGTACAGTCTGCTGAAACACTTGAGAAGTCATTTTATTTGACTTTCTGTCTCCAAGCAGGGTCACCCTGACCTCAGAACCTGAGCCCCTAAATCTTGCCAGGGCTCCTCAGGTTTAGAAATCCATTTGACTTGTATGCTTTTCCTGTCACTGTGGGCAATACCCAATAAACTGTCCCTTAAACACTTTCCTAAACATGCCCTTTGCCCCCAAATTTCTCATAATAAATATAATAATATCAATCCAAGAGCAACAACATCAATAATAATGGAAGACAGTAGGATGGTGACTTGTCTCAGGACCGCTTCCCCCTGAGCCCCACTAGAAAAGATGAGAATAACAAGACAGCCCAACACCAGGGATGGGACCATTGGAAGCTCTCTTTTTAATGGACAGACAAATATAAATCCACATACTGAAAGCAGAGACCTCGAAAGATCCTTGAGAATCCAACCAATAAATGGTGTTAGAATGATCATAGCAGGAACACAGATCAAATGATTGTCCACAACTGCATGAAAATAACATTGATTCATAAAAGAACTTAAAGAATATTTTCAATAGATGTCATTATGCCACATCATAGCTTCTAAGCTATACGGAATGAGACGCTAGGAAAATATAGAGACCTTGAAAAGGAGATGGAAATTACATGGGAACAGGATTAGGTGCCTGCCCTTCCTGTCATGCTGTTTGCTATTGGAGTCATGTAAGCATTCCCTCAGTGAACCTCCGGAAGATTAGTTGACATCCTAATATCTTCATTTAACCATAAGATGTAGCTATTTTAGTCACTTGTGTAGTATTCATGGAGTGCTCAATTTAAAAGAATAATACATTCTTGCTAATTGTTCCCAAGATTATTTCCATATAATTTTCGTTGAAGAAGACAAAAAAAAAAATAACAATAACAATCCCTTAAACCAAAAGGGTAGTCTCTTCACTGATGCAGAGGAATTTATCTCCCTACCTTAGTAGATTTTCATGAATTGCTGAGGCCAAGGGAAATCAACATCAGGTCTCTTGGTGATGGGGCTCTCTACTTTTATCTGGAATAGAACTCAGAGAACAGAAGCACAGAATGTCATAGAGGCCTTCTTTAATAGCCTCTAGGAACTTCAAGTCAACTCCAAATCCCAATGTGACATGAGAATAGGACTTCCTTGGAAAAATAATGATAGTGTGCTTTATGTAGAAACTTAGGGTGACATATAAGTATGATAAGACTCAGTTAGTTATTGCATGATGTCAATTACACCATGGCTAGAGGTTTGAGCTCTAGATAGAATAGTTTTTTAAGACCAAGATATACTCATCCATAAATGGAAGACTCCATGGGTGTATGTGTTCATAGAATCTTAAAGCTGGAAGGAACCATAGGGACCATTTAGTTCAGCTGTTTCCTGAACTGAATCTCTCTTGACAAAATTCTTGTCAAGCAGTTTTGCAACTTCTTCTTGGAGACCTCACCAAAGCTGAACTCACTGCCTCCTGAGTTAGCCCACTCCTTTTTTGAGCAGTTCTAATTTAGGAAGATTTCCTTAGGAGGAAACTAAATTCGCATCTCTATAACTTTTACCCATTGCTCTTTTTTCTTACTCTCTTCTGGAGACAAGAACAAATCACATCCTCTTTTATATGCCACGAATGTGAACGATATCAAGTCCTACCTAACCCTTCTCTTCTCAAGGATAAACATCTCTGATTGTCCTTAGTAACACAAGCATTTTCATTGCTACTGCTTGAGAAAAAGAAACTGTCAGAACAAGATTTGTATTTCTGGGATCCATCTCCATATGTAGAAATAATGGGCTCTTGACTAAGAATTGACTACATCTAATGAGGTCTGCTGAATACAGTTGTTTGGAGTTTGGGGGATCAGATCAAAAGGGCTTTAAGTGGAAATTGGAGTAGAAAGAAGAAAAACACCAATCCATATTTCCCCAATCATTCAGAAACTTCAGAGTAGTAGATATGATCTACTAAGTAGAATTTCTGATGTTTTATAGGAGGCAATATTCAAGAAGAGAAGTAATTAAATCAATGTTCTCATATGGCTATATTCAAGTGTGTTAAATATCACTTATGAACAATTAGGGATATTAATGGTATTGGTAAATATAATTCCTCCATGTGCAGCAACATGAGAGAGGAAGATACTTCTAGCTGACTTATTAAATCTGTGGGAAAAGGTCTTTAGGTGAATCTCTTTTTATATCTCCATGCCCAACCTAGCCATTCACTGTACTCATGGGAAAAGTAGAGATAAAGGAGATGAGAGTTCTGGAATTTCCCCTGTCAGAAAAACCCTATATTTACAAGGAAGCAAATTAGACCTTATCAGCATTTTAGTGTAAAGAACTTTGGATTCTGAGTAAAAACAGTCCTAATGCTAAATCTGCTATTTATTGCCCCCCTTTTTTGACCCTGTGCCAGTCACTTTGTCTTCAAAGTCTCATTTGTTCAATATTTAAAATGAGGATGTACTGAATTACTCCTAAAATTTCTATGAATTTTAAATTTTATGAATATTATGATATCACTGAGATTTGGAGGAATGTGGTTCATATCTGCACTAGAAGCTAAATCTAATTTAAAAAGAAAAAATTAGGGGCAGCTAGGTAGTGCAGTGAATAGAGCACCGGTCCTGGAGTTAGGAGGACCTGAGTTCGAATGTGGTCTCAGACACTTAACACTTAGTAGCCGTGTGATCTTGGGCAAGTCACTTAATCCCAACTGCCCTGCCTTCCTCCCTCCAAAAAAAGCAAAAAAAATGTCAAAAGAAAAAATTAAAAACTATAAGATGCTGTCTTGTTGTGAAATTCACAATTGGGAGCATGCTTGGGAGCATCCGGGTGATAGCTCATTGTGGGAGAAACACAAAGAGTTTCATAGTGGGAGAATACTCTAGACCACACAGTCAGAAACAGGAAATAGGTAATGTGTTTGAGAAATAGAATATGAGTATGGCACACTGTCATGATATGATACTGATGGGGGACTTTATCAAGGTAAATATTGGAGATTTTTCTGCTAAAATCACAGCAGATAAGAATTTCTTGCCTTACCAACACCTTTTTTCTTTCTTTTTTGATGTTTCAATGCATCTCATTTTCAGTGTGTTCAGAGTACTCACGTTGTTTCAGAAAGGAGGGAAACATTTTAAATGATCTGTTCCTCAGGGCCAAGTTTGGTCATATTTTCAGCTTAATACAATTCATTTTTTTTTTTTTTAACAAAAACTTATGTGTCATCAAAATCCTCGTAATCTTTGCTGAATTCTCATTATCATGACTGAAGAGTTGAGGTCACAAGACTGTGGTCCTCTCTAAGCAAGAATGATTCTGGCATTTTAATTAAAAGAGAAATCATGTATTGAATAATGACGATGTACTTGGAAGGAGCTGTGATCTCTTTGATGTAAGTTATTTCTCCATTGATACCTCTTGCCACTCCTCTATGGATAACTTCTTTCAAAGGTCAAGGGAATCTGCTCTACATCTAATAAATATGAAGAAATTGATTGTGGAAATAAAATTGATTAGGATCTTGGGAGGCAGTGACAACACCTTCCTAGCATTCATAATAGATAAAGAAATAAAAGTGAGACCACTTCTGATGGCATCACAGACTTTTAGAGAGTGAATGTCAAAAGTTTCAGAGAAAAAATAGATAACATTCCATGCCCTACAATTCTATTAGGAAAATTCAATCAAGGAAGATGAAATGCACTCTAAAACACAATTATGTCGAAGAAGAAGAGGAGAGAAGGTATTTAAAAGATAAACATGGCTATAAAAGTTACTCATCTCCCCATTTAGCTTTTCCAAAGATAATTATAAAAATGGAAGAATCTGGCAACTAAAAATGAATACAAAAGAAGATCAATGTCAAATCAGGATAATTTTAGTGTCACTGAGGTGAAACTGATGATGAATGCTCAGTACAACCATAAGGAGCTTTGTACTTTTTAAAACTACCTTTGAAAGAAGAGAAAGATTAAAAAGAAAGGGGACCATTTCTCAGAATGAATGGAATAACAGTAAGAGAAAGTAGAACTACAGCTAAGTCCCAATTAGTGTGAATAAGGAACCCAGTGAAGTGTTACATTATTCAAATTTGTATTGTGTATTTCTATCATGCTGAAAAAATGGCCATTAAAAATGTGATTTTAACTTCAAATGATATGAAAATGTTTCTTTTGGCTTACCAAGAAAAACAGTATTAGAATAAGGAGATAAATCACAGAAATGGTTAACAAAGAATGGAAGCCCATGTAACATGTAAGACAGTAATTAAAGAGCTTCTGAGTATCTTAATAAACTTGTCACCAGATTTTGATTAAGAACATCTCAGGGTACTAAAAACAGACAAACAAACGTTGATGACTTGTTGTCAAGTCACTGACAGTGATCTCTGAAAAATAATGGTGAATGAGCGATGACTTGTTAGTCTAGAAATGGAAGTATGACCCAATTTTTTAAAAGGGAAGGTTATGGACACTTCATACCTTTAGTCAATGAACTGAACTTCAATTATCAACACAATTCTACTAAACATTAACAAATGATGCCTTTTTTCTTGTGTGTGGTCCAGATCCATGCTGTCAAGGGCCTAGGAAAATCCTAGTGAGGAACTCTTCCTACTGGTGAAAATTTGAACCCTCTATAATTATGTCTTAGAGAGTTTCCTGTGGATCTTAGAATGACTGGTTCGGGGTTACCCAATCAATGTGCATCGCAGATAAGACTTGAATCTAGATCTTCCTAACTTCAAGGCAGGGTTTCTGTTCACTATAACATGCTACCTCTTACTTTGATAGTTACAAGTCCTTATTTGTGGTAATGAGTTGAAAGAATGAGTGACTGATGTGTGAGCATCTAGCAAAGGCAGTTTGATTGCTAAGAGCTACCATGGTTTGATGCCTTGAATGGAGCTATAGATGGCATGTTTATCACATTTGGAGATTACTTAAAGCCAGCAGGGATAGCTAACTCCATTAGATGACTATAAATAAAGCCAACGGCCAAATCAGATCCATAATGATCTCTAAAGGGCAGAACAACAGGCAGAATATAATAAGATGAAATTTCATAGAAGTTTTACATGTTGTGTCATTGCTATAGAAGGAAAGCCCCATGAGAGCAGGGAGTGTTTTTTTTTTTTTTTTGTCTTTGTGTTACAAGAGTCTAGCAATCCACTAACCAGTCCTTGATAGACTGGATCAGATATCAGATTGTAATATAAGTAAATGTCTCAAAGTTGAATTAAAAATGGTAATTATAAGACACATTAATAATACATATATACACATAATGTTTTCTGGGGGAAAACGGCATAGGGCATTTAGTAGACTGGAAGGTTAATATAACCCAACAATATGACTTGGCCTTGGTGTGACAGAAAAAAGGCCAGAGTAGTCTCCAGCTGTATTACTAATTAGTTGAAGATCAACAATAATAATTATAGTTAATAATAATTACTGCCATTTGCATAGCACTTCTTGGTTTGACCAGCAATTTAAATGCATCATATTATTGTGAGATAAGTGCTATTATTATCTGCTTTTTACAGATGAGCAAACTGAGGCTTGGAAAAGTTGATTTGCCCAGGATGTTATTTAGGAGTTTTTGATCAGGAATAGTGTAGACTGCATAAATTCTGTGTCTCACTGTGACCCTGAGATTCTGGGATTCTCTTCTCAAAACATTTTCCTACAACCAGTTATTGAGGTTGCTGCAATAGCAATATCTCCTGTATGGGAGCTCCCCATCTAATACCTTTCTGTCACCTCTCTCTCATTACATCCATACCTGCCTTCCTCTTCTTTCATGCTATGAAGGCCCCAGCACAGCTGAACAGTAGGATTACAGTCAACACAATGCCCAGTGTCAGGGTCCAAGGCTTCTGCATTGTGGGCTTTTCAGGGGCTATAGGGAGAAAGGGTAGAATGTAAGTGTGGGTACATTCAGTGAAAGAACAGGGAAGGAAACTACACTTTGGGAGCTGGTCTCCTGGGGATGTGATGAAAATTCCTGGCTGAAGCACTGACCTGGATACACAGCAGGATTCTTCAGCTCAATGTGTTCCACCACACAAGTATAATCCATCCCCAAGTCCTCTGGTGGAAGGTCTAAGGTAACTTGGAGGTAGAGGGTGTTGTCCATATTGGGCAGGATGCCACTGGAAGTCTCCTTTCCCCATACACCCAGCTTCCCATTCTTCTGCCAACACAGCAGGATGGATTGAGGGTAGAAGCCTGTGGCTGTGCAGGAGAGATTGGTGCTGCCTTCTGGGTTGACATGGCAAGACACGGTCACCTCAGGGAGCACTGGAAGAAGAGATCAAGAAGGAAGGTCTCAAGTCACAATCTCAATGTATGTTTGGCGTTTCTCTTGTCTCTACCTTAATTTATGTTCTAAATCTCCTTAATGCTGCATTTTCTATCCTGTTGGGCCCAACAGACCAGATCATTGAGAGCTGCATAATACCTTATATCTCTTTTTATCTCCTTGGGTACATAAAAGAGTGCTAAGTAAACAGTAGCTGCAGAGTCAACGTCTGTTCGTGTTGATGACTACATCATCAGAAGTTTTCTAAACAATATTTATGTAATTTGGTCTGCTATGTTGGATTAAGAACAGAATCTTTTTCAACAAGTCAATACTCATATGATCCATGATTTTATCAATGGGGGTCCTCCTAAGGATGAATATTGCAGACAATCAATGCTTACTGGGCTATCCTTCATGTGTTTCTGTCATAGCCCTCCCAAAACCCAACAAAACAATAATTAAACATTACCTCATGACAACATTCCTAGTCATGATGTTCTAAATTTGACTAGATCACTCACTAGAAAGCAGACACAAAGACCATCACTCTTAGAGGTATACATAAAGTTTTTCCAGCTTGGTAGGACAAAGCAGAGTATTATTCAGCTGTCACAGCCTTTGAGCTCCTAGAGTCACTCTTATTTCTTGATGAGACAGGCAGGAGCAGTTTCACTGAAGCAAAAGAAATCAAGAAAGATGCAAGGAAATACTGAAAAAAGAAGGAAGAAAGAGAAAAAAGAAAAGAGGGAAGTGATGAAGGAGGGAAGGAAAAGGACAGAGAGAAGTGAAAGAAGAAAAGAAAGAAGAAAAAGTAGAAAGATAAAAGAGAGAAGTGAAGGACAAAAACAGAGAGAAAGAAAAGAAGATAAATAGGAAAGAAAGAAGGATGACAAATGAACAAGAAAAAGAAAAATGAAATGAGAAAAGAAAGGAAGAACAAAGAAAGATGGAAAAAAAGAAAGAACCTCAACCTTTCTCATATTCTCTGCTTTCCCTATTGTAAGTTGTAGCTCTGGTCAGAAGTTATGGATCCTACATGTTTCTCTGGAGATCCAGTTAACATACAGAATTATGGGGGTGTCCTGGATCTCTTGGGAGGAGATGGGAAGAAGCAAACACTCACCATTATCCTTTAAGTTTGAGTATCCAACAATTTTCTTCATCGTGTTATTCATGTACCGTTTTCTTCTATCAGTTCAGAGGGGACTATCCAGAATATTCTGATATTTCATGACTTCAGGCTATAAGTTCTCCCAGTGCCCAATTTCTTCATCTATCCTGTAAATTTCCTCTCCATCCCAAATTAAATGGATGTGGCTTGTTATCTTTATGTCATTGTCTATTTCACAGTCTGCAACGAATTGCCTTGTGTGTGGAGGGATGTTAGGGGGAGCTCTTCTGGGACTGGCAAAATGTGAGTGATCAGTTACTAGGATCAACTACAACCCATCCCTAAACAGAGGGTCTAAACATGTGCATAGAGTCCCCAGCCTCAGAATTCAGGTTTATTGATTAAGAAAGTTTGGAGAATAGTGAAAATTCTTGGGATGGAGGCAAGGGTGTCTTAGAAGGATTAAAGAAAGAAATGGTGACCCAGGATATTGAACCTACTGGATGCAGTCTAAAGCTCAAGGATGGATTCTTTGATGCTCTTTCTCCAGGTTAGTCAATAACAATGGACTGGGTCAAGGAGATCCATTTCAGCAGTATGATCCACTTGGGGATGGATCTCTTGGATTTGGAAGAGAAATAGACGAGGTATGATGAAGAGAGGCACACGAGAGACGAGTGGGTCCGACTTACTGTTATGGTTAGTGCCATTTTTTGCTAAGTAGTGCATCATCCAGTGGAGCTTTTGCTCATGGTCCACCAATAAATTATGCATCTGGATGATGTAATCAAACCCCAGTACTTTGGAGAGCCAGGGTATCTTGAGAATAATTTGCTGGTGCGTACCGTTATAGGATCCCAGTTGAATATCATCAATGAAGCTAATTCTGTTTAGTTCCAAGAGAGAGGAGGTTGTGCCCACTGCAGTGAACTGGCCCACATATTTGTCGTGAGCTGAATTATTGGAAAAAAAGGAAGAAGAAAACATGGTGTTTCAGATTACCAGAGGACCAGTGCTTCCTCTAATTCATTCCTTTGCCCTTCCACTACCCTCCACCATCTGTAAGAAGAACTATACAAATAACTCCAAAATCTAAATATTCAACTCCTTCTCTGTCTGTCTGTCTGTCTCTCTCTCTCTCTTTCCCCACCCAAGAATCAAAAGGTAGATGGGGAGGTGGATAGAGTTCTGTGATTGTAGTTGGGAAGATGGAGTTGAAATCCAGCAAGCACATACTTATGCTGTTTAACCCTGGGCAAGTCAGTTAAGCTCTTCAGTTTGCTTATCCATAGTATTGGCACATTTCCGACACCTGCCTCTCAGGGTTCTTGTGATGGTCAAATGAAACATTTGTAAAAAACTTACCATAATGCATGGCAGAGAATGAGGGCTTAATAAAGGCTTATTTGAAAAACAAAACACCTTTCTTTTGGACATCTCCAGTCAGATTGCCTATAGGGAGCTGAAACACAATTGTCAAAAATAGAACTCATCTTTCCTCCTAAACCTATTTTCCATTTTTCAAGAACACCACTAATATTCCAATGACTCAGGTTTGTAATCTCAGATTCATCCTCCAATTTTCCCTTTCTCCCTCTTCCCCTAATATCTGATCAGTGGCCAAGCCCTACTGATTCCACCTCTACAACTTCTCTCAAATTCAATTCTTTCTCTCCATTTACTCACCTCCCATCTTAGTCCTAACCCTCATCCCATCTCACCTCCACTTTTGCAGTTTCCTCCTAATTGGTTTCCCTTGTTCAGTTCTCTTTCCTCTCCAATCAGTCCTCCCAGACCTTCCCATTTTCTGTTCCTAAAGCTCATCACTCCCTTTCTCTAAATAACTCTAGTGGTATCCTAAGGCCTCTAGGAGCAAATACAGACTTTTCCAGCTAATGATATTTAATACCAGTCATAGCCTGGGTCCAGGTTGCCTTTGGAGAATTATTATTTTTTTTTCATTCTTTCTTTTTTTTTTTTATTTATTTACTCATTTACTTTTAATTTACAAGATTCAGTTCCACAATCACTTGAGTTTCAGATTTTCTCCCCTCCCTTCCCCCCCCTCCATGGTGGCGTGCAATCATGTATAGGATCTGCAAATA
>CM053585.1:19719540-19738447 GCA_028646515.1 Pseudochirops corinnae
TCCCCATTACATATAATACTTGCTAATGGCTTTAAATGGATGCTACCTATTATTTTAAGGAACATTCCATTTATTCCAATACTTTCTAGTGTTTTTAATAGCAATGGTTGTTGTACTTTGTCAAAATTATTTTCTGCATCTATGGAGATAATCATTGTTTCTGCTAGCTTTGTTGTTGTTATGATCAATTATACTGATAGTTTTCCTAATACTGAGCCATCTGTTCCTTCTTGGAATAAATCCTACCTGATCAAAGTGTATTATTCTCGTGATAAGTTGTTGTCTTTTTGCTAAAATTTTATTTAAAATTTTTGCATCTATATTCATGAGGGAAATTGGTCTACAATTTTCTTTCTCCATTTTGTCTCTTCTCAATTTAGGTATCAGCACCATATTGTGTCATAAAAAGAATTTGGTAGGATTTCTTCTTTGCCTATTTCCCCAAATAGTTTATATAATATTGGAATTAATTGTTTTTTAAATGTTTGGTAGAATTCTCTTGTAAATCCACCTGGCCCTGGACACTTTTTCTTATGGATTTCATGGACAGAATCTCTGTGTCAAAGGCTATAGTGACTGTAGTTACTTTATCTGCATCATTCCAGAATTCTGCTTTCCAGAATGTTTGGACAAATTCATAGCTCCAGAAACAGTAGATTAGTGTACTTTGCTTTCTCACAATCTTTAAGATTGATTCTTAACCTTTGTAACAAAGTTTCTTCAATGACTATGAAGACTTACACAGTTCATGAAAACAAGTCTTCCTTCAGTGCTTCAAGGATTATCATCTAGTGTATATGGGTTTTCTTTCCAGTGGCACAGGGTCTAATCCTACAATGCCTTATCAGATAACCTTCACACTTGGGCTGACCAAAATTTCATCCCCTTTGCCCAGCTGTGTGATGAACCTATCTGGGTGTAGTTTGCCTGACATCAGACATGGTCCATCACTGGCTCAAAGTGAAGATCTGTTCAGGTTGGAAGGACTTGCATTAAATTGTTTGACCTTCAAGAACCCAGGGGTTTCTCTATATAATAATGAAATACTGGAAGACTATATTCCTGTGCAGGAAAAATGTGGCATAATAATTAGGGTTAAGCTCAGAGCTAAGAAGATCTGGATTTAAGTTCAACAAATATTGTTTAGTGCCCTTGGACAAGTCGATTAACTTTTTGCTGCCCTAAATCAACTCTCTAAGACCAAATTGCCAGGCAGGTTCTAACATACATTAGTGGAAGGAGTTACTTATATTAATGAGGCCACAAGTTCAGTCTCTATCCCTATATACACATCAGTAGATATTGTTACTTTAACTAATGCAGAATTCCAGAAACAGAACCAAACACACACAAAATACTAGTGTTGAATAAAAATGTAGGCAAGTGAAAACTAGGGGAATGATTTCTGAGTTTATGAACATTTGGGCAACAGCATGCTAAAACATAAATGGGTGAAGTGACTTGCCCAGGGTCATATGGCTACTAAGTGTCAAGTGTCTGAGGCTGGATTTGAATTCAGATCCTCCTGATTCCAGGTCAAATGATCTATCTATTATCTCCATTATTATTTCTACTTCACAGAGAAAGAAAATGAGGCAAAAGTGTCAGAGGCTTGATCTGTACTCAGTTGTTCTTGATTCTAGGCCTAATGCTCTGTCGATTGTGCTACACAGGAGCCTTTAAAACGTCTGTGGAATTGAAAGGAATCAGGAATAAACTAGTGCACTGTTGTAGGCATATTATACACATGGATTATAAGTGCAGGTTTGGGCTTGCTATTTAAAATGAAATGCATAATAGTGTTTCAACATGAGATATTTATAACCTATTGCTTTTCAAAGAAGTCTCCCTTGGCCCCTTGTGAAAAGACAAAAATCTTTCAGGTAGAGAGAGATCATTCAGGAACTGCATTCAGAGCAATGTTCAGGGAACCCCAAAGAAGACAGTGATTGACTTGCCTGGAGTCTTGGCCTTGGTATGTTCTGTTCCTCTAGTGTGATGGATTAGGAGAAGCAGGAGAAGGAAAAGATCCTTGTAGCTGACCTGCTGAACCTGTAAATAATGGCCTCTGGGTTCCTCTTCCCTCGGAGTCCCATGCCAACCATACCATCTACCATGCTAGTAGGAAAAGTGGAAGAAGAAACTATAGTTCTGAAATTTCTTACTCATAGATAAAACCATATCTTCTTACTGCTTCACAAAGAGTTAATTTTCATTGATTTTCACCCTTCCCATCCCACCCCATACCCTTCTCCACTATCCTCTGTATTATAGTTCATACTTTCTTCCAAACAAGTACAGAAATTTCCAGAGGATGCAGAATCTGCTGAAGCACTTGACAAGTCATTTCATTTGGCTTCCTGTATCCAAGAAGGGCCAGCCCTGACCTCAGAACCTGAGCTCCTAAATCTCACCAGGGCTCCTCAGGTTCAGAGACCTGCTAGACTTACATACTTTTTCTGTCACTGTGGGCAATAAACTCTCCCCTAAACACTTTCCTAAAAGCGCTCTTTGCCCACAAATTTCTCATAATAATGAAAATAATCATAATAATAAGAGCAACAACAACAATAATAATGGAAGACAGAAGGATAGTGATTTGCCCCAAGACCATTTCTCCTTGAGCCCCACTAGAAAAGATGAGAAGAACAAGACAGCCCCAACACCAAGGATGGGACCGTCAGAAGCTTTTTCATGAACAGACAAATGATAAATTAACCTACTGAAAGTACAGACTTCAAAATATTCTTGGAAACTCAATCAATAAATGGTAACAGAATGATCATGGCATGACCACAAATCAAAAGATTGTCCAGAATTGCCTGGAAGTAACACTGATTCATAAAAAATTTAAATAATGTCTTTAATAGATGAAATAATGCCACATCATAGAACAGTAAGTAGGATCAACTACAGCCCATCCCTAAAAAGAGGGTCTAAACATGGGCATAGAGCCCCCAGCCTCAGAGTTCAGGTTTATTGATTAAGAAAGTTTGGAGAATAGTTAGAGTTCTTGGGATGGAGGCAGAGGTGTCTTAGAAGAATTATAGAAAGAGATGGTGACCCAGGATGCTCAATCTCCTGAATGAAGCCTAAGGCTCAAGGATGGATTCCTTAATGCTGTTTCTCCAGGTTAGAAAATAATAATGGCCTGTGACAAGGACATCCATTTTAGTGATATAATCTACTGGACATGGATCTATTGGACTTGGAAGAGAAAGAGACAAGGTATGATGAAAAGAGGGAAGAGAGGGAGATGAATGCATCTGACTTACTGTTACAGTCAGTGTCATTCTTTGCTAAGTAGTGCATCAAACTGCAGAGATGTTGCTCAGTACTTTGGAGGCCCAGGGTATCTTTATAATAATTTCCTGGTATATATCGTTGTAGGATCCTAGTTCAATATCATCAGTGAAGCTAAATCCACCTAGTTCCAAAAGAGAGTAGGTTGTGTCCCCTGCAGTGAACTGATCCAAGTGCTTGTGGTGAACTGAATTATTAGAAAAAAAAAAGGGAAGAAGAGAACATGGTGTTTCAGGTTGCCAGAGGACCAGTGTTTCTTCTAATTCAATTCTTTGCCTTCCTCTTTCATCCGCCACCTGTAAGGGGAACTATACAAATGATCCCAAAATCTAAATATCTAACTTTCCCTCTCTTCCTCTGTCTCTGTTTCTGTCTTTCTCTGTCTCTCTGTCTGTCTCTCTCCCCCCTCCCTCTCTCTCTTCTTCCCTCTTTCTCTCCCTCCCTTTCTCTCTCTCTCTCTCTCTCTCTCTCTCCCCCAAAGAATCACAAGCTAGGTAGTGGAAAGAATAGAATAGAGTGATTGTATTAAGGAAGACTGAAGTTGAAATCCAGCAAGCACACATGTATGCTGTGCAACCCTGGACAAGTCAGTTAAGCTCTTCAGTTTGCTTATCCATAAAATTGGCACAATTCTGACACCTGCCTCTCAGGCTTCTTGTGATGATCAAATGAAACATTTGTAAAGAAGTTACTGCAGTGCATGGCAGAGAATGGGGGCTTAATAAATGCTTATTTGAAAAAAAAAAACTCTTTCTTTTGGACATCTCAAATTAGATTGTCTATAGCTATCTGAAACTCAACATGTCAAAACCAGAACTCATTATCTTTCTTCCCAAAGCCACTTGTCTTCCTAACTTTCCATTTCTGTCAAGAGCATCACTAATATTCCAGTCACTCAGGTTTGCAATATCAGATTCGTTGTTCAATCTTCCCTCTGTCCCCTTCCCCAATATTTGACCATTGGCCAAGTTCCACTGATTCCACCTCTACAACTTGTCTCAAATTCAATTCTTTCTCTCCATTTACTCACCTTCCACCCTGGTTCTAACCCTCATCCCATCTCACCTCCACTTGTGCAGTTTCCTCTTAATTGGTTTCCCTTCTTCAGTTCTCTTCCCTCTCCAATCTGTCCTCCTGACCTTCCCATTTTCTATTCCAAAAGCTCATTACTCCCTTTCTTTAAATAACTCTAGTGGTGTCCAAAGGCCTCTAGGAGCAAATACAGACTTTTCCAATTAATCTCATTTAACACCAGTCATAGCCTGGGTCCAGTTTGCCTTTGGAGAATTATTTTATAGTCCTCCCCTTAATGCATTCAACATTTCAATCATACTGGCTCTTACCTTTCTTCACATCCAGCATTCCATCCCAGAGGTCTTTGCAGAGACTGTCTGCCCAGCCAGGAATGTGACCCCTCCTCACTTCCAGCTTTGAGAACGCCCAGTTTTTTCTAAACTCCCGCTCCAGCTCCACCTACTACAAGGTTTTTCCTAATTCCTGCAACTGATAGTGCCCTGCCCTATCAGAAATTAATTTGTGTTTACTTATACATGATGATTATCTATTTCCAAACATGCAAATTCTTGTCACACAGTAGAGAATTTATGTGGAATAGCAGAGAAAGCATTGACTTTGAAATCAGAAGAACTAGGTTTGAATCCCATTTCCAATACTAATTGTGTGACTTTAAGAAAGTCATATAACTTCTCTGGGTCTCAGTTTCCAAATTTGTAAAATGACCTTTCCGATCCCTCATTATTCTCCTCTACATCGTGTCCTCTTCACTCACACTGCCCTGACCCTAGTTGGGACCCTCTTACCCCTCACCTGTAATAGCCCCCTCACTGGTCTCCCTACCTCAAGCCTCTTCCCTCTTCCATCCACCTTCCTCTCAGCTGCCAACATGATTTTCCGAAACCATTGCTCTATCTCACTCTCCTTGTTAATAAACTCCATCATCTCTCTTTTATCTCCAGGATAAAGTTCTTTCCTTGGCCTTTAAACCTTTCAGAGCATGAATACTTCCTGCATTCTAGTTGAGTCTTACACTTTACGCCCCTCCACTCATCTGCCTCCCCAAGAGCAGCTTCCTGACTCCCCCACACCTGCACCCTACCCTCCCCCACCCCCCTTTGTGCTGACTGTTCCCTGAGTCTGGAATGATCTCCATCCTTCCCTCCACCTCCCCACCTCCCAGAACTCCTTTGAGCCTCAGATAAAATGCCATCTTCAGGAAGCCTTTCCTGGGGCCCAGAATGGCCAGAGCTTTCCTCTCCAAAGTTACCTTTCATCTACTCTGCCTGCATCCTGTAGGCATCTTTTCATTTACTTGCTGTCTCCCCATTAGAGTGTGAGCTCCTTGGAGGCAGGGACCAGGTTTCATCTGATTTTTTACTGGTGTCTTTAGCACTTAGAACATTAGCCAGAGTGTACAAATTCTTTAGTGAATTGTTTATGAATTGTTCAGTAAATGCTTGTTGACTGACTGACTTTCTTGAAGCCTCTTGAATATGGTGACTGAGTCTTCCCCATCTGACCTGAGTCTTCATGGTCTGAAAACTTTCTACCTGACCTCTTTCCTGCCTGGGTCTCTCTGAAAGCAAATACCCCCAGAATGAGAAGCCAGGCTGAAGAGAACCATCTCCTTCTCCTTGGACACTCCATGATCTTCACAAGGTGGCTCCCTGGCTACCTTGTCAACCACACCTCACCTGGGGGAGGTTCTAGACCCCTTGTCCTGTGTCCCAGGCAGTGCCTAAAAGGGAACTGAGGCCTCCTATGCATCTTTCATGGCTTCCTCCCTCTATCTTCACCCCAGCATGGGTTGGCTCTGCTGACGTCCTGCCCTATTTGCATCATCACCTAAGAGATCTGTTACCAGGCCCAAACTTTCCCTGCCTGGCAGCCATGAGAGAGGAAGTGAAACAGAGTCTGTGGTTAGGGCAGAGCCCCTCAGAGCACAGTCATCATCAGCACTTTTTGGGAAGCCTAGAGATGGGCCAGTTCAATGCTGACCATTAAGTTGTCTTTCCTAAATGTTTGTTGAATCTAGACATATTTAGGTCTGACAAGATCACAAGGGAGACTTTATTCTGAACAAAAGATATAGAGAAGAGATCCCACTCACACTGCCCTCAGGGAGCCCCTGGTTTAATGGGAAGACAGGATTCCTCTCCTCAGGCAGTCCCTGAGTATAAGGGGCAGATTTTGATGGAGCTACCAGGTGGAAAGGATGCTACTGACGATAATAAAGTGACTATTAGCTGTTAAGATTGGCAAAGGGCTCCATATATATGATTACCCCATTTGTCCCTCACAACAATGTGTGAGGTAGACACTGTTATTATCCTCCTTTTTCAGGTAAAGAAACTGAGGCTGAGAAATTTTAAATCCCTTTCCCAGCGTGATGCCACTAGTGAAAGTCTAAGGAAGAATGGGCAGAGAGGTCACCCTGCCTTTGTTGATGTTCTTGCCACTGCTCCACACTGCCTTTCAGTGCTGATTAGTTATGTCTCCTCTCCTGCACAGCGCTGGGTTCTGTTCCAGGATCAGGCACTGAAACTTAGCTGGCTCCTCCCAGTGTTTGTAGACTTGCCATCTGGGTGTCTGGCTCCCTCCATTGTGACCATATGCAGTGTCGCCCTGGCTGAGCCCTGACCTTGAGTCTGTGCATCAACAACATACAGCACATCACTAGTCATATAATATGTGCTTATTAAATTCTTGGTTATTGAGTGAATATATACCATAAAATCTGTGGGGTCCTTGCCTATGGCTTATGGGCATGCAGTCAAAAAGTCACCTATGATTCCAAAGTCCAAGGCAGAACTAATTATCTTTCTCCCCAAAGCCTTCTCTATTCCCACCCTCATTATTACTGCTGGAGGCACTTCCATACTCCAAGTCCCCCAGGATGGCAGCCTATATGCTCCCCCTGCTAAAATACATAGAAAAGTCCTTATTATAAACAAAGAAAGGACTTTGTTCCTTCAATTTCAATTGTTGTCTTTACTAATGTGGAATCTCAGACACAGAACCAAACACTGGCAAAATATTAGTGCTGAATAAAAATGTAGGCAAGTGAAAACTAGGGGAAAGAGTCCCGAGTTTATTAATCTTGTTGGGAGAATAACAAGGTGAGACATAAATTTTGATCCTTGCCACATAAGCTCCAAAAAATTCCTGCTGCATCATTGAATTAAAAATATGAAAAAGAATCTTGAACAGCTTAGAAGAAAAGACAATAGTATATTTATCTCAATTATATAAAACCAATTCCTTTTAAATTATTAGACATTAGAGCAGATTGAAAGCTGGAGGGTTTATTGTATAAAAGTACAAAATTTTTCAAAACAACCAATAATTATCAAGATCCTATTTAAAAAAGGTACATCAAATATAAAAGATGAATGCTGAACAATAAAATGTATAAGGAATACTTATGGATATTTGAGTCCAGTGCCTAATCACCATTGTAAAACGCTAGGATGGGTGAACAGTTTGCAAATAAGAACCCTAAGAAAGCACAGCAGATGACATTAATTAAAACCATTCTTTAATAAGTGAAGGGTTTGTAATTTGCTTTTGTGGGTGGACACTTCACTGACACAAAGCACAACGTCTCAGTGAATCAATACACAATTTGATTGTGCCATTGGACAACCTGGTAGTGAATCTTTATGAATTGAGCCAGGTTGGTGTTGGGACAACAGCCATCTCATCCCATAACTGAAACTTCTTGAGCGTGGTAGGACCTGCCAGGGTTTGTGCTCTTCTGGCAGAGCTTGGAGAAGCCTAGATCCCCAGTGCTATGATGAGGCATCAGCAGAGGACGTTGGTGGAGGACAACAGCACCAAAGGAAAAAATGCAAACCTAGATCAAGAGGATGAAAAGACACTTTGTAGGAATTTCTCACTTAATCTTGCAAGTCTGTTCTGTTCTCCCCTCCCCAATGGAAAGTAAGATCCTTGAGGACAAGGAGTTTCCTTTCTTGTATTTATTTTCCAGATACCTAGTGCATAGCAGGGACATTATAAATAACAGTGATAGTAATAGCTCGCACTTATAAAACACTTCACAAATCAATTATTTTACCCTCACAACAGCCTGGGAGGCAGGCACCATTATTATCTCCACTTCCAAATGACAGACAATGAGGCAAAAGTGTCAGAGGCTGGATTTGAACTCAGTTCTTCTTGACTTCAGGCCTCATGCTCTGCCAATTGCGTTACATGGGGGCCTTTAAAATGCTTGTGGAATGGAAATAAGTCAGAAATAAACTAATGCATTGTTATAGGCATATTATACACATGAATTTATTGTTAATTATAATGGTTTTAAATATATATTTGTGCATGTTATTTAAAATGAAATGCATAATAATGTTTAGAAATTATATATTCATAACCTATTATGTTTCAAAGAATTCTGCCTTGGCCCCCTTGTAAAAAGACAAAAATCTTTCTGATAGAGAGATGAGCCAGGGAAAGCATTAAGGTGAATGTTCAGGGAACCCCAAAGAAGACAGTGACTAACTTGCCTGGAGTCCTCTCCTTGGCATATTTCATTCCTCTACTGTGGTGGAAGAGTAGGAGAAGCAGCAGGAGGAAAAGATCCTTGTAGCTGACCTGTTGAACCTGTAAACAAAGGCCTCTAGGTTCTTCTTCCCTCAGAGTCCCATGCCAACCTAGCCACCCACCATGCTAACAGGAGAAGTGGAAGAAGAGACTATAGTTCTGAAATTTCTTACTCATAGATAAAACCATAGTTTCTTTGCAGCTTCCCAAACGAGTTGATTTTCACTGATTTCCTTCCTTCCCTTTCCGTCCCACCCCATACCCTCCCCAGTATCCTCTGTATTCCCATTGTCCATACATTCTTCTAAACAAGTAGAGAAATACACAGAGGATGTACAATCTGCTGAGACACTTGACAAGTCATTTCATTTGACTTCCTGTCTACAAGCAGGGCCACCCCAACCTCAGAACCTGAGCTTCCAAATCTGGCCAGGGCTCCTCAGGTTTAGAAACCCTTTTGACTTGTATGGTTTCCCTGTCACTGTGGGCAACACCCAATAACTCTCCCTTAAACACTTCCCTAAACGTGCCCTTTGCCCCTAAATTTCTCATAATAATTATAGTAATACCAATCCAAGAGCAACAACATCAATAATAATGGAAGACAGTAGGATGGTGACTTGTCTCAAGACTGTTCCTCCCTGAGCCCCACTAGAAAAGATGAGAATAACAAGACAGCCTAACACCAAGGATTGGACCACAGAACCTCTCTTTTTAATGGACAGACAAATGATAAATCCACACACTGAACACAGAGACCTCTAAAGATCCTTGAGAACCTAACCGATAAATGGTGTTAGAATGATCATAGCATGAGCACAGATCAAGGATTGGCCATAACTGCCTGGAAAGAACATTGATTCATAAAAATTTAACTAATATTTCAATAGATGTCATTATGCCACATTATAGCTTCTAAGTTATATGGAATGAGAAGTTAGGAAAATATAGAGACCTAGAAAAGGGGATGGAAATTATGTGGGAACAGGATGAGGTGCCTGTCCTTCCTGTCATGTTGTTTGCTATTGGAGTCATGTAAATATTCCCTCAGTGAACCTCCAGGAGATGAACTGACACCCCGATATCTTCATTCAACTATAAAATGTAGCCATTGTAGTCACTTGTGTAGTATTCCAAAAAGTGTTCATTATGAGAATAATATATTCTTGCTAATTGTTCCCAAGATTATTTCTATATAGTTTTCATTGAAGAAGACAAAAAAGTAACAATAACAACCCCTTAAATCAAAAGGGTACCCTCTACACTGATGCAGAGGACAGCATCTCCCTGCCTTAGTAGACAGACTTTTCATGAATTGCTTAGGCCAAAGGAAATCATCACCAGGTCTCTTGGTGATGGGACACTCTACTTTTATCTAGATTAGAACTCAGAGAAAAGAAGCCCAGAATGTCATGGGGGCCGTATTTGGGGGCTTTCCAGCTGGGTTGAACTTGGCAGAGCTTATGCCCTTTTTCAATAACCTCTAGGAACTTGAGGTCCCCTCCAGATCCCAATGTGACATGATAACAGGACTTCCATGGAAAAATAATAATAGCTCATTTTATATAGAATCTTATGGTGCCATACATGTATGAAAAGGATCACGTCATCAGTGCATGAAGTCAATCGCACCATAGCTAGAGGTTTGAGGTCTAGATAGGATAATTTATTAAGACCAAGATGTACTCATCCAAAAACTGAAGACTCCATGGGTGTATGTGTTCATGGAATCTTAAAACTGGAAGGAACCATAGGGACCATCTAGTTCAGCCCTTACCTGAAATGAATTTCTCTTGATAAAATTCTTGCCAAGCAGTTTTGCACCTTCTCCTTTGGGACCTCACCAAAGCTGAACTCACTGCCTCCTGAGTTAGCCCACTCCCCTTTTGAACAGTTCTAGTTTAAAATTTCCTCATGAGGAAAGTGAATTTGCATCTCTGTACCTTTTACCCATTGCTCCTACTTCTTTCTCTCTTCTGGAGACAAGACCAAATCAGATCCCTTGTGTGCCATGCACATAAACAATACAATTCCTACCTAAGCCTTATCTCCTTTAGGATAAACATCTCTGATTAACCTTAGTGACATAATCTGTAGCATTTTCATTGCTACTGCTTGAGAAGAGAAACATAACAGAACAAGATTTGTATTTCTGTACCATAACTTCAAATATGGAAATAATGGCCTCTTGACTAAGAATGGATTACATCTAATGAGGTCTGGTGAAATACAGTTGTTTAGAATTGGGGGTATCAAATCAAAGGGACTTTAAGCATAAATTGCTGTGGGAAGGAGAAAAATGCCAATATATTTCCCCAATAATTCATAATCTGCAAAGAGTAGCAAATGTGAAATAGTAAGTAGAATATCCAGTGTTTTATAGGAGGCAAAATCCAAGAAGAGAAGAAATGATAAAACCAATGGCCTCATATGGCTATATTCAAGTGTGTTAAACATAAGTTATTAAAAATCAGAGATGTTAATGGTATTGACAAATGTAATCCCTCCTTTTGGAGCATTAGGAGAGAAGAAGATACTTCTACATGACTTGTTAAACCTGTGGGAAAAGGTTTCTAGGTGAATCTCTTTTCATATCTCCATGCCCAACCTAGCCATTCACTCTGCTCATGGAAAAAGTAGAGACAAGGGAGATAAGAGTTCTGGAATTTTTCTTGTCAGGAAAACCCTGTATTTACAAGGGAGCAAATTAGACCTTATCAACATCTTAGTGTAAAGAACTTTGGATTTTGAGTAGAAAAATGTCCTCCATCTGTTATTTTTGCTCCCCCCCCCCCTTTTTAGCCAGAACAAATCACTTTGTCTTTCCAAGCCTCAATTTCCTCAATATTTAAAATGAGGTTGTACTGGATTATTCCTAAAATCTCTCTGAATTCTAAACCTTGTGATTATGATATCACTGAGATTTGGAGGGATGTGGTTCATATCAGCACTGAAAGCTAAATCTAATTTAAAAACAAAAAAATTCTATAAGATGCAGTCTTGTGGTGAAATTCAGAACTGGGAGCAAGTTTGGTAGCATCTGGGGGATGACTAATCGAGAGAGATACCCAACGAGTATCAGTGGGAGAATACTCTAGACCACAGAGTCAAAAACAGGAAGTAGGTAATGTATTTGAGAAATAGAATATGAATGTGACAAACTATCATGATATGAGGGACTTTATCAGGATAACTGTTGGAGATCCTTCTGCTGAAATCAAAGCAGATAGGAAATTCTTGTCTTACTGACAAGTTTCTTTTTTGATGTTTCAATGCATGTCATATTCAGTGTATTCAGAATATCCAACTTGCTTAAGGAAGGAGGGAAATATTTTGAATTATCTGTTCCCCAGGGCCAAGTTTGTTCATATTTTCAGCTTTACATAATTAATTTTTTTTAACAGAAACTTACATGTCTTTGACATCTTTCTTATCTTTGTTGAATTATCATTATCATAACTGAAGCATCAGGGGCCACAACACTGTGGTACTCTCTAAGCAAGAATGATTCTGGCATTTTATGCAAAAGAACAATCATGTATTGAATAATAATAATGCACTTTGAAAGAGCTGTTATCTCTGTGATGTCAATTATTCCTCCACTGACACCTTTGATACTGCTCTATGGATAACTTCTTTCAGAGATCAAGGGAACCTCTTCTGTAGGACTGATTCTGCCCAATAAATAAGAGGAAATTGATTGTGGAAGTAAAACTGAGGAGGATCTTGGGAGACAGTGACAACACTTTCCTAGCATTGATGATAGATAAAGAAATGAAAGTGAGATTGATTCTGATTATGTCATAGATTTTTAGAGAGTGAATGTCAAAGGTTTCAGAGAAATAATAGATAGCATCCGATGTCCCAAAATTCTATTAGGAAAATTCAACCAAGGGAGATGAAATGCATTCTAAAAACACAATTATTATGAAGAAGAAAAGTAGATAAGCCATTTAAAAGATAAATATGGCTACACAGGGTACTTATCTCTTCATTTAGCTTTTCCAAAAATATTTATAAAAGATGGAAGAATCTGGTAACTAAAAATAAATACAAAGGAAGGCCAGTGTCAAAAAAGGATAATTTTATGTCACTGAGTTGAAACTGATGATGACTGCTCAGCACAATCATAAAGAGCTTTCTACTTTTTAAAAAAATTTTTTTGCTTTTTGGAGGGAGGGAATGTAGGGCAATTGGGGTTAAATGACTTGCCCAAGGTCACATGGCTAGCAAGTGTTAAGTTTCTGAGGCTCCATTTGAACTCAGGTCCTCCTGACTCCAGGGCTGGTGCTCTATTCACTGTGCCACCTAGCCACCCTTGCTTTCTAGTTTTTAAAACTACATTTTACACAGGAGAAAACTCAAAGAAGGAAGTGGACCACTCCACAGAGTGACTGGAATGATGACAAGAGAAGGCAGAAGTACAGCTAGATCCCAATCAGGGTGAATAAGGAATCCAATGAAGTGTCACATTATTCAAATTTGTCCTGTGTATTTCTATTGGGCTGGAACAAATGGCCATTTAAAAAAATATAATTCTAACTTCAAATGATGTAAAAATGTTTCTGTTGAGTGTACCATGAAAAATGGTATTAGAATATGGAGATAAGGTTAACAAAGAATGGAAGCCCAGGTAAGATGTAAGATGTAAGATAGTAATTAGAGAGTTTCTGAGTGTCTTAATAAACTTAAGTCACCAGACTTGGATTAAGAACATCTCAGAGAGGGTGCCTAGGTGGCACAATGAATAGAGACCAGCCCTGGAGTCAGGAAACCTGAGTTCAAATCTGGCCTCAGACATTTAACACTTACTAGCTGTGTGATCTTGGGCAAGTCACTTAGCCCCAATTGCCCTGCCCTCCCCCATCCAAAAAAGAATATCTCAGAGTACTAAAAACAAACAAAACCCAAATAAACCTTGATGACTTATTGCCAACTTACTGACAGCGATCTCTGAAAAATAATGGTGAATGGGAGAGGACTTGCAAGTCTGGAAATGAATGTATGACTCATTTTTTTTTTACAGCGAAGGTCATGGACAGCTCACACCTTTAGCCAATGAGCTGGGTTTCAATTATCAATGCAATGCTACTAAAGATTTCTCAGATATACAGTCACTCCCCCTTTGCCTTTTTTTGTCATCCAGACCCATGTTGTTAAGGGTGAAGGAAAATCTCAGTGAGGAACTCTCTCTACCGTGAAGATTTGAACTGTCTACAATTATCTTAGAGAGATTCCTAGGGATCTTAGAATGACTTGTTCAGGTCATACCATCATTATGTGTCACAGTTAATACTTCGATCCAGATCTTCCTAACTTCAAGACAGGGTCTCTATTCACTATAACATGATACCTCTTACTGTGATAATGACATATACTTACAAATATTTGTGGTAATGATTTCTGAGCATCTAGCATGGGCAGTTTGATCACTAAGAGCCACCATGTTTAGTGATGAAACCATAGATGGCGTGTTCAACAAATATGGAGATGACTCAAAGCCAAGAGGGATGACAAACACCATTGGATGACTATCAATAAAATCAGTGGCCAAATCAGATCCAAAAAGATCTTTAAAGGGAAGAACAACAAGCAGAATACAATAAGATGAATTTTCTTGGGAGTTTTACACGTTGTATCACTCCAGTAGGGTGAAAGTTCAATGAGAGCAGGGACAATTTTTTCTTCTGTCTTTGTTATAAGAGTCTATCAATACACTAATCAGCCCTTGACAAATGTTTATTAGATTGGATTGGATTAGATTGGAATATAAGTAAATGTTGCCTCATAGTTGAATTAAAAATAGCAGTGGGAAACATATTAATATGCACATACACATAATATTTTCTAGATGGAAAAAGGTATAGGACATTTAGTAGACTGAAAGCTTAATATAAGTCAACAACCTGACTTGGCCTTGATGTGACAGAAAAAAAGATCAAATTAGTCTCCAGCTGCATTACTAATTAATTAATGATCAATAATAATAACCATAATTAATAATAATTGCCAACATTTACATAGCACTTCAAAGTCTGACTGACCCTGTATATGCATCATATTACTGTGAAGTAAGTGCCATTATTATCCCCCTTTTACAGATGAGTAAGTTGAGGCATTGAGCAGTTATTGAGGAGTTTTTTGACCAGGTATGGTCTAGACTCCATAGCCTCTGTGTCCCACTTTGAACCTGAGATTCTGGGATTCTCCTCTCAAACATTCTCCTATGACAAGTTGTTGAGTTTGCTATAATATCTCCCCATCCAATACCTTTCTGTCCCTCTCTCATCACATCCATACCTGACTTCCTCTTCTTCCATGCTATGAAGGTCCCAGCACAGCTTAGCAGTAGGATGACAGCCAGTACAATGCCCAGTGCTAGGGCCCAAGGCTTCTCCATTGCAGGCTTTTCAGGGACTAAAGGGAGAAAGGTTAGAATGAAAGTGGGTGTATATTCAGTGAAAGAAAGGGAAAGGGAATGGAACTATTCCCTGGGACCTATTCTCCTGGGGATGTGATGAGAGTGTCTGGCTGAAGCACTGACCTGGATACACAGCAGGGTTCTTCAGCTCAATGTGTTCCACCACACAGGTATAACCTCTACCTGAGTCCTCTGGTGGGAGCTCTAAGGTAACTTGGAGGTAGAAGGTGTCATCCATATTGGGCAGGATGCCAGTGGAAGTCTCATTTCCCCATACACCCAGCTTCCCATCCTTCTCCCAATGTAGCAGGATGGATTGAGGGTAGAAGCCCCTGGCTGTGCAGGAGAGAATGGTGCTGCCTTCTGGGTTGACATGGCGAGATACAGTCACCTCGGGGGGCACTGGGAGCAGAGATCAAGAAAGAAGATCTCAGATCACTATCTCAGTGAATGTTTGGTGCTTCCCTAGTCTTTACCTTTATTGATGTCCCCGTTCTCCTTAATGTAGCATCCATTTTCCTATTGGACCCAATGGATCCACAAAGCCCTTGAGAATACCATGATAGTTTCTATCCATTTGTATCTCCTTGTACACCCGGAGAGTGCTAGATGAACACTAATTACAGGGTCACCATCTGTAGGTCTTGATGACTACATCACCAGCAGCTTTCTAAACCATCTTCAAGTAGTTTAGTCTGTTATGTTGGATTAAGAAGAGAATCTTCTTCAACAGGTCAATATTCTACATGATCCATAATTTTCATCAGTGTGGGCCCATCTAATGGTGAATATTTCAGACAGTCTACACTTACTAGGATATCCTTCATGAGGTTCTTTCACTGCCCTCCCAAAACTCAACAAAATAAAAATTAAACCTTACCTCATGACCATATTCCTGTTCATGATGTTCTAAATTTGGCAAGATGCTTCACTAGACAGCAGACAAAAAGTCCATCACTCTTAGGGCTGTACATAAAGATTTTCCAACTTGGTAGAATACAGTAGAGTATTATTCAACTGTCATAGCCTTTGAACTCCTAAGGTCACTCTCATGCCTTAATGAGGCAGGCAGGAGGAATTTAACTTAAGCAAAATAAATTAAAAAGATGCAAAGAAAAGCAGAAAAAAGAAAGAGAAAAAAGAAAGGAGAAAAAGGAGGAAGGAGCAAAGAAAAAGGACAGAGAGAAGAGAAAGAAAGAAGAAAAGTAGAAAGATAAAAGACAAGGAAAGAAGGACAAAAAGAGAAAGAAGGAAAGAGATAAGTAGGCAAGAAAGAAGGAAAGATGGCAAATGAAAAAGAAAAAAGAAGGGAATGAAAAAATAAAAAAAGAACAAAGAAAGAAGGAAAAAAGAAAGAACCTCAACCTTCCTAATATTCTCTGATTTCCCTGTTGTACGTTGGAGCTATGGTCAGAAGTTATGGATGTTGCGTGTTTCCCTAGGGCTTCAGTTAATATACAGGATGATGGGGACGACCTGCCCCTCCTGGGAGGAGATGGGATGAAGCAAACACTCACCATTATCCTGTAAGCTTGAGTACCCGACAACTTTTCTCAGCATGTCAATACAGTATTTATTCATGTAGCGTTTCCTTAGATTGCTCCAGAGGGGACTGTCCAGAATAAACTGGTACTTTTTGACTTCAGGCTTTAAGTTCTCCCAGTGCCCAACTTCTTCATCTATCCTGTAACATTCCTCTCCATCCCAAATTAAATGGACATGGCTCTTTACCTTGATGTCACCGTCTATTTCACAGTCTGCAAGGATTTGCCCTGTGTGGTTTCCTGTAGAGGGACATTAGGGTGGGCTCTTCTAGGACTGGTGAAGAGAGGAAGACCAGTAACTAGGATCAGCTGCGAAGTATCACTAAACTGTGGGCCTAAACAAGGACATAGAGTCTCCATCCTCTGAGTACAGATTTATTGAAAGTAATGAAAAATCGTGGGTTGGAGGCAGTGGTGTCTTAGAAGGATTATAGAAAGAAATGGTGACTCAGGATATTGAACCTCCTGGATGAAGCCTGAGGCTCAAGGATGGATTCTCTGATGCTCTTTCTCCAGGTTAGTCAGTAACAATGGACTGGGACAAGAACACCCATTTCAGAGGTCTGATCTAGTGGGGATGAATCTCTTGGACTATGGAAGAGAAATAGACAAGGTATGATGAAAGTAGGGAAAGGGGAGATGAATGGATCAGGCTTACTGTTAGGGTCAGTGTCATTCTTTGCTAAGGATCGCATGGTCTCACGGAAATCTGGCTCATGGTCCAACAATAAATCATGCACCTGGGTGATATAATCCACTCCCAGTGCTTTGGAGGCCCAGGGTATCTTGACAATCATTTGCTGGTTTATATTGTTATAGGATAGCAGTTCAATATCATCCATGATGCTAATTCCACTTAGTTCCAAGAGAGAGTGGGCTGTGCCCACTGCAGTGAACTGAGCCACATGCCTGTGGTGAGCTGAATTGTTAGAAAAAAGGGAAGAAGAGAACATGGTGTTTCAGGTTACCAGAGGAGCAGTGTTTCCTCTAATTTATTCCTGTGTCTTTCCTCTGCCCCCACCATCTGTAAGGGTAGTTATACAAATGAATCCAAAATAAAAATCTCCAACTCTCCCCGCCCCGCCCCATGCACACATACCTATACATACTCTTAAGTATCGTCAGCTAGGTGATGCACTGGATAGACTGCTGTGATTGTAGTCAGGAAGACTGGAGTTGAAATCCAGCAAGCACACACTTATACTGTGTAACCCCAGGCAAGTCACTTAAGCCCTTCAGTTTGCTTATCCATAAAATTGACACAATTCCGACGCCTGCCTCTCATAATTCTTGTGATAATCAAATGAAACATTTGTAAAGAACTTACCACAGTCATGGCAGAGAATAAAGTCTTAATAAATACTTTTTTGAAAAAAAAATACCCTTTCTTTTGGACATCTCCAATTAGATTGCCTATAGGGAGCTGAAACACAATGTGCCAAAAACAGAACTCATGATCTTTCCTTCTAAGGCCTCTTGTCTTCCCAACTTTCTGTTTCTGTCAAGAACATCACTAATATTCCAGTCACCCAGGTTTGTAATCTCAGATTCATCCTTCAATCTTCCCTCTCTCCCCTTCCGCTATATCTGACCAGTGGCCAAGTCCTACTGATTCCACCTCCCCAACTTCTCTCAAATTAAAGTCCTCTTCATTTATTCAGTTCTCACCCTAGTCCTACCCATCATTCCCTCTCACCTGGACTTGAGCAATTTCCTCCTAATTAGTTTCCCTTCTTCAGTTCTCTTCCCTCTCCACCCAGTCCTCCACAATCTTCAGATTTTCTATTTCTAAAGCTCATCACTCCCTTTCTCTAAATAGCTCTAGTGGTCCCCTAAGACCTCTAAGATAAAACACAAGCTTTTTTTTTGTTATTTCTTTTTTTTTTTCATTCATTCATTTATTCATTCTTTCATTGTAATACAAGTAACTCATACATTAAACTCACTGTAATATGAATAATAGATTCTTCTCAAATTCCACATCCCATCTACATGCTCGCACTACTAAATCAGAATAAGTAGGGGAAAAGAGAAGAAAGTTATGATCAATTTTGCCTCTAAG